>CM055061.1:19234836-19281292 GCA_029204045.2 Tillandsia leiboldiana
GGCGGGGGTACCCACTGAGAACATCCCTTTTTTGGAGTAGTTCTCACACCCTTTGGGGTTTTCCCCCCCCTTTTTCCTCTCCTCTCTTTGGTTGCAGAGTCTTATTAGCAGTTTGTGCCGGCTCTGCGGTTGTTGATCGTGGCGAGGGAGTCCGCGAGCTAGATCCCTACCCGGCGTTGAGGAGTAGCGGTACCCTTCAGAGGAGATCATCTGTAGTTTAGTTGTCCTCTTTTTCCTCTTTGAGAGACTATTGTAGTGAGGATATTTGTATTGAGAGACTGTACACTGTTGTATATATTGGGTTACCTCCCGGTTGGGTTTAGAGCTTGTACTTGAGGATATTGTATTATTTTTATTATTATTTTTGGGAGGCAGACGGTGTTGTTTCATTTCCAGTTGTACAGTGATTGATTTTAGTTACAGCAGATTTTCATTTATAGCTCTGATATCTGTTTAGTTATAGTACTTTTCTTGCAGGTAGGACGCTTCGCCTATGCGGGTTGGCATAGGTGGCGGATCTGTTTGGCGGGCCCGGGTCGCAGTTTCGACCCCGGGGCGTGACAGATTAGAGTGGTATCAGAGCCTAGGTTGTAGGTCATAGTGGACTTAGAAACCCTAGGCTTATGGTTTGACCCTTGGTTGACTTTGTGAGAGTCGTGATTTTGCGAGAGTCCTGATTGAGTTTTTTACCTCTCCCAGGGGACGGGAGGAGTGATTGGCATGTTTATTCTCCTAAGTAATTATGTTGGCTGCAGACAACATAATGCTGTGGAACGGGTGACATGCTTTAGACTTTCGCTGGATTGGGTCGAGTGTTGTTGTGTGGTGTTTTGTTGTTTCGTCGTGGCGAGCGGTGGTCTCCCCGACGCTGGGTTTTGACCCGTGTGCATCCTGTCATAGCGGTTGAGCTTGAGCAGTTGGTTTTGGGCCGGATACCTGGATTGAGGTCAGAGAACCCCGGACCCAGATGACAGGATTGTCAGAGGCTTATCAGCGGCTGTGGGAGCAGCTGGTCTTGGTGACACAGTTGCCGGAGCACTGAGTAGCCCCCTCTGTGCCAAGGTTTAGTGTCGAGACACCGAGGCAGGGTGGATGGTTGACAGCTGGTGAGCTGTAGGACATGATCGACTTATTGAGCCATATTTGGCAGATGAACCACCCCGACTCGTAAGATTGAGTTTGGAGCCTTTGGAGGCAGAGTCGCGGCTGGTGGTGATGGAGTGATTAATTGAGAGCCTCCCTGTGCTTGTGAGTGTATGCAGTTGTTGAACTGCGCGCTCCAGATTCGAGGGACGAGGCGCATAGGATATACGAGACTGGGAGTGGATTGCGCCAGGACACCTTTCTGTTATTCAGTCCCTCCATTGTAGATTTAGACGCCTCGTTGGAGCAGGCATTTTGTATGGAGCGTGGCATTGCAGTTCCTTTGGGCAGAGATCTGCCGCCAGAGGTGAGTTCTGGATTTTGGCGCTTGGCGCCGGATGATGGAGGACAGATTGGCCGGCAGGGGCATAACTAATTTTCTTTTCTTGGATGACGAATTCCCGAGATGTCAGAGGTCGGGTGGACCCCGAAGGCGACGTCGGTATTTTATTTGAGTGGCGCAGCGATGGCGTGGATTTGTTATCTGCGGAGGATTTGTTCGTCGCCTCAATGTGATCAGAGACAGAGGTCGTGCTTCCTAGTGATAGCCCTGATTTTCAGGCAGATTGAGCGACAACCACTTGCTTTGAGCGGATGAATCTGTGCCGCCCGGTGTGAGGGTGCCACGGTAGTGGATTGAGTGTCGCAGGTGGGATTTCACCACGGTAGTCGGAGTTAGAGCATGTTCCACTCTTACATGGGTTAGAGGCAGATTTGTTACCACGTGCACTAGAGGTACAGGTTCCTGTTGTTGTTGTGCACGTGGAGGAGGCTTTTGGATCATGTCCAGTGCGGCCGAGACCGCGAGTTACCGGCAGAATTATTGGAAATTATAGCAATTAGGTGTTTGACCTTATGCTAGAGATTGTTGGGCACTATGCCACAGGATGTTCGACTGCGGCAAGAGAGGACTTTTGATCTTCGGCAAGGCGGGCAATTGGAGGCTTGCTCGTTGAGGTTGTTAGAGCACTCTGGTTTTAGCGGGAGAGTGAGAGGTGCTTACGGCGGCACCGGGACTCATGGATATCTCTGTTTCCCATGAGATCCCGGGTGTGATTTCACCTTAGTCGTTGGTAATGCCGCCGGTTAGGGAGATAGAGATTGCGTTTGACGTGGTTCGAGGAACCGCGCCACCCTGGACGGCACCTCATTGGATATCGCCGGTAGAGCTGAGAGAGAGCCTTGGCACTGTTGCAGGGTCCGGTGGATCGAGGGGTCTGTTTGACCTAGTGCCACGCCGTTGGTATACCGGTGGTGATGCCACATCGTTGATACACGAATGTGAGGGTCCTTTTAGGGTATCTAGGACCTTATGATGGAGTTGTACTCCGGCAGTTGGTGTATGATGCGAGTACCCACTTGGTGTTAGACAGCTGAGGACTTCGCCTAGGAGGCGTTTTGGACGCGGTGGGGGCATTATGAGTTGTTAGTGAGGCCAATGGAATGACGATTGCCCTGTGGATTTCAAGATCTGAGGAATAGTAGGTCCCAGTTGTACTTGGACGGACTGGGAGTGGTGTTTTCCCGATGATATTTTGATTTGCTCCCAGAGTGACTTGGAGTACGAGGAGCGCTTTGTGGATGTGCTATCATGCCCGTGTGGATGAAGCGGTATGCCAAGTTATTGAAGTACAAGTGGTAGCTGCAGAAGCATACCTTCTTGGGTCGCTTTGTTCGAGCCGTAGGGACGGCGGTGGAACCCGACCAAGTGGATGTTATTCAAGTTGACTGAGACCAACTTTCATTCTTGAGGTGAGAAGCTTCTAGACTTGGCGGTGCCGGGGGGGGGCATGGCCAATGGATAATGTGACTGGTCTTAGCGCCAATGCTAGTGTTTCCTGTGTTGGGAGATGGAATTGTGTGTTTTGGTGATGCCTCCCATTGCGGCGGTAGAGTTACCGTGGGTGGATCTTCAGTCCACACTTCTTTAGTCCAACCCTATGAGAGTTGGGGCAAGATGAACCGCTGTTTTGCAGGCAGCTTGGATTCCACAGTTGAGCCTTTCAGTACGTCCTTTATTTCCAGCTTGGATTGTTATACCTGGGCGTAGGCCATGCCTGCTTGGCTATCAGTTCTGATTACTCAGCATCTTGAGTGGGATTTTCGCGGATTGTTGTTGCTGATTTGGGATTTTTGACCGCGAGTTTGAGCCTCCGCATTTTGACCGCCTTTCGAGCCAGTTTTCCCTCCCGTTCACTGACGGTTTGGTCCCCGTCAGGGCATCTTTTCGACCCGTGGGTCTGTTGGAGTTATGTTGGCTTGTTGAGTGTCCAACCGTGGCTTGAGATTGTGTCTCATGAGGATCCCTTTTGAGGGTAGCTCGTGGTTGAGTAGGCCACTCGGGTGATTTTGGATCGGAAGTGACCGAGTGAAGGCCCCAGCTTATTGGATCCTTTTCCTCATAAGATGAATCTGTGGGTATACTTCGGGTGATCCTGGTTGAGTAGACACCAGGAGGTGGTTTGGGGGCGTGTTGCGCTGTTGATTATTCTGTTTTCCCCCCCGGCTCTTGAGGGGGGGCCTCTGTATTGTTTCACGTCTCAGCTCAGGAGTGTTTTGCTTTTGGATCCCTCGCCCGTGATTGACTTGCCCCTTCCGAGATCTGTGATTGTTGGAGTACGAGGGACGCCCGTTGCGATTTCTGGCTCGAGAGATGAGAAAATCGCATGTCGGGCCATGCCGTACTTGTTGTTGTTGTTGTTGGGAAGTAATCACGGGGAGTGAGCGATGTTTCGGGAGCTGGAGGCGTTATTGATGGATACCTACCCGTGGTATGTGGGACCCTTGGGGGATTTGAGTTAGTTTCGAGGACGAAACTTTTCTTAGTGGGGGAGGATGTGAGGACCTGGATCCCCACGTCGAGATTACTGGATCATCTACAGCTCCCGGAGGCCTATGTGGCGTGTTGGTGGGATTTGTGCCCCAATTGGACATTAGTGTTGGGCTCAGTGTGTTTAATGGATCACGTGGGTGATCATTGGACTCCGTCGGATCGTTAGAAGTGGTTTCGCGCGAAGTGGATATTAAATTTGGACTCAGCGCGAAGTTTGGACCAAGGATTACCTTTCCGGATGCCTTCGGCAAATTTTGGAGTTGGAATTTGGCGAAATGGACATCAAATTCGGATTCAGCGCACGAAAACGGTTAAAACGGACTACCCACTTGTCATTTTTGAGCACCGGACACTGTTCACGCCGGAACAGTGTTTCCGGCGGCGGCGGCAGCGGCGGAGCGGCCGCCGGCAGCGCGGCGGACGGAGGCGCGGGCCGCCCGGTCCACGCGGCAGGCGTGCACCGGGGCCTGGACGCGTGGCGGCTCAGGAGTGGGCCGGTCTGCGGGGCGCGGTCTACGGGGGAGTGCGGGGCGCACGGTGGACCGGGGGTGACACGTGGCATCATCCTAGAGGTGGGTTCACGGCGGTTGGTCTACGCAGTTTCGGGATGGCTCAGGGTTTACGGTGCACCGGGCTTGGACACGTGGCAGGTTTGCATTGGTTCGGTCCACATGATTTCGTGCACCGGGTTCACTAGGAAGTGGCATGACACGTGGCGTTCTCCTATTGGTGGGTCTACTGTGCGCGGCAGGGTGGCAGGCGGCGGCGTCAGGCGGGCACGTGGGCGCGGCAGGCGGGCGTTGACCGGGGAGCGTGCCACGTGTCGTCGTCCGCGGGTGGCCACGTGGCGCGACGCGTGCGGCGGGTGCGGCTGTCGCCTGTTTGGCGGGCGACGTGGAGGCCCAGGGGACTTCCGGGCTGCTACAGTGCGCGCCTTTGGGATTTTCGGGCTGCTACAGTACGCGCCCGAAAGTGGCATGCGCCCGGAAATTGGGACATAACCGGTATTTTCCCATTTGTTTCTGCAGCCTATAAAAGGCGATCCGAGCTCTCTTCTTCTCCCTTTTTCCGCCATTTCCGAGCCTCTTCTCGCCGGGGTGCCTTCAGCAAAGTTGATCCCCTAGTTTGGCTGCATCTTTCTGCAAAGTTTTGGGATTTTTGGTGGCACGCTTATCGAGGTTTCTATTTTTACGGCGCGGCGCGACGCTCGTTCGTTTGTGGTCTTCTTCGTCGCGTTTTGGTGCGAGGACTCCCCCGGCTTACCCCGAGCACCTTTTTCTGTGATTCTTGCGCCGTTGGCTTCACGACAGGTAGGGCTATGTTTCCCATGTTTACTGGTCTTTCCCATTCCGAGTTTTTCATGGGTCTTTCGGATCATCTTGTAACCCCTTTTTCTGGGCGGAGTTCTGGGACAGCGGCGCGGTGTTTTGGTGATATCTTCGCGCACAGGCATCGGATTGGGGCTATTCATGAGGCGATTTGCATCTACACTTCACGAGGAATATGCCCAAATTTTCTTGGAATTTTCTGAATATTTCTCGAAGGTGAAGATTATCTGTGAACAGTAATTGTTGCTACAGTTTTTGAGTGTAGTTTGATTCGGGGTGGTTCCCTTGTCGGAATTGTTTCTCAGTGTAGGAAGCTCGGAATTGGACGTGCAGGTACTCGTTTCGAAGGTATCGACGCGAGGATTACTGTGGTATTTTTATTGGATTTTTCTGGGCACTTGCAGCAGGTGAAATATGCGCGGCTTTGGGACTGGTTTTCAGATGGTGTATGTTTGGTTAATTTTGGAATAAAAGTGTAATGTTAAGCCTTATTGTTGTACTCAGGGGTGTTTTCAGCTGTTTGGAGCCAAGGCTTGCGCGACTTGTACCGAGGGTGTTTTGTTGGCAGATTTTGGACCGCGGGCGTCTACCCACTTCACCGACTTCAGGTTTGCCTTGGGTTAAGCGCTTCAGGTGGGTGAGCTTATTATCAGTAATTGTTTAAGGCAATGTTTATGTTGTGGCAAGTATAAGTCCACTTGTGGGGATGTCACCCCTCTATGACTGATGCATGCATGTGTAGGGTACATAGTTTATATTGGTAAGTAGGTAAGCTTGTTATTGATATTGGTATAAATGATTGCAAGAATAGTATTTATGAGGTATACTGAGGACTTGCATGACTTGGACATCTATGTGATGACTAGTGTAAGCTTACCTAGGATAATGTTACCCTATGAAATTATATAACATGCCATGTTAGCACATAGCCTTTCTTGTGGTTGGATTATGATTTGGGACAGGATTTCGTAGCTATGTGCGGATTTGTACTCTGAGGAGTTATTATGATCATTCTATTAATGAACCCTGAGTTGTGGACAGATCTAGTTTTGGGATTCCGGCATGTTGCTTATTCCTAAAGGAACTGTTATTATGCTTTACCCCCTTTATTTCCTTGAGGACATTGCATGCTTGTATGGTCATGTAGTTAGGCCATCTTTTACTGCTGCACTACTTATTGGAACTTGACTTAGGAGAAACCATGCTTTTCCCTTCTCCTTCTTGTTAGTCAGGTGGTCAGTGTTGCTCGGGTTCGAGCAGGGGGTCTGGGTAGTGTAGTCGGGACTTCGTGTCTGGGACAGGTTGGTTTAGTTGCGGGGCTTTGCGGCAACCGCGGATATTGGGCGGTTGACCGGATGTTTCTCTATGCACCAGATTTGGGTGTCGGTTTTCCCTAGTGGATGGAGTTTCCCACTTATCGTTTAGTTGCATCCGATTGAGGTCGGGTCTTTCCTTGGTGGTTGAGTTTTCCCACTTTGATCTGATTGATGATCAAGTCCTGCTGTTTCGAGATACTGTTGATGTTGATGACTGAGATGCTTTACTCGTGTGGGTAGCTCCCCTCGAGTGCCGCTCCGGAGTAGGCTTTAGACCGTGTTGGGTTCCGGTCAGACCGTGTTGGGTTCCGGTCAGACCGTGTCGGGTGCCGGTCAGACCGTGTTGGGTTCCGGTCATTTGGACAGTGGATATACTGAGTTCGAGAGATTGGTGACAGAGCAGGCAGTACCGGGTTTTATACCGGTTCATTCGATTGAGTTTATTTCGGTCAAATACTTTTATTGTTACACTCGTGCCTGGGGGCCGAGTGCAGACTGGTAGTTGAGTTTAGATCAGTGCTTGTATTGTTGAGAGCCGTCTGGTTGACGGTGGTCCCGTGTTGTTGCGAGTACTTTGACCGCTGTGTGAGAGGTTGAGCATCATGATTCTATCCGTTCTGAGAGAGAGCGTGGATTTGACCATAGCCTGCATGATCCTCTACTCGATAGCGAGTTAGTCCGTTTGGACACCCTACGTAATTCCTGCCCGTCAGCGGGAGGTGGTTGTAGGTGGGCGCAGGTTTGACTGGACCAGGTGTGGCAGTCAGCTCGATTGGGTCGATGGTGCACTTCATGTGCTAGTGGTTGCATACCACTGTTTGGTTCTCCCCCTTTTAGCCTTTAGTTAGGGGCAGGGTAGCTGTTGATAGTCTCCAACTTACTCATTTCAGTCTTATGACTTGGGTTAGTTTTTGTCTCTTGAGGACTTGGTGGGCAGACCGTCGGGTCTGGCGGTGGTACCCACTGAGAACTCCCTTTTTGGAGTAGTTCTCACACCCTTTGGGGGTTTTCCCCCCCCTTTTCTCTCCTCTCTTTGGTTGTGCAGAGTCTTAGCAGGTGTGGCCGGCTCTGCGGTTGTTGATCGTGGCGAGGGAGTCGCGAGCTAGATCCCTACCCGGCGTTGGAGAGTAGCGGTACCCTTCAGAGGAGATCATCTGTAGTTTAGTTGTCTCTTTTTCTTCTTTTGAGAGACTATTGTAGTGAGGATATTTTGTATTGAGAGACTGTACACTGTTGTATATATTGGGGTTACCTCCCGGTTGGGTTTAGAGCTTGTACTTGAGGATATTGTATTATTTTTATTATTATTTTTGGGAGGCAGACGGTGTTGTTTCATTTCCAGTTGTACAGTGATTGATTTTAGTTACAGCAGATTTTCATTTATAGCTCTGATATCTGTTTAGTTATAGTACTTTTCTTGCAGGTAGGACGCTTCGCCTATGCGGGTTGGCATAGGTGGCGGATCTGTTTGGCGGGCCCGGGTCGCAGTTTCGACCCCGGGGCGTGACAGAATAGGTGTAAACAATAAACACTCAAAAAATCATTGCGCAATAAAACCCAATGCGGAAATAAAAATGAACACGCAAGATTTTTTACGTGGAAAAACTCCAAACCGGAGTAAAAAACCACGGGACCGATAACACGGCGAAATCCACTAGAATTAACACACGTACAAGGTGATTTACCGTACACACTTACGACTCAACCTTTTCCATACGCTCCTAGAGGATCTTCTCCGCTCGCTCCACGACGCTTCTCGAATCCACGATCTGCGCCCAACGCCGAATCCACGGCGTCCAACGTCGAGTCCACGACGTCCGACCCAATCCACGGTCTTCACCCAGTAGTACGCTTCGAATCCACGAACGTACCTCGCTCCGAATCCACGAGAGCGGTTGAACCTTGAATCCACAAGGACACGCGAATCCACGCGCCGATTTTGGGGAAATCATTATTTTTTGGGTGGTGATGATCCGCCGAATACTTAGATCAAAGATAGATAGGAAATACCATCTAAGTATTCATTAGTTTGATTCAACTCAAGATGTGAGTATGAAAACCTAGAATCAAACTAATCAATATAGATGAAGAAACATAGAGTAATATCTAATGATTTCCTTTCTTCTCTATATGTGGATCTAGGGCCGTATAAGATGATATTTGATTATGACGGCTCTATTTCGATTAACTGGATTAACCCTAGAAAAAGAATCATAGGGTCTATTTATAGGTTAGAAACCCTAGGAAGGAGATAAAAATAGAAAACCTACCATTTCTGGAAATTTTACGGACGGCGATCCGGATCGGATTAGCTGTGATCCGGATCGTCGTAACGAGTCAGACAATTCCAGAAAAACGAAGGTTCGGGATCCGGATCGAAGTGCTTGATCCGGATCGTTCATACAGTTCACCAAACATCAACGTCCGGGATCCGGATTGCGAAGTCTGATCCGGATCGTTCAAGGAAAATGGTAAACTCAATGTTCGGGATCCGGATCAAGAGAAGCTACGATCCGGATTGAACTGGTGTATGAACGAACCACCTTCGGGATCCGGATTGAACAATCTGATCCGGATCCTGAACATGTCCTATGTCCAGTTTTTAATTTTTATGCAATGAAAAATTCTTCCAAGTGTTTCTACACTACAAGAAGTATTCGGATCACCAAAAATATTTAGTTAAACATACCTGATCCTTTTGAATTCTTCTTTCTTGAGATTGAGTTAAATGATCCAACCTTCTTCACCTTCAATCTTCAAGACTTGAACCTTTCACGAAATTACGCCAACTCAAATTCCGTAACACTCTACTCTTTGATTATGTGGATGTTTGAGTTCTTATCTCTGTTCGGCCGTTTTTCAAAAGGAAAGAAAGAAAAAGGGAAAAAGAAAAAAAAAAGAATTGCGAAAACCGTTTTCAAAACTTGGGTGTCGTGTGGGCACCGTTTTCAAAACCCTGTGGATTTATGGATTTTAGAAAATGGATTTCAAAATCTGGGTGTCGTGTGGGCACTGTTTTAAAAACTCTGTGGATTTATGGTTTTCAAACTGTTTTAGAAATCTGGGTGTCTGGTGGGCACCGCTTTTAAAATTGTGGATTTATCCTTTCAAATGGGTCGGCCTTGAGAATTGTTCTGTTGTGTAAGTGTTGTGAACTGTTGTGATTGAATAAACTACTATGTTTGCATGTTGTATTAGCCGCGATGTCGTGCATATACAGAGGAGACTCTGTCCGGTTACAGGGTGATTCTGTGTATGCGGCGGGTCTGGGCACGCACCGGGAAGGAAGAAATTTCAAAAAAAAAAAAAAAAAAACTGATACGCAAAACAAATCCTTTTTAGACTATTGATTGTTTCCGCTAATTGAAACCCCCGGGGCGTGACACTATTATTGGCGTGTCGGACCCGCAACGCGTCAAATGGACACGTTGGACGGACTTAGTAAGGTGTAGTGGTCCGAGTCCCCACGCAGCTTTTCCTGTGAATCCACAGTGTGAAACACCTATTATTGGTGTGTTGGGCCCATAATGCATCAAAGGGATGTTTGGATGGACCCAGTGAGGTTTCTGGATCTTGTTTGGCATTCGGCGGCTTTGCCGAACTTTAGAAAAGGTTTTGGGCCAAACGGAGGTCGGATTTGGATTTAGCGCGAAAAAATGCTTGAAAACGACTATTTGCTTATATTTTTCTAAGTCCGGATGCCGAAAAACGGACTCCCGGAAGTTTACAGTGGATTTTGGTGCATGGGGGGGACCGCATACCGCCGGGATGCCACGTGGCGGCCTATTATTAGCCGGTTCATAGAGCGCGGTCCATGGAAAGGTGCAGGGTGGCGCATGGACCGGGCGGGAGACACGAGGCGCACCCGGATTGGCCGGTGCATGTTGCGCGGTCCATGGAACCCTGCGTGAGTGCATGGACCCGGCGCGGGGGACACGAGGTGGCCTACCATTGGTTGGCGCTCGGTGCGCGGTCCATGGAATCCCCGCGCGGGTGCATAAACCCGGCGCGAGGGACACGTGGCATCGCGTCATTGGCGGGTCTATCGAGCTCGGTGCACGGAGGCGCGGGGGGCCGCCTCGGGGTGTGTGCGCATCAGGGGGCAGGTGGCGCGACGTGGGCGGCATGGCGCGCGGTCGGGCGGGACACGTGGCGCCAGGGTATTCGCGAGCGCCACCCACCGGGATGACCGCGGGCGCGCCACGTGACGCAAGGCGGCTGGGCTTGCACACGCTGTCCCGTGTTCGGGACACGTGTCAAGCCCAGGTTGATACGGGCGCTCCTCGCTGGCGTTTCGTCAGAGGATTCGGGCGCCCGAATTCGGGTCGAGCGCCCGAATCCTGGGACACAATGGGAATTTTCCCATTTGTTGAGATGGGCCTATAAATAGGCCCAGAATGCCTTCGTTTCTAACTTTTCTGGCCCATTTCTCCCCGAGACTTCTATAGGAGAGTTATTCCTCCTTGTGTGCTGCATCTACTAGAGATTTCCTGGGATTTTAGGAGGCTCGTACTTCAAAATCTACCGCAAATCGGCGCGTTGCGACGTTTCTTCACCGTGACCCTTCCCGTCGCATTTCGGTGCGCGGACTCCCCCGGGCTACTCCGATAGTGTTTTTGACCGATTCTTGCGCCGTTGTCTTCAAGACAGGTAGGGCTACGGCTTTCATATTTTTTGTTCCCCCTTGTTTTGAGTTTTTCCTGGGTGTTTTTGGCCATATTTTGACCCTATTTTTCTGCGGCTGAGTTTTGGATAGCACCGGGGTTTTTCTGCGATTTCTTCGCGCTCGAGCATCGGATTGAAGCGTGCAAGTACTCGTTTCGCATCTACACATCGCAGGGAACATCATCGTGACTTTTTAGGATTTTTTTGAGGTTTTTTCGAAGGTAAAAATTCTACTTTTTCTCGGCAGATTTTGATAGGATTTGTTCTTGGGGATTTCATGATTATCGTGTTGTTTATTTTGTAACTCGGCCTATAGGTGTCGGAACGGGACGTGCGAGTATTCGATTTTCATCTACTCGTCGCGACGATCGCATCGGTAATTTTTTTCGAGTTTTTGGAATTCATCTCGCAGGTGTAAATTAAGCTTTTCTGGACTGAGGTTTTTGGACAGCGACAAAAGTGTTAATTGTGAGATTAATCGGGCACCGTTTTGGGCATTTTTACAGTTTTCGCGGTGTGTGTTGTTTCTTCTCGGGCGAGGGCGTGTTTGGACTTGGGTTTAGCGTTTGAGGTGGGTGATTGTTTTGGACCTCACTTTTTGACTTACCCACTAGGAATATTGGAGTATTTACCTATGTTGAATGCCGATTAGTACATTGTGGGTGATATGCATGCTTGTGTAGATTCGACATATGCCATGTTAGTACTTAGTGTTCTTTTGAGATCTCTTATTAAATGGCAATATCATGCTAATGAACGCCAGAAAACTATTTACTGTATTTTTAATCATCTTGGGACATTTGCATGCTTGTATGGACATCTAGATAGGCCACCTCTTTCTGGTGCACTATCATGCTGGAATTTGACTTAGGAGAAACCATGATTTTTTACTTTTCTCCTTTTATTTGAGACTCAGGATACGTGTTGCTCGGGTTCGAGCAGGGGTTGGGATAGTGTAGGCAGGATCTTGAGATCTGGGACAGGTTGGACCTTTTGTGGGTATTGCGGTAACTGCGGATATTGGGCGGTTGACCGGACTGTTACTTGTGCATCAGATTGGGGGGATCGGGTTTTCCTTAGTTGATCGATTTTTTCCCACTTCGATTATGGTCGTGATCCAATCCTGTTATATCGTGATATTTGCGACAGAGATACTTTACTCGTGTGGGTCACTCCCCTCGAGTGCCACCCCGGAGTAGGCGATTTATGCAGCGGATCTGTGGACGGGCCCGGGTTCTGGTTTACACCCGGGGCGTGACAGGTTAGGTTGGTATCAGAGCTTAGGGATAGGTCAGTTGGGACTTAGGAAACCCTATGTAGAGTACCGGATTTGGGTATAGAGCACTAACTCCGCAGTTGTGCATGGTAGGTGGATACCACTTGGGACACGTGCATTTTATGATTATAGTGGAGTTCGAGAGGTTTCAGATCGATGCGGGAGCCTCCGGGGTGAAAAGTGAGTTGGCGGCGTCGACAACTGGAGCATCAGCCTGCGGATGGGACCTTGGAGCTTGGAGTTCGGGAACTGGATGCTGGATTCCGGAAATGATGGGTTGGTTCCGGAACCGAGCCCCATGTTCTGGAGCTAAGGTATTGGGTACCGGTATTGCTAGGTGGGTACTGGTACCCCAGCCTCCAAAATCCAGGAATTAAGCAGATTATTGGTTTTTTTGTGAGGGCTCTTTCGTCATTTCATCTCCCAACTGCCCACTACACCTCGCCACCTTCTTTATATAGCCAGCCACTTCTCCTTCATCTCCACTACAACCAGAGAAAAGGAGATAAGAAAAGAATAAGAGAATAGTAGAGAGGAGAGTTCAAGTGTGGTGCTCGTCCTGTTGAGAGGGAGTTGAGCGGAGTTGCGCGTGCGTCGGGCTGCATACGAGGTGAGTTTGTTGTTTCTCCAAGTTTGGATTTTTGGGTTCTTTTATGGATTTTGAGTAAGATTTTGAGCTTGAATTTGGTTGCTTTCTTTCCTCTTTTTCCACATCGCCTTGAGGAGCAGCTTGTGCTGTGTGGCTGCTAGTTTTTGGAGTTGCACTGCGCGGAGCCGACGGAGGTGCATGCATGCTGTGAGCTGGCAGCGGAGTGGGCCGGAGAACGCAGGAATTTTACTGAGAACTCGGGAGGCTGCTAGAGCTTCAGGGGATTTTTCTGAGGCACTCGATAGTGTGCGCACGCGTGGGGTGCAGTTTCGGCAAATTGAGGGTTCGACGTTTCCCCGACTTCGGTTTTGCCTACGGAAAGCATTCTAGGTGGGTTGGAAACCCTTCCAAACTGTATGGAATGCCCTCTAATGCTTCTGTGGGATGTTGGCAGTCGAGTTTTCTCCGACCTAGACATGAGTGTGGGATGTTGGCAGTCGAGTTTTCGATCTGTTTGATCGATCGTGGATTATAGCTTGCAGATGCCGCTTTTTATGCCAGATGAGACACGCTTGAGCTCGGTGGGGTCACCCCCCTCGAGTTACGCTACGAATGCGATGATGATGATGCGCCTAGTTGATACACTAGAGGTCTCTTTGCGTGATACTGAGATAGTCCGATGGGACGCCCTGGTTGGTACACTAGGGGGCGCAGGCTTGACTGGACCCGATGTGGCAGTCACTGAGATCTGGTTATGTGAGCGAGTGGGTGCATAGCATGTTCTTAGATGAGTTTTCCTTTGAGCATGATACTTGAGGCATATTAGCTATAGTTTTATTCCAGCTTTCATATTATCTATCTGCATATCTATCTATTTTTGCCTCCAGCAGACTTAGTGGGCATACCGTGGATATTGGTGACGGTACCCACTGAGAACTACCTTTTGCAGTAGTTCTCACACCCGCTGTGGTGACAGGTTTTCCTGAGGCGGCTGTTCCGGGTTCAGCTCGTGCGGAGACAGCAGATCGAGGTTAGCGTGTGGCCGACTAGTTTCTTACCCGAGTCTGTCTGATAGTCAGAGGTAGAGGTACCCTGTATTTTTGAGTTTTCACTTTTGTACTGGACAGTCTGTGATTGTATTTATTTTCATAGGGAGAGAACTATGTATTTTGGATCCTTGGATGTATTTAGATTCAGATGTTCAGTTATGATTCTGTAGCTTTAGTTTCTTTTCAGCTCTGATATTTGTTTAGCTATAGATCTTACTTGCAGGTTACTCGCTTCGTCTGTGCGGGGAGTCCCGTGCAGGCGGATCTGTTGGCGAGCCCGGGTCGCAGTTTCGACCGCGGGGCATGACAGATTAGGGAGGTATCAGAGCCTAGGTATATAGGTCGTTGAGGACTTAGTGACCCTAGGCAATTGGTTGGACAGTAGGATGACTGTCGTGAGAGACGTGACTTTAGCGAGAGTCCTGATTGAGTCTGTAACTCCCCCAGGGGATTGGGGCCAGTGACCTTACATGTTTATTCTCTAAAGTGGTTATGTTGGCTGCAGACGAGATAATGCTTTAGAATGGGTGACATGTTCTAGACTTTCACTTGATCGGGTCGAGAGATTTCTATGCTCTGACATATGGCTTTTGTTGCAGTTGCCTGCGATGCCTCTGAGACATCGTGCAGCGACGAGGGCGCATCCTGCATCAGATGAGGAGCCCGAGCAGCGGGAGGCCGAGCAGAGTGAGTCTGGGAGTTACGGGCCCAGGTAGCCCAGATGTCTGAGGCGTTACGGCGCCAGGAGGAGGCGACCAGGCGCCAGGAGGAGGCGACCAAGCTCCAGGAGGAGAATATGGAGCGCATTATGCATTTGCTTGAGCAGAGAGCATCTCCTGTAGCACCACCAGTATGTAAGGCTCGGTCCGAGTTGCAACCGCTCAGATCTCTGATCTCGAGCTAGGATGGCGACGTTGAAGATCAAAAGAGCTAACGCCCGAATCGGAGTCCGGATCTCGATGATGAAGCTTCTCTGAGGGGCCTCGGCGATGATGATTCGGGTGTGGAATCAGATGCTCCAACCTTTGTTGCTTCGGAATCAGCAACAATGGCGATTTGAATTGGGGAAGATGAGGGAGTGAGAAGAGAGAGAATGAAGAGAGAGATAAGAGGCTTAGAGAGGAGGAAGTAGAAGAAACTGTTATTATTCTCGTTGTCTGTTTTTCAGTTACAACTACCAATTTATAACCTTCATTCTGGGCTTATGTGTTAATATGTATATAATGTGGACTAAACTGTAAATGGTGGAAAATATCTCCATGGGCCTCCATTCGTTGCTTCCTTCTCCCTTACAGCTAGCTTCCTCCAACCCACTCTTGCCTCCACCCTGGTTACCACCTTGGGTTACCAACTACCACCTCCTCCCTGGCGATTCTTCAGCTACCTCCTTGCAATCCCTTCATGCCGTAGCTCCCTCCACTTCCTATGTTGCCTGGAGCTATAACCTTCCATCCGTAGGACTCCTGAAGACTGCCGTGAAGCCGAAGTTTCCTCCTGTTCTCAAGCTAAGTACCCCTTACTCCCCTCTTCCGTGTTAACTCCTACTCTACTCGTATTCTTGCCCTGACTCCATTTTTATTTTTTTTTTCTTATTCTTCTTTGTAGACTTTACAATCCCTCCTCCTTGAGTCATTACCTGTCCGCAGGGAATGAAATCTGGGTATTTGATACCTAGGACGCGGACATCTTCCCACGTTGCAGCTTCCTCAGGAAGGTTGAACCACTTCACTAGTACCTCTTCCACAACCCTCCTTCTACGGTGGCTTGTGCGACAATCCAACACCTTCTCGGGGCCTGCCAATGTTTCGCCATCACTACCCGTGAGGGGCGCTGTGGGAATGATTTGGCCACTTGGCGGGGGCCCTGGCTTCAGTTGAGAGACGTGAAATACCGGATGGATCTGGGAATCTGAAGGTAACCTTAATCGATATGCCACCTTTCCAACTCGGGCTAACACTTCAAAAGGCCCATAGTAACGAGCTGCTAGCTTGGGACTCCTCCTCGCAGCCAGAGAAACTTGACGGTAGGGCTGTAACCTCAGGTATACCCAACTTCCCACTGTATACTCTTTCTCCCTTCTATCCTTATCGGCTTGCTGCTTCATGCGGTTCTGGGCAATTTGTAATCTGTCTCTTAATTCACTAGTCAGTCTCTCCCTCTCTGGGGCCCAATCTTTTACCTCTGGATGAGTAACTGCTTCGGTAGTGGCTACCAAGGTAGAAGAGGGGTCCACCCCATACAAAGCCTTGTAGGGGGTAGTGCCTAAAGATGAATGAAACTTGGTGTTGTACCACCATTCCGCCAATGACAAATACTTACCCCACTTCTGTGGATGTTGGAAGCACATACACCTTAAGTAAGTTTCTAAGCATTGGTTTATTCTCTCTGTTTGCCCGTCGGTTTCTGGATGATAAGATGTACTCATTTTTAGTTGTGTTCCCAGTAAATGGAATAGCTCCCTCCAAAATAAACTAGTGAAAACCTTGTCCCTGTCAGTGACTATGCTTCTAGGACAGCCATGTAGTCTGTATACTGAATCCAAAAAAGTTTTAGCTACCTCTTGAGCTGTGAAGGGATGTCGCAATGGTATGAAGTGAGAGTACTTAGTCAACCTGTCCACCACTACCAGAATGGTATCTTTACCCTCAGATCTTGGTAGAGCCTCTATAAAATCCATACTGATGTCCTCCCAAATCTGTTTTGGTATAGGTAAAGGTTGTAATAGTCCCGGAGTAGCTTGAGTAACTATTTTGTTTTGAGCACATACTTCACAGCTTCGAATTTGTTCCTCAATTTGTTTCTTCATACCATTCCAGTAGAAGTGACCCTTAGCTCTTTGATAGGTGTGTAACACTCCAGAGTGACCCCCAGTCACAGAGTGATGGAAGTGTTTGATTAGCTTGTTCCTTAGATCACCTGAACTGCCCACATATACCCTGCCTTTATATCTTAAGACCCCTTGATTGTAGGTATAAGGTGGACACCCCTCAGATTGTGTTTTAACCTTCTCAATAACTGCTTTGGCATAGGGATCATCCTGATAACCATCCTCTAGTTCATAAGTCCACCCTGGAGAGATAGAAGTAATAGCCATAGTTTGAGTTGTGTCCCAGTTTAGTCTTGACAATGCATCTGCAGCCTTATTCTCTTTTCCCCTCCTATACACAATGGTATAATCAAACCCCATGAGTTTCATCATGCCTTTTTGCTGCATTGGTGTAACAATCTTCTGTTCTAAAAGGTATTTTAAACTTTCATGATCTGTTTGTATAACGAAACATCCAGTCATTAGGTAATGTCTCCATTTTTGGGTGGCCATTAGGATTGCTAGCAACTCCTTTTCATAAGTAGATAGGCTCAGGTTCTTCCCTTTAATAGCTTTACTGAGGAAAGCTATAGGCCTTCCCTCTTGAGACAACACAGCACCAATGCCTTCTTCACTAGCATCTACCTCCAGGATAAAAGGCTTCTCATAATCAGGCAAGCAAAGCACTGGAGCTGTGGTCATGGCCACCTTAAGTGCTTCAAATGCTTGTTGAGCTTCAGGGTTCCAATGGAACTGATCCTTTTTTAACAATTCAGTGAGAGGCTTACTAACCACTCCGTAGTGCTTAACAAATTTTTGATAGTATCCAGTTAATCCCAGAAACCCACGCAACTCCTTTATGGTTTGAGGTACAGGCCACTGAGACATAACCTCTATTTTAGCGGGGTCTGTAGCTACACCTTCTGCTGATATTACATGCCCCAAATACTCCACTTGTTTTCTCCCAAATGCACACTTGCTCCTCTTTGCAAACAGTTGATTACTCCTCATAAGCTCCAAGACCACTGTTAAGTGTCTCACATGCTCCTCCAAAGATTTACTGTATACCAAAATATCATCGAAGAACACTAATATAAATTTCCTTAACTGTGATTTAAAAACAGTATTCATTAAGGATTGGAATGTAGCAGGGGCATTGGTTAACCCAAAAGGCATAACCTTGAATTCATAGTGTCCTTGATGGGTGCGAAATGCAGTTTTAGGTATATCCTCTGTATAAACCCTAATCTGATGATATCCCGACCTTAAATCCAACTTAGAGAATAGATTAGAACCCCCCAGTTCATCTAACAGATCATCAATAATAGGAATCGGGAACTTATCTTTGATAGTTGCTTTATTCCGTTGCCGATAATCTACACACATTCTCCAACTACCATCCTTTTTCTTTACTAGCAACACTGGAGCTGCAAATGGACTATTGCTGTCCTGTATTATAGATGCTTCAAGCATTTCCTTAACTTGTCTTTCTACCTCCCCTTTCTGTTCATGAGAATGTCTGTATGGTCTGAGATTGACTGGTGTAGTACCTGTCTGGAGGGGTATTCTATGATCCTCCTTCCTCTATGGGGGTAATTCTTTGGGTTCACTGAAAACATCAGAGTACTGATCTAATACCCTTGCCAATTCAGGATTAACAGTCACTTCTTCTTCATTGTTAACTTGGGTACACTGTTGGATGACACAACATTTTCCATAAGGTAGCTCCTGGTACCACTGATTGGCTGTGATTACCCTCAGCTTAGCCCTTTCACCCATGCCTTTCAGTAATATTGGTTGTCCTTCCTTGGTTATAGTAATAGCATTCTGTTGGAAATCAAATGTAACTTGTCCATATGATCTTAACCAGTCTATACCCAGTATTATTCCTAAGCCCTCCAACCTAATGATCCTCAGATCAGCTTGGAAGGATTGCCCTTGCATTACCCAACTGAATCCCAGGCACTGCAATTTACTAAGGACCTTTCGTCCATTAGCCACTGTGACTATTAGAGGGCTTGCAGCTACTATCTGAGCTCTGATGTCTTTGGCCACTTGTAAATCCATGAAGCTATGTGTACTTCCTGTATCAATTAACACTGTCAAGGAATGCCCCTTGGCTTCTCCTTGCAACTTAATGGTATCCTGGGGTTTCTCTCCAGTTAAGGCATGCACTGAGATGCCTTCCTCATGGTTGGAGTAGGCTTCTCCTTCTTGACTGACAGTCTCACAATCTACTTCAAGATTTTCTTCTAAAATGCAATCCTCATCATAAACTTCCAAGATATTCTCTTGACCTTGTATATAGTTGAGGGGTTTGTTGGAGCATACATGACCAGGATGATATTTATCACCACACTTGAAACACTGTCCAGCTGCTCTTCTTTGTTCCAAAAGTGATTTATTATAAGGCAACTGACTACCCCCCACCTTCTGAGAACTAATGGAATTGTGATTTTGGGTTGTTGGTGCTTGCGGCTTAAAGAAGTTATTGGTGGATATCCACCCCCAGAATTCCTTGGTGGAGTTTTATATTTCCTGCTTATCACTGATAATGCCCTCTCATGCAGCTATGCCTGTTCATAAGCCTCCTCCAAAGTATTTGGATGGGCAATATCCAAAAAAGGCACTAGATCTTCCTGCAACCCACTGATATAACAAGAAATGAACTGTTCCTCGGTTAATTGGGGGTTGTAGTACAATAACTGTGTCTTGAGTTCTTCAAACTTTTCTTGATACCTTTCAACTGAGCTTAACTGCCTAAGATTGTTAAACTCTCTGATTAAGTATCTTTCTCCCGTTTGTGCAAATCTACGATAAAGGGATTCCACGAACTCTTCCCAACTGACTAGCTGCCTGTGAACTAGATAACTCTGCTTCCAGGTTCTAGCTCTACCACACATATGCATAGTAGCAATATTCAACCACTGTTGGTGAGGAATTTGGTATACTTCAAAGTATTGCTCACAATTCTCCACCAGTTCCTTGGTTCATCACCAGTAAATGTAGGAAATTCCAATCGAGGATGTGGGATATGTGGGTGATGATAACTTCTGCTAGATATTGTATCACTTCGATCTTCCTCTCTAGAATCAAATTCTTTCACTGGAATAGGTAGCAATCCTTTACCCTTGTTTTCTTTAAATTCTGACTTCACAAACTTGTTTCCACTACTGCCTGGATTATCCTCTTTGGAATTCTGAGATGGGTATACCTTTTCTACAGGAACCACTTGAGGATTGTGAACTGCTAATACCCTTAACAGCTCTTCGTGCCTACGCAAAGCTTCAGCTTGCATTAACTCATAATGCTTTTGCTCAATATCACTTACCCCTTTAATCTGTGCAGATAATTCCACTATTTTCTCCTGGTATTCAGTGGTGAGTTTGTGCATTCGAGATTCTAGGGTTAACATATGTTCATTAAGATCCTTAAGACGTGTTCCCTCAGCCATTGAAATGAAATCAGTTGTAAACCTAAATCGGTTTTGATTCTTTCTCCCAATCTTGTATGCTGACTGAATTGATTGTGCTAGATCTCACAATTTCTCTATATCATGTGCAGATCTACTCTAAGAATGCTCGATTGCTTAAAGGCAAATTGAGAAGGGTACCTGAATGGATCTTCTCGAATTCCACAGTCCCTAGGATGGAACTGCTCTGATACCAATTGTAAGGCTCGGTTCGAGTTGCAACCGCTCAGATATCTGATCTCGAGCTAGGATGGCGACGATGAAGATCAAAAGAGCTAACGCCCGAATCGGAGTCCGGATCTCGATGATGAAGCTTCTCTAAGGGGCCCCGGCGATGATGATCCGGGTGTGGAATCAGATGCTCCAACCTTTGTTGCTTCGGAATCAGCAACAATGGCGATTTGAATTGGGGAAGATGAGGGAGTGAGAAGAGAGAGAAGGAAGAGAGAGATAAGAGGCTTAGAGTGGAGGAAGTAGAAGAAACTGTTATTATTCTCGTTGTCTGTTTTTCAGTTACAACTACCTATTTATAGCCTTCATTCTAGGCTTATGTGTCAATATGTATATAATGTGGACTAAACTGTAAATGGTGGAAAATATCTCCATGGGCCTCATTTCGTTGCTTCCTTGTAACCCACTGAGTGGGCCTCTACCGCCTGGGCTTGGGCTCCCATTGTTCCGTCGTAATGGTTCGCGTCTTCTCCGAGGATCCGATCCGCTGAGTGCCTTCTACAAGCTTCCAGTGCCTTCTCCCTTACAGCTGGCTTCCTCCAACCCACTCTTGCCTCCACCCTGGTTACCACCTTGGGTCACCAACTACCACCTCCTCCCTGGCGATTCTTCAGCTACCTCCTTGCAATCCCTTCATGGCGTAGCTCCCTCCACTTCCTATGTTGCCTGGAGCTATAACCTTCCATCCGCAGGACTCCTGAAGACTACCGTGAAGCCGAAGTTTCCTCCTGTTCTCAAGCTAAGTACCCCTTACTCCCCTCTTCCGTGTTAACTCCTACTCTACTCGTATTCTTGCCCCGACTCTATTTTTTTTTTTTTTTTTCTTATTCTTCTTTGTAGACTTTACACAGTAGTACCTCCGGTTGTGACATTATCGACCTTGACTCAGATTGCTCCGTTGACAGTACAGGAGCAGAGAGAGCTCATCGACCAGTTGTCGTATAGCAGCCAGTTTCATCCCCCACGATTCTCAGGGCAGAGTTCGGAGCATTGGAGGCAGAGAACTGGATTGCAGCAATGGAAAGTCTGTTCGAGAATCTATTCATCCAACATAAACATCAGGTGCATCTGGCCACACACTTTTTAGAGAAGGACGCCGAGATTTGGTGGCGTCGAGTTCGTCCAGTTGGACCACCGGGAGTACAGTTGCTGATTTGGAGGGAGTTTCGTGCTTTGCTACTCGGGGCTTACCTTTCCGACAGTGCAAAGCAGAAGCTGGAAGGGGATCTGCAACGTCTTAAGCAAGGGAGTCGGCCTCTTCATGAGTATGTTCGCGAATTTCAACGGTTGTGTCACGCCCCGGGGTTTCTTTTCAGCGGAAACGATTCACAAAAAGGTATGCATTTGGCACGTAAATTTTTTTTTTTTGAAAAACCTTCTTCCCCGGCGCATGCCCAGACCCGCCGCATACACAGAATCACTCTGCAAATGGACAGAGTCTCCTCTGTATATGCACGGCGTCGCGGCTAGTACAACGTCCAAACACCATCATCGATTCAATCACAGCTGTTTCTAACATACACACATTCACGAGCATTGAATAAGTTACACGGCCTTTCAGTTTGAAAGGATAAATCCACAATTGTTGAAACGGCGCCCACCCGGCACCTAGATTTTGAAAACCAGTTTCGAAAGCAACATAAATCCATAGGTTTTAGAAAACAGTGCCCACACATCACTTAGGTTTTGAAATCCATTTTCACAATCCATAAATCCAGAGGGTTTTGAAAACGGTGCCCACACGACACCCAAGTTTTGAAAACAGTTTTCGCAATCTTTTCTTTCGTTTTTCTTTTTTTTTCTTTTTGAAAACGGCCGAACAGAGATAAGAAACTCAAACATCATCCACAAATCCAAACAGTAAAGTTCCGACATCCACACCGACCCCACGAGGGTATTGAGAACCACACAACAGTCTACAAGTAGAAAATGAAATGCGACAAGGAGGGAAGATACAATCTGGGATCTCAGAGGACCCGAAGGCTCCTGACTCGGCCTCACCGTCGCCTAGCTCTCACCCCGGAAAGAACCTGTCACGGAGTGGGAAGTCAGCGACACGATAACACAATAATAAAGCAGGAAAAAGTAGTAAAGCCAACCGTAAAGCTATCCGGAGCAACCACCCTCCCAAGAGGGAAAAGAAAACACGAACACCTGTAAACATGCAACACCTGACCACGTCGGACACCTACACCGACGGGTCGCACCGCTCACACCTTGGCGCATCAAAAACCCCACAACTACAGGGGCCCCACTACGTCACCTCGTGGGTACACACGGCTCATAGACCACTTTTCTGGAAAAGCGAACCCTTTGCGGTGGCCAAACTGCGGGTGTGCGTGCTGCTGCCTCGAGCATGGTAACCAAGAATACCGTACGGAATCAAGAAATAAGAACCATAGAGACTATCATCTACATATAGTCAGATAACAAGAACCGTAGAGACTATCATCTACATATAGTCAGATAACAAGAACCATAGAGACTATCATCTACATATAGTCAGATAACAAGAACCATATAGACTATCCACAATACCTCAGTTGAATGCACAAATAGTGTTAGTTACAAATGTCGGAAAAGTCATGCTAAGCCTCCAAATAAAAACCCACCTCAAACACGAAGGAGAAGACGTGCGGGAGCTCCAACTAAAAGAATACCCTCGCCGTGTGCCCGAACAGCTACAATAAGAATTATATGTTAAAAACCATCGTCGTGGTTAAAAACACTCAAAAACGGGGCGAAACGGGCTAAAAACGAAGCTTCTGGACCCTTTTTCTGAAGACAGGTGCACAGATCCAGGCGTGGACCGAGTCCACGACGGCAGGCGTCAGCGGCACAGACCAGGCGCACGCCGCAGCGGTAGACCGCTGCGGCATGGGCCGGGCCGCGCACGAGCCGAGGCGCGCGCCGGGTCCACACCGTTCGGGCTACGGGGTGTGCACCGGGTGCACGCCTCAGCGGTGGGCCGCGCGGCCTGGCGCACGCGTTCGTGCACCGGCTACGCGCCCCTGGGCCCGGGAGTCGTGCGCCGGGTGCACGCCGGGCCCCATGGACCGCGCGGCCTGGCGCACGCCTTCGTGCGCCGGGTCCGCGCCCCTGGGCCCGGGAGCCGTGCGCCGGGTGCACGCCGGGTCCCGTGGACAGCGCGGCGGCCTGGCCGTACCGTGTGAACAGTGCTGCCCTCTTTTGCCCCCCCTGCGGCTCCGATTTTGACCCCGCGACCCCGGCGACTGCGGCGACGACCCCGTGGACACGATAACGGCGGCAGCAGCCTCCCGTTTAACAACGGCGGCGGCGGCCTCCCGTTCAACATCTCGTATCGCCCGCAACACCGACGAAAAAGGAAAACCCCATACCGAAAAGAAAGGAAAAACCTGAACCGCTCACCTCGTTTTCGCCAGTAAGGGAGGAAGGAGGAGGATCGTCCTGTTCTCGTTCGCCGGATTCCGCAGGAAATGCGATCGTCCTTCCTTCTCTCCGTCTCGTCGCCTCGGTTCTTCACGCCAACTGATGGAGGGGAAAAAGCTAGGGGTCGGGTTCCTCGCACGCGCTCGGGTGGGAACTACGCACCGGAATGAGAAGTGGGAACAAACCCTACGCCCCCAACCAAAAAATGTATAATGATCGTACGAATGAGAATGGGGGTGGGATTGCACCCTAAACCCCCAGATTCGAAACTTAGCGATCGGGTGCGGATCAGGGTCCACTTACCTCGTAAAGCGTGCCGATCTCTCGCATGCTTTCTGATGCACCCGGGACCGCTGGTTTACCTCAAAAAGCATGCCGATCGCCCGCACGCGTTTTGATGCACCCGAAACCGCTGGTAACCTTCCGAAATTTATTCTGGGAGATCCCGGGGTCGGAATTCGAATCCGATCGCGCCACCGTTCTCCGTTTTAAGAGTTTTATTGCCTAAAATTACCCGCGAGTCCCGACGGTCTGCCCAGAAACAAAGAATTTTTAACCCACCCTCCGGACACCTAAAAGGGATGCGGAAAACTAAAAACTGAAAAACCCATTTTACATGTGGTTACTACACCACTCACATCTTAAAACGAGTTTCGTCCTCGAAACTCAAACTTGGGTCGCGGTGAAAAGGTTGGGGTAGCACTCCCTCATTTTTGACTCCAGCTCCCACATCGCTTCTCGCTCCTCATGGTTGCTCCAGAGCACCTTCACGTAGGGGATGGCTCGGTTTCGCAGCGATTTGCTTTCCCTTGCTAGGATTCTCACTGGGGTTTCCTCGAAGCTTAGGTCTTCCTTAAGTTCGAGTGCAGAGACGTCCAGAACGTGTGATGGATCGGAAAGGTACTTCCGAAGCATTGAAACGTGGAACACATCGTGGACTCGATCGAGGTTTGGTGGTAGGGCAAGGCGGTAAGCCACTGGGCCAATGCGCTCCAGGATCTCGAATGGCCCCACAAACCGTGGGCTCAGCTTGCCCTTCAGCCCGAAACGCTTGATTCCTCTGGATGGCGAGACCCGCAAAAACACATGCTCTCCCACTTGGAATTCCAAGTCGAGGCGCCTCTGGGCGGTCAGTAAGCGCTATCTGATGAGGCGTACCTTCTCTTCAGTTTCTTTCACTAAGTCGGGTCCCAAGAACTTCCGTTCTCCCAAGTCGTCCCAACAGATCGGGGATCGGCAGTGTAAGACCCGACCTTTATTTTGGCAATCCCCTTTTATTTTATTTACGACGGTCCGACTGAGGGGATAACTTTTGTGTTTTTCCAGATAGCCCGTCGGGGCTCACAGGCATTTTTAGGCGGTAGAGCTCGCGAAACGGAGAACGGCGGCGCGATCGGTTTCGGATTCCGACTCCCGGTTCTCCCAGAATAAATTTTCGAAGTTTGGACCCCCCTCGTAGGTGCTCCAGGATCCGTGCTGGCGATCTACACGACTTTTGAGGTAACCTGATACCCTAATTTGATCGGGTGGGCTAGGGCATGTTGGTTTCATTTCGCTCTCCCCTCTCGTTGCGTACGGCAAACAGGAGGCGACCAGGAAAATCCCCAAACCCCCAGTGAATTGAACGGCTAGTGAGGAGAGAAAGAGGAACCCTTTCCCATTTCCGTTCCCGTTCCAAGGTTTCGGCGCGGCAATCCATCGGGGATATCCAAGCGAAAGGCAAGGGCTTGGCCGTGCGTGGAGCGATCGGGCATGGTGGGCGATTCCTCTTCCTCCATCTTCCTTCGCGAATCAAGGTATGTTTTTGGAGGTTCTTGATTTACGTAGATTTATTGTAAGGGGACGTGTTCGTGGGTTTTTGGGGTGATCGAGGGTTTCACCGCCGCCGCCGCCGTGCAAGAGGCGATTGCCGCCGCCGTAGGGCCGCCCGCAGGTGGGGCGCCCGCGCGGGCTGGTGCCGCGCGGGGCCGCCCGCACCCGCGGGAAGCGCGCCCGCGCGGCTCCTGGCCGCGCGGGGCCGCGCGCAGGTAGGGCGCCCGCGCGGGCTGGTGCCGTGCTGGGTCGCCCGCACCCGCGGGCAGCGCGCCGCGCGGCTCTTGGCCGCGCGGGGCCGCCCGCCAGTGGGGCGCCCGGGCGGGCTGGTGCCGCGCGGGGTCGCCCGCACCCGCGGGGTGCGGGCAGCGCACCGCGCGGCTCCTGGCCGCGCGGGGTGCGGGCAGCGCACCGCGCGGCTCCTGGCCGCGCGGGGCTGCCCGCAGGTGGGGCGCCCGAGCGGGCTGGTGCCGCGCGGGGTCGCCCACATCCGCGGGCAGCACACCCGCGCGGCTCCTGGCTGCGAGGGGCCGCCCGCAGGTGGGGCGCCCGCGCGGGCTGGTGCCGCACGAGGTCGCCCGCACCCGAGGGTAGCGCGCCCGCGCGGCTCTGGGCCGCGCGGGGCTGCCCACAGGTGGGCCGCCCGCGCTGGCTGGTGCCGCGCGGGGTCGCCCGCACCCGCGGGCAGCGCGCCCGCGCAGCTCCCGGCCGCGCGGGGCCGCCCGCAGGTGGGGCGCCAGCACTGGCTGGGGCCGCGTGGGGTCGCCCGCCCCCGCGGGCAGCGCGCCCGCGCGGCTCGTGGCCGCGCGGGGCCGCTTGCTGACGGGGTGCCCGCGCGGGCTGAGGCCGCGCGGGGTCGCCCGCAACCGCGGGCAACGCGCCGCGCGACTTTGCACCGCACGGGGCCGCCCGCACGTGGGGTGCCCGCGCGGGATGAGGTCACGCGGGACGCCGCCACCGCAACGGGTTGGGGCCGTTAGGGCTGTGCGCAGGCAGAGTCCGCACCGCACGGGTCGGTGCCGTGCGGGGAACCCCGCCGCGCGGAGTTCGGGGACCAAGTCAGTCGTCGGTGTCAGTGTTCAGATCCCTTAGTCTTGACATACCTTTGTTCCTTCAGGAGTGCGGGACGTTGTAGGAAACAGGCGCACGGTCACGGACGAGCCGAGCACCGGACGACACACACGAGGTGGATACTTCTCCGGGGATTTCGGGGATAGGCATGTATTATTAGAAATAACATATCCGGGCAAGGTGTACAGTATGTCGATCTTATGATTATCTAACTAACCCTGTTGTATCATTTTACATACTGTCGATTATGAGGCTCTTGTTTTGCTACACGCACACCGGCGGTTTTGCCACCGCAAGGGTGTGCTTTTCCGGAAAAGTGGTACGTTGACCCGTGTACCCCATGTGACGGTGACGTTAGGAAAGGGGGCCCTCATAGGTGGGGGGTGTGAGCGGTGATGCCGAGGCAGGTGCTCGGCGGGGGACACCGGGGCAGGGGTTCGGTGCGGTGGTCGGGAAAGGTGCCCGGTTTTGCTTGATGCAGGGTGTGATTGTTGTTGATGGTGATTGAGGAGGACGGTTGCTCTGGTTACCGTGGTTTGCCTTATTTTAGCCTTTTTGCATATTATGTTATTTCTAGTCACTGACTTCCCACTCCGTGACAGGTTCGTCCAGGGGCGAGTGCTAGGGCACCGGTGAGGCCGCGAGGGTACTGTTCTGACATTTAGCGACTTCAGACACAGTGACTCTTCTTTCCCTTTTTCTTTTATTACTCATGTCAGTTAGTCGTGGATTGCGATACCCCCGTGGGATCGAAGTAGATGTTGCCTCTTCTTTCACATTTGCGAATAAATGTTGTTCCTCTCCTTACTTGGCCGTTTTAAACTACGAGAAAACAAAGAAAACCGTTTGCGAAAATCGCTTTTAAAACGTGGGTGTCGTGTGGGCATCGATTTTTAAAACCCTGTGGAATTTTTGTGATTGTGAACTGGTTTTACAAACTTCGGCATCGGGTGGGTGCCGGTTTCAAAACTGTGGATTTATGTGGCTTTGGAAACGGATTTTCTAAAACAACGGCGTCGGGTGGGCGCCGCTTTCAAAACCCTGTGATTATTTATCCTTTCAAATCAGTCGGCCCTTTTCTTTGTGTAAAAGATAATGGAACGTTTGGAATGCTTGTTGTATGTACCTGTGCTTCGATTAGTGTGGTTAAAGCCTGTATGTGATGCATGTTGTAGTGAGGACGCCGTGCATATACAAAGGAGATCTGCCCATTTGCAGAGTAAATTTGTATATGCGGTGGGTCTATGTGCGCACTGGGGTGGACTTCTTCAAAAAAAATATATATCACGCCGAACGGGGAGCAACGGTGGCTCTCCTTCCGTGCGTTTGAACCCCCGGGGCGTGACAGATTAAGATGGTATCAGAGAAATAAACTTTAACCGCAATAGTCGGGGCCTAACATCCACGGGGCGCAATATACTAACTACTGATTAATAAAGTGAACTTGGGGTAGACAAGTAGAACGCGAGTGCTTGTGGGGGAGGGGGAAATGGGTGTTTTTCTTCCTTTTTGGGCCAGCGTTTGCGGTGTTACTTTAGGTTAAACTAGAAGTAACTGGTTTGTGCATGTGTTCAGATCATGGCCAGAACAAGATCTACCACCGAGGATGAAGGGGCAGACGCAGCGGCGTCGGCGACCGCGGAGAACCAACTCCTGAGGCAGCAGCTACGGGAGATGGCGGGGCAGTTGGCGACCCTTACGGATCATGTGCGCCAACTGACACAGCAACAACAGGCCGCTGCGACAGTGGTGGTCACCCAGGGCCCTCCTCCGGGGCCAACTGTACCGACGACGGGACCACCGGCGATGGAGGCCGAGGGGGGGGCTGCCCCTACCCGGGCCGCGGCGCCCGAGGTACCGTTAACCCAACCGACGGTGCTAGAGGTGGCCCCTTCGGCAGCGACAGCGGGACCGGCGCCGGCACCGACAGTCAGAGATACTTCAGGGGAGACCGTGGTGTTGCCCACTCCCATCGCGGCGCCTAATGCCGCAGGGGAAGGGGCAACTCTACCGACCGAGCGGGACCGCGTGCGTGCCAACCTTGCCGACTTCAAGAAGTACGACCCGCCAGTGTTCGAGGGGGACACGACAGACCCCTGGGTCGTGGAGAAGTGGATGGATACAATGGAGAAATAGTTTGAGGACCTACTGATGGAAGATGTCACGCCCCACTTCCCAGGGGGTCACCCATCCTAGAACTACTCTAGCTCTAGCACGCTTAACTCCCATGTTCCTCTTGGATCTTGCTACCATCCAAAATGCTATAGCCGGGTTAGAGATTTTAGTCCCATTATATCATTTATATAGAGGACTAATCCAAATTCCGGGGGTGTCACATTCTTCCCCCCTTTAAGCCCTGACGTCCACGTCAGGCTCAAGCACATGTGACACCCCCGGAATTTGGATTAGTCCTCTATATAAATGATATAATAGGACTAAAATCTCTAACCCGGCTATAGCATTTTGGATGGTAGCAAGATCCAAGAGGAACATGAGAGTTAAGCGTGCTAGAGCTAGAGTAGTTCTAGGATGGGTGACCCCCTGGGAAGTGGGGCGTCACAGTTGGTATCAGAGCCATTCACCAGCCGGAAATGTGAGATGAGTCTCGGCTGAGCCAGGGTTACATAGCGGGTAGAGCGAGGCTCCCAGGCTAATGACCGTTGTGAGTGGAGTGCAGCTCCTCACAAGGTCGGCTAAGGCTAGCGAGACTAGTCTCACATCGCCTGGTGCTTGTGAGTGTGCTTGAGCCTGACGTGGACGTCAGGGCTTAAAGGGGGGAAGAATGTGACACCCCCGGAATTTGGATTAGTCCTCTATATAAATGATATAATAGGACTAAATCTCTAACCCGGCTATAGAATTTTGGATGGTAGCAAGATCCAAGAGGAACATGAGAGTTAAGCGTGCTAGAGCTAGAGTAGTTCTAGGATGGGTGACCCCTTGGGAAGTGGGGCGTCACAGAAGACCACGAGCGGGTTCCCCTGGCTGTCCACTTTCTTGAGGGGAACGCCCGCATATGGTGGAAGACAGTACGCCCCGGCTCCGCGAAGGGTACTGCCCTCCCATCGTGGACCACCTTTAAGCAACAGCTGTTCGGGGCGTTCTTTACCAACAGCGTCAAGAAGCAACTGGAGGACGATCTCAACCACATCAGACAGGGAACCAGAACGGTAATGGAGTATCAGCGGGAGTTCGTGAGGCTGGCGAACTGCGTCCCTTTCGTCATTCGGGATGAGTCTCATAAGGCGCAACTGTTTGTGGATGGACTGAGGACCGACATTTTTCAAGTGGTGGATGCGGCGGATCTGCATACCTTCCAGAAGGTGGTCGACCGGGCCACCATAGTAGAGCGCGGCTTTGCCGTTACGCACGCTCGAAGGGATGGCCCCCATCAGCAGGAAGACAGGAAACGGACTCAGCCATATTCAGGGGGAGGCTCCTCCAGTGGGAGTTGGCCCTCTAAGCGATGGAGGTCCCAGCAGAGGACCAGAGGCGCGCCAGGGGGAGGACAACGCTCGGACGACCGGCCTTGCGTGATCTGCGGCGGGGCGCACCGAGTGACGGAATGCTCCAAGAGGCAGGACCACTATTTCCGATGTGGCAAGGAGGGGCACTTCCGCTTCAACTGCCCCTTGAACCGAAGCACAGCATCTTCAGCAGCCTCCGCGCCGTCATCCCAGAATGCGGGGCGAGGAAAAGCCCCGATGGCATCAGCTCCCAGACCGCCAGCACCTCGATCAGCAGTGGACAGGTCGCCACCATCGGGAGGCCGCGTCTACTCGATGAACCAGCAGGAGGCATACCCGTCTGAGCACGTTGTCGCAGGTATCACCCATGTTTCTGTTTACCGTGCTAGAACCCTTTTTGATACCGGAGCAACCCTCTCGTTTATGTCTTGTGATTTTGCACTGACTCATGGTTTTGAGGAGAGACCCCTACCTAGTGTTTTGTCCGTCCAAACCACGGGGGGATCCTTGGAGGCCCGCAACCTTATACCTTCCTGTCCTATAAGGTTGGGGAGGCTTTCCTGCCCCTGGGATCTGGTAATGATCCCACTGAAGGAGTATGACGTAGTGCTTGGGATAGATTAGCTCACGTGGTACCAAGCGGTGATTGACTGTGAGAAGCGCCAGGTGCGGCTATTGTATCCGGAGTTCCCAGAGAACGTGTATTTGGCGTGCAAGAGCATCTCCTTTTCGTCTATTATACCAGCGTCGCGAGCCAGGAAACTGATCGAGGGAGGGTGCGTGGCCTATTTGACGTCGGTGGCCCTGGCCACGGGACCCTCTACGACACTCTCCGACATCCCGGTGGTGAGGGACTTCCCAGACGTCTTCCCGACCGAACTACCTGGATTACCCCCCGAGCGAGAGGTTGAGTTTCCGATCGAGCTTCCGCCCGGTACCCAACCGATCATAAAGGCCCCCTACAGAATGGCCTTTGCAGAACTGATGGAACTTAAGGCGCAGCTTGAAGATCTTCTGGACAAGGGATTCATTAGACCGAGTGTGTCGCCTTGGGGCGCACCAGTACTCTTCGTGCGAAAGAAAGACGGGAGTTTGCGGCTTTGCATCGACTACTGGGAAATCAATAAGGTCATAGTGAAGAATAAATACCCCCTACCCAGGATCGATGACCTCTTTGATCAGTTACGGGGAGCGACGGTGTTTTCGAAGATTGACTTGCAGTCCGGCTACCATCAACTCAGAGTGAAAGATGAGGATATTCCGAAGACGGCTTTCCGGACCCGCTACGGCCACTACGAGTTCACCATAATGCTGTTCGGGCTTACCAACGCCCCAGCGGTATTTATGGACATGATGAACCGGGTTTTCAAGCCCTTCCTGGACCAGTTCGTAGTGGTCTTCATCGACGACATCCTGATCTACTCGCCCACCGATGAGGAGCACGAGGAGCACCTACGGATTGTTCTACAGACTCTTAGGGAGCAGGAGTTGTACGCCAAACTCAAGAAATGCGAGTTTTGGCTTCGCGAGGTGTGGCTTCAAGGGCACATTATTTCAGCAGCAGGAATTGCAGTGGATCCCAAGAAAGTGGAGTCAGCGACCGACTGGCCCCAACCGACTACGGTGACAGAGGTCCACAGCTTCCTGGGCCTTGCAGGATATTATAGACGTTTTGTCGAAGGCTTCTCGAAGATTGCAACCCCCCTGAACCACTTCACCCGGAAAGGAGTAAAGTTCATTTGGACGGCCCAATGCCAAGAAAGTTTTGAAGAACTTAAGAAGCGGTTAACAAGAGCGCCTGTGCTCGCTTTACCAACACCCGGGGAAGACTACGAGGTTTACTGCGATGCATCACGGATAGGATTGGGAGGAGTACTAATGCAGCAAGGAAGAGTAATAGCCTATGCCTCAAGGCAACTCAAGGATTACGAGCAGAACTACCCGACACACGACCTGGAGCTTGCCGCAGTCGTCTTCGTCCTGAAACTATGGAGGCACTATCTCTTTGGTGTCCACTGTAACGTGTTCTCGGACCACCAAAGCTCTAAGTACCTTTTCACCCAGAAAGAGCTGAACATACGGCAGAGACGGTGGTTGGAGTTACTGAAGGATTACGACCTAACTATTCAATACCACCCGGGAAAAGCAAATGTAGTAGCAGATGCCCTGAGCAGGAAGGGACAGGCAGAAGGGACTTCAGCGGGCGTGATCACACAGAAGGGCGACTTGATCGCAGAATTCTCGCGATTGAGATTGGAGGTGGTACCAGCAGGGACGGTCGAGCGACTAATGTCTTTAACAGTCGTGCCGACCCTATTTGAGAGGATTTGAGAAGGCCAAGGTGCTGATCCACAGCTACAGCTGGAATGGGATAAGATTTCCCCGGAGCAGAAGGGAGACTTTGCAGTGGGAACAGATGGCACTCTTCGGTTTCGAGGACGGATTTGCGTGCCCGATTTGCCAGACCTGAAGAAGGAAATCTTGACTGAAGCACACTGCGCCCCCTACACGGCGCACCCTGGGGGCACCAAGATGTACAGGTGGTGGCCAAAGTTGAAGAGGTACGTGACGCAATTTGTAGCGCACTGCCTAATCTGCCAGCAAGTAAAAGCCGAGCACCAGCAACCGGTGGGGAAACTGCAACCACTACCTGTGCCCGAATGGAAATGGGAGCGAACCACGATGGACTTTGTCACCGAATTTCCACGTTCGCAGCAGGGACATGACGCTATCTGGGTCGTCGTAGATCGGTTAACGAAGTCAGCTCACTTCCTACCCATCCACACGACCTGGACACGCGATCGACTGGCTCAAGTCTACATCGGCGAGATTGTGAGGCTACACGGGATACCGACATCTATTACTTCAGACAGAGACACAAGGTTCGTCTCGAACTTTTGGCAGAGGCTACAACGAGCCTTGGGGACCAAGCTACACTTCAGCTCAGCCTTTCACCCCCAAACGGATGGACAATCCGAGCGGGTGATCCAGATCCTCGAGGACATGCTCCGAGCTTGCGTACTGGATTTGGGAGACGGATGGTCGCGCTACCTACCCCTTGTAGAGTTCGCCTACAATAATAGCTATCAGGCGAGCATCCGTATGGCGCCGTATGAAGCATTATACGGCAGACGTTGTAGATCCCCGATTTGTTGGGACGACCTGGGAGAGCGGAAGTTTTTGGGACCGGACTTGGTAGAGGAAACCGAGGAAAAAGTGCGCCTTATCCGACGGCGATTGGCGACCGCCCAGAGCCGGCAAAAGAACTACGCAGACCGGAGACGCCGCGATTTGGAATTCCAGGTGGGAGAGCACGTGTTACTGCGGGTTTCGCCGTCAAAAGGGGTGAAGCGGTTTGGGTTGAGAGGCAAGTTGAGCCCACGGTATGTGGGGCCCTTTGAGATTCTGGAGCGCATCGGCCCTGTGGCCTACCGCCTCGCCCTACCGCCGAACCTTGATCGGGTTCACGACGTATTCCATGTATCCATGCTTCGGAAGTATTTCCCCGATCCATCGCGGGTGCTTGACGTCACTGCGGTCGAGCTCAAAAAGGACCTGAGCTTCGAGGAGGTACCAGTGCGGATCCTAGCCCGAGAAGACAAAAAGTTACGAAGTCGGACAATTCCCTATGTGAAGGTGCTTTGGGGCAATCAGGAGGAGCACGAAGCGACTTGGGAACCGGAGCCAAAGATGAGGGAATGCCATCCCGATCTCTTCACCGGGGGCGAGAGTTAAGTTTCGGGGACGAAACTTGTTTTTACTGGTGAGTGATGTAAGACCCGACCTTTATTTTGGCAATCCCCTTTTATTTTATTTACGACGGTCCGACTGAGGGGATAACTTTTATGTTTTTCCAGACAGTCCGTCGGGGCTCGCGGGCATTTTTAGGCAGTAGAGCTCGCGAAACGGAGAAAGGCGGCGCGATCGGTTTCGGATTCCGACCCCCGGTCCTACCAGAATAAATTTTCGAAGTTTGGACCCCCCTCGTAGGTGCTACGGGATCCGTGCTGGCGATCTGCACGACTTTTGAGGTAACCTGATACCCTAATTTGATCGGGTGGGCTAGGGCATGTTGGTTTCATTTCGCTCTCCCCTCTCGTAGCGTAGGGCAAACAGGAGGTGACCAGGAAAATCCCCAAACCCCCGTAGGTGGGGCGCCCGCGCGGGCTGGTGCCGCGCGTGGTCGCCCGCACCCGCGGGCAGCTTGCCCGCGCGGCTCCGAGCCGCGCTGGGCTGCCCGCAGGTGGGGCACCCGCGCGGGCTGGTGCCGCGCGGGGTCGCCCGCACCCGCGGGCAGCGCGCCCGCGCGGCTCCCGGCCTCGCGGGGTCGCCCTGTTACGGAATTTGAGTTGGCGTATTTCGTGAAATCGGTTAAGTCATGAAGATTGAAGATGAAAAAGTTGGATCATTTACCTCAATCTCAAGAAAGAAGAATTCAAATGGATCAGGTACGTTTTACTAAAGAATTTTGATGATCCAAATACTTAGTATAGTGTAGAAACACTTGGATGAATTTTTGATTGCATAAAAATCAAAAACTGGGCATTTTACATGTTCAGAGTCCGGACCGTGGATCTCAGTCCAGACCCCGAACGTAGGTTTGCTCATGTGCAATTCCAGTCCGGACCTTGGAAATTTCAGTCCGGACCCCGAACGTGGAATTGTTGAAATTGCATGAACAGTCCGGACCGTGGATTGCAGTCCGGACCCCGAATGTCGTCTTTTCTGGAAAAAGTCTGTTTCGCTGAAGCAGTCCGGACCGTCAATTCCAGTCCGGACTGTCATCCTATAAAATTCCAGAATTGGTTAGTTTTTTATGCTTATCTTCTTCCAATGGTTTCTAACCTATAAATAGACACTATGATTCATCTTTTAGGGTATGCGAAAAATACGACCGAAATAGAAAAATCCACATATAGAGAAGAAAGAAAATACTAGATTTAATTCTATGTTTCTTCATCTATATTATTAATTTGATTCTAGGTTTTCCAAACTCAGATTTTGAGTAGAATCAAATTAATGAATACTCAGATGGTATTTCCGATCTATTTCTAATCTAAGTATTCGGCGGATCATCACCACCCAAAAACAACGATTTTTCCAAAATCGGCGCGTGGACTCGCGTGGCCTTGTGGATTCAAGGTGCAACCGCTCTCGTGGATTCGGAGCGAGGTACGTTTGTGGATTCGAAGCGTGCTACTGGGTGAAGACCGTGGATTCGGTCGGACGTCGTGGACTCGCGTTGGACGCCGTGGATTCGGCGTTGGGCGCTGATCGTGGATTCGAGAAGCGTTGCGGAGCGAGCGGAGAAGATCTACTAGGAGCGTATGGAAAAGGTTGAGTCGTCTGTGAGTACGGTATATCACCTTGTACGTGTTTAATTCTAGTGGATTTCGCCGTGTGATCGGTCCCGTGGTTTTTTACTCCGGTTTGGAGTTTTTCCACGTAAAAATCTTGCGTGTTGTTTTTATTTCCGCATTGGGTTTTATTGCGCAATGATTTTTTGAGTGTTTAACATTTACACCTATTCACCCCCCTCTAGGTGTTTTTTCTCCTATTTAGATCCAATTATACCTAACCCAACAAGTGGTATCAGAGAGGGAATAGGGTTGTAAACAATGGTTGAAGGTGGAAACATCAACAGACCCCCGTTATTCGATGGAACAAATTATGCCTACTGGAAAGTACGGATGAAAGCCTTTTTAATTTCCATCGACGAACGGGTGTGGCAATCAATTTAATTAGGATGGTCTAATCCAACTGAAATTATTGCAGATGTTCGCACCATCAAACCTAGGTCGAAATGGACCAAGGAAGAGATTGATTTATCTTCTTACAATGGCGAAGGAATTAATGCTTTATTTAATGCCTTGTCACAAACTGAATTCTCTCGCGTCTCGACATGTGAGACTGCGAAAGAAATCTGGGATGTTCTTCAAGTTACACATGAGGGAACTAACCTTGTGAAGATTCAAAAACTGCAAATGCTTACGAGCAAGTTTGACTCTATTTTCATGGCAGAAAATGAATCTTTCACAGACTACTATACACGATTGCAAGACATCGTAAACACATGTCCTAACTTGGGAGAGAAAATTCCAGAATTTAAAATTGTAAGAAAAATTTTAAGAACTCTTCCTGAAAGATTTCGATCCAAGGTTACGGCCATTGAAACTAGTAAACACCAGGACGAAATCCGTGTAGAAGAATTAGTCGGTTCTTTACAAACATATGAAATGACATTTCCTACTAACTATTCTTCTGGAAAAGCATCCTCTTTTAAGTCTTCAGGTTTTGCGTTGAAAACAACAAAAGAAGAAGACGCGGATTCATCCTCCTCGCCGAAATTTTCGAAGGGGTAATTCAAGCAAAACTCCATCCTTCGGAAAGTCGAAGAAAGGCAAAGGCTCTCCAAGTTACAAGCCAAGAAAGCAAGAGAACTTCTCAAAGGATAAGAAAAGCTCAGAAGGACAAGTCCAATGCTTCAAGTGCCGAGGATACGACCATATCTCAACGGAGTGTCCAAATAAGAATCCGTCTAAGAAGAAGGCAATGCAAGCCGTCACATGGGATGACACCTCAACGTCAAATGAGTCATCTTCCAGTGATGAAGAGAACAACGCAACGGCATTCCACGCGTCCACATCTTCACCCTTCATGTTCTTAATGGCAAGTACATCCGACTCACTGTCCAACCTCACTGTTGAAAAGATTGCAACGGACGATGAATCGGATAATTCGGAAGGTGAAGACTTTGCTCTTGCCTACCATAAGCTTTTGAGGGATTCAAAGAAACTAGCAAAGCAAAACAAGAGTTTGAGAGGGAGATTGCAGGATCTCGAAGAAGAAGCAAAAAGGGCATCTTCTCTCTCAAACGCTCTTGAAGTGGAAAGGGATAATCTGATTAAAGTAAATGTTTTCCTTCAAGAGTCCAATGAGCAATTCGAGACGAATTATGTAGATATGGTGAACAAAGCGAATTACTTCTTGAAGCTCTACGGCGAGGCTCGACAGGAAAAATTGGAAATGACGGAGACCATCTTCCAACTCAAGGATGATCTAAAGCAATTTTCTTCTGGAAGGAGTAAGTTGGATAAGCTTCTTGGTCTTGGTCAAACAAATCGGTTCGGCCTCGGATACACTCAAACTGGAGACATTCCTAGTTCGAGTGGGACAGTCTTTGTGCCCCAGTCGGTATCTCCTCCTCCGACACCGGAATTGACGACAAACGACGACAACAAACCAACTTCCCCCTCTTCGGGATCGTCTAGAACAAAGGTATGTTTTCGTTGTGGTTATGCAGGGCACATAAGAAGAAATTGCAAGAATGGAGCGTAAAGATCAAATCAAGCACATCTTGCAACTACTACCAATGAGTTCATTTCCCGCAAATCAAAGAAGGATCTTTCAAAAGGAAAGAACATCGGTAGTTCATCAAACAAGACGACGACGTCAAGGAAAAGCGATGGATCAATCAAGACGCTTTCACCAAAGGTATCAACTTCACAATCATTTCCGACGTACACCAAAACTCGAAAGGTTTGGGTACGCAAAGGTGAAATCTTCCCTTGTCTTGTTACTAATATTTCCTTGCATGCATATGATAATTCGTCTTGGTATCTGGATAGCGGTTGTTCCCGTCACATGACCGGTGACAAAAACTGCTTTCAAAATTTTGAGAAAATCTCCGGAGGACTTATAGTTTTCGGAGATGGTCGGTCTTCCAAAATTGTTGGAAAAGGAACAGTAGCTATTCCAGATGGCCGAATCTGAACAATGTGTTATTTGTTGATGGCCTTAAGACTAATCTCATTAGCATAAGTCAACTTTGCGACAATGGTTTTTCAGTTAACTTTTCATCTGTTGAATGTGTTGTAACTGATAAGGACCATGTTTTCTTTTTAAAGGGGATTAGATCTGAAAACAATTGTTATGTTGTTCCCAATAAAATTTCTGAAAACTGTAACTTAGCCTCTTTAAATAATGAAACACTTTGGCATGAAAGGCTAGGTCACATAAATTTTAAGGAACTTGCTAGAATTTCAAAAAAAGACGTGGTCAAGGGGGTTCCAAAACTTTCACTTAAACAAAACATTGTGTGTGGTGGTTGCCAAAAGGGAAAACAATCCAGGACTGCACACAAGAACTTAAACCACGTTGGTACTAAACGGCCTTTGGAACTATTGCACATGGATTTAATGGGGCCAACACGTCAACCATCTTTGGGAGGTAAATGGTATATTTTCTTATTGGTTGATGATTTCTCTAGATACTCATGGGTAGCATTTTTAAAAGAGAAAGCTGATACTTTTGATTCTTTTCACGAGATTTGCCATCGTATTATGATTGAAAAGAATGAAAAGATCATTCGTGTTAGAAGTGATAGAGGTGGAGAATTCTTAAATTCTAAATTCATTGATTTTTGCACTTCCAAAGGCATTAAACATGAATTCTCAGCACCCTATACACCTCAACAGAATGGTGTAGTCGAGCGCAAAAACAGGGTTGTACTATAGATGGCACGTGTTATGCTTCATAGCCGGAATTTACCGTTATATTTTTCGGCTGAAGCTGTGAACACTGCAGTCTATGTTATTAATCAAGTTTATTTGCGCCCGGGAACTTTAAATACACCATATGAACTATGGTTTTGTAGAAAACCAAACATCAAATATTTTCGTATCTTTGGGAGTCGGTGTTACATTTTACGTGACCGCAAAAATCTTGGAAAATTTGACTCTCGAAGTGACGAAGGGATTTTTACGGGTTATTCTACAAACAGTAGAGCATATCGGGTATTTAACTTGGAATCTAAAACGATAGTTGAATCTATAAATGTTAAAGTAGATGAAGCTTTCCACTTTGCATCTGATAAATCTACCCTTGATATCTCTCTTGATGATGATGTTCCTGCAAATGCATCTTCTCATAACAATTCTTCCGATAATGATGATGCATCTAATGATTCTTCAAGTTTATCTGATGTGCAGGAATCATCTCATGTACCTCCGAGTACTCCGTTACCTCAAACATTACGCATCACCAAGGATCATCCGGAATCTAACATTATTGGAGACCCACAAGAACCAGTCAGGACTCGGAGACAGTTGGTTTGTGGATTCGCTTGTTACGTTTCCTTAATCGAACCAAAGAACGTCGATGAAGCTCTTCAGGATGACTACTGGATTGAAGCAATGCAGGAAGAGCTCCATCAGTTTGAACGGAACAAAGTCTGGGAATTAACGACGCCTCCGAAGCAACACAATGTGATTGGTACTAAATGGATTTTCAAGAACAAGAAAAATGAGGAAGGTACCAACATTAGGAACAAAGCACGTTTAGTTGCTCAAGGCTACTCTCAAATAGAAGGTATAGACTTTGATGAAACTTTCGCCCCTGTAGCTAGACTCGAGTCTATTCGTATCCTATTTGCAATTGCTTGTCATTTTAAAATAAAACTCTTTCAAATGGACGTTAAGAGCGCATTTTTAAATGGGTTTTTAAATGAGGAAGTTTATGTGGCTCAACCGAAAGGTTTTGAAGACCTTAAACTACCTAACCATGTTTTTCGTTTGAAAAAGGCTCTTTACGGTCTAAAACAAGCACCCCGAGCATGGTACGAAAGGTTAACGAAGCACCTTTTGGAGAAGGGCTATACTCAAGGGGGAGCAGACAGGACTCTCTTTGTGAAGCATTATCAAAATAACTTCATTGTAGCACAAATCTATGTCGGTGACATCGTATTCGGTGCAACAAGAGATAATGATGCTTCTAGATTCGCTGAAACCATGGAAAGCGAATTTGAGATGTCCATGATGGGCGAACTGACATATTTTCTTGGATTACAAGTGAAACAAAGTGACGATGGCATCCATCTGTGTCAATCCAAGTATGCAATGGAGTTGGTCAAAAAGTTTGGTTTAGAAAATTCTAAAGATTTTCCGACTCCAATGGGAACTAGCAATAAGGGATTAGGAAGTGAATCTCTAGTGAGAATGTAGACGAGAAACTCTATCGCAGCATGATTGGAAGTCTACTTTACCTCACGGCTAGTCGCCCGGACATATCCTTTAGTGTTGGGATTTGCGCGAGATATCAATCAGCACCAAAGGAGGTTCACCTGAAAGCGGTGAAACGGATCATCCGGTACATCAAAGGGACAATAAATTTCAGAATTTGGTATCCTATGGGAACAAGTCTAGATATTGTAGGATACTCAGATGCCGATTGGGCAGGATCAGTGGATGATCGGAAAAGTATGAGTGGTGCATGTTTTTATCTTGGCCATTGCCTTGTTGCGTGGCATAGTAAAAAGCAAAATTGCATTGCACTCTCGACTGCCGAAGCGGAATATATCTCAGCGGGTAGTTGTTCAACCCAACTCATTTGGATGAAAAGTGTGTTGAGCGACTTCCGAATTTCAGCAACTTCGGTAACGATTCTCTGTGACAACACCAGTGCTATAAACATTTCCAAAAACCCTGTGTTGCACTAAAGAACAAAACACATTGAACTTAGATATCATTTTCTTAGAGAGCTAGTTGAATCAAATATTCTTCAACTTTCATATATTTCAACTGAAGATTAATTAGCTGACATTTTAACAAAACCTATGGATCAAAAACGTTTTATTCATTTGCGTAAGGCAATTGGAATGCTTTCCTTGAAATAATTTCTTTTTGAAACCAATCCTTAGGTTAGGTTTTGTTTTTTGTGTTTTTGTTCTTTACCTATGCTTGTACATAGAACATTAATTGAGCATTAGTTATATTGACTTTAACTGCATCCTTTTATATGTTTAGAAATTTATTATGCTTTAGATATCATAATATTTCAGTTGATGCAATGATCATTTATGTCAATTAAGTCATTTCTTAAAGTGATCAAAGTCAATTTCTCTCTCAATGATCTCTTGGTATAGTTTTTGTCTTATTTGACTATTTAGTCGAGTATGAAATCGAGATCAATCTTTGGTTGAGTTCTTTATATCTTAAATAATTGATAGCCAATTGAGGGGGAGTCAAAAGAAAAAATTGTTATGCTCAAAAGATGTGGAAAAGAGTTACATCCCAATGAGGAGTGTGAAAACTACCACCACATGGAGGAAAGAGCTACCACCTCGGTCGTCCGAGTACTGTGTGCAGCTACCACATGTATACAAAGCATGGGTTTTTCAAGTTGTCTAGATAAAAATGCCTTTTGGAATACTTGACTCTGTCAAATTCCAAGGTTGGTATAAGGTGGGATTTTTATTGAAAAGATGCTCATAGAGCCACTCCTTACAATAAATTGACTAGATATATTATCTAACTTATCTGGGATTTCAAACATCTATTGATCTTGGTATTTCATTTTTTTTACCAAATTGATGATTTGATAAAGGCATTACTCATAAGATCATGTTAGATGTAATTGAAGTTGTTCACTTTAAGAGATTTAATTTTTATAAATTTTCGTTTCGTTATTTGAATATTTTTGATAGATTTGGCATAATCTATTTCTTGTTGTATGAAACGATGATTTTTATTTAAAGTTGATACACAAAAGTGCTTACAATCTTTTTCTGGAATTTCTAGAATTTTTCTGAATTTTTCTGAAGAAAAAGTTTGGAGCCGGTCCGGACTGGACAAGCTGATCCGGACCCCGAACGCAGGAAAATCCTGCGGGTAGCCGATCCGGACTAGACTCTTGGGGCAGTCCGGACCGCGGCTAGGGTTTATATGAAACGAAGAGGATTTTGATTTTATTTCATCACAAGCTTTCGTTTCTAAGCCTCCAAACTGTCTCTCTCTAAAAAGCAAGGATCTTGGAGCCCTCTAAAACTCATTCTCTTCACTTCAAAGTAAGTTATCTTGATCAAAATCTCGGTTTTTCACAGTTTTTTCATATTTTTGCTCAGAACGTGAGGAAATTTCATATCTTTTTCGTTTGTGAATGGTTTTTGATCAAACTTCTTTTGAAATAAGAACTCTGGGAACATTAGTTTTGGTTATATGCTAGGTTTTCTCATGATAAACGAATTTTGGGGTTGGATTTCTAAAAATTCGGTTTTAGGGCATATTTTCAGAATTTTTTGAAAATCATGGAATTGATCTATTTTTAAAATTCTTTTTGCAAAACTAATTTGATCCCTAGTCTCTCTACACGATAATGATTGTTTAGTACAATTTTTCAATTTTTTAAAATAATAATTTTTCGTGTTTTGAGGTATTGCTCACAGGACCTTAATTTTCACAAAGAACTTGCAGCAATGGTGATCCTTGGGTTGTATTTCTTCTAGCTGCCATGGTACATACAAGAGATACTGTCAAGCCTAAAAAGGCCAAGAAGGCGAAAAAGACTAAGGATGACTCCGAGACGGAATCTGAGACGGAGTCGATTGATTGGGACGAGCTGTGTGTGGAGGCCACTGCTCCTACTGCTACGAAAGGGAAAGCCTCTACTGCATCATCAAGGCAAAGACTCCGCCAACCATCGCCGAGAAGGGCAAAGCCCCTATGGTTGATACTCCTCTCAGAACAAAAAGAAAGAGTGTTGCACGAAAAAGGGGAAGTTCACAAGGAATTTCAATTGAGGAGCCACTGGCCAGTCAGCCTCCCCCACAAGATTTTATCAGTTCCGAAAGAATCAAGGAGTTTGAAAATAGGGAATGTATTGGTGAGAGGAATGTGAATCTCAAAGCTCTAAGGGAGCGATACGCACTTTTTGGGACTATCATTGACAATGCGGGTCTTGCCCCAATCTGTCACTTTCCTGACACATCAGGTTATTGCCTTCACTCTGTTAGAATTTTTATCAAAATGGATCAAAATTGGTTGATCTTGATAATGGACAGAGAGAATTTCACTCTATGGTCAGGATATTAAAATAAAGGTCACTCCACAATTGATTGGCGAAATATTGGGAATGAAGGCACGGACAGAAGGAACCCACTATCTGAAAGGACATAGCTTCTCCACCACCTCATGGAGAGTGGTCGTGGATGGAATTTGTCTTCCTAACACACAATCGACAGGGAACTCTGTTTTCTCTAGAGAACTTCGACCTGAGTATAGATACTTGAACTTTATTGTTTGCTACAAACATCCTCCCCAATATGCAAACAAAAGTTCTCAGATGGGACAGGATGCTATTTCTTTATCTTCTTGGCAATCCCACAGCAGCTCTAGGATCAAACTTCAACGTTCCTTTCCTCATCTGGTCAAGGATGGCGCGGAATGTGGAACATGCCCATCCAACGGAGCGACTTCCCTATCCAATCATTATTATGCGAATTTTGGAAGAAATTCAAAGCCGATACATCTTCGTCCACCTATATGCACAGTTTGGGAACGATAAACGAAACAACGGTCCATAAAGTCGCTACCAACAAAACAAGATGATCCCCCTTCACCTCCTGTCCGACGTAGACCATCGACTTCAGCAGCTGCAAACTTCAGTCCCACCAACACCTGCCACAAAAACTGCACCTCCTTCCACTTCCGACGATGATGCCTCTGTTACTTCCATTTATCGAGAACAACAGCGTCTTTCCTCCGAGCAGGAACGTATGCCTAATGAATTCATCGAATGAAAGAGGAAATTAGAGGAGTTAAGAAGGAACATATATCAATGAACAAGCGTATCAAGAAGATTTTTCAAAAGCTTGGGTGCATCAGTTCTGAGGAGTCTGAGTAGTGTTTTATTCTAACTTTCTTTTTCTTTTGTGCAGCTTTTATCTTTTAGTTTCAGTTCTCAAGTCTTTCGTATCATTTGAACTTTTTTAACTCTCCTTAAATTTTGTACTTTTGGCTTATTTTGTGACCAAAAGGGAAAGAGAGTATAGGAGAACTTTGAACAATGCACAATGCTCTGTGATTGGAACTTTGAACAATGCACAATGCTCTGTGATTGACCATGACTATACTTGTGTGAGAACAATGCTGAAACTAAGGTAAGTATAACTTTCAACTTTGGTTTTATATGTGTTTTGATGCATGCCTCCGCTAACTATTCGACTAACTATTTGGGCATGTAATATAACTAACAAGTTGCTTGTTGACTAACCTTTCTGTGACATTTGGATTTGTATTGCTTAGAAGATATGCCGATTTTTGATTGTGATTTTCATACATATCTGAATTTGCAAATGTCATGATGAGTATAACTCTATCTCTTTGTGTTTGGTTTTGATTGTTGAAAATTCTTGAGGTTACTAACGATCTTTTGTGTCAAGAATGATTTCTTTTGCAGAGATTACAGATGTCTAAGTCTAGACTCTATTTTAGGAGTTTAACTCATGTATTTATATTTATTTGGATCTCCAATGTAAATTTTATTGTATGGTGATATCAACAAAAATATCTTTTTGAATTTTCTTGAGTGGATTTGTGTTTTGTCACGAACCGCCAAAGGGGGAGATTGTTACGGAATTTGAGTTGGCGTATTTCGTGAAATCGGTTAAGTCTTGAAGATTGAAGATGAAAAAGTTCGATCATTTACCTCAATCTCAAGAAAGAAGAATTCAAATGGATCAGGTACGTTTTACTAAAGAATTTTGATGATCCAAATACTTAGTATAGTGTAGAAACACTTGGATGAATTTTTGATTGCATAAAAATCAAAAACTGGGCATTTTACATGTTCAGAGTCCGGACCGTGGATCTCAGTCTGGACCCCGAACGTAGGTTTGTTCATGTGCAATTCCAGTCCGGACCTTGGAAATTTCAGTCCGGACCCCGAACGTGGAATTGTTGAAATTGCATGAACAGTTCGGACCGTGGATTGCAGTCCGGACCCCGAATGTCGTCTTTTCTGGAAAAAGTCTGTTTCGCTGAAGCAGTCCGGACCGTCAATACCAGTCCGGACTGTCGTCCTGTAAAATTCCAGAATTGGTTAGTTTTTTATGCTTATCTTCTTCCAATGGTTTCTAACCTATAAATAGACCCTATGATTCATCTTTTAGGGTATGCGAAAATACGACCGAAATAGAAAAATCCATATATAGAGAAAAAGGAAATACTAGATTTAATTCTATGTTTCTTCATCTATATTATTAATTTGATTTTAGGTTTTCCAAACTCAGATTTTGAGTAGAATCAAATTAATGAATACTTAGATGGTATTTCCGATCTATTTCTAATCTAAGTATTCGGCGGATCATCACCACCCAAAACAACGATTTCCCCAAAATCGGCGCGTGGACTCGCGTGGCCTTGTAGATTCAAGGTGTAACAGCTCTCGTGGATTCGGAGCGAGGTACGGTTGTGGATTCGAAGCGTGCTACTGGGTGAAGACCGTGGATTCGGTCGGACGTCGTGGACTCGACGTTGGACGCCGGGATTCGGCGTTGGGCGCTGATCGTGGATTCGAGAAGCGTTGCGGACGAGCGGAGAAGATCTACTAGGAGCGTATGGAAGGTTGAGTTGTCTGTGTGTACGGTATATCACCTTGTACGTTTAATTCTAGTGGATTTCGCCGTGTGATCGGTCCCGTGGTTTTTTTACTCCGGTTTGGAGTTTTTTCCACGTAAAAATCTTGCGTGTTTTTTTTATTTCCGCATTGGGTTTTATTGCGTAATGATTTTTTTGAGTGTTTACGTTTACACCTATTCAACCCCCTCCTAGGTATTTTTCCCCTATTTAGATCCAATTATACTTACCCAACACGCCGCTGGTCGGTGGCCCCGAGCGGGTGGGCACGCGGGGTCGCCCGCCCCCGCGAGCAGCGCAGCCGCACGGCTTTACGTCCACGCGGTGCTGCTCGCCGACGGGGTGCCCAGCGCGGGCTGAGGCCGCGCGGGGTCGCCCGCAACCGCTGGCCATGCGCCGCACGACTCGCGCCGCACGGGCCCGCCCGCAGGTGGGGCGCCCGCGCGGGCTAGGTCACGCGGGACGCCGGCCAACCGGCAACGGGTTGGGCCGTTGGGGCTGTGCGCAGGCAGAGTGCGCACAACGCACGGGTCGGTGCCGTGAGTGGAACCCCGCCGCGCGGAGTTCGGGGACCAAG
>CM055061.1:19281392-19361819 GCA_029204045.2 Tillandsia leiboldiana
GTCCGGGACCGTGGATCTCAGTCCAGACCCCGAACGTAGGTTTGCCTCATGTGCAATTCCAGTCCGGACCTTGGAAATTTCAGTCCGGACCCCGAACGTGGAATTGTTGAAATTGCATGAACAGTCCGGACCGTGGATTGCAGTCCGGACCCCGAATGTCGTCTTTCTGGAAAAAGTCTGTTTCGCTGAAGCAGTCCGGACCGTCAATTCCAGTCCGGACTGTCGTCCTGTAAAATTCAGAATTGGTTAGTTTTTATGCTTATGCTTCTTCCATGGTTTAACCTATAAATAGACACTATGATTCATCTTTTAGGGGATGCGAAATAAGTACGCCGAATAGAGAAAATCCACATATAGAGAAGAAAGAAAATACTAGATTTAATTCTATGTTTCTTCATCTATATTATTAATTGATTCTAGGTTTTCCAAACTCAGATTTTGAGTAGAATCAAATTAATGAATACTTAGATGGTATTTCCGATCTATTTGAATCTAAGTATTCGGCGGATCATCACCACCCAAAAACAACGATTTTTCCAAAAATCGGCGCGTGGACTCGCGTGGCCTTGTGGATTCAAGGTGCAACCGCTCTCGTGGATTCGGAGCGAGGTACGTTCGTGGATTCGAAGCGTGCTACTGGGTGAAGACCGTGGATTCGGTCGGAGTCGTGGACTCGTTGGACGCCGTGGATTCGGCGTTGGGCGCTGATCGTGGATTCGAGAAGCGTTGCGGAGCGAGCGGAGAAGATCTACTAGGAGCGTATGGAAAGGTTGAGTCGTCTGTGAGTACGGTATATCACCTTGTACGTGTTTAATTCTAGTGGATTTCGCCGTGTGATCGGTCCCGTGGTTTTTTACTCGGTTGGGGTTTTTTTCCACGTAAAAATCTTGCGTGTTTTTTTATTTCCGCATTGGGTTTTATGCGCAATGATTTTTGAGTGTTTACGTTTACACCTATTCACCCCCCTCTAGGTGTTTTTTCTCCTATTTAGATCAATTATACATAACCCACAAGTGGTATCAGAGAGGGAATAGGGTTGTAAACAATGGTTGAAGGGGAAACATCAACAGACCCCCGTTATTCGATGGAACAAATTATGCCTACTGGAAAGTACGGATGAAAGCCTTTTACTTTCCATCGACGAACGGGTGTGGCACATCAATTTAATTAGGATGGTCTAATCCAACTGAAATATTGCAGATGTTCGCCACCATCAAAACCTAGGTCGAAATGGACCAAGGAAGAGATTGATTATCTTCTTACAATGGCGAAGGAATTAATGCTTTATTAATGCCTTGTCACAAACTGAATTCTCTCGCGTCTCGCATGTGAGACTGCGAAAGAAATCTGGGATGTTCTTCAAGTTACACATGAGGGAACTAACCTTGTGAAGATTCAAAAACTGCAAATGCTTACGAGCAAGTTTGACTCTATTTTCATGGCAGAAAATGAATCTTTCACAGACTACTATACACGATTGCAAGACATCGTAAACACATGTCCTAACTTGGGAGAGAAAATTCCAGAATTTAAAATTGTAAGGAAAAATTTTAAGAACTCTTCCTGAAAGATTTCGATCCAAGGTTACGGCCATTGAAACTAGTAAACACCAGGACGAAATCCGTGTAGAAGATTAGTCGGTTCTTTACAAACATATGAAATGACATTTCCTACTAACTATTCTTCTGGAAAAGCATCCTCTTTTAAGTCTTCAGGTTTTGCGTTGAAAACAACAAAAGAAGAAGACGCGGATTCATCCTCCTCGCCGAAATTTTCGAAGGGGTAATTCAAGCAAAACTCCATCCTTCGGAAAGTCGAAGAAGGCAAAGGCTCTCCAAGTTACAAGCCAAGAAAGCAAGAGAACTTCTCAAAGGATAGAAAAGCTCAGAAGGACAAGTCCAATGCTTCAAGTGCCGAGGATACGACCATATCTCAACGGAGTGTCCAAATAAGAATCCGTCTAAGAAGAAGGCAATGCAAGCCGTCACATGGGATGACACCTCAACGTCAAATGAGTCATCTTCCAGTGATGAAGAGAACAACGCAACGGCATTCCACGCGTCCACATCTTCACCCTTCATGTTCTTAATGGCAAGTACATCCGACTCACTGTCCAACCTCACTGTTGAAAAGATTGCAACGGACGATGAATCGGATAATTCGGAAGGTGAAGACTTTGCTCTTGCCTACCATAAGCTTTTGAGGGATTCAAAGAAACTAGCAAAGCAAAACAAGAGTTTGAGAGGGAGATTGCAGGATCTCGAAGAAGAAGCAAAAAGGGCATCTTCTCTCTCAAACGCTCTTGAAGTGGAAAGGGATAATCTGATTAAAGTAAATGTTTTCCTTCAAGAGTCCATGAGCAATTCGAGACGAATTATGTAGATATGGTGAACAAAGCGAATTACTTCTTGAAGCTCTACGGCGAGGCTCGACAGGAAAAATTGGAAATGACGGAGACCATCTTCCAACTCAAGGATGATCTAAAGCAATTTTCTTCTGGAAGGAGTAAGTTGGATAAGCTTCTTGGTCTTGGTCAAACAAATCGGTTCGGCCTCGGATACACTCAAACTGGAGACATTCCTAGTTCGAGTGGGACAGTCTTTGTGCCCCAGTCGGTATCTCCTCCTCCGACACCGGAATTGACGACAAACGACGACAACAAACCAACTTCCCCCTCTTCGGGATCGTCTAGAACAAAGGTATGTTTTCGTTGTGGTTATGCAGGGCACATAAGAAGAAATTGCAAGAATGGAGCGTAAAGATCAAATCAAGCACATCTTGCAACTACTACCAATGAGTTCATTTCCCGCAAATCAAAGAAGGATCTTTCAAAAGGAAAGAACATCGGTAGTTCATCAAACAAGACGACGACGTCAAGGAAAAGCGATGGATCAATCAAGACGCTTTCACCAAAGGTATCAACTTCACAATCATTTCCGACGTACACCAAAACTCGAAAGGTTTGGGTACGCAAAGGTGAAATCTTCCCTTGTCTTGTTACTAATATTTCCTTGCATGCATATGATAATTCGTCTTGGTATCTGGATAGCGGTTGTTCCCGTCACATGACCGGTGACAAAAACTGCTTTCAAAATTTTGAGAAAATCTCCGGAGGACTTATAGTTTTCGGAGATGGTCGGTCTTCCAAATTGTTGGAAAAGGAACAGTAGCTATTCCAGATGGCCGAATCTGAACAATGTGTTATTTGTTGATGGCCTTAAGACTAATCTCATTAGCATAAGTCAACTTTGCGACAATGGTTTTTCAGTTAACTTTTCATCTGTTGAATGTGTTGTAACTGATAAGGACCATGTTTTCTTTTTAAAGGGGATTAGATCTGAAAACAATTGTTATGTTGTTCCCAATAAAATTTCTGAAAACTGTAACTTAGCCTCTTTAAATAATGAAACACTTTGGCATGAAAGGCTAGGTCACATAAATTTTAAGGAACTTGCTAGAATTTCAAAAAAAGACGTGGTCAAGGGGGTTCCAAAACTTTCACTTAAACCAAACATTGTGTGTGGTGGTTGCCAAAAGGGAAAACAATCCAGGACTGCACACAAGAACTTAAACCACGTTGGTACTAAACGGCCTTTGGAACTATTGCACATGGATTTAATGGGGCCAACACGTCAACCATCTTTGGGAGGTAAATGGTATATTTCTTATTGGTTGATGATTTCTCTAGATACTCATGGGTAGCATTTTTAAAAGAGAAAGCTGATACTTTTGATTCTTTTCACGAGATTTGCCATCGTATTATGATTGAAAAGAATGAAAAGATCATTCGTGTTAGAAGTGATAGAGGTGGAGAATTCTTAAATTCTAAATTCATTGATTTTTGCACTTCCAAAGGCATTAAACATGAATTCTCAGCACCCTATACACCTCAACAGAATGGTGTAGTCGAGCGCAAAAACAGGGTTGTACTATAGATGGCACGTGTTATGCTTCATAGCCGGAATTTACCGTTATATTTTTCGGCTGAAGCTGTGAACACTGCAGTCTATGTTATTAATCAAGTTTATTTGCGCCCGGGAACTTTAAATACACCATATGAACTATGGTTTTGTAGAAAACCAACATCAAATATTTTCGTATCTTTGGGAGTCGGTGTTACATTTTACGTGACCGCAAAAATCTTGGAAAATTGACTCTCGAAGTGACGAAGGGATTTTTACGGGTTATTCTACAAACAGTAGAGCATATCGGGTATTTAACTTGGAATCTAAAACGATAGTTGAATCTATAAATGTTAAAGTAGATGAAGCTTTCCACTTTGCATCTGATAAATCTACCCTTGATATCTCTCTTGATGATGATGTTCCTGCAAATGCATCTTCTCATAACAATTCTTCCGATAATGATGATGCATCTAATGATTCTTCAAGTTTATCTGATGTGCAGGAATCATCTCATGTACCTCCGAGTACTCCGTTACCTCAAACATTACGCATCACCAAGGATCATCCGGAATCTAACATTATTGGAGACCCACAAGAACCAGTCAGGACTCGGAGACAGTTGGTTTGTGGATTCGCTTGTTACGTTTCCTTAATCGAACCAAAGAACGTCGATGAAGCTCTTCAGGATGACTACTGGATTGAAGCAATGCAGGAAGAGCTCCATCAGTTTGAACGGAACAAAGTCTGGGAATTAACGACGCCTCCGAAGCAACACAATGTGATTGGTACTAAATGGATTTTCAAGAACAAGAAAAATGAGGAAGGTACCAACATTAGGAACAAAGCACGTTTAGTTGCTCAAGGCTACTCTCAAATAGAAGGTATAGACTTTGATGAAACTTTCGCCCCTGTAGCTAGACTCGAGTCTATTCGTATCCTATTTGCAATTGCTTGTCATTTTAAAATAAAACTCTTTCAAATGGACGTTAAGAGCGCATTTTTAAATGGGTTTTTAAATGAGGAAGTTTATGTGGCTCAACCGAAAGGTTTTGAAGACCTTAAACTACCTAACCATGTTTTTCGTTTGAAAAAGGCTCTTTACGGTCTAAAACAAGCACCCCGAGCATGGTACGAAAGGTTAACGAAGCACCTTTTGGAGAAGGGCTATACTCAAGGGGGAGCAGACAGGACTCTCTTTGTGAAGCATTATCAAAATAACTTCATTGTAGCACAAATCTATGTCGGTGACATCGTATTCGGTGCAACAAGAGATAATGATGCTTCTAGATTCGCTGAAACCATGGAAAGCGAATTTGAGATGTCCATGATGGGCGAACTGACATATTTTCTTGGATTACAAGTGAAACAAAGTGACGATGGCATCCATCTGTGTCAATCCAAGTATGCAATGGAGTTGGTCAAAAAGTTTGGTTTAGAAAATTCTAAAGATTTTCCGACTCCAATGGGAACTAGCAATAAGGGATTAGGAAGTGAATCTCTTAGTGAGAATGTAGACGAGAAACTCTATCGCAGCATGATTGGAAGTCTACTTTACCTCACGGCTAGTCGCCCGGACATATCCTTTAGTGTTGGGATTTGCGCGAGATATCAATCAGCACCAAAGGAGGTTCACCTGAAAGCGGTGAAACGGATCATCCGGTACATCAAAGGGACAATAAATTTCAGAATTTGGTATCCTATGGGAACAAGTCTAGATATTGTAGGATACTCAGATGCCGATTGGGCAGGATCAGTGGATGATCGGAAAAGTATGAGTGGTGCATGTTTTTATCTTGGCCATTGCCTTGTTGCGTGGCATAGTAAAAAGCAAAATTGCATTGCACTCTCGACTGCCGAAGCGGAATATATCTCAGCGGGTAGTTGTTCAACCCAACTCATTTGGATGAAAAGTGTGTTGAGCGACTTCCGAATTTCAGCAACTTCGGTAACGATTCTCTGTGACAACACCAGTGCTATAAACATTTCCAAAAACCCTGTGTTGCACTAAAGAACAAAACACATTGAACTTAGATATCATTTTCTTAGAGAGCTAGTTGAATCAAATATTCTTCAACTTTCATATATTTCAACTGAAGATTAATTAGCTGACATTTTAACAAAACCTATGGATCAAAAACGTTTTATTCATTTGCGTAAGGCAATTGGAATGCTTTCCTTGAAATAATTTCTTTTTGAAACCAATCCTTAGGTTAGGTTTTGTTTTTTGTGTTTTTGTTCTTTACCTATGCTTGTACATAGAACATTAATTGAGCATTAGTTATATTGACTTTAACTGCATCCTTTTATATGTTTAGAAATTTATTATGCTTTAGATATCATAATATTTCAGTTGATGCAATGATCATTTATGTCAATTAAGTCATTTCTTAAAGTGATCAAAGTCAATTTCTCTCTCAATGATCTCTTGGTATAGTTTTTGTCTTATTTGACTATTTAGTCGAGTATGAAATCGAGATCAATCTTTGGTTGAGTTCTTTATATCTTAAATAATTGATAGCCAATTGAGGGGGAGTCAAAAGAAAAAATTGTTATGCTCAAAAGATGTGGAAAGAGTTACATCCCAATGAGGAGTGTGAAAACTACCACCACATGGAGGAAAGAGCTACCACCTCGGTCGTCCGAGTACTGTGTGCAGCTACCACATGTATACAAAGCATGGTTTTTCAAGTTGTCTAGATAAAAATGCCTTTTGGAATACTTGACTCTGTCAAATTCCAAGGTTGGTATAAGGTGGGATTTTTATTGAAAAGATGCTCATAGAGCCACTCCTTACAATAAATTGACTAGATATATTATCTAACTTATCTGGGATTTCAAACATCTATTGATCTTGGTATTTCATTTTTTTTACCAAATTGATGATTTGATAAAGGCATTACTCATAAGATCATGTTAGATGTAATTGAAGTTGTTCAACTTTAAGAGATTTAATTTTTATAAATTTTCGTTTCGTTATTTGAATATTTTTGATAGATTTGGCATAATCTATTTCTTGTTGTATGAAACGATGATTTTTATTTAAAGTTGATACACAAAAGTGCTTACAATCTTTTTCTGGAATTTCTAGAATTTTTCTGAATTTTTCTGAAGAAAAAGTTTGGAGCCGGTCCGGACTGGACAAGCTGATCCGGACCCCGAACGCAGGAAAATCCTGCGGGTAGCCGATCCGGACTAGACTCTTGGGGCAGTCCGGACCGCGGCTAGGGTTTATATGAAACGAAGAGGATTTTGATTTTATTTCATCACAAGCTTTCGTTTCTAAGCCTCCAAACTGTCTCTCTCTAAAAAGCAAGGATCTTGGAGCCCTCTAAACTCATTCTCTTCACTTCAAAGTAAGTTATCTTGATCAAAATCTCGGTTTTTCACAGTTTTTCATATTTTTGCTCAGAACGTGAGGAAATTTCATATCTTTTTCGTTTGTGAATGGTTTTTGATCAAACTTCTTTTGAAATAAGAACTCTGGGAACATTAGTTTTGGTTATATGCTAGGTTTTCTCATGATAAACGAATTTTTGGGGTTGGATTTCTAAAAATTCGGTTTTAGGGCATATTTTCAGAATTTTTGAAAATCATGGAATTGATCTATTTTTAAAATTCTTTTTGCAAAACTAATTTGATCCCTAGTCTCTCTACACGATAATGATTGTTTAGGTACAATTTTTCAATTTTTTAAAAATAAATAATTTTTCGTGTTTTTGAGGTATTGCTCACAGGACCTTAATTTTCACAAAGAACTTGCAGCAATGGTGATCCCTTGGGTTGTATTTCTTCTAGCTGCCATGGTACATACAAGAGATACTGTCAAGCCTAAAAAGGCCAAGAAGGCGAAAAAGACTAAGGATGACTCCGAGACGGAATCTGAGACGGAGTCGATTGATTGGGACGAGCTGTGTGTGGAGGCCACTGCTCCTACTGCTACGAAAGGGAAAGCCTCTACTGCATCATCAAAGGCAAAGACTCCGCCAACCATCGCCGAGAAGGGCAAAGCCCCTATGGTTGATACTCCTCTCAGAACAAAAAGAAAGAGTGTTGCACGAAAAAGGGGAAGTTCACAAGGAATTTCAATTGAGGAGCCACTGGCCAGTCAGCCTCCCCCACAAGATTTTATCAGTTCCGAAAGAATCAAGGAGTTTGAAAATAGGGAATGTATTGGTGAGAGGAATGTGAATCTCAAAGCTCTAAGGGAGCGATACGCACTTTTTGGGACTATCATTGACAATGCGGGTCTTGCCCCAATCTGTCACTTTCCTGACACATCAGGTTATTGCCTTCACTCTGTTAGAATGTTTTATCAAAATGGATCAAAATTGGTTGATCTTGATAATGGACAGAGAGAATTTCACTCTATGGTCAGGAATATTAAAATAAAGGTCACTCCACAATTGATTGGCGAAATATTGGGAATGAAGGCACGGACAGAAGGAACCCACTATCTGAAAGGACATAGCTTCTCCACCACCTCATGGAGAGTGGTCGTGGATGGAATTTGTCTTCCTAACACACAATCGACAGGGAACTCTGTTTTCTCTAGAGAACTTCGACCTGAGTATAGATACTTGAACTTTATTGTTTGCTACAACATCCTCCCCAATATGCAAACAAAAGTTCTCAGATGGGACAGGATGCTATTTCTTTATCTTCTTGGCAATCCCACAGCAGCTCTAGGATCAAACTTCAACGTTCCTTTCCTCATCTGGTCAAGGATGGCGCGGAATGTGGAACATGCCCATCCAACGGAGCGACTTCCCTATCCAATCATTATTATGCGAATTTTGAAGAAATTCAAAGCCGATACATCTTCGTCCACCTATATGCACAGTTTGGGAACGATAAACGAAACAACGGTCATAAAGTCGCTACCAACAAAACAAGATGATCCCCCTTCACCTCCTGTCCGACGTAGACCATCGACTTCAGCAGCTGCAACTTCAGTCCCACCAACACCTGCCACAAAAACTGCACCTCCTTCCACTTCCGACGATGATGCCTCTGTTACTTCCATTTATCGAGAACAACAGCGTCTTTCCTCCGAGCAGGAACGTATGCCTAATGAATTCATCGAAATGAAAGAGGAAATTAGAGGAGTTAAGAAGGAACATATATCAATGAACAAGCGTATCAAGAAGATTTTTCAAAAGCTTGGGTGCATCAGTTCTGAGGAGTCTGAGTAGTGTTTTATTCTAACTTTCTTTTTCTTTTTGTGCAGGCTTTTATCTTTTAGTTTCAGTTCTCAAGTCTTTCGTATCATTTGAACTTTTTTTAACTCTCCTTAAATTTTGTACTTTTGGCTTATTTTGTGACCAAAAGGGAAAGAGAGTATAGGAGAACTTTGAACAATGCACAATGCTCTGTGATTGGAACTTTGAACAATGCACAATGCTCTGTGATTGACCATGACTATACTTGTGTGAGAACAATGCTGAAACTAAGGTAAGTATAACTTTCAACTTTGGTTTTATATGTGTTTTGATGCATGCCTCCGCTAACTATTCGACTAACTATTTGGGCATGTAATATAACTAACAAGTTGCTTGTTGACTAACCTTTCTGTGACATTTGGATTTGTATTGCTTAGAAGATATGCCGATTTTTGATTGTGATTTTCATACATATCTGAATTTGCAAATGTCATGATGAGTATAAACTCTATCTTTGTGTTTGGTTTTGATTGTTGAAAATTCTTGAGGTTACTAACGATCTTTTGTGTCAAGAATGATTTCTTTTGCAGAGATTACAGATGTCTAAGTCTAGACTCTATTTTAGGAGTTTAACTCATGTATTTATATTTATTTGGATCTCCAATGTAAATTTTTATTGTATGGTGATATCAACAAAAATATCTTTTTGAATTTTCTTGAGTGGATTTGTGTTTTGTCACGAAACCGCCAAAGGGGGAGATTGTTACGGAATTTGAGTTGGCGTATTTCGTGAAATCGGTTAAGTCTTGAAGATTGAAGATGAAAAAGTTCGATCATTTACCTCAATCTCAAGAAAGAAGAATTCAAATGGATCAGGTACGTTTTACTAAAGAATTTTGATGATCCAAATACTTAGTATAGTGTAGAAACACTTGGATGAATTTTTGATTGCATAAAAATCAAAAACTGGGCATTTTACATGTTCAGAGTCCGGACCGTGGATCTCAGTCTGGACCCCGAACGTAGGTTTGTTCATGTGCAATTCCAGTCCGGACCTTGGAAATTTCAGTCCGGACCCCGAACGTGGAATTGTTGAAATTGCATGAACAGTTCGGACCGTGGATTGCAGTCCGGACCCCGAATGTCGTCTTTTCTGGAAAAAGTCTGTTTCGCTGAAGCAGTCCGGACCGTCAATACCAGTCCGGACTGTCGTCCTGTAAAATTCCAGAATTGGTTAGTTTTTTATGCTTATCTTCTTCCAATGGTTTCTAACCTATAAATAGACCCTATGATTCATCTTTTAGGGTATGCGAAAAATACGACCGAAATAGAAAAATCCATATATAGAGAAAAAAGGAAATACTAGATTTAATTCTATGTTTCTTCATCTATATTATTAATTTGATTTTAGGTTTTCCAAACTCAGATTTTGAGTAGAATCAAATTAATGAATACTTAGATGGTATTTCCGATCTATTTCTAATCTAAGTATTCGGCGGATCATCACCACCCAAAAACAACGATTTTCCCAAAATCGGCGCGTGGACTCGCGTGGCCTTGTAGATTCAAGGTGTAACAGCTCTCGTGGATTCGGAGCGAGGTACGGTTGTGGATTCGAAGCGTGCTACTGGGTGAAGACCGTGGATTCGGTCGGACGTCGTGGACTCGACGTTGGACGCCGTGGATTCGGCGTTGGGCGCTGATCGTGGATTCGAGAAGCGTTGCGGAGCGAGCGGAGAAGATCTACTAGGAGCGTATGGAAAAGGTTGAGTTGTCTGTGAGTACGGTATATCACCTTGTACGTGTTTAATTCTAGTGGATTTCGCCGTGTGATCGGTCCCGTGGTTTTTTACTCCGGTTTGGAGTTTTTCCACGTAAAAATCTTGCGTGTTGTTTTTATTTCCGCATTGGGTTTTATTGCGTAATGATTTTTTGAGTGTTTAACGTTTACACCTATTCACCCCCCTCTAGGTATTTTTTCCCCTATTTAGATCCAATTATACTTAACCCAACACGCCCGCTGGTCGGGCGCCCGCGCGGGCTGGGGCAGCGCGGGGTCGCCCGCCCCCGCGAGCAGCGCGCCCGCACGGCTTCTGGCCACGCGGGGCTGCTCGCCGACGGGGTGCCCGCGCGGGCTGAGGCCGCGCGGGGTCGCCCGCAACCGCGGGCAATGCGCCGCACGACTCGGCGCCGCACGGGGCCGCCCGCAGGTGGGGCGCCCGCGCGGGCTAAGGTCACGCGGGACGCCGCCACCGCAACGGGTTGGGGCCGTTGGGGCTGTGCGCAGGCAGAGTGCGCACCGCACGGGTCGGTGCCGTGAGGGGAACCCCGCCGCGCGGAGTTCGGGGACCAAGTCAGTCGTCGCTGTCAGTGTTCGGATCCCTTAGTCTTCACATACCTTTGTTCCTTCAGGAGTGCGGGACGTTGTAGGAAACAGGCGCACGGTCACGGACGAGCCGAGCACTGGACGACACACACGAGGTGGGTACTTCTCCGGGGATTTCGGGGATAGGCATGTATTATTAGAAATAACATATCGGGGCAAGGTGTACAGTATGTGGATCTTATGATTATCTAACTAACCCTGTTGTATCATTTTACTTACTGTCGATTATGAGGCTCTTGTTTTGCTACACGCACACCGGCGGTTTGGCCACCGCAACGGTGTGCTTTTCCGGAAAAGTGGTACGTTGACCCGTGTACCCTACGTGACGGTGACGTTAGGAAAGGGGGCCCTCATAGGTGGGGGGTGTGAGCGGTGATGCCGAGGCAGGTGCTCGGCGGCCGAGGCAGGTGCTCGGCGGGGGACACCGGGGCAGGGGCTCGATGCGGTGGTCGGGAAAGGTGCCCGGTTTTGCTTGATGCAGGGTGTGATTGTTGTTGATGGTGATTGAGGAGGACGGTTGCTCTGGTTACCGTGGTTTGCCTTATTTTAGCCTTTTTGCATATTATGTTATTTCTAGTCACTGACTTCCCACTCCGTGACAGGTTCGTCCAGGGGCGAGTGCTAGGGCACCGGTGAGGCCGCGAGGGTGCTGTTCTGACATTTAGCGACTTCAGACACAGTGACTCTTCTTTCCCTTTTTCTTTTATTACTCATGTTAGTTAGTCGTGGATTGCGATACCCCCGTGGGATCGAAGTAGATGTTGCCTCTTCTTTCACATTTGCGAATGAATATTGTTGCTCTCCTTACTTGGCCGTTTTAAACTACGAGAAAACAAAGAAAACCGTTTGCGATAATCACTTTTAAAACGTGGGTGTCGTGTGGGCACCGATTTTTAAAACCCTGTGGAATTTATGTGATTGCGAACTGGTTTTACAAAATTCGGCATCGGGTGGGTGCCGGTTTCAAAACTGTGGATTTATGTGGCTTTGGAAACGGATTTTCTAAAAGAACGGCGTCGGGTGGGCGCCGCTTTCAAAACCCTGTGATTATTTATCCTTTCAAATCAGTCGGCCCTTTTCTTTGTTTAAAAGATAATGGAACGTTTGGAATGCTTGTTGTATGTACCTGTGCTTCGATTAGTGTGGTTAAAGCCTGTATGTGATGCATGTTGTAGTGAGGACGCCGTGCATATACAAAGGAGATATGCCCGTTTGCAAAGTAAATTTGTATATGCGGCGGGTCTGTGTGCGCACTGGGGTGGACTTCTTCAAAAAAAAAATATATCACGCCGAACGGGGAGCAACGGTGGCTCTCCTTCCGCGCGTTTGAACCCCCGGGGTGTGACAGGCAGCGCCTCCCGTACAAGGCTTCGTAGGGTGCCATCTAGATGCTGGCTTGGTAGCTGTTGTTGTAGGCGAATTCCACGAGGGGTAGGTAGCATCCCCAACCGACCCCCCAGTCAAGTACACAGGCACGAAGTAGGTCCTCGAGAGTCTGAATCACTCGCTCCTACTGTCCGTCCGTCTGGGGGTGGAAGGCTGTGCTGAACTGGAGTTTGGTCCCCAAGGCCCGCTGTAGACTCTGCCAAAACTTCGAGACAAAGCGCGTGTCTCGATCCGAGGTGATCGATGTCGGCACTCCATGCAGTCTCACGATTTTGTTGATGTAGACTTGAGCTAACCGCTCTCGGGTCCAGGTGGTATGAATGGGCGGGAAGTGTGCTGACTTGGTTAACCGGTCCACTGTGACCCAAATCGTGTCGTGCCCCTGCTGCGAATGTGGAAACCCAGTGACAAAATCCATGGTGATCTGATCCCACACTCTGGCACCGGTAAAGGCTGTAACTTTCCTGTTGGTCGCTGATGCTCAGCCTTTATCTGTTGACATACCAGGCAGTGAGCTACATGTCGTGTCACATCCCCCTTCAGCTTGGGCCACCAGAAGGTCTGCTTGAGGTCCCTGTACATCTTCGTGCCCCCCGGATGCGCCGCATAAGGGGCGCGGTGTGCCTCCGCCAGAATTTCCTCCTTCAACTCCGACGAATTCGGCACGCAAATCCGCCCGCAAAACCGTAGGGTGCCGTCGCCTTCCACTGAAAAATCGTTCTCTTGGTCCGGGGAGATCTTGTCTCGTACGAGCTGTTAGTGGGAGTCGGTTTGTTGTCCTTCCCGGATCTTCTCGAACAGCGTCGGCTTGACTACCAGGGTTAAAAGTTGCGCAACCGTGCCCGCTGGTACCACCTCCAACTTCAATCGTGCGAACTCCGCGATCAGGCTACTCTGCTCAGTTATCGCGCCTCCAGACACCCCTTCTAGTTGCCCCTTCCTGCTCAAAGCGTCTGCCACCACGTTTGCCTTCCCGGGGTGGTATTGGATTGTTAGGTCGTAATCCTTCAGCAACTCTAGCCACCGCCTCTGCCGCAAATTTAATTCCTTTTGGGTGAACAGGTACTTAAGGCTTTGATGGTCAGAGAAGACGTTACAGTGGACACCAAAGAGGTAGTGTCTCCATAACTTTAGAACGAAGACCACTACAGCTAGCTCCAAATCATGTATCGGGTAGTTCTTTTCGTAATCCTTCAGTTGCCTGGAAGCATAGGCTATTACTTTCCCTTGTTGCATCAGTACACCCCCAAGGCCGATCCTTGATGCGTCGCAGTACACTTCATAATCCTCTCCGGGTGCTGGTAGTACAAGTATTGGTGCCCTGGTGAGCCTTCTTTTGAGTTCTTCGAAGCTCTCCTAGCATTTAGCCGTCCATAAAAACTTCTCCCCTTTCCTGGTCAACCGGTTTAAAGGGGCAGCAATCTTCGAGAAACCCTCGACGAAACGTCTGGAGTATCCTGCCAGGCCCAGGAAACTGCAAACCTCTGTCACCGTAGTCGGCGGCTGCCAGCCGATCACCGATTCCACCTTCTTGGGGTCCACGGCGATTCCCTCCGCCGAGATCACGTGCCCTAGAAATCCCACTTCGCGAATCCAGAATTCACATTTCTTGAGCTTAGCGAACAGCTTCTGCTCCCTGAGAGTCTGGAGAATCGTTCGCAAATGGTCCTCGTGCTCCTCGTCGGTGGGTGAATAGATCAGGATATCGTCGATGAAGACCACTACGAACCGTTCCAGGAAGGGTCTGAAGATCCGGTTCATCATATCCATGAAGACTGCGGGGGCGTTCGTAAGCCCGAACGGCATAACCGTGAACTCGTAGTGGCCGTACCGGGTCCTGAAGGCGGTCCTTGGGATATCCTCATTCCGAACCCGGAGCTGATGGTAGCCCGATTGCAGATCGATCTTTGAGAACATCGTCGCTCCTCGTAGCTGGTCGAAGAGGTCGTCGATTCTGGGCATGGGGTACTTATTCTTCACCGTAACCTTGTTTATCCCTCTGTAGTCGATGCAGAGGCGCAGGTGTAGAATACCGGGATTTCGTATAGCGTACCGACCTCGCGGGATGGCATGGTGCGGAGAGATCGCCGCGAGCGTGTTCCATATCGGGTTGCAGATGAGTTCGGGTCGACTCGGATCAACGCGGAAGCCCCAGGTCGATTCGGGGTTTTCCGGGCAGTGTCCGCCGTTGGAGGACTGATTTCGGGGAAGCCTCGACTTCGTAGTGGAGTGCAGAAAATTTGGGAACACTTGTAACAGGTGTATTTTATGATTACAGCGGAGTTCGGGAGGTTCCGGACTGACGCGGAGGACCCGAAGGCGAAAAGTGAGTCGGAACTGACAATTTTGGAGCCGGTTTTTGGATTGAGCACCCCGACTCAACGGTTGAGTTTTTTTGGGGAGAAAAGGTTGTGGACATGTGTATTTTTAGATTACAGCGGAGTTCGGGCGGTTCCGGACTGGTGCGGAGGCCCCGAGGGCAAAAAGTGAGTTGATGGGGGCATTTGAGGGATTATTTTAATTATTTAATTAATTACTGTGTTGACTGTGAAGGATTGGAGGAAAAAAAAAAGGAAAAAAAAAAGAGATGAGTTGAAAGAGAGTGAGAGAGGGAGTTTTATTTAATTACTGTGCCAGCTGCCTCTCACTTACCCATTTAATTAGCTTCTGCCACTAATTAAATGGGCCGCCACGTCATCGTCTCCTCCAAAGCTTGAAACAGAGGATTTGGGGGTGAAGCAGAGGAAAGGCAAATGGAGGAAAAGAAGAAGAAGAAGAAGAAGTAGGAAAAAGAAAAGAAGAAGGAAAAGAGAGGTTTTGTATGGGAGTTCCGATGGTGGACTTACGGTCGGAATCCGAACGGAGTTCGCGACGAGCGGCACGCGACGGAACTGTAAGAGAGGTTGACGTCATTCGTGCCATTTTCGGCGAGGTGCCGCGCGGAGGCCGAGTCAAATGCGCGGCACGCTATTCTCGACGAAGCAGTCTTGGCAATGTGTGGGAAATTGTCTTGCAGAATGTTGATTTTGAGTTCGGAGTTGCTTGGTGTTGTGCTGGAGCTTGGGCAGTGTGGTGTAAATGAGCTGTGAGTGTATGGAGTGTGTTGTGTGAACCTGTAGAGTGTGGAGTGAATTATTGTTTAGTGCCCTATTGGTGATAAGGTGAACTTAATTTGGGGCTGGATACTAATTATTCTATGCAAATGATTTAGAGATAATTTCCAATGAAAATCATGAAAGAAGAGATTCTGCTGAAGCCAAAAATTCAGCTTTGTGCTATTCTGAAAGGTCGAGAGGTGACAACACCAATTGTAACTGCTGAATACGTCTCCTTTTCAAGTGATTCTACTGTGATGGACGAAGAGACATTTAATTCAAATGGAATGATTTTGGCAAATTCCAATGCCATAGTTCATAAATCCTCAGGCTCTTCTGTCAATATTTTTGCATTCTAAGGCAGCAAAGTTTATTCAAACCAGAGAATTGGATGATTTAGAAGCAATTGTGGTATCTCAGCAAATGGCTCCTTCCATCAAGGACCAGTTCCGTAAAAGCATCTAAAGGACATGGAGCTTTCCCAATTGAAGCAACAGATAGAAGAGGAAAAGGACTTGTATTATGTTGTGGGGGTGTATTGGGGACTTAAGAGATTTGTGAAAGTGAGCTTTCATTTGGGGTGACATTGTGTGCATATGTGGACTTTTAATTAATTGCGTGCAACTGGAGATTCCTTGTGATTGCTAAAATGGTATTATGTGGGCATTTATAGATTAGTGTGCTGCTTGTTGCCCGGGGATATTGTGCTGGACTTATGTGTGTGGAATTTTGGATTTTAAGAGTGCTGTTAGTGTTGTGGATTGGCTGTGGAGTGAGCCAGAATGCGCAGGAATTTTTTGTGTGACTCGAGAGAATTCTTGGAGCTTCCGAGGATTTTTCCGGGATTTACGGCACGATTTTTGAGGTTTCAGCACTTCACCAACTTCAGCGTTGCCTGCGGAAAGCGTTCCAGGTGGGTTGGAATTTCTCCGAAATGTATAGAATGCCCTTAAAAGCTATTGAGTGCAATTTGATTATAATTATCATGCTATTTTCACAGTTTTAATCTGATAGTTGCCTGGAATTTTCTGTAAAATTCGTGGGAACCCCAGATCATTTTTAGTAGACTCTTGATACTATATGACACTAGACTGCATGTTCTTTTGGCATTTATTTTGCACCCTGATCGTTCAAAAATCGAGAAAAACCCGTTTTAAAGAAAAAGCAGCTTTCCTTAAAGGTGGTTTAAATCAGGAATTCGCCAGGGTTATGGCTTTGGTTCAGGGTGTTTCTGACCTCGTGCCTGGGGGCCGAGGGGTCTCTTTTCGAGCCTTGGGATGAGTTATAGTGTCATTTGAGTTTAGAGCTTCTGATGAGATTATTCTAGATCATGAGTCATGTACCTCTGATCTGATAGTGGAGGTGGTTTTTCCCACTTAGTTATCAGAGTTTTGGGGTTCTGGCAGATCGAGTCGTAGAGGGTTCTCCGACAGATTATGTGAGGAATTGGGCATTTCCTGTTGAGTTGCGGAGTCTTATTCCGACTGAGTTGTGCTTCGAGCACCGAGTTGCCGATCTGTTTGATCGTGGACTATAGCCTGCATAGGCCGCTTTTCGAGACAGATTAGATGCTTGATACTCGTTGGGGTCGCTCCCCTCGGGTCACGCTCCGGATGAGTAGATGTGTGCATGCCCTGGCCGAGTTACCAGGTAGTTACATGCCCTGGCCGAGTTACCAGATGGTTGCATGCCCTGGCCGAGTTACCAGGTAGTTACTTGCCCCTGGCCGAGTTACCAGGTGGTTGCATGCCCTGGCCGAGTTACCATGTGGTTGCATGCCTTGGCCGAGTTACCAGATGGTTGCATGCCCTGGCCGAGTTACTAGGTAGTTACTTGCCCCTGGCCGAGTTACCAGGTGGTTGCATGCCCTGGCCGAGTTACCAGGTGGTTGCATGCCCTGGCCGAGTTATCAGGTGGATACATGCCCTGGCCGAGTTACCAGGTGGTTGCGTGCCCCTGGCCGAGTTACCAGGTGGACTCTTGAGTGAGATTGAGACAGTCGGTTTAGAACGCCCCACGTAAATCCCGTCCTCTTGTGGATGCGTGGTAGTGGGCAGGTGCGTTCCTAGACGACAGGCGCAGGCTGGACTGCGCCAGTTTTGGCAGTCATCGAGATTGGGAGATATGAGCGGGTAGTCACATATCATGTTATTGATTGAGTTATTTTAGCTATAGTTTTCTTTCAGCTTATCTATCTATCTATCTATCTGCATATCTATCTGTTTTGCCTCCTGTAGACTTAGTGGGCATACCGTGGATATTGGGACAGTACCCACTGAGATCTGCCTTCTGCAGTAGATCTCACACCCGCTGCGATGACAGGTTGAGGCAGCTGTTCCGGCTTGGTTGGTGCGGAGACAGCATACCAGGTGAGGACGCAGCCGATTAGTTCCTTACCAGCATTGAGAGTCAGAGGTAGATGTACCCTATTAGTTTATGTTCCACTTTTGTACTGAGAGGGTGAGGCCGGTATTTCATATTTCTTTTGAGAGACTTGTATTGAGGATATTATTAGTGGAACCTTGTTTTCAGCTGTTCAGTGTTTTTGTAAGCTACTAGTTCTATTTACAGCTCTGATACATGTGTAGCTTTAGATCTTTTGCAGGGTAGACGCTTCGTCTGTACGACAGTTTCCTTACAGATGGCGGATCTGTTGGCGAGCCCGGGTCGCAGTTCGACCCCGGGGCGTGACAGCAGGCTTCCGTCTTTCTTCTGCACAAAGAGTACCGGTGCGCCCCAGGGCGACACACTCGGCCTGATAAACCCTTTGTCCAAGAGGTCCTCCAGTTGCGCCTTAAGCTCCTTCAACTCCACGAAGGCTATTCTGTAAGGCGCCTTCGTAATAGGCTGCGTGCCCGGTAGGAGTTCGATAGGAAACACCACCTCCCGTTCAGGGGGCATCCCGGGCAGTTCCGCCGGGAAAACATCGGAAAAATCCCTCACCACTGGGATGTCTGCGAGTGTCGCCCGGGGTCGGGTCACTAAATCCACCGATGCCAAGTAGGCCACACATCCACCCTCCACTAATCTTCGAGCCCGTGTCGCTGAGATGACCGCTGGGAAGGAGGTGCTCTTGCACGCCAGATACACATGCTCAGGGAAACCCGGTTCTTGTAGTCGCACCTGCCGCTTCTCATAGTCGATTAGCGCTTGGTATCTCGAGAGCCAGTCCATACCCAACACTGCGTCGTACTCCTTCAGGGGCATTACCACCAAGTCCCAAGGGCAAGCCAGTCGCCCTAGCTTAATCGGGCAGGCGGCCACAAAGCTAGTCGCCTCCAAGGCCCCCGCCGCCGTTTGGACCGTCATTTTACTTTGGAGAGGTGTCTCCCCCAGATCATGCACAAACACGAAATCATGAGAAATAAAAGAGTGCGTTGCTCCGGTGTCAAAAAGGGTTCTAGCACGGGAATTTGAAACAGAAGTAATACCTGCGAGTACGTCTTCCGGCGGGTCCGCCTCTTGGCGGGTCATTGAGTAAACTCGCCCGCCCGGTTGAGGCTGCATATCCTCCGCTCGCCGTAGTGCAGGGGGTCTAGAAGTCGACCCCATAGGAGCTTTCCTCCGCCCTGAAAGCTGTGGCAAAGGCGTAGAAGCTGCAGAGGATGCCGATCCCCAGGCTAAGGTGTCACGCCCCGGGGTCGAAACTGTGACCCGGGCTCGCTAACAGATCCGCCATCTGTACGGAAACTGCCGTACAGACGAAGCGTCTAGCCTGCAAAAGACAAAACTACAGCTACACAGATATCAGAGCGGATAAAAAGCTGTACTATAAAATTTCACAACTAAAAAGTTGCAACAAGACAGCCTATCTCCCAAAATCAGATGATACAAATAGAAGTCCACCTATACAACATCTACAAATCCAAATGGGAGATAGCTAACAGGAAACATAACCAACTCCCACCATCCGGGATGGTACATCTACCTCTCTCTAAAGTAACAATGCTGGTAGGCAACTATCACGCGACTCCCTGTCCTCGGTCCGTCCAGTCAGCCCAGCAGGAACGGAAGAAAGCCTCAGCAACCTGTCACCGACAGAGGGTGTGAGAACTACATCCTACAGTAGTTCTCAGTGGGTACCGTCTCCAAGAACCACGGTCTGCCCACTAAGTCTACCAGAGGCATAAGATAACAGAAAAGACTGTGATAATGTAAATAAGCTGAAAAAGAATCTACAGCTATCATGCCTCTATCTACTATGCTCAAAAGGAAGAGACTATGGATGATGGTATGCAGCCACTCACTGCTGACAATATGTCACAAGTACTACTCTCAAGACACTCTACTATGACACATGCTATGCCATCACTCTCTCAGTGTGTCCCAAATCTCATCGACTGCCCCACAGGGTCCAGTCAAGTCAAGCCTGCGCCCCCTGGTGTATCAACCAGGGTGTCCAATCGGACAACTCGATATCTCACACAGTGACCCCAAGGTAGCTCGGCCAGGGGTATCAAGCGACCTCTAGTATATGAACTAGGCGCATCATCGCAGCCTCGTCAGGCTCGGTATCATCATCGCAGCCTCATCAGGCTCGGAATCATCAACGCACCCGGGGCGTAGCTCGAGGGGTGCGACCCCACCGAACTCAAGTATCACAACTGTATCACTGTCTCACAAGTGGCTCCTGCAGGCTATAGTCCACGATCAAACAGATCGATATCTCGATGCTCAAAGCACAACTCCGTCGGAGAACCCTCCACGACTCAATCTCACAACACTGACCCGCTCAACGAAAGTACCACACAGCTGGGACCACCGTCTCTCCCAACGGCTCCCACAAGAACACCCCACTCAACTCAACAAACAACTCACGGCCGGAGAAGCTCCACAGCCAGATCTACGAAGGGTCCGAAACCCCAGGAGACTAACACCTACGTCCCCAAGAAAGAGAACAGCCCTTAGAACCCAGATCACTCGAATCCGCTCGGGTGGATAAGTTTATAAGAAACCATGTCATTTATTTCAGAAAACCATTCAATCTGAGAGAAATCCATATTTTAATGATTTTTAGTCTTTTTAGGAAAACCCTTTGAAATCAAGTTTTATGCCCAAGCCTCGAAGAGCTAATGCCCTCGTCTTATCAAACAAGAACAGACTCAGGCGACCTTGCGAGGCTTGGAAGAAACATTGGCTGACTAAAATCATGTGTTCGTCCAAAAAGGTTCTGGGTTCAAGGTCCTGCTAACACAAGTGCACCACGATCACAACACGGTGGTGACGAGAAAAACAGCGGAATGTAAAACCCCGGGACCACCGTTTATCTGAAACGGTTCCCCACACACTAACACTGGCCTAACCCAGCCACCAGACCCCACTCGGCCCCCCGGCCCGAGTGCAAAACCCGTCCGACAACACTCTGACCACTCAGCCCACTACCCGGGCGAGGAACACTATGTCCAGAAGGATATGCACCGTGGGATGTCTAAAACATAAAAGAACCTAGCCCAGATTAAGGTTCTCTATTGGTCTGGTCAAACACATGAACAAATGACGGGGGTGCTAGTTAAGTTCCAAGAAAACACTTAAACTAGCATGCAATCCTATCACAATAGAATTAGAAGGAAGTCCGTAGACTTGGAGAGAAAAACCAACCCACCTCAGAATGCCACCAATTGCTTGTCGACACTTGCAATTGGGCTCAGCGGGACTTACCTTGCCTCCACGAGGTCCGCACGCAAAACGGAGCACGCTGCGACCAACCACACGACCGCGCGCTCCGCGGATGTCCCGAAAAAAGCCGGCGGGTCCACGCGACGGAAAAACCAACAACCGCCCCCGGCGGAAGCTAAAACCAGCACTGCAAGCTACCAGGAGCGAAGAAATCACAAAATCAATCAAAACGGTCAAAACCGAGCATCCGACGGCGAAAAACAGCCTCCGTCGGCGAAAACAGCCTCCGTCAGCGAAAACCAGCGCCCGACGGCGAAAAACAGCACGCGGCGGCGAAAAACTGCTCCGTCGGCGAAAATCAGCGCCCGACGGCGAAAAACAGCACGCGGCGGCGAAAAACTGCTCCGTCGGCGAAAATCAGCGCCCGACGGCGAAAAACAGCACGTGGCGGCGAAAAACTGCTCCGTCGGCGAAAATCAGCGCCCGACGGCGAAAAACAGCACGCGGCGGCGAAAAACTGCTCCGTCGGCGAAAAACTGCGCCCGTCGGCGAAAAACAGCACGCGGCGGCGAAAAACTGCTCCGTCGGCGAAAAACTGGGCCCGACGGCGAAAAACAGCACGCGGCGGCGAAAACTGCTCCGTCGGCGTAAAACTGGGCCCAACGGCGAAAAACAGCACGCGGCGGCGAAAACTGCTCCGTCGGCGTAAAACTGCGCCCGACGGCGAAAAACAGCTCGAAAATCAGCTTGCGAAAATCCTGCGAAAACCGCTCGCGAAAAACTGCCCGAAAACCGCTCGCGAGACTGCTCGCGAAAACAGCGAGAAACGGCTTGCGAAAAACAGCGAAAACCTGCGCGAAAGCCCGCACGAAAACTGCTCGCAACCTGCTCGCGAAAACCGCTCAAAAAAACTGCTTGACGGCGAAAACAGCGGCCGACGGCGACAACGGGCTCCGACGGCGAAAAAACGGCGCCGGCACGCAAACCGAGGAGTCGCCCGCCGTCCTGGAGCACGCCGAGCGGCGAAAAACCAGCCGCGCGACGAGGGAGGCCCGCCGCACGGCGCCAAACCACGCAGCGACCTGCTGCGCGGTGCCGGAGCGCGCCGCGCAGCGCCCTGCGGCGCTGGGCGCGGCCCCGCGCGCCCGCGCGCGGCCCTGCCGCGCGCGCCTGCGCGCGGCCAGGCGGTGCCGCGCGCGCCCGCGCGCGGCCAGGCAGTGCCGCGCGCACCAGCGCGCGGCCCTGCCGCGCGCCCGCGCGCGGCCTGGCAGCGCCGCGTGCAGCACTTTGCTGCACGCGGCGCCGCGCCCAGCGGCATGTCGCCGCATGGTGCTGCCAACAGCAGCGCCCTGGCGCCGCGCGTGCGCCGTTGCGCGCGCGCGCGGCCGCCGGCGACGGAAAAATCAACCAAGAAGAAGAAAAAAACCCGAAAAATCCGACCGATCCAAAAATCCAAATTGCTCTTTAAAAAAAATCCAACAAAAATCCAAAAGCTCTCCAAAACCCGAGAAACCTCAAAAAAACTGAAATTGCTTACCTCGACGACGCTCGCCGCACGCCCACGAGCTCCACGCGGCCTCCAACGGCGAGTCCAAAAACCGAGAACGGTCCAAACCCTTTTTCTTTCATCTTCTTCTTCTTCCTTTTCCTCTCTTTTCTTTTCCTTTCTTTCTTTCTTCCTTTTCTTTCTTTCTCTGCTGCAGAGGGAGGGGTTGGAGCCCTTTTTATAAAGCAAAAGCTTTATTTAATTTAATTAACTAATTCCAAAAATCCAACTCCAACTCACTTTTTGCCTTCGGGCTCTCCGTGTCAGTCCGGAACCTCCCGAACCTCGCTGTAAATCAAAAGTACACGTGTCCACAGCTTTTTCTCTTCAAAAAGCTCGTCCGTTGAGTCGGGGTGCTCAAATCAATTACCGGCTCCAAAATTGCCAGTTCCGACTCACTTTTTACCTCCGGATCCTCCGCGTCAGTCCGGAACCTCCCGAACCTCGCTGTAATCTAAAAGTACACCTGTTCCAAGTGTTCCTGAATTTCCAGCACTCCAAGGTGAAGTCGGAAATTCCCAATCTCATCCTCAATCGGCCTACAAAGCCCGGAAAAACCCCGAATCGAGCTGGAGCTTCCGCGTTGATCCGAATCAACCCGGCATCAACTGTAAACTCAGATGCAACATGCCCAAGGCAACTCTCTGCTCCAAGCCATCTGTGTGGTCGGCGCGCTATCCAAAGACCCGGTACTCTACATTCTCCCCTCCTTCAAAAGGTTTCGTCCTCGAAACCACAACACACCCCCTACCACAAGAAACCTACATCAGGAACATTATCAACTCCAACTCTCTCTCAATTTGAAAAGTAGCCGAAAATAGCGAAAAGTCCAAAATTTCCAAAGGACCGATGCCTTCACCCCGATCAAACAAGAACAGGTTCCAGCATCGCCTCCATTTCTGGAGTAGTCCTTCGAAATTTTTCGCCCCGTTCGCCAGTTTCGGCGTCAAGACGAGAAAACCAGGAGAGAGAGAGATGTTGAAGCTGTCCCTGCTGTGTCCGCAACCCAAAACCACAATCCAACAACTCAACCCTGTAGGGGTGCAAAATTCTGATCTCAACCACTAGGAAAGGAAGTCATACCAAGTACCACATAATCCACTAACCTGGCGCCCACCAAACGAGCAGCCCAAACTCATCCTCTCGATGTGGGTGATCGTCGTCCTGACTGCCTCGACGTCGTGGCCTCATCTGGCTGGTGGTAAGTCGGAGGAGCTCCTTCCTCCGGAAGAGGTAGCGGGGGTGCCGTCGCAAGCGGCATCACCGAAAGTACTACCTGAGGGCATGCTGCCTGAAAATGTCCCGACTGTCCACACGAAAAGCATCGCCCCTGCCTATGGTCACACTGCTGCACTGCATGCGGCCCACCGCAAATGACACACTCAACCTAAAACTGCTGCTGGTGCCTCGGCTGAGGGGGACCTCCTGATCTCCGACTCCTCTGAAATCCACGACCCTCAAACTGGGATGGTGGCGGCCCCGGGGGTCCCGATCTACTAGACTGTCCAAAATCAGGCGGCACTGGATGTCTCTCCCCGGAGCTGGTCCCTGGCGCTCGCTCCATCTCTGACATAACCACAAATCCACGGTCAACCCACCAAGCATGCTCAATTGCCGCATCCAGAGTCGGCGCTCTACGCGAATGCACAAGGGGATAAATATCCGGATGCAACCCTCTCTCAAAAAGCTCAACCCTCTGGACCTCATCCCGAGCAACATGAGGCACACAGCTCAACAATTTCTGGAACTCCCGAATGTACACATGAAGTGGTCGATCACCCTGCTGCAACCGTCGAAGATCCCCTTCTATTTTCTGCTTTGCACTATCAGGAAAATAGGCTCTGAGTAGCAAAGCACGAAATTCCGCCCACGTCAATAACTGTACTCCCGGTGGTCCCACTAGACGAACTCGACGCCACCAAGTCTCGGCGTCCTTCTCCAAAAAGTGCGCCCCCAAATGTACCCGATGTTCTTCCTTGATGAAGAGGTTCTCAAACAATTTCTCCATGGCCGCAATCCAGTTCTCAACCTCCCACGGCTCCGAACTCTGACCTGCGAACCGCTGGGGGTGATGTAGTGTACTGGTTTTTCCATGCCACTTTCCGGTGAATCCACTGTGTAGAACACCTAGTGTTGGTGTGTCTGGCCCTTGGTGCATCGAAGGGGTGCCACAGATGGACCTTGTGAGACTTTGATAGTGGATTTGGCCTTCGGCTGCATTTGTCGAATTTTAGAAAAGGTTTTGGGCCAATCTGAGGTTGGATTTGGATTCAGTGCGGAAAACCGCTTGAAAACGGCTATTTGCTTGTTAAATTTGGAGTCCGGATGACCAAAAACGGGCTTCCGGAAGTTTTTGGGAATTTTTGGTGCATGGGAGGTGACCGTGGACCGGCTAGAGCCATGTGGCGGCCTGTCATTGGCCGGCTCACGCAGCTCGGTCCACGGGGGAAGCGGGTTGGTGCATGAACCGCGCGGGCGGGCCACGTGGCGCGCGCGTAGTGGATGGCACACGCGGCGCGGCTCAGGGATTTTGCGCGGCATGGGTGCACCGGGCGCATGGCACGTGGCGGAACGGTACTGGCTGGCTCTGGAAGTCGCGGTCTACGGTGGAGGTGCCTCGGTACGGGGCGCACTGTGGCACAGGCGGCGCTGTCGGGGCACTCGAGTGCGGGCCACGCGTCGGCCCGCCATTGGCGGGCCGTACCTACCCCCGCTGACCGCGGGGGGACGCGTGGCGCACAGCGGTGCCTTTGCACCGCTGTTCCCTGTTGTAGGGCCACGTGGCTTCACCAGAGACTTCCGGGCGCGTCGGATGGGGGATCGTCCGACCGGATTCGGGCGCAGTGCGCCCGAATTCTGCGCCCGAATCCGGACCACTTCAGCCTTTGGGTTGTGCCTATAAATAGGCTTCCTGGGGTCTTCTTCGGGCTTTTTACACACCTTTTCACTGTGGAGTCTTCAGAGGAGTTTTCCCTCACACAGTGCTCTATCCATTGGAGGGCTTTCAGGATTTTTGGAGGCACGAATCCCGAGGTTTGCGATTTTCCGGCGGGGCGCGACGCTCGTTCTCCGGCGACCCGCTTCGTCCCTTCTCAGTGTTTGGGCTCTCCCGACTCACCCCGACCTCCTTTTTCGACGATTCTTGCGCCATCGGACTCTCGACAGGTAGGACTTCAACTTCTCTGTTTCGAGCTTCCTCGATCTCCATGCTGATCTTGGAGTTTTCTGAGCACCCATTTGACCCCTTTTTCTTCGCGGATTTTTGGACAGCACTGCGGTGTTCTAGCCGTATCTTTTCGCACAGGCGTCGGAACGGGGCGATTCAAAAGGCATTTTTCATCTTCACTTCGCAAGGAATCTCCTGGATTTTCCCCTGAATTTTTGGAATATTTTCCCGAAGGTGAAAGTCCCCTTTTACTGTGGTTCTGTGTTACAGTTTTTCTAGACAGTTTGTTTGGGGTGTTTCCCTTGCCGGATTTTTATCTCAGCGTAGAGAACTCGGAATTCAACGTGCAGGTACTCGTTTCGACGGGCTCGTCGCGAGGATCGCGACAGTATTTTTCTTGGATTTTTCTGGGCATTTTTCGCAAGTGAAAACAGAGGAACTTTTGACTGTGTATTTTGGGACAGATTTTGTGAGGCAAGGTGTGATTAAAATACGTATATCCTTCTGGGGAATTTTGTGCTGTGTTGTAGGGTTGGTTTTGGCCGAGCGTGGACTGCAACTTTGGGGACCAGGATTTAGCGCTCGAGGTGGGTATCGTTGTTAAACTCCTACTTGTGATAACCCACTAGGCATATTGGAGCTAGTCTTATATAATGTTGCTTGTATACTAGTGGAATGATTATGGCATCCTTAAATGGGAAGAATTGGACTTATGGTTGATACTTGCACCGTTAGAGGATTAGGTGCTAATAATGGTAATTCTTACAAGTGTTAAGTTAATTAGAATTCCTGGGAACAATTGCTTAAACCTTTTTGGTAATAATCGGCTATACCCTATCATGTTTTATGTATAATTGGGAAACCTATGCATGTGTATAAATTCGCTAATGGCGCATTAGTACTTCTGATATTTAAACAAAGGCATACTTTAATTCTTGTGAGAATTGGAACACTGAAATTATATTGTTAAGGAAAAGGACTTTTGCATGCTTGAATGGTCACCTAGTTAGGCCACATTTTTCTGCTGCACTATCATGCTGGAATTGACTTAGGAGAAACCATGATTCTATTTTCTCCAGTTATCTAGACTTAGGGGATGTCATGCTCGGGTTAGAGCAGGGGCTGGTATAGTGTAGTCAGATACTTGGGTTTCGGGACGGACAGGCTGTGATGGCAGGGTATTGCGGCAACCGCGGATCTTGGGCGGTTGACCGGACAGTTGATATTGCATCAGATCGGGGAGAGGATTTCGGGTTCTTTTAATGGATGGTACTTTTCCCTATAGATCAGTGTCATGATCCAGTCCTGCGGACTTTTTCTTCTTGGATACTTATTACTCAGGCTTCTTACTCGTGTGGGTCGCTCCCCTCGAGTGCCACTCCGGAGTGCGCGATATACAGACTTGAGTCCTTGAGACTCCTATCCCCTATCGGTGTTATGCGTAGGCTGGCATACCCGATTTGGCAGGCACCGCAGGCAGTACCAGTGTTTACTGGGGGTATAGATTGGATTTTGTCAGACAGGCTTTGTTATTCTGATGCATTCATTAGCTATTCTTTAGCTGGGCATGTAGAGGCATATTAGTGGTAGCTTTTATCAGTAGTCATACTCATAGTTTACCACCTTTATTCTTTTAGCCTCTGGTAGTCCTAGTGAGCATGTGCGAGTTGAGGTTTACCCACTAGGGGAGGCTACTGTCTTTATAGTAGTTCTCACCCCCACCCCTTTTCCTTTTCTTTTTCCCCTTTGTTTTGCAGAGTCCTCTGCGGGAGTTGCGGGACCCTCTTCCCAGGACCGAGGTAAGAGGATCGTTGATTGCTAGCTGCTTCCCTGATCCAGAGTTCGGTAGATTTTGATGTATCCCCTGTACTAAAGACGGTTGTATTCTCTTTTATTTTGGGTCTGGCTGCGGCCATCTGGTTGTATTCCTTTCGTGAGCTGGGAGAGACACATGTATATTTGAGAGTTATGTTGTACTTTTATTTCCAGCTTTTGTCTGAGATGTACTAGTTTTAGTTAGCTCTGTTGTTATGCTCCTGTATCATTTTCTCTTATATCTGAGCAGGTTACCAGCGCTTCGGGTACTCGGGAAATACCGTGTGCACGGCGGATCTGTGGACGAGCCCGGGTTCTGGTTTACACCCGGGGCGTGACAGATTAGGTGGTATCAGAGCTTAGGGATAGGTCAGTTGGGACTTAGGAAACCCTAGGCTTTTGGCAGACCCTAGGAAGGCAGAGCGTGAGTGACGTGATATTGTGCGAAAGTCGGCAATTAGTTGTTAACTCTTCCTGTGAGTGGAGAGGGATTGGCATAGCCTATTTCTGGGGGACTATTATGTTGGCTGCAGACAACATAGGGTTACAGAAATAGGGGAATGTCGATGACTTTCGCTGGATTGGGTCGAGAGTGGTTTGGTTTACTGACCCGTGGATTCTTTTGTGGCAGGATGCCTCCTAGGCGGCAGATTCCTACTCGGGGTACTCCTACACCCCCGGAGGAGCCGGAGCAGTCCGGGCCTTCTGAGATCAGTGAGCTGAGGGCCATGGTGGCCCAGTTGGCGGAGAGCCACCGCCGACAGGAGCAGAGGTTCGAGCAGTTACTTGCCCAGGTTGCGGCACCTCCCCCTACTACTGCAGAGGCCCCCATACCACCTGTTGTACCACCGGCTATTCCACCTGCCCCTACGACGCCGTCGTCGAGCAGTGGGGCCCAGGGGATGTTCAGGCCTTTGACCCCAGTGGAGGAGCGGGAGTTTTCTGACAAACTCACGCAGTTCTGTAAGCGAGGACCCCCTAAGTTCTCGGGGCGGAGCACTCACCCTTGGGAGATTGGATCGTGGCTAGCATCAATGGAGAAGTTGTTCCGGGACTTCTTCATTGACCAGAGGTTCAGAGCACATTTGGCAGTACACTGTCTAGAGGGGGATGCAGATGCTTGGTGGCGTCGGGTCGAGCCCTTAGAGTTTCAGGTCACCCGACAGCTACCCTGGTCGGAGTTCAGGAGGATGATCCTTGACACTTACTTCTCCACGAGCGTGAAGAAGAAGATAGAAGATGACTTGAAGAACCTGCAGCAGGGTGATCGCCCAGTGTGGGACTATTTCCAGGAGTTTACGCAGTTGCTCAACTGCGTACCCTATGTTGCCAGGGATGGGCTGCACCAGGTGGAGCTGTTTGAGACAGGTCTGCGCCCTGAGATCTATACCTTGGTGCACGCCCAGAGGCTTCAGACCTTATCGGAGGCAGTGGATCATGCACAGTGGGTCGAGAGGGGAGACCACGTTGTCGCTAGACGTGGAGGCTCGGTCGCTCAGAGTTCTGAGAGGAAGCGACCGGCGCCTGATGATGGGGGACAGGCCAGTTCCGGGAAGCCGCCCCGACCGCCACCGCCTCAGTTTACCGGCCGTGGGCGTTCGGAGCGGCGAGGGCCTGGGGGATCCCAGAGGCCCCCGCAGCATCAGCAGCAGCCCCAGCGACAGCAGCAGCACTCGCAGCAGCAGAGGTCGCAGTCGCGACAGCAGGGGTCACAGCGGCAGAGGCAGCAACAGCAGCAGTCGAGGCAGCCCCAGTCTGCGGTCAGGTGTATCTTTTGTAGGGGACAGCACCCGTCGGATACTTGTGACCAGAGGTATGGCCGCTGTTACCGGTGTGGACAGTCCGGCCACATTCGAGCTACTTGCCCTTTCGCGACACCGCAGGCTCCTTCTCCAGCATCAGTCCCTTCGGTGCCCCAGCAGCGGCCTTATGCTCCAGCGAGCAGGGCTCCTTCCTCCCAGCCCGCAGACTACCGACCACCAGCTCAGAGCGGGCGAGTCTACGCCGCTCAGGTAGGGGACTCCACGGCAGCCGACCACGTGGTGGCAGGTATCACTTTACTTTTTGGTATTAGATCTCGCACTTTATTTGATACCGGTGCATCACATTCTTTTATCAGTAGAGCATTTGCATCATCTCATGGACTAGAGTTAGGTCGGTTGCCACATGCATTAGAGGTACAGATTCCCGATCACATACTGCATGTAGAGGAGTGTTGTTGGTCTTGCCCGGTACAGCTTGAGTCTTGGATTTTGCCAGCGGACCTGATGGTCCTTAGTCAGCTGGGAGATTTTGACATTGTGCTGGGGATGGATTGGCTGGCTCGCTATTTCGCGACGATTGATTGCGCCGCGAGGACTGTTACTTTTAGCGAGCCAGGCCAGGAGGTGTTCGTTTTCGGGGGGTGCCAGAGTGCTTTCTTTGCCTCTGTGGTTTCGACTTCTCGTGCGAGGCGGATGATGCGCAGTGGATGCGTAGCCTTTTTGGCATCTGTGGTTAAGGAGCCTACGGCGGCTCCGGGACTCGCGGATATCCCGATTGCCCGCGAGTTCCCGGATGTGTTTCCTCCTGAGCTGATTAGTATGCCGCCGGATAGGGAGGTCGAGTTTTTGATTGACGTAGTCCCAGGAACTGCGCCAATCTCTAAGGCTCCTTACCGAATGCCACCGCCTGAGCTGCGAGAATTAAAGGCGCAACTCCAGGATTTAATGGACAAGGGTTTTGTGAGACCGAGTGTATCGCCTTGGGGAGCGCCGGTGCTATTTGTGAAGAAGAAAGATGGTTCGCTTCGACTGTGCGTTGATTACCGGGAGCTGAATAAAGCGACCATCAAGAACAAGTACCCTTTGCCGCGCATTGATGACTTATTTGATCAGCTGCAAGGGTCTTGTGTCTTCTCCAAGATTGACTTACAGTCTGGTTACCACCAATTGAAGGTGAAGGCCGAGGACATCTCAAAGACGGCATTCAGGTCGCGGTACGGGCATTATGAGTTCACCGTCATGCCTTTTGGATTGACAAATGCCCCTGCTGCTTTTATGGATTTAATGAACAGGATTTTTCGACCATACCTGGATCGGTTCATCGTTGTTTTTATTGATGACATCCTAGTTTATTCCCGAAGCGATGTGGAGCACGAGGAGCACTTGAGGATTGTGCTACAACTTTTGAGAGAGAGAAAGTTGTATACCAAGTTATCTAAGTGTGATTTCTGGCTTCGGGAGGTTGTCTTTTTGGGTCACGTGATTTCAGCAGATGGAGTGGCAGTAGACCCGGCGAAGATCGAGGAAGTCCGGGATTGGCCCCGACCGACGACGGTATCAGAGGTCCGCAGTTTCATGGGCTTAGCAGGATATTACCGTCGGTTTGTGGAAGGTTTTGCGAAACTTTCCACACCCCTCACTCGTTTGACGCGAAAAGGGATTAAGTTTACTTGGAGTGAGGATTGCCAGAGGAGCTTTGAGGAATTAAAGAACCGATTGATGTCGGCTCCTGTCCTTTCCCTCCCCGTTATGGGGAAAGGATACGTGATATACAGCGACGCATCGGACAGTGGACTTGGTTGCGTGCTGATGCAGGAGGGAAGGGTAATCGCTTATGCCTCTCGGCAACTGAAAGATTATGAAAAGAATTACCCTACCCATGATTTGGAGCTGGCTACAGTGATTTTTGCACTAAAGTTGTGGCGCCACTACCTGTATGGGGAGCACTGCGAGATTTACACCGACCACAAGAGCTTGAAATATCTGTTCACACAGAAGGAGCTCAACTTGAGGCAGCGCAGATGGTTGGAATTGTTGAAAGATTATGATGTAGACATATTATACCATCCTGGCAAGGCCAACGTGGTTGCTGATGCCCTGAGCAGGAGAGCAGTACAGAGTCTATCTTTGATGATCACCGATTAGGCGCGATTACTTGAGCAGATGAGGCGGTTAGAGCTCGAGGTGGTGTCCCCTGGGGTCTCTGCTAGACTTATGTCTCTAGTCGTGCAACCCACTCTGTTGGACAGGATTCGAGAGAGACAGAGTGAGGACCCCCACCTGATGAGGATTCGAGAGCAGATACAGACTGGTTTGACAGGGGACTTTTTAGTCGATGCTTCGGGAGTACTGCGGTACAGGGACCGAGCTTGTGTGCCTATAGATGCAGAGATTCGAGAGCAGATCTTGAGGGAGGCCCACTATACACCTTATACCATCCATCCTGGTGGGACTAAGATGTATAGGGACCTTAAGGCACAGTTTTGGTGGAATGGGATGAAAAGAGACATTGGGAGATTTGTAGCACACTGTTTAACTTGTCAGCAAGTAAAAGCTGAGCATCGTGTACCTGCTGGCAAGTTGCAGAGTCTCCCAATCCCTGAATGGAAATGGGAACATGTTACCATGGATTTTGTCACTGGTTTGCCGAGAGCACAGACGGGAGCGGATGCTATCTGGGTAGTCGTGGATAGACTCACCAAATCCGCACACTTTTTACCGGTGCAGGTGACTTGGTCCCTCGAGCGGCTGGCACAGCTGTACTTAGACGAGGTAGTGAGGCTGCATGGTGTGCCCGTCTCCATTGTATCCGACCGAGATCCGAGATTTGTTTCGCGCTTTTTGAGGAGCCTACAGGCCACTTTAGGGACACAGCTCAGTTTCAGCACAGCATTTCACCCACAGACAGACGGACAGTCAGAGCGTACTATACAGATTCTTCAGGACATGCTCCGGGCTTGCACGCTGGATTTTGGAGGGGGTTGGGTGCGCCACTTATCATTGGCAGAGTTTGCGTACAACAATAGCTTTCAAGCGAGCATCCAATTGGCTCCGTTTGAAGCATTGTATGGACGCAAGTGTCGTTCCCCTCTTTATTGAAGCGATGTGGGTGAAAGGCGGACATTGGGGCCAGAGTTGCTTCGAGAGGCGGAGGCTAAGGTCAGGATAGTCAGGCAGCACCTTCAGACAGCACAGAGCAGACAGAGGAGCTATGCAGATGTGCGGAGGCGAGACCTGGAGTTCGCGGTTGGGGATCATGTCTTTTTGAAAGTCTCGCCTTCAAAGGGGATCCGAAGATTCGGGATTCGGGGGAAACTGAGCCCTCGCTACATCGGACCTTTCGAGGTATTGGAGCGCATAGGGCCAGTTGCCTACAGGCTTGCACTTCCTCCCAGGCTTTCTGGTGTTCACGATGTTTTTCATGTATCGACTCTGAGGAGGTATGTTCATGACCCGTCTCACATCATCGATTTCGCCCCACTGGAGGTTACTGAGGACCTGAGCTATGTTGAGCGGCCGTTGAGGATCTTGGACCGTGAGGTTAGGGAGTTGCGCAGTCGGGCCATCCCGTATGTGAAGGTCCTCTGGAGCAGTCATGATGAGCGCGAGGCTACCTGGGAGCTGGAGTCAGCGTTGATGGATGCTTACCCCCACTTGTTTGAGGCCCCTACTTGTGGTATGACTTTTGTTTCGAGGACGAAACTTTTTCTTGTGGGGGAGGATGTAGTGTACTGGTTTTTCCATGCCACTTTCCTGTGAATCCACTGTGTAGAACACCTAGTGTTGGCGTGTCTGGCCCTTGGTGCATCGAAGGGGTGCCACAGATGGACCTTGTGAGACTTTCATAGCGGATTTGGCCTTCGGCTGCATTTTCCGAATTTTAGAAAAGGTTTTGGGCCAATCTGAGGTTGGATTTGGATTCAGCGCAGAAAAACGCTTGAAAACGGCTATTTGCTTGTTAAATTTGGAGTCCGGATGACCAAAAATGGGCTTCCGGAAGTTTTTGGGAATTTTTGGTGCATGGGAGGTGACCGTGGACCGGCTAGAGCCACGTGGCGGCCTGTCATTGGCCGGCTCACGCAGCTCGGTCCACGGGGGAAGCGGGTTGGTGCATGAACCGCGCGGGCGGGCCACGTGGCGCGCGCGTAGTGGATGGCACACGCGGCGCGGCTCAGGGATTTTGCGCGGCATGGGTGCACCGGGCGCATGGCACGTGGCAGAACGGTACTGGCTGGCTCTGGAAGTCACGGTCTACGGTGGAGGTGCCTCGTTACGGGGCGCACTGTGGCGCAGGCGGCGCTGTCGGGGCACTCGAGTGCGGGCCACGCGTCGGCCCGCCATTGGCGGGCCGTACCTACCCCCGCTGACCGCAGGGGGACGCGTGGTGCACAGCGGTGCCTTTGCACCGCTGTTCCCTGTTGTAGGGCCACGTGGCTTCTCCAGAGACTTCCGGGCGCGTCGGATGGGGGATCGTCCGACCGGATTCGGGCGCAGTGCGCCCGAATTCTGCGCCCGAATCCGGCCCACTCCAGCCTTTGGGCTGTGCCTATAAATAGGCTTCCTGGGGTCTTCTTCGGGCTTTTTACACACCTTTTCACTGTAGAGTCTTCAGAGGAGTTTTCCCTCACATAGTGCTCTATCCATTGGAGGGCTTTGAGGATTTTTGGAGGCACGCATCCTGAGGCTTGCGATTTTCCGGCGCGGCGCGACGCTCGTTCTCCGGCGACCCGCTTCGTCCCTTCTCAGTGTTTGGGCTCTCCCGACTCACCCTGACCTCCTTTTTCGACGATTCTTGCGCCATCGGACTCTCGACAGGTAGGACTTCAACTTCTCTGTTTTGAGCTTCCTCGATCTCCGTGCTGATCTTGGATTTTTCTGAGCACCCATTTGACCCCTTTTTCTTCACGGATTTTTGGACAGCACTGCGGTGTTCTAGCCGTATCTTTTCGCACAGGCGTCGGAACGGGGCAATTCAAAAGGCATTTTTCATTTTCACTTCGCAAGGAATCTCCTGGATTTTTCCCTGAATTTTTTGAATATTTTCCCGAAGGTGAAAGTCCCCTTTTACTGTGGTTCTGTGTTACAGTTTTTCTGGACAGTTTGTTTGGGGTGTTTCCCTTGCCAGATTTTTATCTCAGCGTAAAGAACTCGGAATTGAACGTGCAGGTACTCGTTTCGACGGGCTCGTCGCGAGGATCGCGACTGTATTTTTCGTGGATTTTTCTGGGCATTTTTCGCAGGTGAAAACAGAGGAACTTTGGACTGTGTATTTTGGGACAGATTTTGTGAGGCAAGGTGTGATTAAAATATGTATATCCTTCTGGGGAATTTTGTGCTGTGTTGTAGGGTTGGTTTTGGCCGAGCGTGGACTGCACCTTTGGGGACCTGGATTTAGCGCTCGAGGTGGGTACCGTTGTTAAACTCCTACTTGTGATAACCCACTAGGCATATTGGAGCTAGTCTTATATAATGTTGCTTGTATACTAGTGGAATGATTATGGCATCCTTAAATGGGAAGAATTGGACTTATGGTTGATACTTGCACCGTTAGAGGATTAGGTGCTAATAATGGTAATTCTTACAAGTGTTAAGTTAATTAGAATTCCTGGGAACAATTGCTTAAACCTTTTTGGTAATAATCGGCTATACCCTATCATGATTTATGTATAATTGGGAAACCTATGCATGTGTATAAATTCGCTAATGGCGCATTAGTACTTCTGATATTTAAACAAAGGCATACTTTAATTCTTGTTAGAATTGGAACGCTGAAATTATATTGTTAAGGAAAAGGACTTTTGCATGCTTGAATGGTCACCTAGTTAGGCCACATTTTTCTGCTGCACTATCATGCTGGAATTGACTTAGGAGAAACCATGATTCTATTTTCTCCAGTTATCTAGACTTAGGGGATATCATGCTCGGGTTAGAGCAGGGGCTGGTATAGTGTAGTCAGATACTTGGGTTTCGGGACGGATAGGCTGTGATGGCAGGGTATTGCGGCAACCGCGGATCTTGGGCGGTTGACCGGACAGTTGATATTGCATCAGATCGGGGAGAGGATTTCGGGTTCTTTTAGTGGATGGTACTATTCCCTATAGATCAGTGTCATGATCCAGTCCTGCGGACTTTTTCTTCTTGGATACTTATTACTCAGGCTTCTTACTCGTGTGGGTCGCTCCCCTCGAGTGCCACTCCGGAGTGCGCAATATACAGACTTGAGTCCTTGAGACTCCTATCCCCTATCGGTGTTATGCGTAGGCTGGCATACCCGATTTGGCAGGCACCGCAGGCAGTACCAGTGTTTACTGGGGGTATAGATTGGATTTTGTCAGACAGGCTTTGTTATTCTGATGCATTCATTAGCTATTCTTTAGCTGGGCATGTAGAGGCATATTAGTGGTAGCTTTTATCAGTAGTCATACTCATAGTTTACCACCTTTATTCTTTTAGCCTCTGGTAGTCCTAGTGGGCATGTGCGAGTTGAGGTTTACCCACTAGGGGAGGCTACTGTCTTTATAGTAGTTCTCACCCTCACCCCTTTTCCTCTTCTTTTTCCCCTTTATTTTGCAGAGTCCTCTGCGGGAGTTGCGGGACCCTCTTCCCAGGACCGAGGTAAGAGGATCGTTTATTGCTAGCTGCTTCCCTGATCCAGAGTTCGGTAGATTTTGATGTATCCCCTGTATACTCAGACGGTTGTATTCTCTTTTATTTTGGGTCTGGCTGCGGCCAGCTGGTTGTATTCCTTTCGTGAGCTGGGAGAGACACATGTATATTTGAGAGTTATGTTGTACTTTTATTTCCAGCTTTTGTCTGAGATGTACTAGTTTTAGTTAGCTCTGTTGTTATGCTCCTGTATCATTTTCTCTTATATCTGAGCAGGTTACCAACGCTTCGGGTACTCGGGAAATACCGTGTGCACGGCGGATCTGTGGACGAGCCCGGGTTCTGGTTTACACCCGGGGCGTGACAGGTGAAACTTGCTGATGAAGGATAGTCGATCCATGAGCTCCCTCTGCTCTGTCTCTGTCAACGGAGGAATCTGTGACGAGGTCGAGGATGTCATATCCGGAGGTACTGATGGTGGTGTCACAGGAGGTGCCCTCTGCTCCAGCATGCGCATCATGCGCTCCATATTTTCCTCCTGGCACCTGGCCGCCACCTCCTGGCGCCGCAACGCCTCAGACATCTGGGCCACCTGAGCCCGCAGCTCCTGCACCTCGCTCTGCCCGGCCTGCTCGGCCTCCTCACCCAAGGTCGAACGCCCACTCGTCGCAACACGACGTCTCGGCGGCATCGCAGGTAACTGAAACAAAAACGAATGTCAGGACATAACAACCATACGACCCAATCCAGCGAGAGTCTAAAATTTGTTATCCTTCCTAAACTATTATGCTGTCTGCAGCCAACATAATCACTTTGAGAGAATAACATATCAAATCACTCATCCCAACCCGAGGGAGAGGTAAAAACTCAATCTGGACTCTCGCTAAAAGTCACGACTCTCACGTAGTCATCCTAATGTCCAACCACAAGCCTAGGGTTTCTAAGTCCTTAATGACCTACATCCTAGGCTCTGATACCACTCTAATCTGTCACGCCCCGGGGTCGAAACTACGACCCGGGCTCGCTAACAGATCTGCCATCTGTACGGAAACTGCCGTACAGAGGAAGCGTCTAGCCTCCAAAAGACAAAACTACAGCTACACAGATATCAGAGCGGATAAAAAGCTGTACTATAAAATTTCACAACTAAAAAGTTGCAACAACACATAGCCTATCTCCCAAAATCAGATGATACAAATAGAAGTCCACCTATACAACATCTACAAATCCAAATGGGAGATAGCTAACAGGAAACATAACCAACTCCCACCATCCGGGATGGTACATCTACCTCTCTCTAAAGTAACAATGCTGGTAGGAAACTATCACGCGACTCCCTGTCCTCGGTCCGTCCAGTCAGCCCAGCAGGAACGGAAGAAAGCCTCAGCAACCTGTCACCGACAGAGGGTGTGAGAACTACATCCTACAGTAGTTCTCAGTGGTTACCGTCTCCAAGAACCACGGTCTTCCCACTAAGTCTACCAGAGGCATAAGATAACAGAAAAGACTGTGATAATGTAAATAAGCTGGAAAAGAATCTACAGCTATCATGCCTCTATCTACTATGCTCAAAAGGAAGAGACTATGGATGATGGTATGCAGCCACTCACTGCTGACAATATGTCACAAGTACTACTCTCAAGACACTCTACTATGACACATGCTATGCCATCACTCTCTCAGTGTGTCCCAAATCTCATCGACTGCCCCACAGGGTCCAGTCAAGTCAAGCCTGCGCCCCCTGGTGTATCAACCAGGGTGTCCAATCGGACAACTCGATATCTCACACAGTGACCCCATGGTAGCTCGGCCAGGGGTATCAAGCGACCTCTAGTATATGAACTAGGCGCATCATCGCAGCCTCGTCAGGCTCGGTATCATCATATCAGCCTCATCAAGCTCAGAATCATCAACGCACCCGGGGCGTAGCTCGAGGGGTGCGACCCCACCGAACTCAAGTATCACAACTGTATCACTGTCTCACAAGTGGCTCCTGCAGGCTATAGCCCACGATCAAACAGATCGATATCTCGATGCTCAAAGCACAACTCAGTCGGAGAACCCTCCACGACTCAATCTCACAACACTGACCCGCTTAACGAAAGTACCACACAGCTGGGACCACCGTCTCTCCCAACGGCTCCCATAAGAACACCCCACTCAACTCAACACACAACTCACGGCCGGAGAAGCTCCACAGCCAGATCTACGAAGGGTCCGAAACCCCAGGAGACTAACACCTACGTCCCCAAGAAAGAGAACAGCCCTTAGAACCCAGATCACTCGAATCCGCTCGGGTGGATAAGTTTATAAGAAACCATGTCATTTATTTCAGAAAACCATTCAATCTGAGAAAAATCCATCTTTTAATGATTTTTAGTCTTTTTAGGAAAACCCTTTGAAATCAAGTTTTTTGCCCAAGCCTCGAAGAGCTAATGCCCTCGTCTTGTCAAACAAGAACAGACTCAGGCGACCTTGCGAGGCTTGGAAGAAACATTGGCTGACTAAAATCATGTATTCGTCCAAAAAGGTTCTGGGTTCAAGGTCCTGCTAACACAAGTGCACCACTATCACAACACGATGGTGACGAGAAAAACAGCGGAAAGTAAAACCCCGGGACCACCGTTTATCTGAAACGGTTCCCCACACACTAACACTGGCCTAACCCAGCCACCAGACCCCACTCGGCCCCCCGGCCCGAGTGCAACACCCGTCCCACAACACTCTGACCACTCAGCCCACTACCCGGGCGAGGAAAACTATGTCCAGAAGGATATGCACCGTGGGATGTCTAAAACATAAAAGAACCTAGCCCAGATTAAGGTTCTCTATTGGTCTGGTCAACCCACCTCAGAATGCCACCAATTGCTTGTCGACACTTGCAATTGGGCTCAGCGGGACTTACCTTGCCTCCACGAGGTCCGCACGCAAAACGGAGCACGCTGCGACCAACCACACGACCGCGCGCTCCGCGGATGTCCCGAAACAAGCCGGCGGGTCCACGCGACGAAAAAACCAACAACCGCCCCCGGCGGAAGCTAAAACCAGCACTGCAAGCTGCCAGGAGCGAAGAAATCGCAAAATCAATCAAAACGGTCAAAACCGAGCATCCGACGGCGAAAAACAGCCTCCGTCGGCGAAAACAGCCTCCGTCAGCGAAAACCAGCGCCCGACGGCGAAAAACAGCACGCGGCGGCGAAAAATTGCTCCGTCGGCGAAAATCAGCGCCCGACGGCGAAAAACAGCACGCGGCGGCGAAAAACTGCTCCGTCGGCGAAAATCAGCGCCCGACGGCGAAAAACTGCTCCGTCGGCGAAAATCAGCGCCCGACGGCGAAAAACAGCATGCGGCGGCGAAAAACTGCTCCGTCGGCGAAAAACTGCGCCCGACGGCGAAAAACAGCACGCGGCGGCGAAAAACTGCTCCGTCGGCGAAAAACTGCGCCCGACGGCGAAAAACAGCACGCGGCGGCGAAAACTGCTCCGTCGGCGTAAAACTGCACCCGACGGCGAAAAACAGCTCAAAAATCAGCTTGCGAAAATCCTGCGAAAACCGCTCGCGAAAAACTGCCCGAAAACCGCTCGCGAGACTGCTCGCGAAAACAGCGAGAAACGGCTTGCGAAAAACAGCGAAAACCTGCGCGAAAGCCCGCGCGAAAACTGCTCGCGAAAACCGCTCAAAAAAACTGCTTGACGGCGAAAACAGCGGCCGACGGCGACAACGGGCTCCGACGGCGAAAAAACGGCGCCGGCACGCAAACCGAGGAGTCGCCCGCCGTCCGGGAGCACGCCGAGCGGCGAAAAACCAGCCGCGCGACGAGGGAGGCCCGCCGCACGGCGCCAAACCACGCAGCGACCTGCTGCGCGGTGCCGGAGCGCGCCGCGCTGGGCGCCGCGCGCAGCGCCGCAGGGCGCCGCGCGCAGCGCCCTGCGGCGCTGCGCGCGGCCCCGCGCGAAGCCCGCTGCGCTGCGCGCGGCCACGCGCGCCCGCGCGCGGCCCTGCCGCGCGCGCCCGCGCGCGGCCAGGCAGTGCCGTGCGCGCCTGCGCGCGGCCTTGCCGCGCGCGCCCGCGCGCGGCCTGGCAGCGCCGCGTGCAGCACTTTGCTGCACGCGGCGCCGCGTCCAGCGGCATGTCGCCGCAGGGTGCTGCCAACAGCAGCACCCTGGCGCCGCGCGTGCGCCGTTGCGCGCGCGCGCGGCCGCCGGCGACGGAAAAATCAACCAAGAAGAAGAAAAAAACCCGAAAAATCCGACCGATCAAAAAATCCAAATTGCTCTTTAAAAAAAAATCCAACAAAAATCCAAAATCTCCCCAAAACCCGAGAAACCTCAAAAAAACTGAAATTGCTTACCTCGACGACGCTCGCCGCACGCCCACGAGCTCCACGCGGCCTCCAACGGCGAGTCCAAAAACCGAGAACGGTCCAAACCCTTTTTCTTTCATCTTCTTCTTCTTCCTTTTCCTCTCTTTTCTTTTCCTTTCTTTCTTTCTTCCTTTTCTTTCTTTCTCTGCTGTAGAGGGAGGGGTTGGAGCCCTTTTTATAAAGCAAAAGCTTTATTTAATTTAATTAACTAATTAACTAATTCCAAAAATCCAACTCCAACTCACTTTTTGCCTTCGGGCTCTCCGCGTCAGTCCGGAACCTCCTGAACCTCGCTGTAAATCAAAAGTACACGTGTCCACAGCTTTTTCTCTTCAAAAAGCTCGTCCGTTGAGTCGGGGTGCTCAAATCAATTACCGGCTCCAAAATTGCCAGTTCCGACTCACTTTTTACCTCCGGATCCTCCGCGTCAGTCCGGAACCTCCCGAACCTCGCTGTAATCTGAAAGTACACCTGTTCCAAGTGTTCCTGAATTTCCAGCACTCCAAGGTGAAGTCAGAAATTCCCAATCTCATCCTCAATCGGCCTACAAAGCCCGGAAAAACCCCGAATCGAGCTGGAGCTTCCGCGTTGATCCGAATCAACCCGGCATCAACTGTAAACTCAGATGCAACATGCCCAAGGCAACTCTCTGCTCCAAGCCATCTGTGTGGTCGGCGCGCTATCCAAAGACCCGGTACTCTACATAAGGGGCAGTTGCGGTGGAAGTGCCCCTGTTTGCCGCATCGGAAACAATGATCACCCCTTTGGGGGCAATCTCCCACTCGGTGCCCTCCCCCACATATGATACACGGCCTGTCCCCCGTCCGCGGTCCTCCAGTAGGCGTGCTCCGGGATTCTGACTGTGGTCTCCACCGCTTGGGGGGTCAACTGTCACGCCCCGGGTGTAAACCAGAACCCGGGCCCGTCCACAGATCCGCCGTGCATACGGAATTTTCCGTGTACACGAAGCGCTGATAACCTGCTCAGATATATAACAAGTAATAAAGGAGCATAAAACAGAGCTAAACTAAAACTAATACAACTCAGACAAATGCTGGAAATGAAAGTACAGTAAGCTCTCAGAAATATACAAGTATCTCTCCCAGCTCACGAAATATATACAACCAGCTGGCCGCAGCCAGACCCAAAATAAAAGGAAAATACAACCGTCTGAGTGTACTGGGGGTACATCAAAACTACTAAACTCGAACTCGGGCAGTGGCTAGCTAATCAGCGATCCTCTTACCTCGATCCAGGGAAGAGGGTCCCGCAACTCCCGCAGAGAACTCTGCAAAACAAATGGGAACAGAAAAGAGAAAATAGTGGGGGGGTGAGAACTACTATAAAAATAGTAGCCTCCCCTAGTGGGTAGACCTCAAACTCAGACATGCCCACTAGGACTATCAGAGGCGAAAAATGAAACAAAGGTGGTAAGCTACAAGTACACTACTGATGCAGAGCTACCACTAACATGCCTCTACGATGCCTACTAGAGAATGGCTAAAAGCATGCACCAGAACGTAAGGACTGACAGACCAACCCAATCAAAACACCAGTAAACACTGGTACTGCCTGCTCTGCTGTCAACCTCGCAACTCAGTATATTCCCTGTCCAAATAGACCGGAACCCAACACGGTCTGACCGGCACCCAACACGGTCGGAATCCAACTCCGGAGTGGCACTCGAGGGGAGCGACCCCACACGAGCATAGTATCACTGTCACTAGTATCATCAGTACCATAAATAGCAGGATGGGGTCACGACCCTGATCAAAGTGGGAAAACCCATCCACTAAAGGGAAACGCGATCCCCTACCTCCAATCTGGTGCAAAAGTAGTAATAATAATCCGGTCAACCGCCCACAGTCCGCGGTCGCCGCAACACCCAAACCTCGATCCCCGACTGTCCCAACTCTGAACATCTGACTACACAATCCCCTAAGGCTAGACGACAGGAGAATGAATAAAAGCATGGTTTCTCCTAAGTCAATTCCAATAAGTTGGTGTAGCAGAAAAAGGTGGCCTATCTAGATGACCATTCAAGCATGCAAAGTCCTTTATTTTCTATAATTACTCCAATTATTCAAACATATGCAACATTAAGTGTTTGGGAAATCCCGATGTACATGTGGCAGGATATATGATACATAATACATTTTAGATGCACAGTCTACTAGCAAGTACCCCTTATACAACATTCATTCTAACCACATGCCCAAACCTTCCTTTAACATATAATATGATATGGCTTTAGCATTCTTTCCAACTAATTAAATTGCCTATCTAAACATGGAAATACCACTTACTAACTTGTAACCTGCTAACAATGCAAGTATCAACAAAGGAACCTTAATCTCATACAAGCATGCTAGATACATTCACAATTAATAACACATAATCATGGCATTCTAATAGGCCTAGTGACATTCACAAGTAGGAGGTTCACAACATCACCCACCTCAAGCGCTATTCCAAATTCCCAAAGGCGAAGTCCAAGATCAGTCCAAACACACCACCAATCTGTACAAAATACCCCAAAGGAAAAATACATAAGCGATTCATCCCCAATTTCCAAAATCTGTCCCCTAAATCCGCAGTCCATAATTCACCAATTTTTACCTGCGAATAATGCCCAGAAAAATCAAAGAAAAATACTATCGCGATCCTTGCGACGAGCCCGTCGAAACGAGTACCTGTACGCCCAAATTGGAGTTTCCTACGCTGAGATAAAAATCCGGCAAGGGGTACACCCCGAATCCAAACTGTACCAAATTCCTGTAACAAGGAACCACAGAGAAAGAAGATTCTCACCCATGGGTAAAATCCAGAAAAATCTGAGAAAAATCCAGGAGACTCCTTGCGAAACGTAGATGAAAATTGCCTTTTGAATCGCTTCGTTCCGATGCCTGAGCGAAAAGATATGGCAAGAACACCGCGGTGCTGTCCCAAAAGTCCGCGAAGAAAAAGGGTCAAATGGGTGCTAAGAAAACTCCAAGATCAGCACGGAAATCGAGGAACCACAAAACACAGGAGTTGAAGCCCTACCTGTCGTGAGTCCAACGGCGCAAGAATCGGCGAATTCCGAGGTCGGGGTGAGTCGGAGGAGTCCAAACACTGAGAAGGGGCGAAGAGGATCGCCGGAGAACAAGCGTCGCGCCGCGCCGTAAAATGGTGAACCTCGGGAAGCGTGCCTCCAAAAATCCTCAAACTTCACCAAAGGGTAGTGCACTGATGGAGAAAAAACTCTTGTGAAGGGAGCTCAGCGGAAATGGGGTCCAAAAAGCCAAAGGAATGAAAGGGGGGAGCTATTTATAGGCCCAGCCCACTAAGCTATCGGGCCGGGTTTTCGGGCGCGGTTTCCGGGCGCACTGCGCCCGGAAACCCGGGTTGTATGCTTCCCGTCCGACGCGCCCGGAAGTCCCTGGGACGGCCACGTCGCCCCGAACAGGGGACAGCAAACCTGGCGGCCCGCAACGCGCCGCGTGTCCCCTCGCGGTCAGCGGGGTAGGTACGGCCGCCCAACCGCGAGGCGACGCGTGTCGCACTCGAGTGCGGCCGACCGCCCCGCCTGGCGCCACTGTGCGCGCACAGTACCGAGGCGCCCCCCCGCGCACCCCGTGGACCGCGCCTACGTGGGCCAACGAATCCGAAGCCGCCACGTGCCCTGCGCCCGGTCCACCGCAACCCCGCAAAACCAGTGAGCCGTGCCGCGTGCGCCAGCCCACCAGGGCACGCCACGCGTCCCCCGCCGCGGTCCATGCACCGCCGCGCCTCCCCGTGGACCCAGCTGCGTGAGCCGGCCAATAAGAGGCCGCCACGTGGCTCGGGCCGGTCCACGTGTCACCCCCATGCTCCGAAAATCCCCACAAACTTCCGGAAGCCCGCTTTTGGTCATCCGGACTCCAAATTCAACAAGCAAATAGCCGTTTTCAAGCGTTTTTCCGCGCTGAATCCAAATCCAACCTCAGATTGGCCCAAAACCTTTTCTAAAATTCGGCAATTACAGCCGAAGGCCAATTCCGCTATCAAAGTCTCACAAGGTCCATCTGTGGCACCCCTTCGATGCACCATGGGCCAGACACCAACACTAGGTGTTCTACACAATGGATTCACCGGAAAGTTGCATGGGAAAAACCAGTACACTACATCCTCCCCCACAAGAAAAAGTTTCGTCCTCGAAACAAAAGTCATACCTCAGGCAGGGGCCTCAAACAAGTGGGGGTGAGCATCCATCATCGCCGACTCCAACTCCCAGGTAGCCTCGCGCTCATCATGACTGCTCCAGAGGACCTTCACGTACGGGATGGCCCGACTGCGTAACTCCCTAACCTCACGGTCCAAGATCCTCAACGGCCGCTCAACATAGCTCAGGTCCTCAGCAACCTCCAATGGGGTGAAATTGATGATATGAGACGGGTCATGAACATACCTCCTCAGTGTCGAAACATGAAAAACATTGTGAACACCCGAAAGTCTGGGAGGAAGCGCAAGCCTGTAGGCAACTGGCCCTAAGCGCTCCAACACCTCAAAAGGTCCAATATAACGAGGGCTCAGTTTCCCACGAATACCAAATCTCCGAATCCCCTTCGAAGGCGAGACTTTCAGAAAAACATGGTCACCCACTTGAAACTCTAAGTCTCGCCGTCGAGTATCAGCATAACTCCTCTGTCGACTCTGGGCGGTCACGAGGTGTCGTCGTATCAATCTGACCTTTTCCTCTGCCTCTAACAGTAGATCAGGACCCAAAGTCTTCTTCTCACCCACGTCACTCCAATAAAGGGGTGACCGACACTTGCGTCCATACAACTCTTCAAACGGAGCCATCTGAATGCTCGCTTGATAGCTGTTGTTGTACGCAAACTCAACTAATCCCAAGTGTCGGTACCATCCTCCTCCAAAGTCCAGAATGCATGCTCTCAACATATCCTCGAGGGTCTGAATAGTGCGCTCTGACTGCCCATCGGTCTGGGGGTGGAATGCTGTACTGAATCGGAGCTGCGTCCCCAAGGCTGTCTGTAAACTCCTCCAGAAATGCGAGACAAACCTCGGGTCTCTATCTGATACGATGGAAACAGGTACTCCGTGTAATCTAACCACCTCAGCCAAGTACACCTGTGCGAGTCGCTCCATCGGCCAAGTCATCTGAACCGGCAGAAAGTGAGCGGACTTGGTAAGCCTGTCCACGACTACCCAGATAGCATCCGCTCCCGTCTGTGCTCTCGGCAAACTAGTGACAAAATCCATCGTAACATGTTCCCATTTCCATTCAGGGATTGGGAGACTCTGCAACTTGCCAGCAGGTACACGATGCTCCGCCTTTACTTGCTGACAAGTTAGACAGTGTGCTACAAATCTCCCAATGTCTCTTTTCATCCCATTCCACCAAAACTGTGCCTTAAGATCCCTATACATCTTAGTCCCACCAGGATGGATGGTATAAGGTGTATAGTGGGCCTCCCTCAAGATCTGCTCTCGGATCTCTGCGTCCATAGGCACACACGCGCGGTCCCTGTACCGTAGTACTCCCGCAGCATCGACTGAGAAGTCCCCTATCAAACCAGTCTGCATCTGCTCTCGAATCCTCACCAGGTGGGGGTCCTCACTCTGTCTCTCCCGAATCCTGTCCAACAGAGTGAGCTGCACGACTAGAGACATAAGTCTAGCAGAGACCCCAGGGGACACAACCTCGAGCTCTAACCGCCTCATCTGCTCAAGTAATGGCGCCTGATCGGTGATCCTCAAAGATAGACTCTTTACTGCTCTCCTGCTCAGGGCATCAGCAACCACGTTGGCCTTGCCAGGATGGTATAGTATGTCTACATCATAGTCTTTCAACAATTCCAACCATCTGCGCTGCCTCAAGTTGAGCTCCTTCTGCGTGAACAGGTATTTCAAGCTCTTGTGGTCGGTGTAAATCTCGCAGTGCTCCCCATACAGGTAGTGGCGCCACAACTTTAGTGCAAAAATCACTGCAGCTAGCTCCAAATCATGGTAGGGTAATTCTTTTCATAATCCTTCAGTTGCCGGGAGGCATAAGCGATTACCCTTCCTTCCTGCATCAGCACGCAACCAAGTCCACTGTGCGATGCGTCGCTGTATACCACGTATCCTTTCCCCATAACAGGGAGGGAAAGGACAGGAGCCGACATCAATCTGTTCTTTAATTCCTCAAAGCTCCTCTGACAATCCTCACTCCAAGTAAACTTAATCCCTTTTCGCGTCAAACGAGTGAGGGGTGTGGAAAGTTTCGCAAAACCTTCCACAAACCGACGGTAATATCCTGCTAAGCCCATGAAACTGCGAACCTCTGATACCGTCGTCGGTCGGGGCCAATCCCGGACTGCTTCGATCTTCGCCGGGTCTACTGCCACTCCAGCGGCTGAAATCACGTGGCCCAAAAAGACAACCTCCCGAAGCCAAAATTCACACTTAGATAACTTGGCATACAACTTTCTCTCTCTCAGAAGTTGTAGCACAATCCTCAGGTGCTCCTCGTGCTCCACATCGCTTCGGGAATAAACTAGGATGTCATCAATAAAAACAACGACGAACCGATCTAGATATGGTCGAAAAATCCTGTTCATTAAATCCATAAAAGCTGCAGGGGCATTTGTCAGTCCAAAAGGCATGACGGTGAACTCATAATGCCAGTACCGCGACCTGAATGCCGTCTTTGGGATGTCCTCGGCCTTCACCTTCAATTGGTGGTAACCAGACTATAAGTCGATCTTGGAGAAGACACAAGTCCCTTGCAGCTGATCAAATAAGTCATCAATGCGCGGCAAAGGGTACTTGTTCTTGATGGTCGCTTTATTCAGCTCCCGATAATCAACGCACAGTCGAAGCGAACCATCTTTCTTCTTCACAAATAGCACCGGCGCTCCCCAAGACGATACACTCGGTCTCACAAAACCCTTATCCATTAAATCCTGGAGTTGCGCCTTTAATTCTCGCAGCTCAGCCGGTGCCATTCGGTAAGGAGCCTTAGAGATTGGCGCAGTTCCTGGGACCACGTCAATCAAAAACTCGACCTCCCTATCCGGCGGCATGCTAAACAGCTCTGGAGGGAACACATCCGGGAACTCGCGGGCAATCGGGATATCCACGAGTCCCGGAGCCGCCGTAGGCTCCTTAACCACAGATGCCATAAAGGCTACGCATCCACTGCGCATCATCTGCCTCGCACGAGAAGTCGAAACCATAGAGGCAAAGAAAGCACTCTGGCACTGTGATAACCGCAGCTTTATTTGTCTTTCTAGACTTTCCTTTGAATTCTTGTTAGTCCGCTTTTCGACTAAGGGGTCCAGGGGTGAATTATTTTTCTTTATCTCTGGGTAGACTGTCGGGGCTCGCGGGTATTTTTAGACATTAGAGCTCGCGAAGTGGAAAACGGGGGCGAAATCGGTTCTGGATTCTGACCCCGGAATCTCCCAGAATAAATTCCGGAAGTTGGCAGCAGTTCAGGCGACTTACACGTTCTTCGAGGCGGACCGGACCCAGGTTCGCACCCAAACTCATTTCGCCGAGATTGAATTGCTTTTTGGGACTTAGGGTTAAGTTCCCGTGTACGGGCGGCTATTCTTTTAATTCGTTGGTGTAGGTTCAGATTTAGCCCTCCCCTACCGTTCCTCTCACCTCTGTTACATCGCGACTTGAAGGAGGACAAGAAACCGCCCCTCCCAAACCCTCCTCTTCCCATCCGATCGGCGCGAGGAACCGCGGCGGAACGATCGAGGAACGGGAAGAACACCGCACACCTCCGGAACCGGGCACGCAAGAACGGGATAATCCTCGTCTCTCCCTCCCTCTTCATCGGCGAGTCAGAGGCGCATTGGTTCGGTGAGTTTTTATTTTTAGCTAGGGTTTCTTCCGGATCGTCGCACGGGAAGGGGGAAGACGGTACACCCCGGCCGGCCGCACCACCGCCGTCGCGAGGCGCCCTTGCGCGCAGGGCTAGGGCACCGGGTGTGCGGGTCTGGCACCCGCGCGGGCCTGGGCGCCGTGCGGGGTCGCCCGTGCGTGCGGGTCTGGCACCCGCGCGGGCCTGGGCGCCGCGCGGGGTCGCCCGTGCGTGCGGGCTGGGCGCCCGCGCGGAGCCTGGGCGCCGCGCGGGGTCGCCCGTGCGTGCGGATCTGGCACCCGCGCGGGCCTAGGCGCCGCGCGGGGTCGCCCGTGCGTGCGGGCTGGGCGCCCGCGCGGAGCCTGGGCGCCGCGCGGGGCCGCCCGTGCGTGCGGGCTGGGCGCCCGCGCGGGACCTGGGCGCCGCGCAGGGCAGCCCGTGCGTGCGGCCTGGGCGCCCGTGCTGGACCGGGGCGCCGCGCGGGGGGGGGGGGGGCGCCAGGCACCGACCTGGGCGCCGCCGCTGTCAGGGAGCCGTGCGGGCATCACACCGCACGGAGCCTGATACGCGTGCGGCCAGCGCGTCAGCACGGTCGCCGCCGCCTCGTGTTCCGACTCGGCCGCCGCCTCGGGTTCCGACTCGGCCGCCGCCGCCGCCGTCGAACCCGAGAGCCCCGTTCCACGACGGGACCCGAATATCTGTTCTTGTTCCTTGTTTTATGTTGGGTAGTCGCTGACTTCTTCCCGGTGGATTTTTTTGTAGTTTTGGGGAGCGCACCGGGACACGGGGGGGTAGCGCTTTGATCATCGCTCGTAGAGGTGGGTTCCTACTCTTAAGTCGTAACATTTAATTCTATCATGTTAGTCGGGGTCATCTTTAAGTGTACTTGGGTTAAACATGGTAGCGAGGCACCATTTATTCGTTATGGCTTTACAGTTCTCGTGTTTAGATATCCATATTGCTTCATGTCGCTCTCATGCACGTATAGGAGTATGCTGTGAATAAATATATATTGTTTCATATGGTTCTCTTGCATGGATATGTTATGTTATTTCATACGGTTTTCATACATTGATATATATATATGGTTCACGGTTACTATGCTCGGCTGCAACACGCGCACCCGCGGTTTGGCCACCGCAAAGGGTGTGCTTTTCCGGAAAAGTGGTCCATGACCCGTGTATACCCACAGGACGGCGTGGGGCCTCTTTAGTTGTGGGGCATGTATGCGCCAAGGTGTGAGCGGTGCGACCCGTCGGTTTAGTTGTCCGACGCGGGAGCGGTGCGACCCAGTCGGTTTAGTTGTCCGACCTGGGCGCGGTGCGATTCGTCGGTTTAGTTGTCCGACGGGATCGGGTATTGCAGGTTTACAGGTGTTTGATTCTACTTTTCCTTTGCGGGGGGGGAGGGGTGGTTGCTCCGGATAGACTACGGTTGGACGTTTTCTTTACCTGCTATATTATTATCATTTTTGTTTAGTCGCTGACTTCCCACTTTGCGACAGGGTCCTACAGGGGGGAGAGTTAGGCGACGGTGAGGCCACGGCTAGAGGTTGGGTCGCAGGAGACCGGATCAGTACTTTACTCTTTACTTTCGCATTTCATTCATTCTTTGTAGACGGTGGATGGTTCTCGATACCCTCGTGGGGTCGGTGTGGATGTTGGTACGGTGACAATTGGATTGTCTATTTTTCTTTACATTTCTGTGGGCCGCTTTGGAAAATAAAATAGCAAATAAAAGAACGGATTGCGAAAACTATTATTTCAAAACCTAAGAGTCGTGTGGGCACTGTCTTCAAAACCCTGAGTTTATGTTGCTTTTGCGAAAATGGATTTCAAAACCTAAGTGTCGTGTGGGCACTGTCTTCAAAACCCTGAGTTTATGTTGCTTTTGCGAAAATGGATTTCAAAACCTAAGTGTCGTGTGGGCACTGTTTTCAAAACCCTGAGTTTATGTTGCTTTCAAACTAATCGGCCGTGAGTTAATTCAGTATATTGTGAATGGTTGTATGAAGTGGATTGTTGTGATTGAATGTTTACTCATTATTGAACATTGTACAAACCGCGACGCCGTGCATATACAGGGGAGACTCTGTCCGTTGTAGAGTGATCCTGTATATGCGGCGGGTCTGGGCACGCGCCGGGGAAGAAGGTTTTCAAATGAAAAAAAAAAAGAAGGGGAGTACATGCCTTTTGTAAGCCGTTTCCGCTAAATAAATCCCCCGGGGCGTGACAGACTAAGATGGTATCAGAGAACTTAGCTTTCAATCACAACAATTGGTGCCGACGTCCACAGGAATACCTCACTTAACTACAAAGGAATGGAATGGATAGATTATAGGAGAGTAGGACGCGAGTGATCGAGGGGGGGGAACGAGCTTGGGTCCTTTTCTCTCGATGGGGGGTTCGTTGCATGTTAGCAGAGTCTAGAGCTGACTGTTGTTTTTGTGTAGAGACATGGCCCGTACTAGATCATCGGCCGAGGATGCAGGGGCGGACGCGACAACGTCGGCGGCCGCAGAGAACCAGCGCCTGCAACAACAGCTGAGGGACATGGCGGGGCAGCTGGCGACTCTCACGGCTCACGTGCGTCAGTTGACGCAGCAACAACCGGCCGCGACGGTGACGGTCGCCACCGCCCCTCCACAGGGGCTAGGCGCGCCGGCGACGGGGGTCAGCGCGGGAGTGACCCCTACAGCGACTGCCGAAGTCGAGGTACCCCCACCCCAGACGACGATACCAGCGGCGGTAACTGCGACGGCAACTGCGGGACCGGCGCCGGGAAGCACCAACAGGGGTGCCTCGGGGGAGACCGTGATCGCCCCTTCCCCTCCTGTGGCTGCCGCCGCCACGGTGGAGGGGTCAGTTCCGCTGACTGAGCGGGACCGCGTGCGGGCCAACCTGGCCGACTTTAAGAAGTACGACCCACCCACGTTCGACGGGGAGACGACTGATCCTTGGGTCGTCGAGAAGTGGGTGGGATCAATGGAAAAGTTATTTGAGGACTTACTCATGGAGGACGACGAGCGGGTTCCCCTGGCAGTTCATTTCCTGGAGGGGAACGCCCGCTTATGGTGGAAGACGGTCCGCCCTGATCCCACAAAGGGCACCGCCGTGCTTCCGTCATGGACAGCGTTCAAACAGGAGCTGTTTGGAGCCTTTTTCACAAGCAGCGTTAAAAAGAAATTGGAGGATGACCTGAACCACATCCAGCAGGGGAGTAAGACAGTGATGGCCTATCAGCGCGAATTTGTACGACTGGCCAACTGCGTCCCTTTCGTGATAAGGGACGAGTCCCATAAGGCGCAGCTCTTCGTGGATGGATTACGGAGTGACATTTTCGAAGTGGTGCAAGCGACCGACTTGCACACCTTCCAGAAGGTGGTCGACAGGGCCACGGTGGTAGAGCGTGGGTTCGCCGTTACCCGCGCCAGGAGAGGGGGCCCGGCGCACCATGAGGAAAAGAAGCGATCGCAACAATACTCCGGGGGAGGCTCTTCTGGTGGAGGCCGACCCCCCAAGCGGTGGAGGCCACAGTCGGGATCTCGGAGCGCACCGGCAGGAGGGCCGAGGACGGGAGACAGGCCCTGCGTTATTTGTGGGGGGGACACCGAGCGGGAGATTGCCCCCAGAAGGGTGACCACTGTTTCCGATGCGGCAAATCGGGGCACTTCCGCCGCAACTGCCCCTTGGCCTGGGGATCTGCGTCCTCTGCAGCTTCTACGCCCACGCCACAAACGTCAGGACGGGGGAAAGCTCCTATGGGGTCGACTTCTAGACCCCCTGTACCACGACGAGAGGAGGATAGGCAACCACAACCTGGCGGGCGGGTTTTCTCGATGACCCGCCAAGAGACGGATCCGCCGGAGGGCGCCCTTGCAGGTATTACTTCTGTTTCAAGCACCCGCGCTAGAACTCTTTTTGATACCGGAGCAACACACTCTTTCATTTCTAGTGATTTCATTTTTGTGCATGGTCTTGGGGTGGTGCCCCTCCAAAATCGTTTGACGGTCCAAACGGCGGGGGGGGTGTTGGAGGCGGTCAGCTATGTGGCCGCCTGCCCGATCAATCTAGGACGACTGGCTTGTCCGGGGATTTGGTGGTAATCCCCCTGAAGGAGTATGACGTAGTGCTGGGCATGGATTGGCTCTCATTGTACCAAGTGCTCATCGATTGTGAGAAGCGGATGGTACAATTGCAAGAGCCGAGCTTTCCTGAGAATATGTACCTGGCGTGTAAGAGCATTTCCTTCCCAGCGATCATCTCATCGGCGAGGGCTAGAAGATTGGTGGAAGGCGGGTGCGTGGCCTACCTGGCCTCGGTGGACCTGGTGACACGACCCTCGGCGACACCTTCAGACATTGCGGTGGTGAGGGATTTCCCCGATGTCTTCCCGACGGAACTGCCCGGGATACCCCCTGAACGAGAGGTGGTTTTTCCTATCGAACTCGTACCGGGTACCCAACCGATCACAAAGGCGCCCTACCGAATGGCCTTCGCGGAGTTAAAGGAGCTTAAGGCGCAACTGGAGGACCTCTTGGACAAAGGATTTATCAGACCGAGTGTGTCACCCTGGGGTGCACCAGTACTCTTTGTACGGAAGAAAGACGGAAGCCTGCGCCTCTGCATCGACTACAGGGGGATAAACAAGGTTACTGTGAAGAATAAGTACCCCCTGCCCAGAATTGACGACCTCTTCGACCAGCTGCGAGGAGCAACGGTGTTCTCAAAGATCGATCTGCAATCGGGCTACCATCAGCTCCGGGTTCGGAACGAAGATATCCTAAAGACCGCCTTCCGGACCCGGTACGGCCACTACGAGTTCACGGTTATGCCGTTCGGACTTACGAACGCCCCCGCCGTCTTCATGGACATGATGAACCGGATCTTCAGACCTTTCTTGGACCGGTTCATAGTGGTCTTCATCGACGACATCCTGATCTATTCAACCACCGACGAGGAGCACGAGGACCATTTACGAATGATTCTCCAAACCCTCAGGGAACAGAGGCTGTTCGCGAAGCTCAAGAAGTGTGAATTCTGGCTACGAGAGGTGGGTTTCCTAGGGCACGTGATCTCAGCAGAGGGAATCGCCGTGGACCCCAAGAAGGTGGAATCGGTGATCGACTGGCAACCACCGACGACAGTGACGGAGATCCGCAGCTTCTTGGGACTGGCGGGATATTATAGACGCTTCGTCGAGGGTTTCTCGAAGATTGCGGCCCCTTTAAACCGGTTGACCAAGAAAGGGGAAAAATTTCTATGGACGGCTAAGTGCCAAGAGAGCTTCGAAGAACTTAAAAGGAGGCTAACTAGGGCGCCTATTCTAGTACTACCAACGCCCGGAGAGGATTATGAAGTGTACTGCGACGCTTCGAGAATCGGACTTGGGGGTGTTTTGATGCAACAGGGGAAAGTAATAGCCTATGCATCCAGGCAGCTGAAGGATTACGAAAAGAACTACCCGATTCATGATTTGGAACTGGCTGCAGTGGTCTTCGTTCTAAAGTTATGGAGACACTACCTCTTTGGTGTCCACTGTAACGTCTTTTCAGACCACCAAAGTCTCAAGTATCTGTTCACCCAAAAGGAGCTAAATTTGCGGCAGAGGCGGTGGCTTGAATTGTTGAAGGATTACGATCTAACAATCCAATACCACCCCGGGAAGGCAAACGTAGTGGCGGACGCTTTAAGCAGGAAGGGGCAACCGGAGGAGGCGCCGGCACGCGCGATAACTGAGCAGAGCATCAGCGGCCTGCAGGAAAATTACAGCCCTTACCGGTGCCGAAGTGGAAGTGGGATCAGATCACTATGGACTTCGTCACCGGGTTCCCACGTTCACAGCAGGGGCACGACGCGATCTGGGTCATTGTGGACCGGCTAACCAAGTCAGCACATTTCCTACCCATCCACACAACCTGGACCAGAGAGCAGTTGGCTCAAGTCTACCTCAGCGAGATCGTGAGACTGCACGGTGTGCCGGCATCGATCACCTCGGATAGAGACACCCGCTTCGTCTCGAAGTTTTGGCAAAATCTACAGCAAGCCCTGGGGACCAAACTACACTTCAGCACAGCTTTCCACCCTCAGATGGACGGACAGTCGGAGCGAGTGATTCAGACCCTCGAGGACCTGCTACGCGCCTGTGTACTTGACTGGGGAGTCGGTTGGGCACGCTACCTACCCCTCGTGGAATTCGCCTACAACAATAGCTACCAGGCCAGCATCCAGATGGCACCCTACGAAGCCTTGTATGGGAGACGCTGCCGATCCCCGATCTGTTGGGACGACTTAGGTGAACGGAAATTCCTGGGACCCGACTTGGTGGAAGAGACTGAAGAGAAGGTGCGCCTCATCAGGCGGCGGTTACTCACCGCCCAAAGCCGACAGAAGAGCTACGCAGACCGACGGCGCCGCGATTTGGAATTTCAAGTGGGGGAACACGTGTTCTTACGGGTCTCGCCATCCAGAGGGATCAAGCGTTTCGGGCTGAAGGGCAAGTTGAGCCCACGGTTTGTGGGGCCTTTTGAGATCTTGGAGCGCATAGGCCCAGTGGCGTACCGCCTTGCCCTACCCCCTAATCTCGACCGGGTCCACAACGTCTTCCACGTGTCCATGCTCCGGAAATATCTATCCGACCCGTCACACGTGTTGGACGTCTCCACTTTCGAGCTCAAGGAGGATCTAAGCTTCGAGGAAACCCCCGTGCGTACCCTAGCAAGAGAAAACAAAGCGCTGCGGAACCGAGTCATCCCCTACGTGAAGGTGCTCTGGAGCAACCAGGAGGAACGAGAAGCAACATGGGAGCTGGAATCTAAAATGAGGGAGTGTTACCCCGACCTCTTCACCACCACCCGGGTTTGAGTTTCGAGGACGAAACTCGTTTTTTAGAGGTGAGTGGTGTGATAACCGCAGCTTTATTTGTCTTTCTAGACTTTCCTTTGAATTCTTGTTAGTTCGCTTTTCGACTAAGGGGTCCAGGGGTGAATTATTTTTCTTTATCTCTGGGTAGACTGTCGGGGCTCGCGGGTATTTTTAGACATTAGAGCTCGCGAAGTGGAAAACGGGGGCGAAATCGGTTCTGGATTCTGACCCCGGAATCTCCCAGAATAAATTCCGGAAGTTGGCAGCAGTTCAGGCGACTTACACGTTCTTCGAGGCGGACCGGACCCAGGTTCGCACCCAAACTCATTTCACCGAGATTGAATTGCTTTTTGGGACTTAGGGTTAAGTTCCCGTGTACGGGCGGCTATTCTTTTAATTCATTGGTGTAGGTTCAGATTTAGCCCTCCCCTACCGTTCCTCTCACCTCTGTTACATCGCGACTTGAAGGAGGACAAGAAACCGCCCCTCCCAAACCCTCCTCTTCCCATCCGATCGGCGCGAGGAACCGCGGCGGAACGATCGAGGAACGGGAAGAACACCGCACACCTCCGGAACCGGGCACGCAAGAACGGGATAATCCTCGTCTCTCCCTCCCTCTTCATCGGCGAGTCGGAGGCGCATTGGTTCGGTGAGTTTTTATTTTTAGCTAGGGTTTCTTCCGGATCGTCGCACGGGAAGGGGGAAGACGGTACACCCCGGCCGGCCGCACCACCGCCGTCGCGAGGCGCCCTTGCGCGCAGGGCTAGGGCACCGGGTGTGCGGGTCTGGCACCCGCGCGGGCCTGGGCGCCGCGCGGGGTCGCCCGTGCGTGCGGGTCTGGCACCCGCGCGGGCCTGGGCGCCGCGCGGGGTCGCCCGTGCGTGCGGGCTGGGCGCCCGCGCGGAGCCTGGGCGCCGCGCGGGGTCGCCCGTGCGTGCGGGTCTGGCACCCGCACGGGCCTGGGCGCCGCGCGGGGTCGCCCGTGCGTGCGGGCTGGGCGCCCGCGCGGAGCCTGGGCGCCGCGCGGGGCCGCCCGTGCGTGCGGGCTGGGCGCCCGCGCGGGACCTGGGCGCCGCGCAGGGCAGCCCGTGCGTGCGGCCTGGGCGCCCGTGCTGGACCGGGGCGCCGCGCGGGGGGAGGGGGCCAGGCACCGACCTGGGCGCCGCCGCTGTCAGGGAGCCGTGCGGGCATCACACCGCACGGAGCCTGATACGCGTGCGGCCAGCGCGTCAGCACGGTCGCCGCCGCCTCGGGTTCCGACTCGGCCGCCGCCTCGGGTTCCGACTCGGCCGCCGCCGCCGCCGTCGAACCCGAGAGCCCCGTTCCACGACGGGACCCGAATATCTGTTCTTGTTCCTTGTTTTATGTTGGGTAGTCGCTGACTTCTTCCCGGTGGATTTTTTGTAGTTTTGGGGAGCGCACCGGGACACGGGGGGGTAGCGCTTTGATCATCGCTCGTAGAGGTGGGTTCCTACTCTTAAGTCGTAACATTTAATTCTATCATGTTAGTCGGGGTCATCTTTAAGTGTACTTGGGTTAAACATGGTAGCGAGGCACCATTTATTCGTTATGGCTTTACAGTTCTCGTGTTTAGATATCCATATTGCTTCATGTCGCTCTCATGCACGTATAGGAGCATGCTGTGAATAAATATATATTGTTTCATATGGTTCTCTTGCATGGATATGTTATGTTATTTCATACGGTTTTCATACATTGATATATATATATGGTTCACGGTTACTATGCTCGGCTGCAACACGCGCACCCGCGGTTTGGCCACCGCAAAGGGTGTGCTTTTCCGGAAAAGTGGTCCATGACCCGTGTATACCCACAGGACGGCGTGGGGCCTCTTTAGTTGTGGGGCATGTATGCGCCAAGGTGTGAGCGGTGCGACCCGTCGGTTTAGTTGTCCGACGCGGGAGCGGTGCGACCCAGTCGGTTTAGTTGTCCAACCTGGGCGCGGTGCGATTCGTCGGTTTAGTTGTCCGACTGGATCGGGTATTGCAGGTTTACAGGTGTTTGATTCTACTTTTCCCTTGCGGGGGGGGAGGGGTGGTTGCTCCGGATAGACTACGGTTGGACGTTTTCTTTACCTGCTATTATTATCATTTTTGTTTAGTCGCTGACTTCCCACTTTGCGACAGGGTCCTACAGGGGGGAGAGTTAGGCGACGGTGAGGCCACGGCTAGAGGTTGGGTCGCAGGAGACCGGATCAGTACTTTACTCTTTACTTTCGCATTTCATTCATTCTTTGTAGACGGTGGATGGTTCTCGATACCCTCGTGGGGTCGGTGTGGATGTTGGTACGGTGACAATTGGATTGTCTATTTTTCTTTACATTTCTGTGGGCCGCTTTGGAAAATAAAATAGCAAATAAAAGAACGGATTGCGAAAACTATTATTTCAAAACCTAAGTGTCGTGTGGGCACTGTCTTCAAAACCCTGAGTTTATGTTGCTTTTGCGAAAATGGATTTCAAAACCTAAGTGTCGTGTGGGCACTGTCTTCAAAACCCTGAGTTTATGTTGCTTTTGCGAAAATGGATTTCAAAACCTAAGTGTCGTGTGGGCACTGTTTTCAAAACCCTGAGTTTATGTTGCTTTCAAACTAATCGGCCGTGAGTTAATTCAGTATATTGTGAATGGTTGTATGAAGTGGATTGTTGTGATTGAATGTTTACTCATTATTGAACATTGTACAAACCGCGACGCCGTGCATATACAGGGGAGACTCTGTCCGTTTGTAGAGTGATCCTGTATATGCGGCGGGTCTGGGCACGCGCCGGGGAAGAAGGTTTTCAAATGAAAAAAAAAAGAAGGGGAGTACATGCCTTTTGTAAGCCGTTTCCGCTAAATAAATCCCCCGGGGCGTGACAGTCACCCCCTGAAAACGAACACCTCCTGGCCTGGCTCGCTAAAAGTAACAGACCTCGCGGCGCAATCAATCGTCGCGAAATAGCGAGCCAGCCAATCCATCCCCAGTACAATGTCAAAATCTCGCAGCTGACTAAGGACCATCAGGTCCGCTGGCAAAATCCAAGACTCAAGCTGTACCGGGCACGACCAGCAACACTCCTCTACATACAATATGTGACCGGGAATCTGTACCTCTAAAGCATGTGGCAACCGACCTAACTCTAGTCCATGAGATGATGCAAATGCTCTACTGATAATAGAATGTGATGCACCGGTATCAAATAAAGTGCGAGCTCTAATGCCAAAAAGTAAAGTGATACCTGCCACCACGTGGTCGGCTGCCGCGGAGTCCCCTACCTGAGCGGCGTAGACTCGCCCGCTCTGAGCTGGTGGTCGGTGGTCTGCAGGGTGGGAGGAAGGAGCCCTGCTCGGAGAAGCATAGGGCCGCTGAGCTGGCGGTCGCTGCTGAGGTGGAAGAGAAACTGAGGCCGAAGAAGGCGCCACTGATGCCGAAAAAGGGCATGAAGATCGTATGTGCCCTGCCTGCCCGCAGCCATAACAACGCCCCCACCTCTGATAACAAGTGCCGGGGAAATGCGGACCCCCGCAGAAGATACAACTGCCTGGGGCCCGAAACTGCCGTGACTGCTGCTGCTGCTGCCTGTGCGACTGCCGCTGAGATCCCTGCTGTCGCGACTGCGACCTCTGCTGCTGCGAGTGCTGCTGCTGCTGTCGCTGGGGCTGCTGATGCTGTGGGGGCCTCTGGGATCCCCCAGGCCCTCGCCGCTCCGAACGCCCCCGGCCCGTAAACTAAGGCGGTGGCGGTCGGGGCGGCCTCCAGGAACTGGCCTGTCCCCCCTCATCTGATGCTGGTCGCTTCTTCTCAGAACTCTGAGCGACCGGACCTCCGCGTCTAGAAACAACCTGATCTCAGCGGTAGTCGCACATCTCAGCGTCTAGAAACAACTCTGAGCGACCGGACCACTGCCTCTGATAAAGTCTGAAGCCTCTGGGCGTGTACCATGGTATAGATCTCGGGGCGCAAGCCTGTCTCAAACAGCTCCACCTGGTGCAGCCCATCCCTGGCAACGTAGGGCACGCAGTTGAGCAACTGCGTAAACTCCTGGAAATAGTCCCACACTGGGCGATCACCTTGCTGCAGGTTCTTCAAGTCATCTTCTATCTTCTTCTTCACACTCGTGGAGAAGTAAGTGTCAAGGGTCATCCTCCTGAACTCTGACCAGGGTAGCTGTCGGGTGACCTGAAACTCTAAGGGCTCGACCCGACGCCACCAAGCATCTGCATCCCCCTCCAGACAGTGTACTGCCAAATGTGCTCTGAACCTCTGGTCGATGAAGAAGTCCCGAAACATCTTCTCCATTGACGCTAGCCATGATCCAATCTCCCACGGGTGAGTGCTCCGCCCCGAGAACTTAGGGGGTCCTCGCTTGCAGAACTGCGTGAGTTTGTCAGAAAACTCCCGCTCCTCCTCTGGGGTCAAAGGCCTGAACATCCCCTGAGCCCCGCTGCTCGACGACGGCGCTGTAGGGGCAAGTGGAATAGTCGGTGGTACAACAGGTGGTACGGGGGCCTCTGCAGTAGTAGGGGGAGGTGCCGCAACCTGGGCCAATAACTGCTCAAACCTCTGCTCCTGTCGGCGGTGGCTCTCCGCCAACTGGGCCATCATGGCCCTCAGCTCACTGATCTCAGAAGGCCCGGACTGCTCCGGCTCCTCCGGGGGTGTAGGAGTACCCCGAGTAGGAATTTGCCGCCTAGGAGGCATCCTGCCACACAAAAATCCACGGGTCAGTAAACCAAACCACTCTCGACCCAATCAAGCGAAAGTCATGGACATTCCCCTATTTCTGTAACCTTATGTTGTCTGCAGCCAACATAATAGTCCCCCAGAAATAGGCTATGCCAATCCCTCTCCACTCACAGGAAGAGTTAACAACCAATTACCGACTTTCGCACAATATCACGTCACTCACGCTCTGCCTTCCTAGGGTCTGCCAAAAGCCTAGGGTTTCCTAAGTCCCGTCTGACCTATCCCTAAGCTCTGATACCAACTAATCTGTCACGCCCCGGGTGTAAACCAGAACCCGGGCCCGTCCACAGATCCGCCGTGCATACGGAATTTTCCGTGTACACGAAGCGCTGATAACCTGCTCAGATATAAAACAAGTAATAAAGGAGCATAAAACAGAGCTAAACTAAAACTAATACAACTCAGACAAATGCTGGAAATGAAAGTACAGTAAGCTCTCAGAAATATACAAGTGTCTCTCCCAGCTCACGAAATATATACAACCAGCTGGCCGCAGCCAGACCCAAAATAAAAGGAAAATACAACCGTCTGAGTGTACTGGGGGTACATCAAAACTACTAAACTCGAACTCGGGCAGTGGCTAGCTAATCAGCGATCCTCTTACCTCGATCCAGGGAAGAGGGTCCCGCAACTCCCGCAGAGAACTCTGCAAGACAAAGGGGAACAGAAAAGAGAAAACAGTGGTGGGGTGAGAACTACTATAAAAACAGTAGCCTCCCCTAGTGGGTAGACCTCAAACTCAGACATGCCCACTAGGACTATCAGAGGCGAAAAATGAAACAAAGGTGGTAAGCTACAAGTACACTACTGATGCAGAGCTACCACTAACATGCCTCTACGATGCCTACTAGAGAATGGCTAAAAGCATGCACCAGAACGTAAGGACTGACAGACCAACCCAATCAAAACACCAGTAAACACTGGTACTGCCTGCTCTGCTGTCAACCTCGCAACTCAGTATCTTCCCTGTCCAAATAGACCGGAACCCAACACGGTCTGACCGGCACCCAACATGGCCTGACCGGCACCCAACACGGTCGGAATCCTACTCCGGAGTGGCACTCGAGGGGAGCGACCCCACACGAGCATAGTATCACTGTCACTAGTATCATCAGTACCATAAATAGCAGGACGGGGTCACGACCCTGATCAAAGTGGGAAAACCCATCCACTAAAGGGAAACGCGATCCCCTACCTCCAATCTGGTGCAAAAGTAGTAATAATAATCCGGTCAACCGCCCACAGTCCGCGGTCGCCGCAACACCCAAACCTCGATCCCCGACTGTCCCAACTCTGAACATCTGACTACACAATCCCCTAAGGCTAGACGACAGGAGAACGAATAAAAGCATGGTTTCTCCTAAGTCAATTCCAATAAGTTGGTGTAGCAGAAAAAGGTGGCCTATCTAGATGACCATTCAAGCATGCAAAGTCCTTTATTTGCTATAATTACTCCAATTATTTAAACATATGCAACATTAAGTGTTTGGGAAATCCCGATGTACATGTGGCAGGATATATGATACATAATACATTTTAGATGCACAGTCTACTAGCAAGTACCCCTTATACAACATTCATTCTAACCACATGCCCAAACCTTCCTTTAACATATAATATGATATGGCTTTAGCATTCTTTCCAACTAATTAAATTGCCTATCTAAACATGGAAATACCACTTACTAACTTGTAACCTGCTAACAATGCAAGTATCAACAAAGGAACCTTAATCTCGTACAAGCATGCTAGATACATTCACAATTAATAACACATAATCATGGCATTCTAATAGGCCTAGTGACATTCACAAGTAGGAGGTTCACAACATCACCCACCTCAAGCGCTATTCCAAATTCCCAAAGGCGAAGTCCAAGATCAGTCCAAACACACCACCAATCTGTACAAAATACCCCAAAGGAAAAATACATAAGCGATTCATCCCCAATTTCCAAAATCTGTCCCCTAAATCCGCAGTCCATAATTCACCAATTTTTACCTGCGAATAATGCCCAGAAAAATCCAAGAAAAATACTATCGCGATCCTTGCGACGAGCCCGTCGAAACGAGTACCTGCACGCCCAAATTGGAGTTTCCTACGCTGAGGTAAAAATCCGGCAAGGGGTACACCCCGAATCCAAACTGTACCAAATTCCTGTAACAAGGAACCACAGAGAAAGAAGATTCTCACCCATGGGTAAAATCCAGAAAAATCTGAGAAAAATCCAGGAGACTCCTTGCGAAACATAGATGAAAATTGCCTTTTGAATCGCCTCGTTCCGACGCCTGAGCGAAAAGATATGGCAAGAACACCGCGGTGCTGTCCCAAAAGTCCGCGAAGAAAAAGGGTCAAATGGGTGCTAAGAAAACTCCAAGATCAGCACGGAAATCGAGGAACCACAAAACAGAGGAGTTGAAGCCCTACCTGTCGTGAGTCCAACGGCGCAAGAATCGGCGAATTCCGAGGTCGGGGTGAGTCGGAGGAGTCCAAACACTGAGAAGGGGCGAAGAGGATCGCCGGAGAACAAGCGTCGTGCCGCGCCGTAAAATGGTGAACCTCGGGAAGCGTGCCTCCAAAAATCCTCAAACTTCACCAAAGGGTAGTGCACTGATGGAGAAAAAACTCTTGTGAAGGGAGCTCAGCGGAAATGGGGTCCAAAAAGCCAAAGGAATGAAAGGGGGGAGCTATTTATAGGCCCAGCCCACTAAGCTATCGGGCCGGGTTTTCGGGCGCGGTTTCCGGGCGCACTGCGCCCGGAAACCCGGGTTGTATGCTTCCCGTCCGACGCGCCCGGAAGTCCCTGGGACGGCCACGTCGCCCCGAACAGGGGACAGCAAACCTGGCGGCCCGCAACGCGCCACGTGTCCCCTCGCGGTCAGCGGGGTAGGTACGGCCGCCCAACCGCGAGGCGACGCGTGTCGCACTCGAGTGCGGCCGACCGCCCCGCCTGGCGCCACTGTGCGCGCACAGTACCGAGGCGCCCCCCCGCGCACCCCGTGGACCGCGCCTACGTGGGCCAACGAATCCGAAGCCGCCACGTGCCCTGCGCCCGGTCCACCGCAACCCCGCAAAACCAGTGAGCCGTGCCGCGTGCGCCAGCCCACCAGGGCACGCCACGCGTCCCCCGCCGCGGTCCATGCACCGCCGCGCCTCCCCGTGGACCCAGCTGCGTGAGCCGGCCAATAAGAGGCCGCCACGTGGCTCGGGCCGGTCCACGTGTCACCCCCATGCTCCGAAAATCCCCACAAACTTCCGGAAGCCCGCTTTTGGTCATCCGGACTCCAAATTCAACAAGCAAATAGCCGTTTTCAAGCGTTTTTTCGCGCTGAATCCAAATCCAACCTCAGATTGGCCCAAAACCTTTTCTAAAATTCGGCAATTACAGCCGAAGGCCAATTCCGCTATCAAAGTCTCACAAGGTCCATCTGTGGCACCCCTTCGATGCACCATGGGCCAGACACCAACACTAGGTGTTCTACACAATGGATTCACCGGAAAGTTGCATGGGAAAAACCAGTACACTACATCAACTCCCACTAGAAGAGCCTCCCCCATAGTACTGTTGCTGTCGCTTCTTTTCCCCATGCTGCGCCGAGCCCTCCCTCCTGGCGCGCGTAACAGCGAACCCGCGCTCCACCACCGTGGCCCTGTCGACCACTTTTTGAAAAGTGTGCAAATCGGCTGCTTGCACCACTTGGAATATATCGCTTCGCAAGCCATCCACGAAAAGTTGCGCATTGTGGGACTCGTCCCTTACGACGAATGGGACGCAGTTGGCCAATCGCACGAACTCGCGTTGATATTCCATAACCGTCCTGCTCCCCTGCTGGATGTGGTTCAAGTCGTCCTCCAGTTTCTTTTTGACACTGTTGGTGAAGAAAGCCCCGAACAGGTCCTGCTTGAACGTCGTCCACGATGGGAGCACGGCGCCCTTGGTGGGATCTGGGCGTACCGTCTTCCACCACAAGCGGGCGTTCCCCTCCAGGAAGTGGACCGCTAGGGGAACCCGCTCGCAATCTTCCATGAGCAAGTCCTCGAATAATTTTTCCATCGAACCCACCCACCTCTCGACGACCCAGGGATCGGTCGTCCCCCTTCGAACGTGGGTGGATCGTATTTCTTAAAGTCGGCCAGGTTGGCCCGCACTCGGTCCCGCTCAGTCAGCGGAATCGGCCCCTCCCCCGTGGCGGCGGCGGCCACTGTAGGGGAAGGTGTCACCACGGTCCCTCCCAGGATACCCCCGCCGAGGGTCCCCGTCGCCGGTCCCGTAGCTGCCGTCGCAGGTACTGCTGCTGCTGGCGTCGCGGTCTGGGCTGATGGTGCCCCGGCTGCAGCAGCCGGTGGAGGGGCTGCTCCTGCCCAGGCCCCCGCCACCTGCGGTCCCGTTGCCGGCGCGGTTGGCCCCTACGGAGGGGCCGGAGCGACCACCACTGTTGCGGCCGGTTGCTGTTGCGTCAGCTGACGCACGTGGTCGGTGAGGGCCGCCATGTAAAGTACCGGATTTTCGGCGCATAAATAAATGTAGATAAAGGTGGTATGAAATACTAGTGTTATGAAAGTTGGGGAAGTAAGGAACATTTGGACGCGAGTTGGGCCCAAATCGGGTTAAAATGGAGAGATCTAAAAATTTATTTGAGAAAGGGGGCCCAGATTTTTAGTGCAAAATTCACAGTGTCGGAAAAATTCCGAGAAAATTACGGGAGCCCCGTAAATATGTTTTAAGACCACAGAAAAAGTTTCGCTTTGATCAGATACCCGATAGTGAGAACGGGCTCCGCCAATAGTGTCGGAAAATTCTGAGAAAATTCGGGGAGCTCCGTAATACTATTTTAAGGTTACAGTAAAAGTTTCGTGTTGATCGGATACCCGGATTGCGAGAACGGGGTCCGCCAGTGATTCTGGATATAGCGAGGCTTTTGGTGACCCAGAAATGGCCCAAACTGAAAATTTAAAATTTTCTGTGGTAAATTAAGCTGAAACGAAGCCGCCTGTCAAATTTGGACGGAAATGGGCGAGAAACGGACAGGAAACGGGACAAAAACGGATTTCCGGGATGACGCGCGCGAATTCCGAGGCGGCAGAGGCGTGCTGCGCAAGGCGCGGGTGCGCACCCGCGTGGCGCGCAGGACACGCGCCACGTGGCGTAGGGGGGCGCCGCCTGGACCTGGTGCGCACCCCCTTGCCTGGTGGACCGCCACCCAAGGTTCCCGTTGTGGGGGGGGACCGTGGACCCGGTCCACGATCCACCCCTCTCCCTTCTTTTCTCCTTTTCTTTCCTTCTTCTTCTTCTTCCTCCTCCCCCGCACCGCCATTCTTCTTCCTCTTCTCCCTTTCCTTCTCCACCCGAGCACGAGGGAGAGCGAAAGAGGGGATTCGTGGGGAGGGAACGGCGCTTCGACGACCTCGTGGAGCGCGCAAAGTGCTCCAAAAAGTCAGATGGACTACGCGATGCTGTCGAGGTAGACCGTTTGTTGTTTTCTTTTTGGTATTTTTAGCACAATTTGTAGGGTTCCTTTTTCGACATTAAATTTGACCCCGTATCGTTTTGCGTGTTAGGGACCGAGTTCTACTGTACCGTTGCTGCACGGACTGTCGCGGGTATTTTTAGCACGTCTCGTTTTACGTGCAAGTTGTAGAAAAATGTACCGTTTTGCATGCGAATTCGGCAAAAATGAGCAATTTTGGACGCAAACTCGAAAAACGTGCAACCCTACAGCGAGGCGTGCATCGTTTTGTGTGCAGATTTGAGGTACGTGCACCGTTTTGCGTGCCGATCGTGTTGTCGCGCACCGTTTTGCGTGCCGACCCTAATATTATTCATCGTTTTTCATGCAGGACTAGAAAAATGTGCATCGTTTTCCTTGCAACCCTACAGTGAGGCGTGTACCGTTTTGCGTGCAGATTTGAGGTACGTGCACCGTTTTGCATGCCGACCATAATATTATGCATCGTTTTTCGTGCAGGACTAGAAAAACGTGCATCGTTTTACGTGCAACCCTACAGTCGAACGTGCACCGTTTTGCGTGCAGATTTGAGGTACGTGCACCGTTTTGCGTGCAGGTTGAGTTGACGCGCATCGTTTTGCGTGCCGACTGAAGTGGCGCGCACTGTTTTGCGTGTGGGTTTTTCTGACGCGCACCGTTTTGCGTGCAGGTTTGGTGGATGTGCACCGTTTTGCATGCAAGCTCGTGGGGACAAGTGGAATCGCGCGGAGACCAATTGCAAGTGTCTACAAGCAATTGGGTACACCACAATGTGGGGAATTCTGCCGAAATTGGGTGACCTCTCCCCTTGCTCCCTTGCTTTTCGATTCGAAGCATGATAGTAGCCTGTTAGAGGCTACTATCATTGTAGAGTACTGGGTCTTTGGATAGCGCGCCGACCACACAGATGGCTTGGAGCAGAGAGTTGCCTTGGGCATGTTGCATCTGAGTTCACAGTTGATGCCGGGTTGATTCGGATCAACGCGGAAGCTCCAGCTCGATTCGGAGTTTTTCCGGGCTTTGTAGGCCGATTGAGGATGAGATTGGAAATTTCCGACTTCACCGTGGAGTGCCGGAAATTCAGGAACACTTGGAACAGGTGTACTTTCATATTACAGCGAGGTTCGGGAGGTTCCGGACTGACGCGGAGGATCCGGAGTCAAAAAGTGAGTCGGAACTGGCAATTTTGGAGCCGGTAATTGATTTGAGCACCCTGACTCAACGGATGAGCTTTTTGAAGAGAAAAAGCTGTGGACACGTGTACTTTCGATTTACAGTGAGGTTCGGGAGGTTCCGGACTGACGCGGAGGACCCGGAGGCAAAAAGTGAGTCGGAACTGGCAATTTTGGAGCCGGTATTTGATTTGAGCACCCCTCCTCAACGGATGAGCTTTTTGAAGAGAAAAAGCTGTGAGCGCGTGTATTTTCGATTTACGGCGGAGTTCGGGAGGTTCCGGACAGCGGCGGAAAGCCCGAAGGCAAAAAGTGAGTTGGTGGGGATTTTTGGATTAAGTTAATTAATTAATTAAATTCTTTTTCTTTATACAAAGGTGGCCCTGTTGCTTTGGGGTGAAGCAGAGAACGAAAAGAGAGAAAGAAAGAAAGAAAGAAAGGAAAAGAAAAGAGAGGAAAAGGAAGAAGAAGAAGAAGAAGGAAAAGGGGTTTTTGAGGTGATTCTTGGTAGAGGACTCCCCGTTGGTGCCGTTGGAGCTTGTGGACGCGCGGCGTGCGACGGCGAGGTAAGCATTTTCAGATTTTGGGTGTTTTTCGGCGTTTCGAGCTTTGCAGGATTTTTCGAGGTTTTGGGAATTTATTGGAGTTTTCTTTTCTTTTCTTTTGCGCGGGGGTCGCAGCCGTGGGAGCCGCGCGCGCGCGGAATGGCGCACGCGCGGCCGGCGCGGCTGCTGCGCGAGTGGCAGCTGCCGCAAGGGTGCTGCAGGGCTGGCAGCACCCTGCGGGCCACCTGCGTGCGCGGGCAGCACCAGGGCGCTGCGCCCTGGTGCAGCGCCGCGTAGGCGCTGCTGGCCGCGCGCAAGCGCGCGCGCGGCGGGCGCGCGCGCCCTGCAGACCGCGCGCAAGGCGCGCGCGGTGCCGCAGGGCCGCGCGCAGGGCGCGCACCGCGCGGGCCCGAGCGGGTCGCGCGCGGTGCCGCGGGCCGCGCGCAGCGCCGTGGGCGCTTCGCGGGCCGCGCGCACCCTGCGGACCGCGCGCACCCTGCGGACCGCGCGCAAGGCCCGCGCGGAGCCGCAGGGCCGCGCGCAGGGCGCGCACCGCGCGGGCCCGAGCGGGCCGCGCGCAGCGCGCAGGGCGCTGCGCGGGCCGCGGGCACCCTGCGGACCGCGCGCAAGGCGCGCGCGGTGCCGCAGGGCCGCGCGCAGGGCGCGCACCGCGCGGGCCCGAGCGGGCTGCGGGCGGTGCCGCGGGCCCTGCACGGCCGCGCGCACCCTGCAGACCGCGCGCATGGTGCGCGCGGTGCCGCAGGGCCGCGCGCAGGGCGCGCACCGCGCGGGCCAATGCGGGCCGCGCGCGGTGCCGCGTGCCCTGCGCGGGCTGCGCGCAGCGCACTGGGCGCGGCGCGGGCCGCGTGCAGCCCCGCGGAACGCGCGCAAGGCGCGCGCGGTGCCGCCGGGCCGCGCGCAGGGCGCGCACCGCGCGGGGCCGGGCGGGCCGTGCGCGGTGCCGCGGGCCCTGTGCTGGCAGCGCGCAGCGCCGCGTGCCGGGCGGACGCGCGTGGCACAGCGAGGCGCCCCGCGGTCGGTTTTGGCTGGCAGCGGCTTGGCGGGCGCGTGCGCGAGCAGTTTTTCGCGGTTTTCGCCGGCAGTTTTCGCGAGTGATTTTCGCAGATTTCGCGCAAGTTTTCGCGCAGGTTTTCGCTGTTTCTCGCAGTTTTGGCGAGCGGTTTCGCAGGCAGCTTTGATGCCTCTTTCGCGCAAGTTTTCGCGCAGATTTTCGATGTTTCTCGCAGTTTTGGCGAGCGGTTTCGCAGGCAGCTTTGATGCCTCTTTCGCGCGGTTTTCGAGCAGATTTTTGCGAGCGGTTTTCGCAGTTTTCGCGCGCTGTTTTCGCGCAGATTTCGCGCGATTTTTGAGCTGATTTTGCGAGCGGTTTTCGCAGTTTTCGCGCGCAGTTTTCACGCAGATTTTGCGCGGTTTTCGAGCAGATTTTGCGAGCGGTTTTCGCAGCTTTCGCGCGCTATTTTCGCGCAGATTTTGCGCGGTTTTCGAGTAGATTTCGCGAGCGGTTCTCGCAGTTTTCGCGCATGGTTTCCGCGCAGTTTTGCGCAGTTTTTGCAGGTTTTTCGCAAGCTATTTTTGAGCAGTTTTTCGCCGACGGAGGCCTTTGTCACCGTCGGATGCGCGGTTGTAGACCGTTTTGTTTGCTGTTGCGATTTCTTCTTTCCTGGCAATTTTAGTGCGGTTTTAGCTTCCGCCGGGGGCCGGGTGTGGGTTTTTCCGTCGCGTGGACCCGCGGGCTTGTTTCGGGGCATCCGCGGAGCGCGCGGTCGTGTGGTTGGTCGCTGCGTGCTCCGATTTGCGTGCGGATTCTGGCATCGGACTTCGTGTCGTGTGCGGACCCCTTGGAGGCCCGGTTGTAGACTGTAGGATGTAGTTCTCACACCCTCTGTCGGTGACAGGTTGCTGAGGCTTTCTTTCGTTCCTGCCGAGCTGACTGGACGGACCGAGGACAGGGGGTCGCGTGATAGTTCCCTACCAGCATTGTTACTTTAGAGTGAGGTAGATGTACCATCCCGGATTGTGGGAGTTGGTTATATTTCCTGTTTAGCTATCTCCCATTTGGATTCGTAGATGTTGTATAGGCGGACTTCTATTTGTATCATCTGTTTTTGGGGAGATAGGCTATGTGTTGTTGCAACTTTGTAGTGGTGAAATTTTATAGTACAACTTTTTATCCGCTCTGATATCTGTGTAGCTGTAGTTCTGTCTTTGCAGGTTAGACGCTTCGTCTGTACGGCAGTTTTCGTACAGATGGCGGATCTGTCAGCGAGCCGGGTCGCAGTTTCGACCCCGGGGCGTGACAGATTAGAGTGGTATCAGAGCCTAGGATATAGGTCATTGAGGACTTAGAAACCCTAGGCTTGTGGTTGGACATTAGGATGACTACGTGAGAGTCGTGACTTTTAGCGAGAGTCCAGATTGAGTTTTTACCTCTCCCTCGGGTTGGGATGAGTGATTTGATATGTTATTCTCTCAAAGTGATTATGTTGGCTGCAGACAACATAATACTTTAGGAAGGATAACAAGTTTTAGACTCTCGCTGGATTGGGTCGTATGGTTGTTATGTCCTGACATTCATTTTTGTTTCAGTTACCTGCGATGCCGCCGAGACGTCGTGTAGCGACGAGAGGGCGTTCGACCTTGGGTGAGGAGGCCGAGCAGGCCGGGCAGAGCGAGGTACAGGAGCTGCGGGCTCAGGTGGCCCTGATGTCGGAGGCGTTGCGACGCCAGGAGGTGGCGGCCAGGCGCCAGGAGGAAAATATGGAGCGCTTGATGCGCATGCTGGAGCAGAGAGCACCTCCTGTGGCACCACCATCAGTAATTCCGGTTACGACATCCTCGACCTCGTCACAGATTTCTCCGTTGACGGAGACAGAGCAGAGGGAGCTCATGGATCGACTATCCTTTATCCGCAAGTTTCATCCCCCGCGGTTCTCAGGTGAGAGTTCGGAGCCGTGGGAGGTTGAGAACTGGATCGCGGCCATGGAGAAATTGTTTGAGAACCTCTTCATCAAGGAAGAACATCAGGTACATTTGGGGGCGCACTTTTTGGAGAAGGACGCCGAGACTTGGTGGCGTCGAGTTCGTCCAGTGCGACCACCGGGAGTACAGTTATTGACGTGGGCGGAGTTTCGTGCTTTGCTACTCAGAGCCTATTTTCCTGGCAGTGCAAAGCAGAAACTAGAAGGGGATCTTCGTCGATTGCAGCAGGGTGATCGACCACTACATGAGTACGTTAATGAGTTTCAGCGGTTATTGAGCTGTGTGCCTCATGTTGCCCGGGATGAGGCCCAGAGGGTTGAGCTTTTTGAGAGAGGGTTGCATCCGGATATTTATCCCCTTGTGCATTCGCGTAGAGCGCCGACTCTGGATGCGGCAATTGAGCATGCTTGGTGGGTTGACCGAGGATTTATGGTTATGTCAGAGATGGAGCGAGCGCCAGGGACCAGCTCCGGGGAGAGACATCCAGTGCCGCCTGATTTTGGACAGTCTAGTAGATAGGGACCCCTGGGGCCGCCACCATCCCAGTCTGAGGGTCGTGGATTTCAGAGGAGACGGAGATCAGGAGGTCCCCCTCAGCCGAGGCACCAGCAGCAGTTTCAGGTTGAGTGTGTCATTTGCGGTGGGCCGCATGCAGTGCAGCAGTGTGACCATAGGCAGGGGCGATGCTTTTCATGTGGACAGTCGGGACATTTTCAGGCAGCATGCCCTCAGGTAGTACTTTCGGTGATGCCGCTTGCGACGGCACCCCCGCTACCTCTTCCGGAGGAAGGAGCTCCTCCGACTTACCGCCAGCCAGATGAGGCCACGACGTCTAGGCAGTCAGGACGACGATCACCCACATCGAGAGGATGAGTTTGGGCTGCTCGTTTGGTGGGCGCCAGGTTAGCGGATTATGTAGGTTTTTATAGGATCCCAGAAGGATCTAAATAGGTACTATCAAACAACTAGAGGGGGGGTGAATAGGTGTAATACTTATAAAACCAAATCTCAGTGGAAAGTAAAAACCAATGCGGAAAATAAAAACAGCACACCGAGATATACGTGGAAACTCCAATCCAGGAGAAAAACCACGGGACCAACACGCAATAACAATCCACTAAGAATAGAAGAATAACAAGGTGATTACCGACTCCACGGACTCAACCCCTCCTTCAGCTTCTTCGGACCTTGCGCTGACCCGTTGGATGTCCACGCAATAACAATCCCTAAGAAAAGAAGAATAACAAGGTGATTACCGTCTCCACGGATTTAACCCCTCCTTCAATTTCTGGGACCTCGCACTCCACCGTTTGCACGTCCACTGCACACGTTCGAATCCACGAACGCCACTCGAATCCACGAGCACACGTTTCGAATCCACGAAATGCCTTTAGCACACCGAATCCACGATGCCACGTCGAATCCACGACGCAAACTCAGTCGATAAGAATATTGACTTCGATGGTGATCCTTTGCTTAGATTCTCATTGAGGAACCGTAGAAGAAATCTCTAAGCAAAGATTAGATCAATTCGACAAAAGATATGTTCTTGAAAGAACCGTCGAATTGACCTAAAAGAGGCTATAAAGAAGATCGATAAAAACCTAGCCTCTAGGGTTGCTCTCAAGTGTTTTATAAATTCATCGGTATAGCACCCACATTTTTGAGAAACCCTAAATGTCTATTTATAGTTTAGAAACCTTTGGAAAGAGATAAGAATCAAAAACATACCTTATCCGGAAATTTTCAAGACGGCGATCCGGATCGGATTTACTGCGATCCGGATCGTCGTAACGAGATTGACGATTCCAGAAAACCAAGGGTTCGGGATCCGGATTGCAAGGTCCGTTCCGGATCGTTCATGCAATTCAGCAAAGTCCCATGTTCGGGATCCGGATCGGAATGGCCTAGGATCCGGATTGAAACTGCCAATGAACAAGTACCCTTCGGGATCCGGATTGCAAGGTCTGATCCGGATCCTGAACATGTCCCATGTCCAGTTTTTTATTTTTATGCAATTAAAAATCCATCTAAGTGTTTCTACACTATAAGAAAGTATTCGGATCACCAAAATTATTTAGTTAACCATACCTGATCCTTTTGAATACTTTCTTCTTGAGATTGATGTAACTGATCCACAATTCTTCAACTTCAATCTTCAAGACTCAAGACACTGAGTGTCAACTCGAGCTCTTGTTGAATCTTCTCTAAGTCTTTGATTGCTGATTGACAATTTGATCCCTTTAAGACTCCGACTCAACTCACTGACATGACTCACGAAATATGCCAACACCAAAATGCCGTAACAATCTCCTCCTTTGGCAATTTCGTGACAAAACCCAAAAATACATAAAAGCTCAAAACACTCATCTTAAACCAAAAAATCGAAACTCAATGTCATCACCAAAATATTATTTTCTTTGCGTGAAAGATCCAATAAATACAAAATTACATTTGAACCAAACAGTCCTAGAACATACTCTATGACTTAGGACTTGGAGTCTTAAAGTGATGTAATTCCTGCAAAACAAAACTCCAAACAAAATCAAACGTTAGTCGTTAGAAATTAAAATCCTACATTTGATTCGTCCTTTTGGTTCTTTTGTTTTTCCGGCTCTTTCAACCTTTTCTTTATCTCCCCCTATCAAGAGAATCTCTAACATGTTCTCCATGTTCTCCATGTTCTCCCCCTGTCTTGAGCATTTATGTTCTCCCCCTTTGTGATACGATCATTAATTTCTGTTCTCCCCGTTTTTGTCATAAATTGTCAAACAGTGAACATACTAGACAAAAGGAAATCACTAACAATATTAGTTCATAGAGAAAGAGAGATAAAAGCTCAGTTCTGGTATATAACAAAAATGCAGATTGCGTACCTGTACCAGAAAGCAAAAATCAAATAATTTCTTGAAACAAATCCAGATTTTGGAATCTTTCAAATACCGATTTGTATTCCATCAAGAAATCAATTTAAGTGCTTTAAACAATGAATTCAATCCAATTAATTTCACGAAATTAAAAAGATTTACTCCTTAATCATGAAAAACAAAGGTAAAGCATTATAAACAGTTTTTCATGTTGTCCATAAGAACCAGAAAAAGTATGTAAGCACTTTAGCGCATCAACTGTAAACAAAAGTCATCGTTTCATGCAACAAGAAATAGATTATACCAAATCTATCAAAAATACTCAAAAATGAAACGAAAATTTATGGAAATTAAAACCCTTAAAGTTGATCAACTTCAAACACATCTAACATGATCTTATGCGTAATGCCTTTATCAAATCATCAATTTGGTAAAGAAAATGAAATACCAAGATCAATAGATGTTTGAAATCCCAAATAAATTATATAATGTATCTAGTCAATCTGTTGAAGAGAGTGGCTCTTTGAGCATCTTTCTTTAAAATCCCACCTTATACCAACCTTGAAATTTGACGGAGTCAAGTATTTCAATCAGCATTTTATTTAATCAAAAATTACAAAACCATGCTTGGTATACATGTGGTAGCTGCACACAGTACTCGGACGACCGAGGTGGTAGCTCTTTCCTCCATGTGGTGGTAGTTTTCACACTCCTCATTGGGATGTAACTCTTTCCACTTCTTTTGAGCATTTTACTTTTCTTTGACTCCCCCTCAATTGGCTATCAATTAATTTAAGATATAAAGTATTCAACCAAGGATTGATCTCGAATTCATACTCGACTAAATAGTCAAATAAGATAATGACTATACCAAGAGATCATTGAGAGAGAAATTGACTTTGATCACCTAAAAGATGACTTAATTAACTTAAATGATCATTGCAACATCGAAATATTATGATGTCAAAAACATAATAGATTTCTAAATGCGTGAAAAGATGCAATTAAAGTCAATATGACCAATGCTCCAAGATTATGATTATGGAGTAAAGTTGATAAACCATATAAAATTAATTTGGAGTGAATGAACGTGAAACCCTTTTTAATCAATGTACTTGTTCGTTAAAAACCTTTTGTTCAAGAACAAAACATAAAACCAAGAGCATTGAAAACATGTAATGCAAAGATTCAGAAAAATATGAAAGGAAAACCAATCAAAGCATTACATACAGTCATAAGCTATTTAGAACTTAAGACAAGGAAAGATATCACCTTTCCGAATCCAAAATTATCGAATTTTGGGTTGTCTTGATTCATTGTGGTTGGGAGATGATAGCTTTGACTGTTGATCCACCTTAGGTCTTTGCCTCGCAGTGATCCACTTGTATGATTGATGTTGTGGCTCGGACCTTTGGTGGTTTGAGTGAACTCCATTGACTTGATGTGTCTTTTGATTCCGTTGAGTTCGCTCCGTAGATGAAGTTGCCGAAGGACTCTTCTTTCCCTTTTTCGGGCAATTCTTCACCAAATGTCCTTCAAGTCCACACAAGTGACAAGTTCTTCCTTTCAATTTGATTGTGGAACTTGAAGCATGCACAGTTTGATCCTTTTTAGAACCCAAACCAACCTTGCTTGTTTGACCTAATCCGCACATACAATCTAGTTTCCTTGAAACAGTTGAAAGCCTTTGTATGTCGGATTTGTGTTCATGAAGTTGCTTGGTCAATGCTTGGTTGGTGACATGAATCTCCTCAAACTGTTTTTCTAGAAAACCAATCTTGTCCATATATGATTTAGCGTTTGTCTCCGATTGGTTTAGCTTTTCTTGGAGGATTTTGTTGTTATTCAATAAACGTCCTTGTTCCTCCTCGAGATCATGAAGTTTTATCTTTAAAGCATGATTCTCGTCTTGATTCTCAAGTCGTTGCTTCCTCAACTTCTTGATATGCTTGGCCATCTTCTTAGATTCCGCAAGAAGTTGTTGATATGCCTCAACGAGTTCTTCTTCGTCCGACTCCCCCTCACTTGATGACTCTCCGTTGGATGTTGATGTTTCATGCAAAATCAAAGGAATAGAGTCAGTGATTAAAGATGATAAACAAACATTAGAGGAGGGAATTTGAGAGGCGTGTAAGGCAACGGCTTTTTCCTCTTTACTTGAGGTCGATTCATTAGAGGTAGAATCGTCCCAAGTTTTCGCTTGCAAAGCCTTCTTTTTATATGATTTCGGAGAAGGACAATCCGTTGAAAAATGGCCGTAGCCTTTGCATCGATAGCATTGGATTTCCCCTTCGAAATTATCTTTTTCTTTTTCTTTAGAAGGTTTTGCAACGCCTTTGAGATTAGAGGATTTAGAACCCGATGATCCTTTAGATGGTTTCGTGGATGTAGATCCATCGGTTCGATTCTTCCAAAATTTCCGACGAAATTTCTTACGATCCGCGCCAATTGTTCTTCAAAATCGGCAAAAGAGATTTCATCGTCGGAACTCGATTCGCTATCTTCTTCCTTTGTTGATTTGAATGCAATACCTGTAAGCTTAGAAGAAGACTTGGAAGAAACTTGATTAGTAGGAAAAGTCATTTCATAAGTTTGCAAAACACCTACTAATTCCTCTACACTCATCTCATCCGGATGACTAACGGTTTCAATGGCGGTAACCTTTGCCCTAAACCGTTTCGGAAGAGTCCGAAGTATCTTTCTTACAATTTTCGACTCCGGGATCTTTTCTCCTAAATTAGCACATGTATTTATTACATCTTGAAGTCTAGTGTAATAATCTGTAAACAATTCATGCTCTTCCATATGAATAGAGTCAAATTGGCTTGTAAGCATCTGGAGCTTTTGAATTTTTACAAGATTAGTACCCTCATGTGTAATTTTGAGAATATCCCAAATTTCCTTCGCGGTTTCACACGCGGAAATTCTTGTGAACTCAGTCGAGGAAAGAGAGTTAAATAGAGCGTTCATACCTTTCCCATTGTAAGAAGATCTTTCAAATTCCTCTTTGGATCATCTAGAGCGAGGTTTTGGGGTAGTAGAATTTCCTACTTCCTCAACAGGATGCACCCAACCGTCTTCCACGGTTTGCCATACCCGCTCATCAATTGAGATGAGAAAAGCTCTCATCCGCACTTTCCAATAAGCATAATTGGTCCCATCAAAAAGAGGAGGTCTATAAATATTACCACTTTCACCCATCATGATAGATAAACCTAAAACCCGCTCTGATACCAATTGTAGGTTTTTATAGGATCCAGAAGGATCTAAATAGGTACTATCAAACAACTAGAGGGGGGTGAATAGGTGTAATACTTATAAAACCAAATCTCAGTGCAAAATAAAAACCAATGCGGAAAATAAAAACAGCACCACCGAGATATACGTGGAAACTCCAATCCAGGAGAAAAACCACGGGACCAACACGCAATAACAATCCACTAAGAATAGAAGAATAACAAGGTGATACCGACTCCACGGACTCAACCCCTCCTTCAGCTTCTTCGAACCTTGCGCTGACCGGTTGGATGTCCATGCAATAACAATCCCTAAGAAAAGAAGAATAACAAGGTGATTACCGTCTCCACGGATTTAACCCCTCCTTCAATTTCTTGGACCTCGCGCTCCACCGTTTGTACGTCCACTGCACACGTTCGAATCCACGAACGCCACTCGAATCCACGAGCACACGTTTCGAATCCACGAAATGCCTTTAGCACACCGAATCCACGATGCCACGTCGAATCCACGACGCAAACTCAGTCGATAAGAATATTGACTTCGATGGTGATCCTTTGCTTAGATTCTCATTGAGGAACCGTAGAAGAAATCTCTAAGCAAAGATTAGATCAATTCGACAAAAGATATGTTCTTGAAAGAACCGTCGAATTGACCTAAAAGAGGCTATAAAGAAGATCGATAAAAAACCTAGCCTCTAGGGTTGCTCTCAAGTGTTTTATAAATTCATCGGTATAGCACCCCACGTTTTTGAGGAAACCCTAAATGTCTATTTATAGTTTAGAAACCTTTGGAAAGAGATAAGAATCAAAAACATACCTTATCTGGAAATTTTCAGGACGGCGATCCGGATCGGATTTACTGCGATCCGGATCGTCGTAACGAGATTGACGATTCCAGAAAACCAAGGGTTCGGGATCCGGATTGCAAGGTCCGATCCGGATCGTTCATGCAATTCAGCAAAGTCCCATGTTCGGGATCCGGATCGGAATGGCCTAGGATCCGGATTGAAATTGCCAATGAACAAGTACCCTTCGGGATCCGGATTGCAAGGTCTGATTCGGATCCTGAACATGTCCCATGTCCAGTTTTTGATTTTTATGCAATTAAAAATCCATCCAAGTGTTTCTACACTATAAGAAAGTATTCGGATCACCAAAATTATTTAGTTAACCATACCTGATCCTTTTGAATACTTTCTTCTTGAGATTGATGTAACTGATCCACAATTCTTCAACTTCAATCTTCAAGACTCAAGACACTGAGTGTCAACTTGAGCTCTTGTTGAATCTTCTCTAAGTCTTTGATTGCTGATGACAATTTGATCCCTTTAAAACTCCGACTCAACTCACTGACATGACTCACGAAATATGCCAACACCAAATGCCGTAACAGATTACGTGGTACTTGGTATGACTTCCTTCCTAGTGGATGAGATCAGAGTTTTACACTCCTACATGGTTGAGTTGTTGGATTGTGGTTTGGGTTGCGGCCACAGCAGGGACAGCTTCGACATCTCTCTCTCCTTGTTTTCTCGTCTTGACGCCGAAACCGGCGAACGGGGCGAAAATTTCGAAGGACTACTACAGAAATGGAGGCGATGCTGGAACCTGTTCTTTTTTGATCGGGGTGAAGGCATCGGTCCTTTGGAAATTTCGGGCTTTTCACGATTTTCGGCTGCTTTTCAATTGAGAGAGAGTTGGAGTTGATGATATTCCTGATGTAGGTTTCTTGTGGTAGGGTGTGTGTTTTGGTTTCGAGGACGAAACCTTTTGAAGGAGGGGAGAATGTAGAGTACCGGGTCTTTGGATAGCGCGCCGACCACACAGATGGCTTGGAGCAGAGAGTTGCCTTGGGCATGTTGCATCTGAGTTTACAGTTGATGCCGGGTTGATTCGGATCAACGCGGAAGCTCCAGCTCGATTCGGGTTTTTTCGGGCTTTGTAGGCCGATTGAGGATGAGATTGCAAATTTTCGACGTCACCGTGGAGTGCCGGAAATTCAGGAACACTTGGAATAGGTGTACTTTCATATTACAGCGAGGTTCGGGAGGTTCCGGACTGACGCGGAGGATCCGGAGTCAAAAAGTGAGTCGGAACTGGCAATTTTGGAGCCGGTATTTGATTTGAGCACCCCGCCTCAACGGATGAGCTTTTTGAAGAGAAAAAGCTGTGAGCGCGTGTATTTTCGATTTACAGCGGAGTTCGGGAGGTTCCAGACAGTGGCGGAAAGCCCAAAGGCAAAAAGTGAGTTGGTGGGGATTTTTGGATTAAGTTAATTAATTAATTAAATTCTTTTTCTTTATATAAAGGTGGCCCTGTTGCTTTGGGGTGAAGCAGAGAAGGAAAAGAGAGAAAGAAAGAAAGAAGAAAGGAAAAGAAAAGAGAGGAAAAGGAAGAAGAAGAAGAAGAAGGAAAAGGGGTTTGAGGTGATTCTTGGTTGAGGACTCCCGTTGGTGCCGTTGGAGCTGTGGACGCGCGGCGTGCGACGGCGAGGTAAGCATTTTCAGATTTTGGTGTGTTTTTCGGCGTTTCGAGCTTTGCAGGATTTTTTTCGGTTTTGGGAATTTATTGGAGTTTTCTTTTCTTTTCTTTTGCGCGGGGGTCGCAGCCGTGGGAGCCGCGCGCGGGCGCAATGGCGAACGCGCGGCCGGCGCGGCTGCTGCGCGAGTGGCAGCTGCCGCAAGGGTGCTGCAGGGCTGGCAGCACCCTGCGGGCCACCTGCTGCGCGGGCAGCACCAGGGCGCTGCGCCCTGGTGCAGCGCCGCGTGGGCGCTGCTGGCCCGCGCAAGCGTGCGCGCGGCGGGCGCGCGCGCCCTGCAGACCGCGCGCAAGGCGCGCGCGGTGCCGCAGGGGCCGCGCGGGCCCGAGCGGGTCGCGCGCGGTGCCGCGGGCCCTATGCGGGCCGCGCGCAGCGCCGTGGGGGCTGCACGGGCCGCGCGCACCTGCGGACCGCGCGCAAGGCGCGCGCGGTGCTGTGTGCCCTGTGCGGCCGCGCGCAGCGCGCAGGGCGCTGCCCGGGCCGCGCGCGCGCCCTGCAGACCGCACGCAAGGCGCGCGCGGTGCCGCAGGGCCGCGCGCAGGGGGCGCACCGCGCGGGCCCGAGCGGGTCGCGCGCGTGCCGCGGGCCCTGCGCGGGCCCGAGCGGGTCCCGCGCGGTGCCGCGGGCCCTGCGCGGGCCGCGCGCACCCTGCGGACCGCGCGCAAGGCGCGCGCGTGCCGCAGGGCCGCGCGCAGGGCGCGCACCGCGCGGGCCCGAGCGGGCCGCACGCGGTGCCGGGCGCAGCGCGCAGGGCGCTGCGCGGGCCGCGCGCACCCTGCAGACCGCAGGATTTTTCGAGGTTTTGGGAATTTATTGGAGTTTTCTTTTCTTTTCTTTTGCGCGGGGGTCGCAGCCGTGGGAGCCGCGCGCGCGCGCAATGGCGCACGCGCGGCCGGCGCGGCTGCTGCGCGAGTGGCAGCTGCCGCAAGGGTGCTGCAGGCTGGCAGCACCCTGCGGGCCACCTGCGTGCGCGGGCAGCACCAGGGCGCTGCGCCCTGGTGCAGCGCCGCGTGGGCGCTGCTGGCCGCGCACAGTGCGCCCCGGCGGCGCGCGCTGCGCCTGCAGAGCGCGCGCAGGCGCGCGCGGTGCCGCAGGGCCGCGCGCAGGGCGCGCACCGCGCGGGCCCGAGCGGGCTGCGCGCGGTGCGCGGGCCCTGCGCGGGCCGCGCGCAACCCTGCGGACCGCGCGCATGGTGCGCGCGGTGCCGCAGGGCCGCGCGCATGGTGCGCGCGGTGCCATGGCCGCGCGCAGGGCGCGCACCGCGCGGGCCCTTGCGGGCCGCGCGCGGTGCCGCGGGCCGCGCGCGCGCCGCGGACCGCGCGCAAGGC
>CM055061.1:19361919-19386774 GCA_029204045.2 Tillandsia leiboldiana
TGAGCTCCGGCGATCGCCGCCGCTCCGCGCCGCCAGCCAGGAACCAGGTAAGATTGTTAGTGTGACACCCCGGAATTGGATTAGTCCTCTATATAAATGATATAATAGGACTAAATCTCTAACCCGCTATAGCATTTTGGATGGTAGCAAGATCCAAGAGGAACATGAGAGTTAAGCGTGCTAGAGCTAGAGTAGTTCTAGGATGGGTGACCCCCTGGGAAGTGGGGCGTCACAGTGGTATCAGAGCCATTCACCAGCCAAAATGTGAGATGAGTCTCGGCTGAGCCAGGGTTATATAGCGGGTAGAGCGAGGCTCCCCGGCTAAGGACCGTTGTGAGTGGAGTGCAGCTCCTCACAAGGTCGGCTAAGGCTAGCGAGACGAGTCTCACATCGCCGGTGCTTGTGAGTGTGCTTGAGCCTGACGTGGACGTCAGGGCTTAAAGGGGGAAGAATGTGACACCCCCGGAATTTGGATTAGTCCTCTATATAAATGATATAATAGGACTAAATCTCTAACCCCCCCTTTAGCATTTTGGATGGTAGCAAGATCCAAGAGAAACATGAGAGTTAAGCGTGCTAGAGCTAGAGTAGTTCTAGGATGGGTGACCCCCTGGGAAGTGGGCGTCACAGTTGGTATCAGAGGGCAGTTGCCTACAGGCTTGCACTTTCCTCCCAGGCTTGCCGGTGTTCACGATGTATTTCATGTATCGACCATGAGGAAGTATGTTCATGATCCGTCTCACATCATCGATTTCACCCACTGGAGGTTTGCTGAGGATCTGAGCTTTGTGAGCGGCCATTGAGAATCTTGGACCGCGAGGTTAGAGAGCGCGCCGCCGGGGGCCATCCCTTATGTGAAGATCCTCTGGAGCGGTCGTGATGAGCACGAGGCTACCTGGGAGCTAGAGTCAGCGATGATGGATGCTTACCCTATTTGTTCGAGGCCCCGGCTTGAGGTATGGCTTTTGTTTCGAGGACGAAAACTCTTTTTAGTGGGGGAGGATGTAGTGTTCTGGTTTTTCCCCGTCCAGTTTTCCGTTGAATCCACTGAGTAGAACACCTAGTGTTGGTGTGTTGGCCCATGGTGCATCAAAGGGGTGCCACAGATGGACCCTGTGTGGTATTTGAGCTGATTTGGGTCTTCGGCGGTGTTTGCCGAATTTTAGAAAAGGAATTGGGCCAAGCGGAGTTCGGATTTGGATTCAACGCGAAAAAAAAACGCTTGAAAACGACTATTTATTTGTCGAATTTGGAGTCCGGATGACCAAAAACGGGTTTCCGGAAGTTTCGGGGGATTTTTGGTGCATGGGGGTGCTTCGTGGACCGGCCTATGCCACGTGGCAGCTCACCATTGGGCGGCCCACGTCGCTCGGTCCACGGGAAAGGGCGCGGCGGTGCATGGACCGCGCGGCGGGCCACGTGGCAGGCGCGGACTGGCGGGCGTGTGGGGCGCGGTCCAGGGAGGTTGGCGCGGGGCTCGTGGACCGGGCGCACGACACGCGTCGCCGTGGTTGGGTGGTCCACCTGGACTCGGTCCACTCGTGCCCGAGGCGGCCTCGGGGCGCGGGCCGGTGCAGGGCCACAGTGCGGCTGGTCAGCCGCACATGGCCCGCACTCGAGTGCGGGCCACGTGTCGGGGGGCCAGCGGAGGGGTGCATGCACCGCCTCCAGCGCACCCGGGCCACGTGGCGGGCGGCAGTCGCCCCGCACGGCTATTTGCTGTGCGGGGGACACGTGGCCGCTCAGGGATTTTCGGGCGGTCGGACGACCCCCCGTCCAACCTGCTTTTGAGGATTGCGGCGCCGAAAGTGGCGCCCGAATCCGACAAAAAGGGGGGGGTGTTGGCAGCCTATATAAGGCTTTTGGGGGGCCATTTTGCTCACATTCTGTGAGGGATTTCCACAGTGAAACCCTTAAAGAAAAATTTTCCTCTACCTGAACCCTTCATGTCGCTCACTCCTGAGATTTTAGGAGCGCGTTTTTCGAGGTTGGGCATTTTCCGGCGCGGCGCAACACTCGTTCTTCGACGACCCGTTTCGTCCCTTCGCAGTGTTTAGGCTCCCCCGGCTCACCCGACCTCCGATTCGGGTGATTTTTGCGCCGTTGGACTCTCGACAGGTAGGGCTTCATTTTTGATATTTTGAGTTGCCCCTGGTTTTCTTGTGGATTTTGAGTTTTCCCGAGCTTCTTTGTGACCCATTTTTCCTCGCGGAGTTTTGGATAGCACCTGCTTGATTTGGCTATAACTTCGCGCTCAGGCGACGGATCGAGGCGATTCAAAGGCATTTCTCATCTAAATCTCGCGAGGAATCTCCTGGAATTTTTCTCAGATTTTTCTGAATATTTTTCGAAGGTGGAAATCTCATTTCTCTGTAACTTTTTGGTACAGAAATTCTGCACAGTTTGTTTGGGGTGTTCCCCTTGCCGAATTTGTATCTCAACGAAGGAAGCTCGGTTTTGAACGTGCAGGTACTCGTTTCGACGGGTTCGTCGCAAGGAACACAACGGTATTTTTATTAGAATTTTCTGAGCACCCTTCGCAGGTGAAAATCTGAGATCTTTGGATCGGTAATTTTGGGACAGATTTTGTGATGTTTGAAGGACTAAAATTATGTATGTTCTTCTTGGAGGTTTGGCACAGCATTGCGGTGAGTTTTGGTGCGAGCGCGGGTTTTCGCATTTGGGACAGGATTTTAGCGCTCGAGGTGGGTACCGTTGTTAACCTCTTATTTTGGACAACCCACTAGGCATATTGGAGCTTGTATTTATTAATATGGCTAACATACTAGTAAAAATGAACAGAGCATGCTTAATGAAAAGAAAAGGGCTCACGATTGATACTTGTATCTTTAGAGGACTAGACACTAATAAATGGTAATAACCGGCTAAATCTGTTTCATACTTAATGTTTATTGAAGGACTTAGGCATGTGTCTAAATCAGCTTATGGCAGGTTAATATTTTGGATATTTTTACCCAAGGCATAATGTAAGAATTGGAATATTAAAATTATCTTGCTTAGTAAAGGACTTTTGCATGCTTGAATGGTCATCTAGTTAGGCCACCTTTTTCTGCTGAACTATCATGCTGGAATTGACTTAGGAGAAACCATGATTTCATTTTCTCCAGTTATCTTGACATAGGGGATGTCATGCTCAGGTTAGAGCAGGGGCTGGGATAGTGTAGTCAGATACTTGGGATTCAGGACGGACAGGCTGTGATGGCAGGGTGTTGCGGCAACCGCGGATTTTGGGCGGTTGACCGGACAGTTGTTATTGCATCAGATCGGGGAGAGGATTTGGGTTTCTTTTAGTGGATGGTTATTTCCATTTAGATCAGTGTCATGATCCAGTCCTGCGGACTTTTTACTCAGGCATTTTACTCGTGTGGGTCGCTCCCCTCGAGTGCCACTCCGGAGTGCGCGTTATGCAGACTTGAGTCCTTGAGACTCCTATCCCCTATCGGTGTTATGCGTAGGCTGGCATACCCGATTTGGCAGGCATCGCAGGCAGTACCAGGGTTTACTGGGGTATAGATTGGTTTGGTCAGGCAGGCTTTGTTATTCTGATGTATATATGTAGCTATCTTTTAGCTGGGCATGTAGAGGCATACTAGTGGTAGCTTTTATTAGTAGTTTTATTTTCAGTTTACCACTTTTATTCTTTTCGCCTCTGGTAGTCCTAGTGGGCAGGTTCGAGTTGAGGTTTACCCACTAGGGGAGGCTACTGTCTTTATAGTAGTTCTCACCCCCACTCTTTTTCCCTCTTCTTTTCCCCTTTGTTTTGCAGAGTCCTCTGCGGGAGTTGCGGGACCCTCTTCCCTGGACCGAGGTAAGAGGATCGTTGACTAGCTAGCTGTTTTCCCCTGATCCTGAGTTTGATAGATTTGGATGTATCCCCGGTACACTCAGACTGTTGTACTTCCTTTTATTTTGGGGTCTGGCTTCGGCCAGCTGGATGATTTTTTTGTGTGTGCTGGGAGAGACACATGTATATTTTTGAGAATTATGTTGTACTTTACTTTCCAGTATTCTTCTGAGATGTACTAGTTTTAGTTTAGCTCTGTTTTATGCTCCTTTATTATATCTTCATATCTGAGCAGGTTACCAGCGCTTCGTGTACACGGGAAATTCCGTGTGCACGGCGGATCTGTGGACGAGCCCGGGTTCTGGTTTACACCCGGGGCGTGACAGATTAAAATGGTATCAGAGCTTAGGGATAGGTCAGTTGGGACTTAGGAAACCCTAGGTTTTTGGCAGACCCTAGGATGGCAGGGCGCGAGTGACGCGACATTTTACGAAAGTCGGCAATTTATTATTAACTCTTCCTGTGAGTGGAGAGGGATTGGCATATCCTATTTCTGGTAGACTATTATGTTGGCTGCAGACAACATAAGGTTACAGAAATAGGGGGATGTTCATGACTTTCGCTGGATTGGGTCGAGAGTGCTTTTGTTTACTGACCCGTGGTTTCTTGTGTGGCAGGATGCCTCCTAGGCGGCAGATCCCTACTCGGGGTACTCCTACACCCCCGGAGGAGCCGGAGCAGTCCGGGCCTTCGGAGATTAGTGAGCTCAGGGCCATGGTGGCCCAGTTGGCGGAGAGCCACCGCCGTCAGGAGCAGAGGTTTGACCAGTTGCTTGCCCAGGTTGGGGCACCTCCCCCTGCTACTGTAGAGGCCCCTGTACCACCTGTTGTACCACCGGCTATTCCACCAGTCCCTACGGCACCGTCGTCGAGCAGTGGGGCCCAGGGGATGTTCAGGCCGTTAACCCCGGCGGAGAAGCGGGAGTTTGCTGACAAGCTCTCACAGTTTTGCAAGCGAGGACCGCCTAGGTTCTCAGGGCGAAGCACACATCCGTGGGAGATAGGATCGTGGCTGGCAGCAATGGAGAAGTTATTTCAGGACTTCTTCATTGACCATAGATACAGAGTGCATATGGCAGTACACTGTCAAGAGGGGGATGCAGATGCTTGGTGGCGTCGGGTTGAGCCTTTGGAGTTTCAAATTACCCGACAGCTGCCTTGGTCAGAGTTTCGGCGGATGATTATGGACACCTATTTCTCCACGAGCGTGAAGAAAAGATTGAGGATGACTTGAAGAATCTACAGCAAGGTGATCGGGCTGTATGGGATTATTTTCAGGAGTTCACGCAGTTGCTCAACTGCGTGCCCTATGTTGCCAGGGATGGGCCGCACCAGGTAGAGCTTTTGAGACGGGCCTTCGCCCAGAGATTTATACCTTAGTGCACGCCCAGAGGCTTCAGACCTTATCAGAGGCGGTGGATCATGCACAGTGGGTCGAGAGGGGAGACCACGTTGTCGCTAGACGTGGAGGCCTGGTCGCTCAGGGTTCTGAGAGGAAGCGACCAGCGCCAGATGATGGGGGACAGGCCAGTTCCTGGAGGCCGCCCCGACCGCCACCGCCTCAGTTTACGGGCCGTGGGCGCTCGGAGCGGCGAGGGTCTGGGGGATCCCAGAGGCCCCCGCAGCATCAGCAGCAGCAGCCCCAGCGACAGCAGCAGCATTCGCAGCAGCAGAGGTCGCAGTCTCGACAGCAGGGGTCACAGCGGCAGAGGCAGCAGCAGCAGCAGTCGAGGCAGTCTCAGTCGGCGGTCAGGTGCATCTTTTGCAGGGGACAGCACCCGTCGGATACTTGTGATCAGAGGTTTGGCCGCTGTTATCGATGTGGACAGTCTGGCCACATTCGTGCTACTTGCCCTTTCTTGGCATCGCCGGCTCCTTCCTCAGCATCAGCCCCTTCGGCGCCCCAACAGCGGCCTTATGCTCCAGCGAGCAGGGCTCCTTCTTCGGATCCTGCAGACTACAGACCCCCGGCACAGAGTGGGCGTGTTTACGCCGCCCAGGTAGAGGACTCCGCAGCAGCCGACCACGTGGTGGCAGGTATCACTTTACTTTTTGGTACTAGAGCTCGCACTTTATTTGATACTGGTGCATCACATTCTTTTATCAGTAGATCATTTGCATCATCCTATGGATTAGAGTTAGGTCGGTTGCCACATGCATTAGAGGTACGGATTCCTGAGCATACATTGCATGTAGAGGAGTGTTGTTGGTCTTGCCCTGTACAGCTTGAGTCTTGGGTTTTGCCAGCGGACCTCATGGTCCTTAGTCAGCTGCGAGATTTTGACATTGTACTGGGGGTGGATTGGCTGGCCCGCTATTTCGCGACGATTGACTGCGCCGCGAGGACTGTTACTTTTAGCGAGCCAGGCCAGGAGGTGTTCGTTTACAGGGGGTGCCAGAGTGCTTTCTTTGCCTCTGTGGTTTCGACTTCTCGGGCGAGGCAGATGATGCGCAGTGGCTGCGTAGCCTTTTTGGCTTGTGTGGTAAAGGAGCCTACGGCGGCACCGGGACTCACGGATATCCCTATTGTCCATGAGTTCCCGGACGTGTTTCCACCGGAGTTGACTTGTATGCCGCCGGATAGGGAGGTTGAGTTTTGGATTGACGTAGTCCTAGGAACTGCGCCAATCTCTAAGGCTCCTTACCGGATGGCACCGGCTGAGTTGTGAGAGTTAAAGGCGCAACTTCAGGATTTAATGGGTAAAGGCTTGGTGAGGCCAAGTGTATCGCCTTGGGGAGCGCCGGTGCTATTTGTGAAGAAGAAAGATGGATCACTTCGACTGTGTGTTGATTATCGAGAGCTGAATAAAGTGACCATCAAGAACAAGTACCCTTTGCCGCGCATCGATGATCTATTTGATCAGCTGCAAGGGTCTTGTGTCTTCTCCAAGATTGACTTACAGTCTGGTTACCACCAACTGAAGGTGAAGGCCGAGGACATCCCGAAGACGGCATTCAGGACGCGGTACGGGCATTATGAGTTTACCGTCATGCCTTTTGGATTGACTAATGCCCCTGCTGCTTTTATGGATTTAATGAATAGGATTTTTCGGCCATATCTGGATCGATTCGTGGTGGTGTTTATTGATGATATCCTGATCTATTCACGGAGTGATGCAGAGCACGAGGAGCATCTGAGGATTGTACTGCAACTTCTCTGGGAAAAGAAGTTGTATGCCAAACTATCTAAGTGCGAATTTTGGCTTAGAGAGGTCACCTTTTTGGGGCATGTGATCTCCGCCGCAGGAGTGGCCGTGGACCCGGCGAAGATTGAGGCAGTCCGGGATTGGCCTCGACCAACGACGGTATCTGAGGTTCGCAGTTTTATGGGCTTAGCCGGATACTACCGTCGGTTTGTGGAAGGTTTTGCGAAACTTTCCACACCCCTCACTCGTCTGACTCGTAAAGGGATTAAGTTTATTTGGAGTGAGGATTGCCAGAGGAGCTTTGAGGAATTAAAGAACAGATTGATGTCGGCTCCTATCCTTTCCCTCCCTATTATGGGGAAAGGATATGTGATTTATAGTGATGCATCGCACAATGGACTTGGATGCGTGCTGATGCAGGAGGGTAGAGTGATCGCGTATGCCTCTCGGCAGCTAAAAGATTATGAAAAGAACTACCCCACCCATGACTTGGAGCTTGCTGCAGTGGTTTTTGCATTGAAGTTGTGGCGCCATTATCTGTATGGGGAGCACTGCGAGATTTACACAGATCACAAGAGCTGGAAATACTTGTTCACACAGAAGGAGCTCAACTTGAGGCAACGCCGATGGTTAGAATTATTAAAGGATTATGATGTAGATATACTCTACCATCCCGGCAAGGCCAACGTGGTTGCTGATGCCTTGAGCAGGAGAGCAGTGCAGAGCTTATCTTTGATGATCACCGATCAGGCGCCACTACTTGAGCAGATGAGGCGGTTAGAGCTCGAGGTTGTATCCCCTGGGGTCTCTGCGCGACTTATGACTCTAGTCGTACAGCCCACTCAGTTGGACAGGATTCGGGAGAGACAGAGTGAGGACCCCCACTTGATGAGGGTTCGAGAGCAGATTCAGACGGACTCGGCAGGGGATTTTTCAGTTGATGCTTCGGGAGTACTTCGGTACAGGGACCGAGCTTGTGTGCCCATGGATACAGAGATTCGAGAGCAGATCTTGAGGGAGGCCCACTATACACCTTATACCATCCATCCTGGGGGGACTAAGATGTATAGGGACCTCAAGGCACAGTTCTGGTGGAACGGGATGAAAAGAGACATTGGGAGGTTTGTAGCAAATTCCTTAATTTGTCAGCAAGTAAAGGCTGAGCATCGTGTACCTGCTGGCAAGTTGCAGAGTCTCCCAATCCATGAATGGAAATGGGAACATGTTACCATGGATTTTGTCACCGGGTTGCCAAGGGCGCAGTCAGGAGCAGACGCGATCTGGGTAGTCGTGGACAGACTCACCAAATCCGCTCACTTTTTACCGGTACAGGTGACTTGGCCACTAGACCGACTGGCACAGCTGTATTTAGACGAGGTAGTGAGGTTGCATGGCGTGCCTACCTCCATTGTATCTGATCGAGATTCGAGGTTTGTTTCGCGCTTTTGGAGGAGTCTACAGGCCACTTTGGGGACGCAGCTAAGTTTCAGCACGGCTTTCCACCCACAGACAAACGGACAGTCAGAGCGGACTATTCAGATTCTTGAGGACATGCTCCGGGCTTGCACGCTAGACTTTGGAGGAGGATGGGTGCGACACTTATCACTGGCAGAGTTTGCGTACAACAATAGCTTTCAAGCGAGCATCCAGATGGCTCCGTTCGAAGCATTGTATGGACGCAAGTGTCGTTCCCCACTTTATTGGAGCGATGTGGGTGAAAGACGGACTTTGGGTCCAGAGTTGTAGCGAGAGGCAGAGGATAAAGTCAGGATAATCAGGCAACATCTTCAGACAGCTCAGAGCAGACAGAGGAGCTACGCCGATGTGCGGAGACGAGACCTGGAGTTTAGGATTGGAGATCATGTCTTTTTGAAGGTTTCGCCTTCAAAGGGTATCCGGAGATTTGGGATTCGTGGGAAACTGAGCCCTCGTTATAATAGGACTAAATCTCTAACCCGGCTATAGCATTTTGGATGGTAGCAAGATCCAAGAGAAACATGAGAGTTAAGCGTGCTAGAGCTAGAGTAGTTCTAGGATGGGTGACCCCCTGGGAAGTGGGGCGTCACAGTTGGTATCAGAGCCATTCACCAGCCGGAAATGTGAGATGAGTCTCGGCTGAGCCAGGGTTATATAGCGGGTAGAGCGAGGCTCCCCGGCTAATGACCGTTGTGAGTGGAGTGCAGCTCCTCACAAGGTCGGCTAAGGCTAGCGAGACGAGTCTCACATCGCCTGGTGCTTGTGAGTGTGCTTGAGCCTGACGTGGACGTCAGGGCTTAAAGGGGGGAAGAATGTGACACCCCCGGAATTTGGATTAGTCCTCTATATAAATGATATAATAGGACTAAATCTCTAACCCGGCTATAGCATTTTGGATGGTAGCAAGATCCAAGAGGAACATGAGAGTTAAGCGTGCTAGAGCTAGAGTAGTTCTAGGATGGGTGACCCCCTGGGAAGTGGGGCGTCACAGTTAGGTCTCGTGGAAGCTTTGCATGCATTTGCATGAAGCTTTTAAGGTGGGGTATCGTGTTTTTGTAGTTGCACCATTGTTGTAACCGAGCTCCACCGCGGGCCACCGCCGCCGCCTTTGGTCACCGGCCAACTACCCAGGTGAGTTGTAAGGACTATATTTAAGCTTTCCATCAAGTTGTTTTGGACAGAGAGGCTCTGCAAATTAAGTTGCTCCAACTTCTTTTGAAATTGCTTTTGATGGGCATTTCTTCGGCCGCCGTGGCCTCCGGCCGCCGGCAGCGGACTTGGCCGAGTCTAAACCACACCTGAGAAGGTTATCTAACTTAGGCTCACCTTTGTTCCAGATTTAAACCTGGTTTGATCCAAGTGGGTGCAACCCCAGCCTAGCGTTTTTTAGGGTGTTACTTCGGCGACTTCTTCGGCCATCCTCCGGCGCACCTCATGTGAGCATCTCACTTCTCTATCCAATCTAGGCACCATGCTCACAGTAAATCTCAGTTTGATCAAGTGTGTAATGAGTTGTAGCAATATGTCATTTTGGGCCCTAAGAGTTTATGGGCCAACCTTGTAATTGGGCCTCATGCTGGCCCAAGCCCGTGAGCACGAGCTCTGTCTCGTCGTTTCTGATGCGCTGAAACTTACGGCGCTGTCTTTGGCTTCCAGGACTTCGAGAACGAGTCGAAACAGCGTTTAAAACAAAGCTATTATGCAATTTAGAGAAGTTTAATGGGTTAACTTGCAATTGTAACCTTATGGACAGTATTTAAACAGAGTAAACATGTCTCTGTGCAATTTGTTATATTTCTGTAGACTCTCGTTGAGCGGAAATTGGATATCGTTTCGTAAATCGGCGAAATCGTCGGTTTTACGATTTCTGGCGCGTGTTTCGCGTGCCACGGTATGAATGAATGGATTCAGGTTACTGTAGTGTTGTCGGGATGGGTATGAGTGAGTCTATTTCTGATCACAGTTTCTGTTCAGGGCCCAGTAGTTCAGCACCAGTCTAGTCTAGCGGGAGTTCGGGATCGGCCTACATTCAGGTGGTTCGTTCGACTGACTTCAAGGTGGGTTTTCATTCTGAGGTTTAGTGTCGGGATTTGAAAACTGTAACATATCTCAATTACTCGTCTAACTGTGCTAATATTTGGTGATCTCTATGGTTCGTTATTGTTGGTTTCGTTTTGTGTACCTGGTTACGATGCTCGAGGATGCAGCACGCGCACCCGCGGTTTGGCCACCGCAAGGGTTCATTTTTTCGAAAAAGTGGTCTATGACCCGTGTACCCCACGAGGTGACGTAGTGGGGGCCCCACCTGGGCGAGGGGGGGGCTAGAGGCTCCAAGGTGTGAGCGGTGCGACCCGTCGAGGTAGGCGCCTGGCATGGTTTACCGATGTAGTTGCTCGGTGGTGTACCGATGTAGTTGCTCGGTGGTGTACCGATGTGGTTGCTCGGTGGTGTAGGTACTCGGTGGGGTTTCCGGGACAGGTGTCCGGATTAGGTTATGCAGGGGTCGTGTTTTTCCCGTTGGGGAGGGCGGTTGCTCTGGATGGTTCTCACGGTCTGCTTTAGTTACAGTTTTTCCTGCATTCCATCTTTATATCTTGTGTCGCTGACTTCCCACTCCGTGACAGGTTCCTTCAGGGGTGAGAGCTAGGGCGACGGTGAGGCCGTGGCATGAGCATCTTTTTGGTCCTTCGAGGCCATAAACTGTATTTATTTCCTTCATGCACATTTTCATTACCTGTTAGTAGCTATTGTGTGGATTTCGATACCCTTGTGGGGTCGGTGTGGATGTTGGGATGTTTCCTCTTACTTATGTGGATGGTTGATGTTATTCTTCTCCTGTTTGGTCGTTTTCGAACTACAAAAAAAAAGGAAAATGAATTGCGAAAACTATTTTAAAATCTGGGTGTCGTGTGGGCACCGTTTTGAAAACCCTGGGGATTTATGAAATTCGAAAACTGTTTTAAAAACCTGGGTGTCGTGTGGGCACCGCTTTTAAAACTTGTGGATTTATCCTTTCCAATCAGTCGGCCTTGTGAATTCTTCAGTCTTGCGCGTTCATGTTAGTAAACTGTTGTGATTAAATGATTGTTGTAACTTTGACGCCGTGCGTATACAGAGGAGACTCCGCCCATTTGCGAGGTGAATCTGTGTATGCGGCTGGTCTGGGCACGCACCGGGGAGAAAGGACATTCAAAAAAAAATGTATATGCAAAGTTAAATCTTTTCGTTGATTACCTTCCGCTTAATGAAACCCCCGGGGCGTGACATTTGGTTTATTGTATCTGAGGACATTGTATGATTATCTTTTATGGGAGATGGATATTGTTGTATTATTTCCAGTTGTACAGTGGTTGATTTTAGTTTTACAGCAGATTTTTATTTATAGCTCTGATATCTGTTAGCTGTAGCACATTTTCTTGCAGGTTGGACGCTTCACCTATGCGGGGCTTTGTATAGGCGGCGGATCTGTTGGCAAGCCCGGGTCGCAGTTTCGACCCCGGGGCGTGACAGATTAGAGTGGTATCAGAGCCTAGGTTGTAGGTCATGGTGGACTTAGAAACCCTAGGCTTATGGTTTGACCCTTGGATGACTTCGTGAGAGTCGTGATTTATAGCGAGAGTCCTGATTGAGTTTTATACCTCTCCCAAGGGACGGGAGGAGTGATCGGCATGTTTATTCTCCTAGGTGATTATGTTGGCTGCAGACAACATAATGCTGTGGAACGGGTGACATGCTTTAGACTTTCGCTGGATTGGGTCGAGTGTTGTTGTGTGCTGTTTTGCAGTTTTGTCGTGGTGAGCTGTGTCTCCCCGACGCTGGGTTTTGACCCATGTGCATCCTGTCACAGCAGTTGAGCTTGAGCGGTTGGTTTTGGGCCGGATATCCGAATTGAGGTCAGAGAGCTCCAGACCCAGATGACAGGATCGTCAGAGGCCTATCAGCAGCAGAGGGAGCTGCTGGTTTGGGTGACACAGTCGTCGGAGCAGCGGACAGCTCGACAATGCTTTCCTTATGAGACCACCCGATTGCAGTATCCTCTGTTACGAAATTTAAGTTGGCGTATTTCGTGAATTCGGTTAAGTCTTGAAGATTGAAGGTAAAGAAGGTTGGATCATATAACTCAATCTCAAGAAAGAAGAATTCAAAAGGATCAGGTATGTTTAACTTAATATCTTTGGTGATCCGAATACTTCTTATAGTGTAGAAACACTTGGATGAACTTGTAATTGCATAAATATCAAAAACTGGACATGGGACATGTTCAGGATCCGGATCAGACTTTGTAATCCGGATCCCGAAGGGTGTTCGTTCATACACAAGTTCAATCCGGATCGTAGCTTCCTTTGATCCGGATCCCGAACACTGGGTTTACCATTTTATTTGAACGATCCGGACCAGGCTTTTCAATCCGGATCCCGAACGTTGATGGTTGGTGAACTGTATGAACGATCCGGATCAGGCACTTCGATCCGGATCCCGAACCTTGGTTTTTCTGGAAACTATTTTTCTGGCTACTGCAATCCGGATCGCCGAACTCCGATCCGGATCGTCGTCATGTAAAATTCCAGAAAAGGATAGTTTTTTATTCTTATCTTTTTCCAAGGGTTTCTAACCTATAAATAGACCCTATGATTCTTTTTTCTAGGGCAAGCCGCTAATCCTAAGAGCCGTCATCCTATATACGGCCTAAGATCCACATATAGAGAAGAAAGGAAATCATAGATTCTATCTTATGTTTCTTCATCTATATTGATTGATTTGATTCTAGGTTTTCATACTCACATTTTGAATAGAATCAAATCAATGAATACTTAGATGGTATTTCCGATCTATTTCTAATCTAAGTATTCGGCGGATCATCACCACCCAAAAAACAACGATTTATCCCAAATCGGCGCGTGGACTCGCGTGGCCTTGTGGATTCAAGGTGCAACCGTTCTCGTGGATTCGGAGCGAGGTACGTTCGTGGATTCGAAGCGTGCTACTGGGTGAAGACCGTGGATTCGGTCGGACGTCGTGGACTCGACGTTGGACGCCGTGGATTCAGCGTTGGACGCAGATCGTGGATTCGAGAAGCGTCGTGGAGCGAGCAGAGAAGATCAACTAGGAGCGTATGGAAAAGGTTGAGTCGTCTGTGAGTACGGTATATCACCTTGTACGTGTTTAATTCTAGTGGATTTCACCGTGTTATCGGTCTCGTGGTTTTTTACTCCGGTTTGGAGTTTTCCACGTAAAAATCTCTGCGTGTTATTTATTTTTTCCGCATTGGGTTTTTGATCGCAAAGATTTTTGAGTGTTTATTGTTTACACCTATTCACCCCCCTCTAAGTGTCTTTTCCCCTATTTAGATCCAATTATACATAACCCAACAAGTGGTATCAGAGCGGGAATAGGGTTGTAAACAATGGTTGAAGGTGGAAACATCAACAGACCTCCGTTCTTCGATGGAACAAATTATGCGTACTGGAAAGTACGGATGAAAGCCTTTTTAATTTCCATCAACGAACGGGTGTGGCAATCAATTGAATTAGGATGGTCTAATCCAACTGAATTTACTGGTGATGTTCGCACCATCAAACCTAGGTCGAAATGGACCAAGGAAGAGATAGATTTTTCTTCTTACAATGGCAAAGGGATTAATGCTCTATTTAATGCTTTGTCTCAAACAGAGTTCTCTCGCGTCTCAGCATGTGAGACTGCGAAAGAAATCTGGGATGTTCTTCAAGTTACGCATGAGGGAACTAACCTTGTAAAGATTCAGAAACTGCAAATGCTTACGAGCAAGTTTGACTCTATTTTCATGGCAGAAAATGAATCTTTCACAGACTATTACACACGATTGCAAGACATCGTAAACTCATTTGCTAACTTGGGAGAGAAGATTCCAGAATTTAAAGTTGTAAGAAAAATATTAAGAACTCTTCCTGAGAGATTTCGATCCAAGGTTACGGCCATTGAAACTATTAAACACCCGGACGAAATCCGTGTAGAAGAATTAGTTGGTTCATTACAAACTTATGAAATGACTTTTCCTACTAACTATTCTTCTGGAAAGGCATCCTCTTCTAAGTCTTCAGGTTATGCGTTGAAAACAACAAAAGAAGAAGACGTGGATTCATCCTCCTCAGACGATGACGTAAACCTATCTATGGAGGACTTTGAGAAGCAGCTTGCTCTCTTGACAAGAAGATTTCGCCGAAACTTTCGAAAGGGTAACTCAAGCAAAACTCCATCCTTCGTAAAGTCGAAGAAAGGCAAAGGTTCTTCAAGTTTCAAACCAAGAAAGCAAGAGGGTTTTTCTAAAGATAAGAAAAGCTCAGAAGGACAAGTCCAATGCTTCAAGTGCCCAGGGTACGGCCATATCTCAACGGAGTGTCCTAATAAGAATCCGACAAAGAAGAAAGCGATGCAAGCCGTCACTTGGGATGACACCTCATCGTCAAATGAGTCATCGTCAAGTGATGAAGAGGATAACGCAACAGCGTTCCACGCGTCCACATCTTCACCCTTCATGTGCTTAATGGCTAGTACATCCGAGTCATTGTCCAACTCCACTGTTGAAAAGATTGCAACGGACGATGAATCGGATGATTCGGAAGGTGAAGATTTTGCTCTAGCCTATCACAGACTTTTGAGGGATTCAAAGAAACTGGCTAAGCAAAACAAGGGGTTGAGAGGGAGATTGCAGGATCTCGAAGAAGACGTAAAAAGGGTAACTTCTCTCTCGACCGATCTTGAAGTGGAAAGGGATAATCTGATAAAAGCAAATGCTTCACTTCAAGAGTCCAATGAGCAACTCGAGAAGAATTATATAGATATGGTGAACAAAGCGAATTACTTCTTGAAGCTCAACGGCGAGGCTCGACAGGAAAAATTGAAAATGACAGAGACCATTCTCCAACTCAAGGATGACTTACAGCGATTTTCATCAGGAAGGAGTAAGTTGGATAAGCTTCTTGGTCTTGGTCAATCAAACAAGTTCGACCTCGGATACAATCGAACTGAAGACAATTTTAGTTCGGTTGGGACAGTCTTTGTGCCCCAGTCGGTATCTCCTCCTCCGACACCGGAACTAACGACAAGCAACGACAACAAGCCTACCTCACCCTCCTCGGGATCGTCAAGCACTAAGGTATGTTTTCGTTGTGGTATTGCAGGGCACATAAGGAGAAATTGCAAGATGGGAGCCAAACGCTCAACTCAAGCACTTCTTGCAACGACTACCAAAAGGGTGATTCCTCGGAAATCAAATGCAACTTCTTCGAAGAAAAAGAGCCTCGGTAGTTCATCAAACAAGACGACGACGTCAAGGAAAAGCGATGGATCAAATAAGACGCTTTCACCAAAGGTATCAACCTCACAATCATTTCCGACGTACACCAAAACTCGAAAGGTTTGGGTACGCAAAGGTGAATTCTTCTTTCATCCTTGAATCACGTCGGTACCAAACGGCCCTTGGAATTATTGCATATGGATCTTATGGGGCCGACTCGTCAACCATCCTTGGGAGGTAAATGGTATATTTTCTTATTGGTTGATGATTTCTCTCGATACTCATGGGTAGCATTTTTGAAAGAGAAAGCTGATACTTTTGATTCTTTTCACGAGATTTGCCTTCGTATTATGATTGAAAAGAATGAAAAGATCATTCGTGTTAGAAGTGATAGAGGTGGAGAATTCATAAATTCTAAATTCATTGATTTTTGCACTTCCAACGGCATTAAGCATGAATTCTCAGCACCCTATACACCTCAACAGAATGGTGTTGTCGAGCGCAAAAACAGTGTTGTTCAAGAGATGGCACGTGTTATGCTTCATAGCCGGAATTTACCGTTATATTTTTGGGCTGAAGCTGTGAACACTGCAATCTATGTTATTAATCGAGTTTATTTGCGCCCGGGAACGTTAAATACACCATATGAACTATGGTGTTGTAGAAAACCCAACATCAAATATTTTCGCATCTTTGGGAGTCGAAGTTACATTTTACGTGACCGCGAAAATCTTGGAAAATTTGACTCTCGAAGTGACGAAGGGATTTTCTTGGGGTATTCTACAAATACTAGAGCATATCGGGTATTTAACTTGGATTCTAAAATGATCGTAGAATCTATAAATGTTAAAGTAGATGAAGCTTTCCACTTTGCATCTGATAAATCTACCCCTGATATCTCTCTTGATGATGATACTCCTGTAAATGCATCTTCTCATGATAATACTTCCAATATTAATGATGCATCTAATGGTTCTTCAAGTTTATCTGATGTGCAGGAATCATCTCATGTACCTCCGAGTACTCCATCACAACAAACGTTACGCATCTCCAAGGATCATCCTGAATCAAACATCATTGGAGACCCACAAGAAGGAGTCAAAACTCGGAGACAGTTGGTTTGTGGATTCGCATGTTACGTTTCCATGATCGAACCAAAGAACGTCGATGAAGCTCTTCAGGATGACTACTGGATTGAAGCAATGCAGGAAGAGCTCCATCAGTTTGAACGAAACAAAGTCTGGGAATTAACGACGCCTCCGAAGCAACACAATGTGATCGGTACTAAATGGATTTTCAAGAACAAGAAAAATGAGGATGGTACCATCATCAGGAACAAAGCATGTTTAGTTGCTCAAGGCTACTCTCAAATAGAAGGTATAGACTTTGATGAAACGTTCGCCCCTGTAGCTAGACTCGAGTCCATTCGTATCTTATTCGCTATTGCTTGTCACTTTAAAATAAAACTCTTTCAAATGGACGTTAAGAGCGCGTTTTTAAATGGGTTTTTAAATGAGGAAGTTTATGTGGCTCAACCGAAAGGTTTTGTAGACTGTAAACAACCTAACCATGTTTTTCGTTTGAAAAAGGCTCTTTACGGTTTAAAACAAGCACCGCGAGCGTGGTACGAAAGGTTGACAAAGCACCTTTTGGAGAAGGGCTATACTCGAGGGGGAGCAGACAGGACTCTCTTTGTGAAGCATTATCAAAATAACTTCATTGTTGCACAAATCTATGTCGATGACATTGTGTTTGGAGCAACAAAGGATAATGATGCTTCTAAATTCGCAGAAACCATGGAAAGCGAATTTGAGATGTCTATGATGGGTGAACTGACATACTTTCTTGGATTGTAAGTGAAACAAAATGGTGAAGGCATCCATCTGTGTCAATCCAAGTATGCAAAGGAGTTGGTAAAGAAATTCGGATTAGAAGATTCTAAAGATTTTCCTACTCCTATGGGAACTAGCAATAAGGGATTAGGAAGTGAATCTCTTAGTGAGAATGTAGACGAGAAACTTTATCGCATCATGATTGGAAGTCTACTTTACCTCACAGCTAGTCGCCCGGATATATACTTTAGTGTTGGGATTTGCGCGAGATATCAATCAGCACCAAAGGAGGTTCACCTGAAAGCGGTGAAACGGATCATCCGGTACATCAAAGGAACCATTAATTTCGGAATTTGGTATCCTATGGGAACAAGTCTAGATATTATTGGATACTCAGATGCCGACTGGGCAGGATCTTGTTACGGAATTTGAGTTGGCGTAGTTTCGTGAAAGTCTCAAGTCTTGAAGATTGAAGGTGAAGAAAGTTGGATCATTTAACTCAATCTCAAGAAAGAAGAATTCAAAAGGATCAAGTATGTTTAACTAAAGATTTGGTGTGATCCGAATACTTCTTGTAGTGTAGAAACACTTGGAAGAATCTTTCATTGCATAAAAAATCAAAAAACTGGACTTGGGACATGTTCAGGATCCGGATCAGGTTGTTCGATCCGGATCCCGAAGGTGGTTCGTTCATACATCAGTTCAATCCGGATCGTAGTCTCTTGATCCGGATCCCGAACAGTGAGTTTACCATTTTCCTTGAACGATCCGGATCATGCTTCGCAATCCGGATCCCGAACGTTGATGTTTGGTAAACTGTATGAACGATCCGGATCATGCACTTCGATCCGGATCCCGAACCTTCGTTTTTCTGGAACTGGCTGACTCGTTACGACGATCCGGATCCTAGCTAGTCCGATCCGGATCGCCGTCCGTAAATTTTCCAGAAATGTTAGGTTTTTGATTCTTATCTCCTTCCTAGGGTTTCTAACCTATAAATAGACCCTATGACTCTTTTTCTAGGGTCAATCCACATAGCCGTCATTTTCATATATCATTTTATACGGCTATAGATCCACATATAGAGAAGAAAGGAAATCATTAGAGAATACTCTATGTTTCTTCATCTATATTGATTAGTTTGATTCTAGGTTTTCATACTCACATCTTGAGTTGAATCAAACTAATGAATACTTAGATGGTATTTCCGATCTATCTTTGATCTAAGTATTCGGCGGATCATCACCACCCAAAACAACGATTTACCCCAAAAATCGGCGCGTGGATTCGCGTGTCCTTGTGGATTCAAGGTTCAACCGCTCTCGTGGATTCGGAGCGAGGCACGTTCGTGGATTCGAAGGGTGCTATTGGGTGAAGACCGTGGATTCGGTCGGACGTCGTGGATTCGACGTTGGACGCCGTGGATTCGGCGTTGGGCGCAGATCGTGGATTCGTGAAGCGTCGCGGAGCGAGCGGAGAAGATCCTCTAGGAGCGTATGGAAAAGGTTGAGTCGTAAGTGTGTACGGTAAATCACCTTGTACGTGTTTTAATTCTAGTGGATTTCTGCCGTGTTATCGGTCCCGTGGTTTTTTACTCCGGTGATGGAGTTTTCCACGTAAAAATCTTGCGTATTATTTTTTATTTCCGCATTGGGTTTTATCGCAACGATTTTTTGAGTGTTTATACGTTTACACCTATTCACCCCCCTCTAGGTGTTTTTTCCCCTATTTAGATCCGTATTACATATAACCCAACAAGTGGTATCAGAGCGGGAATAGGGTTGTAAACAATGGTTGAAGGTGGAAACATCAACCGACCCCCATTCTTCGATGGAACTAATTATGCGTACTGGAAAGTACGGATGAAAGCCTTTTTAATTTCCATCGACGAACGGGTGTGGCAATCGATTGAATTAGGATGGTCTAATCCAACTGAATTTAATGGTGATGTTCGCACCTTAAAACCTAGGTCGAAATGGACCAAGGAAGAGTTAGATTCATCCTCTTACAATGGCAAGGGAATTAATGCTATTTTTAATGCTTTATCTCAAACTGAATTCTCTCGCGTCTCGGCATGTGAGACTGCGAAAGAAATCTGGGATGTTCTTCAGGTTACACATGAGGGAACTAACCTCGTGAAGATTCAGAAACTGCAAATGCTTACGAGCAAGTTTGACTCTATCTTAATGGCAGAAAATGAATCTTTCACGGACTACTATACACGATTGCAAGACATCGTAAACTCATGTGCTAATCTGGGAGAGAAGATTTCAGAATTTAAGATTGTAAGAAAAATCTTAAGAACTCTTCCTGAACGATTTCGCCCAAAGGTTACTGCCATTGAAACTATTAAACACCCGGACGAAATACGTGTAGAAGAATTAGTTGGTTCATTACAAACTTATGAAATGACATTTACTACTAACAATTCTTCTGGAAATGCATCCACTTCTAAGTCTTCAGGTTATGCATTGAAAACAACTAAGGAAGAAGACGCGGATACATCCTCCTCAGACGATGACGAGAACCTTTCTATGGAGGAATTTGAGAAGCAGCTCGCTCTCTTGACAAGGAAGTTTCGCCGCAACTTTCGAAGGGGTAATGCAAGCAAATCTCCATCCTTCGGAAAGTCGAACAAAGGCAAGGGTACTTCAGGTTACAAGTCAAGAAAGCAAGAGAACTTCTCAAAGGATAAGAAAAGTTCAGAAGGACAACTACAATGCTTCAAATGTCGAGGCTACGGCCACATTGCAACGGAGTGTCCTAACAAGTATCCGGCAAAGAAGAAGGCGATGCAAGTCGTCACTTGGGATGACAACTCAACGTCAAATGAGTCGTCTTCGAGTGATGAAGAAAAGAGCTCCACCGCATTCCACGCGTCCGTATCTTCACCCTTCATGTGCTTTATGGCAAATACATCTGAGTCGTTGTCCAACTCCACTGTTGAAAAGAATGCAACGGACAACGAATTGGATGATTCGGAAGGTGAAGAATTTGCTCTAGCCTATCACAGATCTTTACGGGATTTAAAGAAACCGGCTAAGCAAAACAAGGGGTTGAGAGGGAGATTGCAGGATCTCGAAGAAGAAGTAAAAAGGGTAACTTCTCTCTCGACCGATCTTGAAGTGGAAAGGGATAAACTGATAAAAGAAAATGTTTCCCTTCAAGAGTCCAATGAGCAACTCGAGAAGAACTATATAGATATGGTGAACAAAGCGAACTACTTCTTGAAGCTCTACGGCGAGGCCCGACGGGAAAAATTGGAAATGACAGAGACCATTTGTGTGACGCCCCACTTCCCAGGGGGTCACCCATCCTAGAACTACTCTAGCTCTAGCACGCTTAACTCTCATGTTCCTCTTGGATCTTGCTACCATCCAAAATGCTATAGCCGGGTTAGAGATTTAGTCCTATTATATCATTTATATAGAGGACTAATCCAAATTCCGGGGGTGTCACATTCTTCCCCCCCTTTAAGCCCTGACGTCCACGTCAGACTCAAGCACACTCACAAGCACCAGGCGATGTGAGACTCGTCTCGCTAGCCTTAGCCGACCTTGTGAGGAGCTACACTCCACTCACAACGGTCATTAGCCGGGGAGCCTCGCTCTACCCGCTATATAACCCTGGCTCAGCCGAGACTCATCTCACATTTCCGGCTGGTGAATGGCTCTGATACCAACTGTGACGCCCCACTTCCCAGGGGGTCACCCATCCTAGAACTACTCTAGCTCTAGCACGCTTAACTCTCATGTTCCTCTTGGATCTTGCTACCATCCAAAATGCTATAGCCGGGTTAGAGATTTAGTCCTATTATATCATTTATATAGAGGACTAATCCAAATTCCGGGGGTGTCACATTCGATGTGAGGACCTGGATCCCCACGACGAGATTACTGGATCATCTACAGCTCCCTGAGGCCTATGTGGCGTGTTGGTGGGATTTGTGCCCCAATTGGACATTAGTGTTGGGCTCAGTGTGTTAAATGGATCACGTGGGTGATTGGCGGACCCCGTCGGAGTTCCAGAAGTGGTTTCGCGCGCCAAGGATATTTAAATTGGACTCAGTGCGAAGTTTGGACCAAGGATTACCTTTCCGGATGCCTTCGGCAAATTTTGGAGTTGGAATTTGGCGAAATGGACATCAAATTCGGATTCAGCGCGCGAAAACGGTTAAAACGGACTACCCACTTGTCATTTTTGAGCTTCGGGTACTGTTCACGCCGGAACAGTGTTTCCGGCGGCGGCGGCAGCGGCGGAGCGGCCGCAGACAGCGCGGCGGACGGTGGCGCGGGCCGCCCGGTCCACGCGGCAGGCGTGCGCCGGGGGCGGGACGCGTGGCGGCTCGGGAGTGGGCCGGTCCGCGGGGCGCGGTCTACGGGGGAGTGCGGGGCGCACGGTGGACCGGGGGTGACACGTGGCATCACCCTAGAGGTGGGTTCACGGCTGATGGTCTACGCAGTTTTCGGGATGGCTCATGGTTTACGGTGCACCGGGCTTGGACACGGGCAGGTTGGCATTGGTTCGGTCCACATGATTGCGTGCACCGGGTTCACTAGGCAGAGGCTTGACACGTGGCATTCTCCTATTGGTGGGGCTACTGTGCGCGGCAGGGTGGCAGGCGGCGGCGTCAGGCGCGGTCGGGCGGCTTCCCGCGCTTGGGGAGGACACGTGTCGGCGTCTGGGGGCGCCACGTGTCGCGCGGGGAGCGGCTGGTGTTGCTGTCGCCTGTTTGGCGGATGACGTGGAGGCCCAGGGGACTTCCGGGCTGCTACAGTGCGCGCCTTTGGGGATTTTCGGGCTGCTACAGTACGCGCCGAAAGTGGCATGCGCCCGGAAATGGGGACATGGCCGGTATTTTCCCAATTGTTTCTGCAGCCTATAAATAGCGATCCGAGCTCTCTTCTTCTCCTTTTTTCCACCATTTCCGAGCCTCTTCTCGCCGGGGTGCCTTCAGCAAAGTTGATCCTCGTGTTTGGCTGCATCTTTCTGCAAAGTTTTGGGATTTTTGGTGGCACGCATCCCGAGGTTACCATTTTTACGGCGCGGCGCGACGCTCGTTCGTTTGTGTTCTTCTTCGTCGCATTTCGGTGCGAGGACTCCCCCGGCTTACTCCGACCTCCGAATGAGGCGATTCTTGCGCCGTTGGCTTCACGACTGGTAGGGCTATGTTTCCCATGTTTACTGGTTTTTCCCATTCCGAGTTTTTCATGGGTCTTTCGGATCATCTTGTAACCCCTTTTTCTGGGCGGAGTTTTGGGACAGCGGTGCGGTATTTTGGCGATATCTTCGCGCACAGGCATCGGATTGGGGCGATTCAAGAGGCGATTTGCATCTACACATCACGAGGAATATGCCCAAATTTTCTTGGAATTTTCTGAATATTTCTCGAAGGTGAAGATTATTTGTGAACAGTAATTGTTGCTACAGTTTTTGAGTGTAGTTTGATTCGGGGTGGTTCCCTTGTCCGAATTGTTTCTCCGTGTAGGAAGCTCGGAATTGGACGTGCATGTACTCGTTTCGAAGGTATCGACGCGAGGATTACTGTGGTATTTTTATTGGATTTTTCTGGGCACTTGCAGCAGGTGAAGTATGCGCGGCTTTGGGACTGATTTTCAGATGGTGTATGTTTGGTTAATTTTGGGATTAAAAGTGTAATGTTAAGCCTTATTGTTGTACTCAGGGGTGTTTTCAGCTATTGAAGCCGAGGCTTTCGCGACTTGTACCGTGGGTGTTGTGTTGGCAGATTTTGGACCGCGGGCGTCTACCCTCTTCACCGACTCCAGGTTTGCCTTGGATTGAGCACTTCAGGTGGGTAAGCTTAATTTAGTAACTGTATAAGGTTTTTATATCATGGTGAATGTAAATGCACATGTGGGGTTATCATCCCTCTATGATTGATAACAGGCGGATTTGATGTGCAACCGATATGAGCGAGAGGTAAGCAAGGAATGGCCCACTTGGGTGAGATTGGTATACCATAGTAGGAATGTTTTAGCATGCTTTACTATTATATGCTTCACCCACTTTTATTATTTCTGAGAACAAAGCATGCGTGCATGGACATGTAGTTAGGCCATCTTTTACCGCTGCACTACTTTTGGAACTGGACTTAGGAGAAACCATGTTATCCTTTTCTCCTTCTTTGTTAGTCAGGTGGTCTGTGTTGCTCAGGTTCGAGCAGGGGTTCTGGGTAGTGTAGTTGGGACTTGGTGTCTGGGACAGGTTGGATTAGTTGTGGGGCTTTGCGGCAACCGCGGATATTGGGCGGTTGACCGGATATTTATTTATGCACCAGATTGGGTATCCGATTTCTCTAGTGGATGGGTTTTCCCACTTTGATCAGAGTCATGATCCAGTCCTGCTGATTGAGATACTTTACTCGTGTGGGTCGCATCCCTCGAGTGCCACTCCGGAGTGCGCGGCAGACAGACTTTGAGTCCTTGAGACTCCTTTGCTTCGGTGTTATGCGTAGGCTGGCATACCCGTCGCGGCAGGCAGAGCAGGCAGTACCAGTGTCTACTGGTGGCATTAGATTGGGCTGATTTCTGGCTTTTGCTTTTTAGTTGCGCTCGTGTCAGGGGGACCGAGTGGAGTCTAGTGGCGGTGTTTGGACCAGTGCTAGTGTGGTTGGGAACCGTTTTGGGGTACGGTGGTCCCAAGGTCATTGTGAGTTGTTGACCGTTGTAGGGCAGGCAGGCAGGCATAGCAGGTATAGGCAGGCAGAGCAGGCATAGGCAGGCAGGGCAGGCATAGTAGGCAGGCAGGCAGGGCAGGCATAGTAGGCAGGCAGGCATGGCAGGCTTGGCAGGCATAGGCATGCAGAGCAGGCATGGCAGGCTTAGCAGGTATAGCAGGCAGGCAGAGCAGGCATGGCAGGCTTGGCAGGCATAGGCATGCAGAGCAGGCATGGCAGGCGTAGCAGGCATGGCAGTCACAGCAAGCTTAGTGGTTTGTTAGCTGTTGAGAGGGTCCAGCTTCTTTTTATCAGTCTTTACGGCTTTGGTTAGTTTTTGGTCTTCTGAGGACTTGGTGGGCAGACCGTCGGTCTTGGCGGTGGTACCCACTGAGAACTCCCTCCTTTGGTGTAGTTTCTCACACCCTTTGGGGGTTTTTTTCCCCTTTTTTCTCCTCTCCTTTGTTTTGCAGAGTCTTAGCAGGTGTTTGCCGACTCTGCGGTTGTTGATCGTGGCGAGGGAGTCGCGAGCTAGATCCCTACCCGGCGTTGGAGAGTAGCGGTACCCTTCTGAGGAGATCATCAGTA
>CM055061.1:19386874-19447044 GCA_029204045.2 Tillandsia leiboldiana
TACACGGTGAATCCACTAGAATGAACAACGTACAAGGTGATATAACCGTATCACAGACGACTCAACTTTTCCATACGCTCCTAGTTGATCTTCTTGCTCGCTCACGACGCTTCTCGAATCCACGATCTGCGTCCAACGCTGAATCCACGCGTTCCAACGTCGAGTCCACGACGTCCGACCGAAATCCACGGTCTTCACCCAGTAGCACGTTCGAATCCACGAACGTACCTCGCCCCGAATCCACGAGAAAGCGTTGCACCTTGAATCCACAAGGCACGCGAGTCCACGCGCCGATTTGGGATAAATCGTTGTGTTTTTGGGGGGGGGATGATCCGCCGAATACTTAGATTAGAAATAGATCGGAAATACCATCTAAGTATCATTGTCATTTGATTGATTATATTCAAAATGTGAGTATGAAAACCTAGAATCAATCAACAATATAGGAAGAAACATAAGATAGAAATCTATGATTTCCTTTCTTCTCTATATGTGGATCTTAGGCCGTATATAGGATGACGGCTCTTAGGATTAGCGGCTGCCCTAGAAAAAAATCATGGGTCTATTATAGGTTAGAAAACCCTTGGAAAAAGATAAGAATAAAAAAAACTTCCTTTTCTGGAATTTTACATGACGACGATCCGGATCGGAGTTCGGCGATCCGGATTGCAGTAGCCAGAAAAATAGTTTCCAGAAAAACCAAGGTTCGGGATCCGGATCGAAGTGCCTGATCCGATCGTTCTACAGTTCACCAACCATCAACGTTCGGGATCCGGATTGAAAAGCCTGGTCCGGATCGTTCAAATAAATGGTAAACCCAGTGTTCGGGATCCGGATCAAAGGAAGCTACGATCCGGATTGAACTTGTGTATTGAACGAACACCCTTCGGATCCGGATTACAAGTCTGATCCGGATCCTGAACATGTCCCATGTCCAGTTTTTGATATTTATGCAATTACAAGTTCATCAAGTGTTTCTACACTATAAGAAGTATTCGGATCACCAAAGATATTAAGTTAAACAGACCTGATCCTTTTGAATTCTTCTTTCTTGAGATTGAGTTATATGATCCAACCTTCTTTACCTTCAATCTTGCAAGACTTAACCGAATTCACGAAATACGCCAACTTAAATTTCGTAACAGATCTGCACTGCAATCGGGTGGTCTCATAAGGAAAGCATTGTCGAGCTGTCCGCTGCTCCGACGACTGTGTCACCCAAACCAGCAGCTCCCTCTGCTGCTGATAGGCCTCTGACTCCTGTCATCTGGGTCTGGAGCTCTCTGACCTCAATTCGGATATCCGGCCCAAAACCAACGCACCCGCTCAACTGCTGTGACAGGATGCAATGGGTCAAACCCAGCGTCGGGAGACACAGCTCACCACGACAAAACTGCAAAACAGCACACAACAAAACACTCGACCCAATCCAGCGAAAGTCTAAAGCATGTCACCCGTTCCACAGCATTTTGTTGTCTGCAGCCAACATAATCACCTAGGAGAATAAACATGCCGATCATCCTCCCGTCCCTTGGGAGAGGTTAAAACTCAATCAGGACTCTCGCTATAAATCACGACTCTCACGAAGTCATCCAAGGGTCAAACCATAAGCCTAGGTTTCTAAGTCCACCATGACCTACAACCTAGGCTCTGATACCACTCTAATCTGTCACGCCCCGGGGTCGAAACTGCGACCCGGGCTTGCCAACAGATCCGCCGCCTATACAAAGCCCGCATAGGTGAAGCGTCCCACCTGCAAGAAAATGTGCTACAGCTAACAGATATCAGAGCTATAAATAAAAATCTGCTGTAAAACTAAAATCAACCACTGTACAACTGGAAATAATACAACATATCCATCTCCCATAAAAGATAATCATACAATGTCCTCAGATACAATAAACCAAATGTCACGCCCGGGGGTTTCATTAAGCGGAAGGTAATCAACGAAAAGATTTAACTTTGCATATACATTTTTTTTTGAATGTCCTTTCTCCCCGGTGCGTGCCCAGACCAGCCGCATACACAGATTCACCTCGCAAATGGGCGGAGTCTCCTCTGTATACGCACGGCGTCAAGTTAAACAATCATTTAATCACAACAGTTTACTAACATGAACGCGCAAGACTGAAGAATTCACAAGGCCGACTGATTGGAAAGGATAAATCCACAAGTTTTAAAAGCGGTGCCCACACGACACCCAGGTTTTTAAAACAGTTTTCGAATTTCATAAATCCCCAGGGTTTTCAAAACGGTGCCCACACGACACCCAGATTTTAAAATAGTTTTCGCAATTCATTTTCCTTTTTTTTTTTGTAGTTCGAAAACGACCAAACAGGAGAAGAATAACATCAACCATCCACATAAGTAAGAGGAAACATCCCAACATCCACACCGACCCACAAGGGTATCGAAATCCACACAATAGCTACTAACAGGTAATGAAAATGTGCATGAAGGAAATAAATACAGTTTATGGCCTCGAAGGACCAAAAAGATGCTCATGCCACGGCCTCACCGTCGCCCTAGCTCTCACCCTGAAGGAACCTGTCACGGAGTGGGAGTCAGCGACACAAGATATAAAGATGGAATGCAGGAAAAACTGTAACTAAAGCAGACCGTGAGAACCATCCAGAGCAACCGCCCTCCCCAACGGGAAAAACACGACCCCTGCATAACCTAATCCGGACACCTGTCCCGGAAACCCCACCGAGTACCTACACCACCGAGCAACCACATCGGTACACCACCGAGCAACTACATCGGTACACCACCGAGCAACTACATCGGTAAACCATGCCAGGCGCCTACCTCGACGGGTCGCACCGCTCACACCTTGGAGCCTCTAGCCCCCCCCTCGCCCAGGTGGGGCCCCACTACGTCACCTCGTGGGGTACACGGGTCATAGACCACTTTTTCGAAAAAATGAACCCTTGCGGTGGCCAACCGCGGGTGCGCGTGCTGCATCCTCGAGCATCGTAACCAGGTACACAAAACGAAACCAACAATAACGAACCATAGAGATCACCAAATATTAGCACAGTTAGACGAGTAATTGAGATATGTTACAGTTTTCAAATCCCGACACTAAACCTCAGAATGAAAACCCACCTTGAAGTCAGTCGAACGAACCACCTGAATGTAGGCCGATCCCGAACTCCCGCTAGACTAGACTGGTGCTGAACTACTGGGCCCTGAACAGAAACTGTGATCAGAAATAGACTCACTCATACCCATCCCGACAACACTACAGTAACCTGAATCCATTCATTCATACCGTGGCACGCGAAACACGCGCCAGAAATCGTAAAACCGACGATTTCGCCGATTTACGAAACGATACCAATTTCCGCTCAACGAGAGTCTACAGAAATATAACAAATTGCACAGAGACATGTTTACTCTGTTTAAATACTGTCCATAAGGTTACAATTGCAAGTTAACCCATTAAACTTCTCTAAATTGCATAATAGCTTTGTTTTAAACGCTGTTTCGACTCGTTCTCGAAGTCCTGGAAGCCAAAGACAGCGCCGTAAGTTTCAGCGCATCAGAAACGACGAGACAGAGCTCGTGCTCACGGGCTTGGGCCAGCATGAGGCCCAATTACAAGGTTGGCCCATAAACTCTTAGGGCCCAAAATGACATATTGCTACAACTCATTACACACTTGATCAAACTGAGATTTACTGTGAGCATGGTGCCTAGATTGGATAGAGAAGTGAGATGCTCACATGAGGTGCGCCGGAGGATGGCCGAAGAAGTCGCCGAAGTAACACCCTAAAAAACGCTAGGCTGGGGTTGCACCCACTTGGATCAAACCAGGTTTAAATCTGGAACAAAGGTGAGCCTAAGTTAGATAACCTTCTCAGGTGTGGTTTAGACTCGGCCAAGTCCGCTGCCGGCGGCCGGAGGCCACGGCGGCCGAAGAAATGCCCATCAAAAGCAATTTCAAAAGAAGTTGGAGCAACTTAATTTGCAGAGCCTCTCTGTCCAAAACAACTTGATGGAAAGCTTAAATATAGTCCTTACAACTCACCTGGGTAGTTGGCCGGTGACCAAAGGCGGCGGCGGTGGCCCGCGGTGGAGCTCGGTTACAACAATGGTGCAACTACAAAAACACGATACCCCACCTTAAAAGCTTCATGCAAATGCATGCAAAGCTTCCACGAGACCTAACTGTGACGCCCCACTTCCCAGGGGGTCACCCATCCTAGAACTACTCTAGCTCTAGCACGCTTAACTCTCATGTTCCTCTTGGATCTTGCTACCATCCAAAATGCTATAGCCGGGTTAGAGATTTAGTCCTATATATCATTTATATATAGGACTAATCCAATTCCGGGGGTGTCACATTCTTCCCCCCCTTTAAGCCCATGACGTCCACGTCAGGCTCAAGCACACTCACAAGCACAAGGCGATGTGAGACTCGTCTCGCTAGCCTTAGCCGACCTTGTGAGGAGCTTGCACTCCACTCACAACGGTCATTAGCCGGGGAGCCTCGCTCTACCCGCTATATAACCCGGCTCAGCCGAGACTCATCTCACATTTCGGCTGGTGAATGGCCTCTGATATACCAACTGTGACGCCCCACTTCCAGGGGGTCACCATACCTAGAACTACTCTAGCTCTAGCACGCTTAACTCTCATGTTCTCTTGGATCTTGCTACATCCAAAATGCTCTAGCCGGGTTAGAGATTTAGTCCTATTATAACGAGGGCTCAGTTTCCCACGAATCCCAAATCTCCCGGATACCCTTTGAAGGCGAAACCTTCAAAAAGACATGATCTCCAATCCTAAACTCCAGGTCTCGTCTCCGCACATCGGCGTAGCTCCTCTGTCTGCTCTGAGCTGTCTGAAGATGTTGCCTGATTATCCTGACTTTATCCTCTGCCTCTCGCTACAACTCTGGACCCAAAGTCCGTCTTTCACCCACATCGCTCCAATAAAGTGGGGAACGCCACTTGCGTTCCATACAATGCTTCGAACGGAGCCATCTGGATGCTCGCTTGAAAGCTATTGTTGTACGCAAACTCTGCCAGTGATAAGTGTCGCACCCATCCTCCTCCAAAGTCTAGCGTGCAAGCCCGGAGCATGTCCTCAGAATCTGAATAGTCCGCTCTGACTGTCCGTTTGTCTGTGGGTGGAAAGCCGTGCTGAAACTTAGCTGCGTCCCCAAAGTGGCCTGTAGACTCCTCCAAAAGCGCGAAACAAACCTCGAATCTCGATCAGATACAATGGAGGTAGGCACGCCATGCACCTCACTACCGTCGCTAAATACAGCTGTGCCAGTCGGTCTAGTGGCCAAGTCACTGTACCGGTAAAAAGTGAGCGGATTTGGTGAGTCTGTCCACGACTACCCAGATCGCGTCTGCTCCTGACTGCGCCCTTGGCAACCCGGTGACCAAAATCCATGGTAACATGTTCCCATTTCCATTCATGGATTGGGAGACTCTGCAACTTGCCAGCAGGTACACGATGCTCAGCCTTTACTTGCTGACAAATTAAGGAATTTGCTACAAACCTTCCCAATGTCCTCTTTTCATCCCGTTCCACCAGAACTGTGCCTTGAGGTCCCTATACATCTTAGTCCCCCCAGGATGGATGGTATAAGGTGTATAGTGGGCCTCCCTCAAGATCTGCTCTCGAATCTCTGTATCCATGGGCACACAAGCTCGGTCCCTGTACCGAAGTACTCCCGAAGCATCAACTGAAAAATCCCCCTGCCGAGTCCGTCTGAATCTGCTCTCGAACCCTCATCAAGTGGGGGTCCTCACTCTGTCTCTCCCGAATCCTGTCCAACTGAGTGGGCTGTACGACTAGAGTCATAAGTCGCGCAGAGACCCCAGGGGATACAACCTCGAGCTCTAACCGCCTCATCTGCTCAAGTAGTGGCGCCTGATCGGTGATCATCAAAGATAAGCTCTGCACTGCTCTCCTGCTCAAGGCATCAGCAACCACGTTGGCCTTGCCGGGATGGTAGAGTATATCTACATCATAATCCTTTAATAATTCTAACCATCGGCGTTGCCTCAAGTTGAGCTCCTTCTGTGTGAACAAGTATTTCCAGCTCTTGTGATCTGTGTAAATCTCGCAGTGCTCCCCATACAGATAATGGCGCCACAACTTCAATGCAAAAACCACTGCAGCAAGCTCCAAGTCATGGGTGGGGTAGTTCTTTTCATAATCTTTTAGCTGCCGAGAGGCATACGCGATCACTCTACCCTCCTGCATCAGCACGCATCCAAGTCCATTGTGCGATGCATCACTATAAATCACATATCCTTTCCCCATAATAGGGAGGGAAAGGATAGGAGCCGACATCAATCTGTTCTTTAATTCCTCAAAGCTCCTCTGGCAATCCTCACTCCAAATAAACTTAATCCCTTTACGAGTCAGACGAGTGAGGGGTGTGGAAAGTTTCGCAAAACCTTCCACAAACCGACGGTAGTATCCGGCTAAGCCCATAAAACTGCGAACCTCAGATACCGTCGTTGGTCGAGGCCAATCCCGGACTGCCTCAATCTTCGCCGGGTCCACGGCCACCTCCTGCGGCGGAGATCACATGCCCCAAAAAGGTGACCTCTCTAAGCCAAAATTCGCACTTAGATAGTTTGGCATACAACTTCTTTTCCCAGAGAAGTTGCAGTACAATCCTCAGATGCTCCTCGTGCTCTGCATCACTCCGTGAATAGATCAGGATATCATCAATAAACACCACCACGAATCGATCCAGATATGGCCGAAAAATCCTATTCATTAAATCCATAAAAGCAGCAGGGGCATTAGTCAATCCAAAAGGCATGACGGTAAACTCATAATGCCCGTACCGCGTCCTGAATGCCGTCTTCGGGATGTCCTCGGCCTTCACCTTCAGTTGGTGGTAACCAGACTGTAAGTCAATCTTGGAGAAGACACAAGACCCTTGCAGCTGATCAAATAGATCATCGATGCGCGGCAAAGGGTACTTGTTCTTGATGGTCACTTTATTCAGCTCTCGATAATCAACACACAGTCGAAGTGATCCATCTTTCTTCTTCACAAATAGCACCGGCGCTCCCCAAGGCGATACACTTGGCCTCACCAAGCCTTTACCCATTAAATCCTGAAGTTGCGCCTTTAACTCTCACAACTCAGCCGGTGCCATCCGGTAAGGAGCCTTAGAGATTGGCGCAGTTCCTAGGACTACGTCAATCCAAAACTCAACCTCCCTATCCGGCGGCATACAAGTCAACTCCGGTGGAAACACGTCCGGGAACTCATGGACAATAGGGATATCCGTGAGTCCCGGTGCCGCCGTAGGCTCCTTTACCACACAAGCCAAAAAGGCTACGCAGCCACTGCGCATCATCTTGCCTCGCCCGAGAAGTCGAAACCACAGAGGCAAAGAAAGCACTCTGGCACCCCCTGTAAACGAACACCTCCTGGCCTGGCTCGCTAAAAGTAACAGTCCTCGCGGCGCAGTCAATCGTCGCGAAATAGCGGGCCAGCCAATCCACCCCCAGTACAATGTCAAAATCTCGCAGCTGACTAAGGACCATGAGGTCCGCTGGCAAAACCCAAGACTCAAGCTGTACAGGGCAAGACCAACAACACTCCTCTACATGCAATGTATGCTCAGGAATCCGTACCTCTAATGCATGTGGCAACCGACCTAACTCTAATCCATAGGATGATGCAAATGATCTACTGATAAAAGAATGTGATGCACCAGTATCAAATAAAGTGCGAGCTCTAGTACCAAAAAGTAAAGTGATACCTGCCACCACGTGGTCGGCTGCTGCGGAGTCCTCTACCTGGGCGGCGTAAACACGCCCACTCTGTGCCGGGGGTCTGTAGTCTGCAGGATCCGAAGAAGGAGCCCTGCTCGCTGGAGCATAAGGCCGCTGTTGGGGCGCCGAAGGGGCTGATGCTGAGGAAGGAGCCGGCGATGCCAAGAAAGGGCAAGTAGCCACGAATGTGGCCAGACTGTCCACATCGATAACAGCGGCCAAACCTCTGATCACAAGTATCCGACGGGTGCTGTCCCCTGCAAAAGATGCACCTGACCGCCGACTGAGACTGCCTCGACTGCTGCTGCTGCTGCCTCTGCCGCTGTGACCCCTGCTGTCGAGACTGCGACCTCTGCTTGCTGCGAATGCTGCTGCTGTCGCTGGGGCTGCTGCTGCTGATGCTGCGGGGGCCTCTGGGATCCCCCAGACCCTCGCCGCTCCGAGCGCCCACGGCCCGTAAACTGAGGCGGTGGCGGTCGGGGCGGCCTCCAGGAACTGGCCTGTCCCCCATCATCTGGCGCTGGTCGCTTCCTCTCAGAACCCTGAGCGACCAGGCCTCCACGTCTAGCGACAACGTGGTCTCCCCTCTCGACCCACTGTGCATGATCCACCGCCTCTGATAAGGTCTGAAGCCTCTGGGCGTGCACTAAGGTATAAATCTCTGGGCGAAGGCCCGTCTCAAAAGCTCTACCTGGTGCGGCCCATCCCTGGCAACATAGGGCACGCAGTTGAGCAACTGCGTGAACTCCTGAAAATAATCCCATACAGCCCGATCACCTTGCTGTAGATTCTTCAAGTCATCCTCAATCTTTTTCTTCACGCTCGTGGAGAAATAGGTGTCCATAATCATCCGCCGAAACTCTGACCAAGGCAGCTGTCGGGTAATTTGAAACTCCAAAGGCTCAACCCGACGCCACCAAGCATCTGCATCCCCCTCTTGACAGTGTACTGCCATATGCACTCTGTATCTATGGTCAATGAAGAAGTCCTGAAATAACTTCTCCATTGCTGCCAGCCACGATCCTATCTCCCACGGATGTGTGCTTCGCCCTGAGAACCTAGGCGGTCCTCGCTTGCAAAACTGTGAGAGCTTGTCAGCAAACTCCCGCTTCTCCGCCGGGGTTAACGGCCTGAACATCCCCTGGGCCCCACTGCTCGACGACGGTGCCGTAGGGACTGGTGGAATAGCCGGTGGTACAACAGGTGGTACAGGGGCCTCTACAGTAGCAGGGGGAGGTGCCCCAACCTGGGCAAGCAACTGGTCAAACCTCTGCTCCTGACGGCGGTGGCTCTCCGCCAACTGGGCCACCATGGCCCTGAGCTCACTAATCTCCGAAGGCCCGGACTGCTCCGGCTCCTCCGGGGGTGTAGGAGTACCCCGAGTAGGGATCTGCCGCCTAGGAGGCATCCTGCCACACAAGAAACCACGGGTCAGTAAACAAAAGCACTCTCGACCCAATCCAGCGAAAGTCATGAACATCCCCCTATTTCTGTAACCTTATGTTGTCTGCAGCCAACATAATAGTCTACCAGAAATAGGATATGCCAATCCCTCTCCACTCACAGGAAGAGTTAATAATAAATTGCCGACTTTCGTAAAATGTCGCGTCACTCGCGCCCTGCCATCCTAGGGTCTGCCAAAAACCTAGGGTTTCCTAAGTCCCAACTGACCTATCCCTAAGCTCTGATACCATTTTAATCTGTCACGCCCCGGGTGTAAACCAGAACCCGGGCTCGTCCACAGATCCGCCGTGCACACGGAATTTCCCGTGTACACGAAGCGCTGGTAACCTGCTCAGATATGAAGATATAATAAAGGAGCATAAAACAGAGCTAAACTAAAACTAGTACATCTCAGAAGAATACTGGAAAGTAAAGTACAACATAATTCTCAAAAATATACATGTGTCTCTCCCAGCACACACAAAAAAATCATCCAGCTGGCCGAAGCCAGACCCCAAAATAAAAGGAAGTACAACAGTCTGAGTGTACCGGGGATACATCCAAATCTATCAAACTCAGGATCAGGGGAAAACAGCTAGCTAGTCAACGATCCTCTTACCTCGGTCCAGGGAAGAGGGTCCCGCAACTCCCGCAGAGGACTCTGCAAAACAAAGGGGAAAAGAAGAGGGAAAAAGAGTGGGGGTGAGAACTACTATAAAGACAGTAGCCTCCCCTAGTGGGTAAACCTCAACTCGAACCTGCCCACTAGGACTACCAGAGGCGAAAAGAATAAAAGTGGTAAACTGAAAATAAAACTACTAATAAAAGCTACCACTAGTATGCCTCTACATGCCCAGCTAAAAGATAGCTACATATATACATCAGAATAACAAAGCCTGCCTGACCAAACCAATCTATACCCCAGTAAACCCTGGTACTGCCTGCGATGCCTGCCAAATCGGGTATGCCAGCCTACGCATAACACCGATAGGGGATAGGAGTCTCAAGGACTCAAGTCTGCATAACGCGCACTCCGGAGTGGCACTCGAGGGGAGCGACCCACACGAGTAAAATGCCTGAGTAAAAAGTCCGCAGGACTGGATCATGACACTGATCTAAATGGAAATAACCATCCACTAAAAGAAACCCAAATCCTCTCCCCGATCTGATGCAATAACAACTGTCCGGTCAACCGCCCAAAATCCGCGGTTGCCGCAACACCCTGCCATCACAGCCTGTCCGTCCTGAATCCCAAGTATCTGACTACACTATCCCAGCCCCTGCTCTAACCTGAGCATGACATCCCCTATGTCAAGATAACTGGAGAAAATGAAATCATGGTTTCTCCTAAGTCAATTCCAGCATGATAGTTCAGCAGAAAAAGGTGGCCTAACTAGATGACCATTCAAGCATGCAAAAGTCCTTTACTAAGCAAGATAATTTTAATATTCCAATTCTTACATTATGCCTTGGGTAAAAATATCCAAAATATTAACCTGCCATAAGCTGATTTAGACACATGCCTAAGTCCTTCAATAAACATTAAGTATGAAACAGATTTAGCCGGTTATTACCATTTATTAGTGTCTAGTCCTCTAAAGATACAAGTATCAATCGTGAGCCCTTTTCTTTTCATTAAGCATGCTCTGTTCATTTTTACTAGTATGTTAGCCATATTAATAAATACAAGCTCCAATATGCCTAGTGGGTTGTCCAAAATAAGAGGTTAACAACGGTACCCACCTCGAGCGCTAAAATCCTGTCCCAAATGCGAAAACCCGCGCTCGCACCAAAACTCACCGCAATGCTGTGCCAAACCTCCAAGAAGAACATACATAATTTTAGTCCTTCAAACATCACAAAATCTGTCCCAAAATTACCGATCCAAAGATCTCAGATTTTCACCTGCGAAGGGTGCTCAGAAAATTCTAATAAAAATACCGTTGTGTTCCTTGCGACGAACCCGTCGAAACGAGTACCTGCACGTTCAAAACCGAGCTTCCTTCGTTGAGATACAAATTCGGCAAGGGGAACACCCCAAACAAAACTGTGCAGAATTTCTGTACCAAAAAGTTACAGAGAAATGAGATTTCCACCTTCGAAAAATATTCAGAAAAATCTGAGAAAATTCCAGGAGATTCCTCGCGAGATTTAGATGAGAAATGCCTTTTGAATCGCCTCGATCCGTCGCCTGAGCGCGAAGTTATAGCCAAATCAAGCAGGTGCTATCCAAAACTCCGCGAGGAAAAATGGGTCACAAAGAAGCTCGGGAAAACTCAAAATCCACAAGAAAACCAGGGGCAACTCAAAATATCAAAAATGAAGCCCTACCTGTCGAGAGTCCAACGGCGCAAAAATCACCCGAATCGGAGGTCGGGGTGAGCCGGGGGAGCCTAAACACTGCGAAGGGACGAAACGGGTCGTCGAAGAACGAGTGTTGCGCCGCGCCGGAAAATGCCCAACCTCGAAAAACGCGCTCCTAAAATCTCAGGAGTGAGCGACATGAAGGGTTTCAGGTAGAGGAAAATTTTTCTTTAAGGGTTCACTGTGGAAATCCTCACAGAATGTGAGCAAAATGGCCCCCCAAAAGGCCTTTATATAGGCTGCCAACACCCCCCCCTTTTTGTCGGATTCGGGCGCCACTTTCGGGCGCCCGAATCCTCAAAGCAGGTTGGACGGGGGGTCGTCCGACCGCCCGAAAATCCCTGGAGCGGCCACGTGTCCCCCGCACAGCAAATAGCCGTGCGGGGCGACTGGCCGCCCGCCACGTGGCCCGGGTGCGCTGGAGGCGGTGCATGCACCCCTCCGCTGGCCCCCCGACACGTGGCCCGCACTCGAGTGCGGGCCATGTGCGGCTGACCAGCCGCACTGTGGCCCTGCACCGGCCCGCGCCCCGAGGCGCCGCCTCGGGCACGAGTGGACCGAGTCCAGGTGGACCACCCAACCAGCCGGCGACGCGTGTCGTGCGCCCGGTCCACGAGCCCCGCGCCAACCTCCCTGGACCGCGCCCCACACGCCCGCCAGTCCGCGCCTGCCACGTGGCCCGCCGCGCGGTCCATGCACCGCCGCGCCCTTTCCCGTGGACCGAGCGACGTGGGCCGCCCAATGGTGAGCTGCCACGTGGCATAGGCCGGTCCACGAAGCACCCCCATGCACCAAAAATCCCCCGAAACTTCCGGAAACCCGTTTTTGGTCATCCGGACTCCAAATTCGACAAATAAATAGTCGTTTTCAAGCGTTTTTCCGCGTTGAATCCAAATCCGAACTCCGCTTGGCCCAATTCCTTTTCTAAAATTCGGCAAACACCGCCGAAGACCAAATCAGCTCAAATACCACACAGGGTCCATCTGTGGCACCCCTTTGATGCACCATGGGCCAGACACACCAACACTAGGTGTTCTACTCAGTGGATTCAACGGAAAACTGGACGGGGAAAAACCAGAACACTACATCCTCCCCCACTAAAAAGAGTTTCGTCCTCGAAACAAAAGCCATACCTCAAGCCGGGGCCTCGAACAAATAGGGGTAAGCATCCATCATCGCTGACTCTAGCTCCCAGGTAGCCTCGTGCTCATCACGACCGCTCCAGAGGATCTTCACATAAGGGATGGCCCGGCGGCGCAGCTCTCTAACCTCGCGGTCCAAGATTCTCAATGGCCGCTCAACAAAGCTCAGATCCTCAGCAACCTCCAGTGGGGTGAAATCGATGATGTGAGACGGATCATGAACATACTTCCTCATGGTCGATACATGAAATACATCGTGAACACCGGCAAGCCTGGGAGGAAGTGCAAGCCTGTAGGCAACTGGCCCTCTGATACCAACTGTGACGCCCCACTTCCCAGGGGGTCACCCATCCTAGAACTACTCTAGCTCTAGCACGCTTAACTCTCATGTTTCTCTTGGATCTTGCTACCATCCAAAATGCTATAGGCGGGTTAGAGATTTAGTCCTATTATATCATTTATATAGAGGACTAATCCAAATTCCGGGGGTGTCACATTCTTCCCCCCTTTAAGCCCTGACGTCCACGTCAGGCTCAAGCACACTCACAAGCACCAGGCGATGTGAGACTCGTCTCGCTAGCCTTAGCCGACCTTGTGAGGAGCTGCACTCCACTCACAACGGTCATTAGCCGGGGAGCCTCGCTCTACCCGCTATATAACCCTGGCTCAGCCGAGACTCATCTCACATTTTTGGCTGGTGAATGGCTCTGATACCAACTGTGACGCCCCACTTCCCAGGGGGTCACCCATCCTAGAACTACTCTAGCTCTAGCACGCTTAACTCTCATGTTCCTCTTGGATCTTGCTACCATCCAAAATGCTATAGCCGGGTTAGAGATTTAGTCCTATTATATCATTTATATAGAGGACTAATCCAAATTCCGGGGGTGTCACACTAACAATCTTACCTGGGTCACTGGCTGGCGGCGCGGAGCGGCGGCGATCGCCGGAGCTCAAGCTCGGAAGATCCCGAGGTGCTCTAATGGCGGATTCCGGCCGGTGGCTCTTGAGTCCCAGAAACTTGCACCAACCCACTCACCTCGATGTCGTGGAGCTTGCTGAGGTGATGGCCGGCGACTTGGGTGAGCGGCGGCGCCGGTCGGCGAGGTTCGGCCAAGGCAACAAATAACCCGATTCTAGGGTTGGCTCGTGCGACTCGGATCCTTATCCGATCGTCCTCAAATTTGGTGGAGAGGTTGCAGTCGACGAGAAGATCAAATCCAATGGTCTTGATCTTGATCTCTGCTTAAATGGCCGGATGAAGTCCGAGCACTGGTCTGGCCAAAACGAGGATTCCGGCAAGAGGTTGCTCCCGCCGGCGATAGGGTCGACGACGACCGCTTCCAACCCCACAGAAAAGGTCCACTCGATGTCAGGAACACATTTCTTGGGTCCGTGGGCCAATTAAAAAGAAAAAGTTTCAGCATCTTACCTCGTCGGAAAACCGAGGAAGAAGGAAGGTGGCCCGCGGCAGCACGCAGCGGAGCCCGGCGTCGGGTTCACCCTGGCTCGACGTCACGCATACAGAGGGACTCCCAGATACACTTGGAGCAAACCAACACCTCCCAGGTTGCTTCCCTCGCCCACCATACCAAGAATCCGAGGCTATTCTTGCTTCCTTGAGCAACTCCGGCGACGGGATGGCGGCGCTTGGTGGTGCGAACGGTTGGGAAGAGCAGATGGAGACGAAGGGCTTAGGTGAGGCAACTAAAGAGCTAGGGTTGCGGGTTAGGGTTGCAAGAGAACCCTAATGCATGCCTATATATGCAAAATGCCACAATTGCATTTTGCCCCCTCAACTTTGGATATTTTGTGCTGGGTCCTTCACAGAATAGCCATTTCACACTCTGGTCCTTGTCCATGAAGCGGCACAGTAATCGGAGCATAAAATATAGGGGTTAATGCGTAAAATATCGCACTTTTTGCTGTTTTTCACGCTTTCGAGGCATTTAGTCGTCAAATCGAAAAACGGACTTCGCCACGATGTCCGGATCGACGAAATCTATACAGTATTGATTTTGGTTTGTCGCATTCGATCCCCTATAATTTTAAAATCTATAAAAATACTATAGTTTATACAGTTTGGAACGCTTTACGATGCTTTAGGTTCGTTAAACACAAATTTCGTCAGTGCCACTGCGCTCAGATCGATGACGCCATTTAAATCGACTACCTGGATCGTCAGATTCGGACTCTAGACAGTCGATCGGGCGACGTTGGCCAACGCAGGAATTAAATCAGGGTGTTACTATTCAAATCACTATTCACTTAAGTCACGGGTCCCACTAGTTTTCTTGCTGATTTCAGGACGATCCGACCGTCGGATCAACAAACGGTCTATACTATTTTCAATCGATTCGATGAGACAGTCCTACTGGAGATTTCAGATTTCCGAGATCAGACTCAGATCGGATAGGCAGAAATAGTGCCTCGGAAACTGTGCAATTCGCGCACCGGTACGCAAATCACTAAGGTTTAGGTTTGTTTCCTCACTCGCAAACACACTTGAATTTCTCGAGTGTTACATCACTCACACCTTAAAAGAAGTTTCGTCCTCGAAACTTATATACGCCAGAAATCCAATAAATGGGGAAAGTGCCCAAACATGTCCGACTTGCGCTCCCATTTGGCTTCGCGCCCCTCGTGATCCTCTCATTTCTCTCTAGCACTAGGAGAGATTGCAGTTTCCCCGCCGGGCGTTGATGTTCGGCCCTTATTCGATGACCAACCCAATAGCAAGCCACGAGTTGTGCTACATCCCTTGTCAATTTAAGCCACCAAAAGTCTGCTATTGATCCGTCCTGCTGCGTAATCGCGGTCACCGATATGTCTCCCGTCTGACTCTTACCGCTCCGGGCATCGACTGCGCCACTTGTCTTTTCGGAGTGATCTTGATTGGACGAATCGTTTCCTTGATTTGCTTGGTCGTAATGGCCTTAACTCTCCCCCCTGTGGCCTCAGCACACCTCCGAGTCCATTCCGTGATGCATCGCCACACCTCAAAATTCTCACCGGTTGCCGATAGTGCATACACTGGTGCCTGTGTTAGCCTAACCTTGCATTCTTTGAAGCTCTCCTAACCTTTAGCCGTCCCAAAAAGCCCACCTCGCGATGCCCAAACTCACACCTTTGGAGTTTGGCCTACACTCTCTGGTCCCTGAGAGTCTGCAAGGTCACTCATAAACGCTCATTGTCTGTACGCGAGTTGGTCCAAGAAGGGTCTGAAAATTCTGTTCATCATACCCATGAACATCGCTGCGACGTTCAAATATCCACCCCCGAAGCAATGACACGCAGAACGCCTTATATCTCTTGGCGAAACTCGGTGGTAACCCTGAACGGGGAAACTACCAGACTGAACCGCCCCAAGGCTTCAGACAACCGACGGGCTCAACCCGCCCGGCAACCCTACCGTCCCGTCCCTCTTGATCGGAACTAACCTGAGTAAGCCTGCTCCTCGACTTGGAGTTCCCTGTTATGACACCACCGGTTCGCGGACCACCTCTGACGGTGCTGAGCAGTCCGCAACCAAAGTCTCGCGATGCGTCGAGATACCCCGGTCCTACCACCAAACCCGGACCGATGGGCCCTTAAATGCCCAAACTAACCCGACAACAAAAGTGGGGGAGAGACCACACTAATACCCTTACGAACTCCAGGTTGTGCCAACCAAACCAGCCAGGTCACTGCCTACAAGTAACCCTCCTTTGAGAACAACGAACCCACCCGTCACCAACACGGACCACCTCCACCCGTCACCAACGCGGGCCACTTCCACCCGTCACTAACCCGGGCCACCAGCTCGGAGGATAACCACCATCCCAAATTGCCCGCTCCGACAGTCCGTCCCACCGAGGCGACGGTCAAAACCAAGGCTGGGTTTTTGCTCTAAGACCCACCCCAAGGTCTACCCCAAAGAGAGAGATGTGTTTCGGGTATTCGCGCCGAAAAGACCAATGCCGGCACGCTGGGTAGTCAACCGATCTCGTTGACTCACACTCGCCCTAAGCAAACACAGAGCCAAAACTCAAAAACTACCCCCAAGACCAAACGGTCACCTTCCCAAACAGGAGCACTCTAAGCTCTAGGTCCACTCAACCAAAATCAAGCCCAAACGAACAAGATTTGCTAGCCCCGGTGGTCTCCTTTCTCAACCCAAAGGAGAACCCCAAGACCCCATCTCGACGATTTCTACCACCATCGAAGTGTCTACAGTAAAAAGCCGAACTATGGGTAACAACCGTAGGGGAAAAGTCCTCATTCCCACCCATACCTTGCCCATGGTGCAAAAAGATTCGACCGACTATCTGCGGTAATCTGCTGTAACCTAACACCCGCAAACCAAAAGGTACCAATTTAGACGAGAGGCTACCCGGTTGCCCACGACCGACAACCCAGCGAACACTCTAACAACCACAGTGAATTACACTCTAACAACCGACAAACGGCCGACACACTAACAAACACCGGCGGATTACACTACCACCAGTCACCATTACTAACGACGACCAGAACGTTGGCAGAGGAAGGGATTCGGAAAACAAAAGCCGGCGCAACGATCTGCTGTGTTAACAGCCGCACCAAGTGCATGAACACTGTCAGCAGGCCCACCGTGTCCCGTGCTGGCTGCTTAATCCATTGATTCCCAGCAACCATCAAGACCCCGGTGGCAGCCGGCCTCGACCCCAGCCTCCAAAACAACACGACTACACAAGCACGACAACCGAGCTAAACCGAGAAACAAAACTTAACCCGTACACACACACAACACAAGTCAGCTCTAGACTCCGCTAGCATAGCACTCAACCAACTATCGAGAAAAGGGACCTATACTCCCCCCCCCGATCACTCGCGTTCTACGCACCTATGTCATGCTCATTTCATTGATTAGTAGCTATGTGAGGTATCTTTGTGGATGTCCGACACTGACTGCTGTGGTTAAAGAAAGTCTCTGATACCATCTTAATCTGTCACGCACCGGGGGTTTCATTGAGCGGAAGGTAATCAACGAAAAGATTTAACTTTGCATATACATTATTTTTTTGAAAGTCCTTTCTCCCCGGTGCGTGCCCAGACCCACCGCATACACAGATTCACCGCGCAAACGGGCGGAGTCTCCTCTGTATACGCATGGCGTCGCAGTTACAACAATCATTTAATCAAAGCAGTTTACTAACATGAACGCGCAAGACTAAAGAATTCACGAGGCCGACTGATTGGAAAGGATAAATCCACAAGTTTTAAAAGCGGTGCCCACACGGCACCCAGGTTTTTAAAACAGTTTTCGAAATTCATAAATCCCCAGGGTTTTTAAAACGGTGCCCACACGACACCCAGATTTTAAAACAGTTTTCGCAATTCATTTTCTTTTTTTTTTGTAGTTCGAAAACGGCCAAACAGGAGAAGAATAACATCAACCATCCACATAAGTAAGAGGAAACATCCCAACATCCACACCGACCCCACAAGGGTATCGAAATCAACACAGTAGCTACTAACAGGTAATGAAAATGTGCATGAAGGAAATAAATACAGTTTATGGCCTCGAAGGAACAAAAAGATGCTCTTGCCACGACCTCACCGTCGCCCTAGCTCTCACCCCTGAAGGAACCTGTCACGGAGTGGGAAGTCGGCGACACAAGATATAAAGATGGAATGCAGGAAAAACTGTAACTAAAGCAGACCGTGAGAACCATCCAGAGCAACCGCCCTCCCCAACGGGAAAAACACGTGTCACGCCCCGGGGTCGAAACTGCGACCCGGGCTCGCTAACAGATCCGCCATCTGTACCGAAACTGCCGCACAGACGAAGCGTCTACCCTGCAAGTTAGATCTAGAACTAGAACATGTATCAGAGCTGAAACTATAAATCAAAAGCTACACTGTAAATCTGAAATAAATAAATCTCCAGTAATACATAAATCCTCAGTACAGATTCATCAAATGAAATAATAAAATACAATCCTCACCCTCTCAGTACAAAAGTGGAATCATAAAACTAACGGGGTACATCTATCTCTAACTAAAAAGCTGGTAAGGAACTACTCGGCCACGTCCTCACCTCGATCTGCTGTCTCCGCACGAACCAAGCCGGAACAGCTGCCTCAACCTGTCACCGCAGCGGGTGTGAGATCTACTGCCGGAGGCAGATCTCAGTGGGTACCGTCCCAATATCCACGGTATGCCCACTAAGTCTACTGGAGGCAAAACAGGTAGGTATGCAGATAGATAGATAAAAGGGGTAAGCAGGAAAGAAACTACAGCTAACATGTATCATCATTATCAAGGAACTCTACTCAGACCCTGCTATGCATACACTCTCACTGCTAATAAAATGGCTGAAGTACTATGCTCAAAGGAAAACTCATCTATGAACATGCAATGAAACTCACTCACACAAATCACCCAATCGCAATGACTGTCCCACTTTTAGGACCAGTCAAGCCTGCACTCATCTACTGCCACTACACCCAAACAGGACTTGGTCTTACGTAGGGTGTCCCTCAAGGACTATCTCAGTAATCACATCGCAGCCTCGTCAGGCTCGGTATCATCATCGCATCCGGAGCGTAGCTCGCGGGGAGCGACCCCGCGAACTCAAGTATCTCAAGTATCTCATAACTGGCATAAAATGCCAGGCTCAGCAGGCTATAATCCTCGATCAAACAGATCGATATCACGAGCTCAAAAGCACAACTCGGTCGGTGAAAGACCCCTCGATTCGATCAGGAAAAGCCCACACGATCTCAAAGCTATGTCGGAGAAACCTCGACGACTCAATCTGATAATGCATAACCCATGGCTAAGTCGGGAAATCTCCACGACTCGATCAGCCAGAACCCCGAAATCCTCAAAGCTAGGTGGGAGAACCACCCCCACCAAAAAATCAGAACACATCCTGTGATCTAGAATAATCCCCTCCAAAGCTCAAAACTCAAATGACACTATACTCATCTCAAAAGCTCAGAAAGAGACCCCTCGGCCCCCAGGCACGAGGGCAGAAGCACCCTAAACCTATGCCATACCTCTGGCGAATTCCTAAGTTAAAAACCACTTTCGAAAACATTGATTTTTCCTTAAAAACGGTTTTCTCGATTTTTAAAACGGTTCAGGTGCAAATAGGATGCAAACAAAACATGAAACCTAGTGTCATATGGTATCAGGAATCTATTAAAAATAATCTGGGGTTCTACATAATTTTCTTAAAATTTCCAGGCAACTATCAGATGTAAAACCGTGAAAATAGCATAATAAATATGATCAAATTGCATTCAGGAACATTAAAAGGCATTCCATACATTTTGGAGAAATTCCAACCCACCTGAAGCGCTTTCCGTAGCCATTGCTGAAGTCGGTGAAGCGGCGTACCCTCAATCTGACGAAACCTCGAAAAACGCGCCGCGCGCGCACACCGTCGTGTACCCGGAAAAATTCCCCGGAGGTTCGAATAAAATTCTTGAGTCCACTACGAAAATCTCTCGCGCCACCGGCTCGCTCCTCAGCCAACATGCAACACACCCAAAGCTCCAGCATAAAATCAAGCCTAAGTACTCCACCACTAAATCAACAGTAAGCTCACTTTACCACAAAAACCCCATAATTCCACACCACATACATCTCTCTGCATCAACACAAAACACAAGCCTTATTGCCTCCACAAAACCTCAGCACACTACAGATCCACAATAAAAATCTGCACACTAATTCATAAATGCCCACATAATATTATTCACTTAATTCCATCTACAACAACAGCATATTTAAAAGCTTCCAAAAGCACATACTAATTCCACTATTAATTTATTCAAAAAACTCATCCCTCATCCCTCTTCTTCATCCTTCATCTTCTTACTCTTCCTTCATCCATTTATCCATTCCTCTGCTTCCTCACACTTTGCTCTGTTTCAGGTTGAAGGAGGTGAAGTGAGTTGGCAAATATTAATTAAGAGGGGTGGGTGGCTTAATTAAATGCGGTTGGTGAGATGTAACGTGAGAGGAAGAAAAGTCCAAAATGCCCCCCTCCAAGCCACACAACAAAAACACTTCACAAATCCACCTCCATTCAGGCTTCCTTTCTTCATAAGCTAATACTAATTAAATTAATTAAATAATCCTTAATTAGCCAACTCCAACTCACTTTTTGGCTTCGGGGCCCCCGCACTAGCCCGAAACCTCCCGAACTCCGCTGTAATCTGAAAATACAGATGTTCCAAGTGTACACGAACTTCCTGCACTCTACTGTGAAGTCGGTATTTCCCAAATCCAGTCCTCAATCGGCGCACAAAGCCCGAAAAACTCCGGATCGAGCTGGGGCTTCCGCGTAGATCCAAATCAACCCGAACTCATCTATAAACACATATGGAACATGCTCGTGACAATTTCCTCCGCTCCACGCCATCTTGCGAGGTCGGTGCGCCGTCCGAAATCCCGGTATTCTACACTCTCTCCTCCTTAAAAAGGGTTTCGTCCTCAAAACCTAGAATAAATCCATAACTTAGGAGGGTGTCTCAAACCAAGGGAAAAGGAGGTCCTCAACTCATCCCCGGCTCTCAAGTGGCCTTTCTCTCAACAAAAGGGCTCCTCTGAACCTTCGCCATGGTATAACCCGACTGCAAAAATTCTTCCGTCTCACCAGCAAGAATTGCATCAGTCGATCCTGGTAACTCAATTCCTTGTCCAAATCCAATGAAGTGAAATCCAAAACACGCCAGGGATCAAAAATATTTCTTTCAGCCAGATAAATTCTCGCGGACCAAACTCCCCGCATATACTTAAATCTACAAATCCCCGCGGATAGAGGCTTCCACAAATCAAGATCTTCAAATCCAAACTCTAAGCCTCCAATTGGCACAACCTCTCCGTTGCTCCATAGCAACTAAATGCTCAAAGCTCCATAATGCACTCCTACCTCCCTTTACAGGAAAAGAAAATTCAACATCAGGGACATACCCCAAATTTCTAACTCTCAATTCCAAGTTTCCAAAGTAGCACTCACAAATCGACCATCTCATTTCCAAGGTTGCGCTGCTCGCCTAAACAAGCCATCCATGACCATAATGTCCTCGCCGGGATAACACTGTAATAACAATCATACATCTTTGAAAACTCTATCCGCTGACGTTTCCTCAAACCAAACTCTTCCTGAGTATCCAAGTACTTCAGGTTCGAGGGTCTAAGAATAATTTACTTCTCTTCCAATCACTGGCAAATATCTACATTGACGCTGGCATCAACCTCAGCTTTAACTCTTCAAAGCTACACTGGCACTACTTACTCCAAAAACTCCGGACCTCTGCCAGAAACGTGGGTTAGGCTCAACCCGTAGGGTATTACTCTTCGTTGGGTTCTCTGTCCCTTTTGCAGCTGAAATCATAAGGCCTAATCCACAGAACCATTCGAAGTCAAAAGCATGCCCTCTAAACTTGACCTTAAACTTCTTCTCTCTCGGAGGTTGCAGCATTCTCTCCAAGTGCTCCTCAGGCTCTCTATCGCCACGGAAATAAATTCCAAGTTCCATGACGGGTACGGCTGCCCACCCGTCCAAAAACAGCTGGAACACTCGATTCCTCAAATCCTAAAGGCGACAAGGCATCAATCAATCCATTTGATTGTACTGTAAGCTCACAATGCCCCTACTGGGTTCTGATCACACACTGGGCACAGCCCTTGGCTGTATGGTTCCAAAAAGATACTTGCCTCACAAATGAGCATCTGCTGCAACACAATCCGAGTCTGTCTGTACGCGAACCATCAAAGAACTCTCACCGTTGTGTACTCACAACATGGCATCACTGCCGTGCTCCAACGGCGTGGCATCACCACCGTGTATCAACGGTGTGGCGTCATACTCAAGTATCCATCTCTCGGATCCTCACTGTCGTAATCCCACGACGTGGTACTGGGTCACACAGACCTCTCGATCCATCAAATCCCGCAACTGCACCATCAGCTCTCACTCTCCGTCTCGCAGGTGATACTCCAATAGGTGCTACTATAGTCGGCGCAGTTTCCGAAACCACGTCAATCACTATCTCAATCTCAATCTCACAAAGCGGCGGCTTCAATAACAGATCAGGTAGACTTTCACCCGGGATCACATGGGCGATAAAGAATATTCGTTAGTCCCAGTGCCGCCGCAGGCACCTCCTTCACAATCGCTAGCAAGCGATCCGACCACGACTCAACCTCAGTCGTGCTTTAGCTCCCTCTAGAACATACACCTCCTGACCAGGTCTACGGAGGGTTATTGTCATCTCTCGGCAATCCATGGTAGCATAAAATTGGGATAGCCAATCCCAATTCAACCTCATAACAACATCTCTGAACTGATGAGGGACTAACAACTCGATGCTCAAATCCAAGGTCCTAACCGCACTGGGCAGGACTGGCAACACTCATCCATGTGCTAAAACGTGAACAGGAACCTGATCCTCACGCGCACAAGCCAACAGTCCCATCTCTGGCCCACACGAAGCTAACCCCTGCTCTACTGAAACACACACACGCGGTGTCGGCATTAACATGCTCTAACTCCAATGATCACAAGGAAAATCACACCAGGTAAGACGCGATCCACTATCCTTGCGTCCTCTAACCGGCTGCACAATCTCTTCTTCTGGATGCTGGTGGCCATCGCTCTAACTGCTTGGGCATGACGGCTCCATCAGTCTACCGGTACAACGGATGAACCTCTTTATCCGAAAAGCGGTAGAGGGTGCCGTGGCAAGCGGCAGCTCCAAGAGCACTAGGTAGGGACACTCTGCCTGAAATGTCCTAACACTGCTACTGGTGCTTCAACTATCGAGAACCTCCAGGTCTCTGTCTCCTCTGAGACACATGATCCTAAGACTGACACTATGGCAACCTCGATCCACTCAACTATCCCTAAAAAATCGATGATGCTGGACGTCTCTCACTGGAGCTGGTCCCTCGCTCTTCGTCCCTCCTGGACGTGATCAATGATCCCCGGTCAATCCATCGAACATGCACAATCGCTGCATCTACAGTCGGCACTCGCCGAGAATACACAAAGAGATTGATATCCAGACGCAGTCCCCTCTAAAGCAAAATCAACCTCTAAGCCTCATCCTGGCGACAAGGGGGGTACACGGCTCAACCGTCGCGGAAACTCGCTCCAGGTCATCAACTGCGCTCCCGGTGGTCCAACCGGACGAACTCGACGCCACCAACTCTCGGCGTCCCTATCCAAGAGTGCATGAGCAAGCGCCCTGAAGCTTCTACTCGATGAATAAATTCTCAACAGCTCTTCCATAGCAGCGATCCAGTTCTCGGCCTCCCAAGGATCCAACTCTATCCCAAAATCTGCAGGAAATGGAACTGGATGAAGTAGATAACCGGTCAGCAACCTCGCGCTGCTTCTGCACTATCCGTGGTGCGATCAGGGTCGAAATCGACGATGCCGCAGCCGGTAGTACTACTGGCGATACCTCGGGTGATGCTCTCAGCTCAAGCATGCGCATCACGCGCTCCATGTTCTCTTCCTGGCGCCGCATCGCCTCAAACGTCTGAGCTACCTGGGTTCGTAACTCTTAGACCTCTCTCTGGTCTATCCATTTAGCCTCCCGCTGTTCGACTCCTCATCCAAGGTCAAACACGCCCTTGCCGCTGCACGGCGTCTCGGAAGCATCGGAAACCGCTGCAACAAAATAAACATTAGGACCCAAACTCTCTCGACCCAATCAAGCGAAAGTCTAAAACATGTTATCCATACTAAAGCATTATGTTGTCTGCAGCCAACATAATTATCTTTAGAGAAATAACATGTAAAATCACTCGCCCCAATCCTCTAGGGGATGTACAAACTCAATCAGGACTCTCGCTAAAGTCTCGTCTCTCACGACAGTCATCCTACTGTCCAACCAATAGCCTAGGGTCTCTAAGTCCTCAATGACCTATACACCTAGGCTCTGATACCACCCTAATCTGTCACGCCCCAAATTAACATATACTCTCACACACAAAAAACTGTAAGCTCCAACCCTCCACACTCACATCAGCAGCTGCATTAGGCACGAAGCTCTTGTACCACCCAAACAGCTCAGGGGAAAAAAATCCACAAGGTGCACCCACACACTGCCTCGGGCTCCGCACAGCACCTCGGCGAGAAGATCGCCGCAAAACACGCCGACCTGAGAGAGCAAGAGGGAAAAACCAAAGAAAAAGTCAAACTCGATCACCATACGATCGCCGACGAAAAAAACCGGACCCAAAAGCGACAACCCGCGCGCGACGACGCGAGTCGCAAGCCGTAGCCAGCTCAACGGCACGCGGCGCGGCCGCTGCCCGCGCAATTGCGCGCCAGCCACGCGGCCTCCAGGACAGCCGCGCGGCGCCTGGCCTGCCCCGCGCGGCGCCCTGGTACTCACCGCGTGGCGCCCAGGGACGCACCGCACGGCGCCCTGGCGACCGCTGCGCAGCGCCCAGGGGCGCACCGCGCGGCGCCCAGGGACGCACTTGTCAGCGCCCTCCCCCAGCGCGGCGCCGACACGCTGCGCGACGCCCGGTTGCGAGCCCGCGCAGCAGCCCTCCGGTTAAAGCGCGCGGCCGCACCACCATGGACAAGTAGTCCAAACCAAACCGACCACCTCCAAAACCAACCAAAAACCAAAACTCAAAAGCCAAAGCTTCAACAAGGAGAAAACCAAAAAAACTGCTACATACCTATAATAACATCCAACGCGCGCGTTCCGCCTGCTACACGCGGCCACAAGCCGGAAACACCACCATGAAAACCACACTAAAAAAAAAACTCATCCCTCATCCCTCTTCTTCATCCTTCATCTTCTTACTCTTCCTTCATCCATTTATCCATTCCTCTGCTTCCTCACACTTTGCTCTGTTTCAGGTTGAAGGAGGTGAAGTGAGTTGGCAAATATTAATTAAGAGGGGTGGGTGGCTTAATTAAATGCGGTTGGTGAGATGTAACGTGAGAGAAAGAAAAGTCCAAAATGCCCCACTCCAAGCCACACAACAAAAACACTTCACAAATCCACCTCCATTCAGGCTTCCTTTCTTCATAAGCTAATACTAATTAAATTAATTAAATAATCCTTAATTAGCCAACTCCAACTCACTTTTTGGCTTCGGGGCCCCCGCACTAGCCCGAAACCTCCCGAACTCCGCTGTAATCTGAAAATACACATGTTCCAAGTGTACACGAACTTCCTGCACTCTACTGTGAAGTCGGTATTTCCCAAATCCAGTCCTCAATCGGCGCACAAAGCCCGGAAAACTCCGAATCGAGCTGGGGCTTCCGCGTAGATCCAAATCAACCCGAACTCATCTATAAACACATATGGAACATGCTCGTGACAATTTCCTCCGCTCCACGCCATCTTGCGAGGTCGGTGCGCCGTCCGAAATCCCCGTATTCTACAACACGACCCCTGCATAACCTAATCCGGACACCTGTCCTGGCAACCCCACCGAGTACCTACACCACCGAGCAACCACATCGGTACACCACCGAGCAACTACATCGGTACACCACCGAGCAACTACATCGGTAAACAACGCCAGGAGCCAACCTCGACGGGTCGCACCGCTCACACCTTGGCGCCTCTAGCCCCCCCTCGCCCAGGGGGGGCCCCCACTACGTCACCTCGTGGGGTACACGGGTCATAGACCACTTTTTCGGAAAAGCGCACCCTTGCGGTGGCCAAACCGCGGATGCGCGTGCTGCAGCCTCTAGCATCGTAACCAGGTACACAAAACGAAACCAAAAATAACGAACCATAGAGATCACCAAGTATTAGCACAGTTAGACGAGTAATTGAGATATGTTACGGTTTTCAAATCCCGACACTAAACTTCATAATGAAAACCCACCTCGAAGTCAGTCGAACGAACTACCTGAATGTAGGCCGATCCCGAACTCCCGCTAGACTAGACTAGTGCTGAACTGCTGGGCCCTGAACAGAAACTGTGATCAGAAATAGACTTACTCATACCCATCCTGACAACACTACAGTAACCTGAATCCATTCTTTCAAACCGAGGCACGCGAAACACGCGCCAGAAATCATAAAACCGACGATTTCGGCGATTTACTGAACGATATCCATTTTCCGCTCAACGAGAGTCTACAGAAATCTAACAAATTGCCCAGAGACATGTTCACTCTGTTTAAATACTGTCCATATGGTTACAATTGCAAGTTAACCCATTAAAATTCTCTAAATTGCATAATAGCTTTGTTTTAAACGTTGTTTCGACTCGTTCTCGAAGTCCTGGAAGCCAAAGATAGCGCCGTAAGTTTCAGCACGTCCGAAACGATAAGACGGAGCTCGTGCTCACGGGCTTGGGCCAGCATGAGGCCCAATTACAAGGTTGGCCCATAAACTCTTAGGGCCCAAAATGACATATTGCTACAACTCATTACACACTCGATCAAACTGAGATTTACTGTGAGCATGGTGCCTAGATTGGACAGAGAAGTGACATGCTCACCTGAGGTGCCCCGGAGGGTGGCCGAAGAAGTCGCCGGAGCAACACCCTAAAACAAGCTAGGCTGGGGTTGCACCCACTTGGATCAAACCAGGTTTAAACCTGGAACAAAGGTGAGCCTAAGTTAGATAACCTTCTCAGATGTGGTTTAGACTCGGCCAAGTCCGCGGCCGGCGGCCGGAGGTGACGGCGGCCGAAGAAATGCCCATCAAAAGCAATTTCAAAAGAAGTTGGAGCAACTTAATTTGCAGAGCCTCTCTGTCCAAAACAACTTGATGGAAAGCTTAAATATAGTCCTTACAACTAACCTGGGTAGTTGGCCGGCGACCAAAGGCGGCGGCGGTGGCCAGCAGTGGAGCTCGGTTACAACAATGGTGCAACTACAAAAACATGAAACCCCACGTTAAAAGCTTCATGCAAATGCATGCAAAGCTTCTACGAGACCTAACAATCTTTCCTTGGTCACTGGCCGGCGGCGCGGAGCGGCGGCGATCGCCGGAGCTCAAGCTCGGAAGATCCCGAGGTGCTCTAATGGCGGATTCCGGCCGGTGGCTCTTGAGTCCCAGAAACTTGCACCAACCCACTCACCTCGATGTCGTGGAGCTTGCTGAGGTGATGGCCGGCGATTTGGGTGAGCGGTGGCACCGGTCGGCGAGGTTCGGCCAAGGCGACAAATAACCCGATTCTAGGGTTGGCTCGTGCGACTTGGATCCTTATCCGATCGTCCCCAAATTTGGTGGAGAGGTTGCAGTCGACGAGAAGATCAAATCCAATGGTCTTGATCTCCGCTTCAACGGCCGGATGAAGTCCGAGCACAGGTCTGGCCAAACCGAGGATTCCGGCAAGAGGTCGCTCCCGTCGGCGATAAGGTCGACGGCGACCGCTTCCAACCCCACAGAAAAGGTACACTCGATGTCAGGAACACATTACTTGGGTCCATGGGCCAATTAAAAATAAAAAGTTTCATCATCTTACCTCGCCGGAAAACCGAGGAAGAAGGAAGGTGGCCCGCGACGGCGCACGGCGGAGCCCGGCGTCGGGTTCACCTTGGCTCGACATCACGCACACAGAGGGACTCCCAGATACACTTGGAGCAAACCAACACCTCACAGGTTGCTTCCCTCGCCCACCATACCAAGAATCCGAGGCTATTCTTGCTTCCTTGAGCAACTCCAGCGACGGGACGGCGGCGCTTGGTGGTGCGAACGGTTGGGAAGAGCAGATGGAGACGAAGGGCTTAGGTGAGGCGACTAGAGAGCTAGGGCTGCGGGTTAGGGTTGCAAGAGAACCCTAATGCATGCCTATATATGCAAAATGCCACAATTGCATTTTGCCCCCTCAACTCTAGATATTTTGTGCTGGGTCCTTCACAAAATACCCATTTCACACTCTGGTCCTTGTCCATGAAGCGGCACAGTAATCGGAGCATAAAATATAGGGGTTAATGCGTAAAATACCACACTTTTTGCTTTTTTCACGCTTTTCGCGTCATTTAGTGGTCAAATCGAAAAACGGACTTCGCCACGATGTCCAGCTCGACGAAATCTATAAAGTAGTGATTTTGGTTTGTCGCATTCGATCCCCTATAATTTTAAAATCCATAAAAATACTGTAGTTTATACAGTTTGGCACGCTTTACGATGCTTTAGGTTCGTTAAACATAAATTTCGTCGGCGCCACTGCGCTCAGATCGACGACGCCATTTAAATCGACTACCTGGATCATCAGATTCGAACTCCAGACAGTCGATCGGACGACGTTGGCCAACGCGGGAATTAAATCAAGGTGTTACTATTCAAATCACTATTCACTTAAGTCACGGGTCCCACTAGTTTTCTTGCTGATTTCAGGACGATCCGACCGTCGGATCAACAAACGGTCTATACCATTTTCACGCGATTCGATGAGACAGTCGCACTGAAGATTTTAGATTTCCGAGATCAGACTCAGATCAGATGGGCAGAAATAGTGCCTCGGAAACTGTGCAATTCGCGCACCGGTACGCAAATCACTAAGGTTTAGGTTTGTTTCCTCAGCCGCAAACACACTTAAATTTCTCGAGTGTTACACCAAAACTCAACAGGGAGGTATCTCTAATAAAACATCAGTGTACGGGCTCTCAATACATATCATATCCTCACTACATCAGTCTCTCAAGGAGGAAAATAAAAATAACTAATCTATTGAAGATCTCCTCTGAAGAGGTACCGCTACTCTCCAACAACGGGTAGGGATCTAGCTCGCGACTCCCTCACCTCGACCAATAACCGTAGAATCAGCAACACCCGCTAAGACTCTGAAAATCAAAGGAGAGGAAAGAAAAAGGAGAGGGAGAACCCCCAATGGGTGTGAGAACTACATCAACACGTAGTTCTCAGTGGGTACCGCCACCAAGCCTGACGGTCTGCCCACTAAGTCTACTAGAGGCATTAGATAACAATGCAGTAAAAACTGAACAAGAAAGGCTGGAGATACTCTACAGCTACCATGCTTCTATCTAAATGCTCAATGGGTGGTACAGATGGAGATATATGCAACTACTCACACCCAAGGTGCTCAATCGACCCAATCGAACTGATTGCCTCATAGGGTGCTGTCAAGCCTGCGCCTACCTACTGCCGTCACATCCAAGGAGGACCGGACTTACGTAGGGCGTCTGTGACTGCCAAAACTGGCCCAGCCAGAGGGACTGCATCCACAAGTCGCGATACAAAAGTAACAGGCCCACTCCGGACGGGGCACTCGAGGGGCGCGACCCTACCGAGGAAAAAGGTATCCGCGCACTCTGTCGAGCTCAAAGTGGCTCCTGCAGGCTATAGTCAAAATCCACGCTCACTCTCAGAACGGAAGGACCTAAGATACTCAAACATCTAGCACAACGGTCGGAGTACTCTCGACGACTCAGCTGATCAGCTCTCTCGAATCTCGAGACACTAGCAAACTCCGCCAACTTGTGGCACAAAACACACTGGCTAGAGATACTCCACAGCCGGGATCGACCCACAACTCAGGGCTAATAAAACTGGTCGGACACCACTCAACGACCCGGGACCACCGTCAACCCCAACGGTTCCCAACAACACTGACCAGAAGATACTCGACGGCCCGGGAACACCGTCTACCCAAACGGCTCCCCACGACACTAGCACAATCTAAACTCAGCTACCAGACTCCACTCAGCCCCCAGGCACGAGTGCAACAATGTCCCACAGAAACCTGACCCCTCGGCCCACTACCCGGGCGAGGCAACACTGTGTCCAGGAAAGATGCATAGTGTGGGATGTCTAAAGTATAAAAGAACCTAGCCCAAGTGAAGGTTCTCTACTGGTCTGGTTAGACATGTAGCATATGACGGGGGTGCTAGATCAAGTTCCAATAATAGCATTTAAATAAACTGAATCATAAGCAAGGAACATTAATGGATATAATCACCAAAACCAATCAAAATAAGCCTCATCTCCCTAAACATGCTCTCAACTAGCATAGGTAAATCCAATAATTGAACATTCAATATCTCGAAGGTATCTAATGTGTACCATAATTCATGTAAGCCTCAATCCACATGAACTATATCATTCTTATGCTCACATCTCAAAGCTATAGGTTGTACAATGAATTATGCATGCTCTCAATTACTAGTCATGAATATCTTATCTTGCAAGTTTTCATTAGGCATATCTGAATATCATATCATACAATTCCTCAAACCAATGTCATTACCGAGCTTTTATCTCAATCAAATATTGGTACACTAACATGCATGCATTCTATCAAATAGAATTAGAGAACCGTCCACCGGTTCTGGAGACAAGCAACCCACCTGTAACGTTTTTCGCAGGCAAAGCCGAAGTCGGTGAAGTGTGTAGTCGCTCACAATCCAAAATCTGTCGAAACTGCACCCTCGGTACTCGGTGGCACAAGCCTCGGCTCCAATCAACATCACGCCAACAAAGCGACACCACAACAATAATCAACAACACAACACTCTAATCAAAACCCCACACATACACTTACTGTTTTTCCAAAACAGCACAAAGAAGGGAATTTCCCACCTCCAAGCAGTGCTCCAAAAATCCAAGAAAAATCACGGTTGCGATCCTCGCGACGAGTAGCCCAAAAATGAGTATTTATACGCCCCGTTCCGACACCTGTAGGCCCAGATACAAATTAAACAAGGTGGTGCGTCGGCAATCCACAACACTGCAAAAACAGCGGGATACAACCCCAAAGAAGCTTAAATCTCCCCTTCGGAGAGTCCTCAGAAAAATCCAATAAAAATACGAACGCGTTCCTCTCGACGAGTAGATGTCAATAGAGTCCTTAAACACCTCATTCCGATACTCGTAGGTCAAGATAGAAAATCAACAAGCCTCCACTGTCCAAAATCTCACAGCAGGAAAAGGGGGTCACAAAATGCCTCGTGGACTATACCAAAAACTCGAAATGAGGAGAAGTGAACAACACAGAAATCGAAGCCTTACCTCTCGTGAATGCGCTACCATGAAAATCAACTCAAAATTCCATCGGGGTGATCCGATGTGTCTCGCGGACTGAAGAGCGACGGTAATAGCCAAAAATCCAAGGTGCGTCGATGTGCGCCGCGTCGCAGAAAACGTCGATGCCGCGGCCTCCAAAAATCCCTAAAATCCATCAAGGTGTGGGGAAGAGGGAGGGGAGGAACTCCACCGAAGGAATCGCGCGGAGAAGAACCCCTGAATATCCAGAAAACCGACCAACGGAGGGGAGGAATGCCTATTTATAGGCTCAACCAACAAATGAGAAAAAGACGCCTGTGTCCCCGGTTTCGGGCGCCCAAAACTTTTGGGCACCAAAACCAGGTCGAACGGGATCAGTCCGACCACGCCCGGATCAACCGGGTGGCACCATGCCTCCGCAGAACAGCGGACAGCCGAGTCCGCCACCAGCCTCGCGCAGCGTGGCCACACGCGGACGCCGATGCGTGGCACGCCCGAGCGCGGGAAACGCGGTCAACGCCGCAAACGTGCGCGCCTGCACCGCCGCCTGCGCCCTCTACACGCACGCGCCCCGAGGCTGCTACACCAGCTCCGTGGACCGAGTCCACCGCACCGACCAATCCACTTGGGCCACGTGTCCCAAGGCAGACCAACAGGAAGACGACACGTGGCACGACGCTCCCGTACACCGCGCGCCTGCCCGCGCGCCCACGCGCCTGCCCGCGCCCGCGCCGCTGCGCTCCGCCGCTGCCCGCCGCCGCCGGCCGCCGAAATAGTACACTATCCTCAAAATCCGTGCACGAGCATCCGGGATCCGAAAAATTCAAATAAGTAGTCCATTTTCATCGTTTTCGCGCGCTGAATCCAAATCCACTGTCCATTTTGCCAAATTCCAATCCTCAAATTTGATATCCATTTCATGCAAAACCACTTCTAAACATTCGACGGGGTCATCCGATTACTCTCGTAATCCATTTCACACACTGAGTCCATCACTTGTCCCCTATTTGAGCACAAACACCGCCGACGCACTACAAAGGCCTCCGGAAGCTGCAAATGTAACAGTAAACCATACGTGCGAATTTCGGGTCCTCACACTAACAGCCTATGCACACCTATACCACGTATACAATGCTCTCAAGGAAAATAAATGGCCTTTATCATAACAAGCATGCAATTATTGCTAATAGGGTGCAATGAGCCTTCTAATATGGAAAACACTCCAATAAGCCTAGTGGGTAGTCAAAAGTAAGAGGTTCGCGACAACACCCACCTCGATCGCTAAATCCAAGTCCAACAGTGCCCTCGCCCAAAAGAGATTGTCCACCGCGATAACTGTAAAAATACCCCCAAAAAGTACAAATAAACACACAAGTACCCCCAAGAACATGCTGTCCCTAAACTAACAGTCCAGAATTATGCCATTTTCACCTGCGAGTTATGCTCGGAAAATTCCAGAATAACTACCGCCACGATCGTCGCGACGAGCCGATCGAAACGAGTACCTGCACGTCCCAAACCGAGCTTCGTACATCAAGAAATAAATTCAACAAGGTGACCTTCTCAAAAGAATCCTGTACAAAAATCTGTAGCACTGTGCTCTGGAAAAAGGGATGTTTCACCCTAGGTAAAAACTCAGAAAAATTTGGGAAAATTCGAGGGCGTTCACTGCGATGTGTAGATGCAAAACGACTAAGGCACGCCTCCATTCGATGCCCGAGCGCAAAGTTATCGCCGAAACACTGTGGCGCTGTCCAAAACTCTGCCAAAGAAAAAGGGTCAAAAGAAAACTTGGGAAACTCCAAGATAGATTCGAAAAGTGTCGCGCCCCGAGTCCGCCAATTTGTACGGTTCGGGCACGCCAACAGACCCGCCAGTCCGGTAAGACCTTTTCCTACCCGAAAGGAACGGTAACATCCATAATAACACAACAAGTGTATGCGGAAGCTCAATATCAGAGTACTAAAAATCACTACAAATTTAAAACTTTCATTCAATAACAACAGTTAAAACGGAAATGAAAGCATACAAGAGTGAACCATGCATTACTTTATTACACTTTACATCTCTGAACTTGCAAATAAAATTATTACGGTTCCTTTACAAAAATTCCTCACCATACAAGGTTCACTCAAGAAATATAAAAATGGGATACCTCTGCTAGACCCTCTAGGTCTCTATGCTGCTGGGCCCTTGCCCCTGTCGCATGCCTCGCCGTCTGCATCTGAACCGTCGCAACCGCTGCATCCATACCTGAACCTGTGGGGGGAGTCACCCAAGGGGTGTGAGAACTACATCTGAGTTCCCAGTGGGTTCAACCACCGAGAAAAAGTGTCCTACACCACTTGGTCCAATGGAAGCACTAATAATAGTGCTAGGAAACTAAAATCCTCGAAATCAAAACGCAGCTATGCAAAAAAATATATCACTACACAATCTGTATATACTCATCGACCCAGCACTACTCTGTCTAGCCATACTAGGCTACTAATGTGACGCCCCCAATAGTCCCGCATCGGATGTGGATGGAATTATGATTGGGTTTATATGAGACATGGAGACTAGTAATAATAACTGGGCTTAAACATTTTGGGCTGTGGTTTGGACCCAACGAGTTATTATTGCTAGTGGGCCGGGTCGTTACATTTGGTATCAAAGCCAATAACCAGCCGGAAGTGTGTGGCGAGTCTCGGCTGAGTCTGGGTCTAGATGACATGGCTAGCGAGACGAGTCTCACATCGCCTGGTGATCTTGGGCTACTGTGTATGTGTTTGGGCTGACGAGGACGTCAGGTCTAAACGGGGGGAGTCTGTGACGCCCCCAATAGTCCCGCATCGGATGTGGATGGAATTGTGATTGGGTTTATATGAGACATGGACACTAGTAATAATAACTGGGCTTAAGCATTTTGGGCTGTGGTATGGACCCAACGAGTTATTATTGCTAGTGGGCCGGGTCGTTACAACTAAGCACCAACTCGGCCACTAAGCCGCTATATACAGGGTTCAACTAACCCGGCCACCATGGCCACTCTATTTTTCTCTTTTTCTTTACATTTTGGTGCTTTAGTTCAAGTTAACCCTCAAAAATTCTTATCCAACGGGCCCCAGCCTGGTAGTCCTGCTACCATAAGATAAGATTTCTAAGGTTGTCGATAACACCCGCAAGTGTTACCCCGTCCTACGGAAGAAACGTCCCGAACGGGTCTCTACCCGGGAGAGGGGCACTGCCTGCAACTCCAACATGGGCCGCGTTTCACTCCGTAGAATCTTTATATTTTCTTTCTTTTCTTTTCTTTTCTTTTTCTTTTTCTTTTCTTTTCTTTTCTTTTTCTTTTCTTTTCTTTTTCTTCTTTCACTTTAGTTCTTGGCCTCTTTGCCTTTGAACACTTGCTTTTCCTTCTTAGTTGAGCTTATAGCTGTTGGTTTTTAAGGATCCACAAGGATCTAAATAGGTACTATCAAACAACTAGAGGGGGGGTGAATAGGTGTAATACTTATAAAACCAATCTCAGTGCAAAATAAAAACCAATGCGGAAAATAAAAACAGTACACCGAGATTTACGTGGAAACTCCAATCCAAGAGAAAAACCACGGGACCAACACGCAATAACAATCCACTAAGAAAAGAAGAATAACAAGGTGATTACCGACTGCACGGACTCAAACCCCTCCTTCAACTTCTTCGGATCTTGCGCTCGCCGAACACGCAATAACAATCCACCAAGAAAAGAAGAATAACAAGGTGATTACCGAATCCACGGACTCAACCCCTCCTTCAACTTCTTCGGACCTTGCGCTCCACCGATTGCACGTCCACTGCACACGTTCGAATCCACGAACACCACTCGAATCCACGAGCACACGTTTCAAATCCACGAAACGCCTTTACAACACCGAATCCACGATGCCACGTCGAATCCACGACGCAAACTCAGCCGGTAAGAATATTGGCTTCGATGGTGATCCTTTGCTTAGATTCTCATTGAGGAACCGTAGAAGAAATCTCTAAGCAAAGATTAGATGAATTCGACAAAAGATATGTTCTTGAAAGAACCGTCGAATTGACCTAAAAGAGGCTATAAAGAAGAACGATAAAAACCTAGCCTCTAGGGTTGCTCTCAAGTGTTTAATTAATTAATCGATAGTTTTTGAGAAACCCTAAAAGTCTATTTATAGTTTAGAAACCTTTGGAAAGAGATAAGCATCAAAAACTGACTTAACAGAAATTTTCCCGCACGACGATCCGGATCGGATTTACGGCGATCCTGATCGTCGTCTTTTTTCAGCAATTCCTGAAAAAAACAAGGTTCGGGATCCGGATTGGAATTCTGATCCGGATCGGAATTCTGATCCGGATCGGTTCAGGATCAGAAATTCTGAAACATCTAATTTGTCCAGTTTTTGATTTTTAAGCAATGAAAACTTATCCAAGTGTTTCAAAACTACACAAATGTATTCGGATCACCAAAATTATTTAGTTAAACGTACCTGATCAATCCGAATCCATTTTCTTTAAGATTGATGTAATTGATCCACAATTCTTCTACTTCAATCTTCAAGACTCAAAACACTGAGTGTCAACTTGAGATCTTGTTGAATCTTCTCTAAGTCTTCGATTGCTGATTGACAATTTGATCACTTCAAGACTCCGACTCAACTCAACAACTCAACTACTCAACTCACGAAATATGCCAACACAAAAAGCCGTAACAATAGCTCCCTTTTTGCCACTGGCAAATCTTTTTCTCTTTCCTTGAGCATCTAGCTCTTTACTATCACTTTTTGCCTTTCGAAAGTATCTCGTCCGACGGGTCACTGCCCAGGGAGTCCTGCTCCACAAATGACGAGTCTCAAATTCGAAGGCGCCATTTACATTCTCTTTATGCTTTTAGCCACTTTTAACTTACTTTTAATTTTTGCCTTTTTGCAATAATTTTCCTCTTATCCTAGGTCTTGCCATAAGGATAACTAGAGAGTCTCCTAGACTCTTAAACATTTCTCTTTTATTTTTTTAACTCAAATTGAAGTTAAAGTTATTGTCCATTTGCCAAGACACCCTATGACTTTCTAGGGTTGTATTTGTTTAGTTCTTTAACCTTGGGATCTTATCCCACTTTCCTGATTCCTCGCTGAATCCTAGAGTTAACTTAAATCTATTTTTCTGTTCCACTTTAACTTAGAGTTACACAGACTCTAATTTCCTGTCTATGAGTTTAAACTCCTCTGGATCACCTTAGGTTCCCTTTACCTAAGTTCCATGTCATACTCATCCTAGAGTTTCTTGACTCTATGTTGATCACTAGTTCAACTTAGGTTCCCTTTACCTAAGTTCCATGTCATACTCATCCTAGAGTTCCTTGACTCTATGTTGATCACTAGTTCACTTGGGTTCCCTTTACCAAAGTTCCATGTCATACTCATCCTAGAGTTCCTTGACTCTATGTTGATCACTAGTTCACCTTAGGTTCCCTTTACCTAAGTTCCATGTCATACTCATCCTAGAGTTCCTTGACTCTATGTTGATCACTAGTTCACTTAGGTTCCCTTTACCTAAGTTCAATGTCATACTCATCCTAGAGTTCCTTGACTCTATGTTGATCACTAGTTCACCTTAGGTTCCCTTTACCTAAGTTTCATGTCATACTCATCCTAGAGTTCCTTGACTCTATGTTGATCACTCTATCCATTGTCCTTAGGTTATCCCCTAAGACAATGCCACTCGTCCAATCCTAGGATAACTCCTAAGTTGATGTCACTCGTCAAACCCCCATACTAGATTTTCTCCTAGTCTTACTACCAATATGTCACGCCCCGGGGTCGAAACTGCGACCCGGGCTCGCCAACAGGTCCGCCACCTATGCCAAAGCCGCATAGGCGAAGCGTCCTACCTGCAAGAAAAGTACTACAGCTAAACAGATATCAGAGCTATAAATAAAAAAATCTGCTGTAAACTAAAATCAATCACTGTACAACTGGAAATAATACCACAATGTCCATCTCCCAAAAATGATAATGATACAATAACCTCAAATACAAGCTCTGAGCCCAACCGGGAGATATCTCTAATAAATACAACAGTGTACAGTCTCTCAATACATATCATCCTCACTACAACAGTCTCTCAAAAGAGGAAATAAAATAACTAATCTAATGAAGATCTCCTCTGAAGGGGGGGGGGGGTACCGCTACTCTCCAACGACGGGTAGGGATCTAGCACGCGACTCCCTTGCCTCGATCAACAACCGCAGAATCAGCAACACCCGCTAAGACTCTGCAAAACAAAGGAGAGGAAGGAAAAAGGAGGGGGAATACCCCCAAAGGGTGTGAGAACTACACCAAAAAGGGAGTTCTCAGTGGGTACCACCGCTAGACCCGACGGTCTGCCCACTAAGTCCTCAAGAGACAAAAAATATAACCAAGGAAGTGGAAACTGAACAAGAATGCTGATGTCACCTAACAGCTACCAAGCCTCCATCTAAAAGCTCAAGAGGGGAGAAACAGAGTATGGTATGCAACCACTAGCACATGAAGTGCACAATCGACCCAATCGAGCTGACTGCCACAACTGGTCCAGTCAAACCTGCGCCCCACCTACGACCACCTCCCGCTGACGGGCAGGAATTACGTAAGGCGTCCAAACGGACTAACTCGCTATCGAGTAGCGGCTCATGCAGGCTATAGTCAAAATCCACTCTCTCTCTCAGAACGGATAGCCTCAAGATCACCAAACCTCTCGCACAACGGTCAACAACTCACAATGACCTTGGGACCACCGTCAATCCCCAAACGGTTCCCAACAACACTAGCACTGGTCTAAACAAAGTTACTAGACTCCACTCGGTCCCCCCGACACGAGTGTAACAAGAAGGTAAATGCCGGTAATAACCCAATCTTGTGCCACCAGTAAAACTGGTACTGCCTGTTGTGCCTTGCCTGTATCGGGTATGCTGGCCGACGCATAACACCGATGAAAAGGAGTCTCAAGGACTCAAAGCCTGTAAGTAACACACTCCGGAGTGGAATTCGAGGGGAGCGACCCACACGAGTAAAGTATCACCGGGCAATAACCGCGCCGGTGTGATAAAAGCATCACCGGGCAATAATTGCGCCGGTGTGATAAGTAACCAAAGCAGGACTGGATCATGACTCAGATCAAAGTGGGAAAGCCCAACCACTAAAGAAAGCCTCGGTCCTCAATCAAATGCAAAAGTACTCAAATCGTGGGAAACTCTGTCCACTAGAGAATTCAGATGCCCAATCTGGTGCATAAATAAATATCCGGTCAACCGCCCAATATCCGCGGTTGCCGCAAAGCCCCACAACTAATCCAACCTGTCCCAGACACCAAGTCCCGACTACACAACCCAGACTCCTGCTCGAACCCGAGCAACACTGACCACTTGACTAACAAAGAAGGAGAAAGGAAAAGCATGGTTTCTCCTAAGTCAAGTTCCAATAAGTAGTGTAGCAGTAAAAGATGGCCTAACTACATGTCCATACAAGCATGCTTTGTCCTCAGAAACAATAAAAGTGGGTGAAACATATTTTAGCAAAGCGTGCTAAAGTGTTCCTACTATGGTATACCAACCTCACCCAAGTGGGCCATTCCTTGCCTACCTCTCGCTCATATCGGTTGTACATCAATTTTGCCTGATATCAGTCATAGAGGGGTGACATCCCCACAAATGCATTTACATTTACCAGAATATAAAACCTTATCAATATTAAGCTTACCCACCTGAAGTGCTCAATCCAAGGCAAACCTGGGGGCGGTGAAGAGCGTGGCCACTTGCACGCACAATCAGCTGAACCCATAACCACGGTACATGTCGCGCAAACCTCGGCTCCTAGCAGTGTTCCAAAAATACTCGCGAACCCTCCTGGGTACAACAAAAGGTCCAAGGTTACACTTTATGCTAAAATATCCAAGTATACACCATCTGCTGAAACCAGCCTTGAAGATGTGCAATTTTCACCTGCAGAACGGACTCTGAAAAACCCACCAAAAATACTCTCGCGTTCCTCGCGTCGATACCTTCGAAACGAGTACCTGCACGCCAAAGTCCGAGCCCCGTAGGCCGAGTTACAAATTCCACAATACAGGGCGCTCACAAACATACAACCATACACAACTGTATCACATGCACCAGAGAACGGGAAAAGTATACCTTCGGGCAGTTCCCGGAAAAATCCCAGATAAATACGGTGATGATCCTCGCGTCGATTAGATGAAAAAAGTGTATAGGCTCGCCTCGATCCGACGCTCGTACAAAAAGTTGCGCGCAAAACGGTGCACACACGAGTCTGCGCGCAAAACGATGCGCGCCACCAAACCTGCACACGAAACGGTGAACGCCATTAAACCCCGCACGGAAAACGGTGCGCGCCAATAAGACCTGCACGCGATACAGTGCACGTACCTCGAACTGCGCGCAAAACGGAGTCCGCACGCAAAACGATGCACGGTGCCGGAGTCCACACGCAAAACGGTGCAATAAAACACGGTCCCTAACACAGATAAGAGCAAGGGGTCAAATCCAATGTCCAAAAGGATGCCTCAAAACTGTGCCAAAAATACCGTAAAAACGAAGTGCGGAACCCACCTCGACTGCGCCGCGCCGCCCAACCGCTCCAGTGGAACACCTCGCGCGCTTTGCGAGGTCCACGGCGCACCGTCGCACCCCACAAAATTCCCTCCCTCACACTCTCTCTCGCTCGGTTGGAGAAGAAGCAAAATGGGAGAAGAAAATGGTGCGCGGGGAGGAAAAGGAAGAAGAAGAGAAGGAAGAGAGGAGGGAGGGCTCCCGTGGACCGGGTCCACGGTGCACCACCCCCAAAGCCCCACAGTCCGCCGGTCCACCGCACAGGGGCGCGTGCGCCAGGCGCAGGCGCGCGCCCCCTGTGCCACGCGGCACGCGCCACACGGGCGCGTGACACCGCGCCACACCGGGCGCGTGACACCGAGCGGACGCGTGTCCCCCCCGCGTCCGCGCGGGCACGAATGGGGGCACGCCACGTGGCGGCCCCCCCGCGTCACCTCGCGCAGTCAGGCGCGTTTTCCCAACGCGCCTGTCTGCGCCCCCCCTCGCGCAGTACACGCGAGCATACCTCGGGATCCGCGCGCACCCCGGTATTCGTGCCACGACGTCTCGAGATCCGTGCACACCTCGAAAAATGCGCGCGCCAACCGGGCTCCGAAAAAAGCAAGTAAATAGACCAATCTCAACGATTTCGCGCGCTGAATCCAAATACGGTGTCTGATTCTCCAAATTCTCATTCAAAAATTTGCCGAAAGCCCCCGGAAAGCCCACTTGATCCGATTTTCACGCTGAGTCCATTTCTAAAGCCCGATTTACCAAATTCCAACTCTAAAGATTCCCGAAGGCATCCGGAGAGGTGATCCTTTATCCAAACTTCGCCCCGAGTCCAATTTAATATCCATTGCGCGTGAAATCACTTCTAAGCATTCAATGGGGCCATCTGACTACTCTCGTGATCCAATTAACACACCGAGTCCATCAAAAGTGTCCAATTGGTGAACAAACGCCACCGACACGCCACAAAGGCCACCAGAAGTGGCTGGTCAACCAGTAATCACATCGGAGAAAACCAGGTCCTCACACAATAAGTCTTGTTCCCTTATGTCACGTGATTCCTAGGGTTGTACCCTAACATGATTACAATCATAACACGATTAGCTACTTTCACGCATGCAATCATTTTCATATCCATCATAAGATAATATTTATCCTCTACGCATGCAATTATCATCTATTTAGGTAGATCAAGAATTTGCATCTTTCTCCTAAGTCCTCTTCACACATGCAAATTTATCCTCTATATCTGGCAACCAACAGTTGCACTTTTCATCGGTATCCATTTACACTTGCATATTTTATCCTCTATCTCCGGCAACCAGCAGTTGCACTTTTCATCTGTATCCATTTACACAGGTGATCTTAATCATGATTACCTAACGCCTCTAACAGGCTACTATCATGCTTCTAAATCGAAAAGCAAAGGAGCAAGGGGAGAGGTCACCTAATTTCGGCAGAATTCTCCAGCTTGTGGTGTCCCCAATTGCTTGTAGACACTTGCAATTGGTCTCCGCATGATTCCACATGTCTCCTCAAGCTTGCACGCAAAACAGTTCACGTCCTCCAATCCTACACGCAAAACGGTGCATATCATTAAAAACCCACACGTAAAATGATGCGCGCCACTTCTGCAGGCACGCAAAACGATGCGCGGCAACACGATCTGCACGCGAAACGGTGCACGTGCCTCAAACCTGCACGCAAAATGGTGCACATTTGACTGTAGGGTTGCACGCAAAACGATGCACATTTTTTTCTAGCCCGGCACGACAAATGATGCAACGTATTAGAATCTACACGTAAAACGGTGCGCACTGGTCCAACCTGCACGCAAAACGGAGCATGTACCTCGTATTGGCACACAAAACGGTGCACATTTTACTGTAGGGTTGCACGCAAAATGGTGCACACATTTTCAGTCCTGCACGCAAAACAATGCAAACATCAGAGTCTGCACACAAAACGGTGCCCGTTAGCCCAACCTGCACGCAAAACGAAGCACATACCTCGTATTAGCACGCAAAATGGTGCACATTCCTTTTTCAATGTTGCATGCAAAACGGTGCATGTTTTCCAAGTTTGCGCCCAAAACTGCGCATATTCTCCGAGCCCGCACGCAAAACGGTGCATTTCTCCCACAAGCTTGCACGCAAAATGAGACGCGCCAAAACGCCCCCGACAGTCCGCACAGTAAAACGGCACATTATATACGGTCCCTAACACGCACGTTGGCATGGGGTCAAATCCAAAGTCCAAAAGGACGTCTCAAAACTGTGCCAAAAATACCACAAAAATAACATGTGGGGCTTACCTCGTTCCGTCGCGTCGTCCATCGCGCGTATGTACGATCAACCGGTTTTTTGGAACTCCTCGCGCGCTCCGCGAGGTCCACGGCGCGTCGCAGAACCCCTCGAAATCGCCCCTCTCTCTCTCTCTCTCTCGTGCTCGAGTGGAGAAGAAAAGGGAGGAAGAGAAGGTAAAATGGTGCGCGGGAGAAAGAAGAAAGAAAAAGAAGAGAAGAAGAAGAAGAAGGGGGAGGGGAGGGGGCGTAGACCCGGCCCGCGAGGCCCCCCCAATGGTGAATCACCACCTGGCGGTCCAGCACACATAGGGGATGCGCGCGCGGCCCAGGCGCGCGCCCCCTGCGCCACGCGGGCGCGCGTCCCCGCACGCCACGTGGGCGGGATACCCGCGCGCCACACGCATGCGGGACACCCCGCGCGCCACACGGGCGCGCGCCCCCGCGCGGGCGCCAATGGGGGCTCGCCACGTGGCGGCCCCCCAATGGCCCACGCCACCCTGCGCGTCAGCTGCGCGCTTGCTGCGCGCCTCGCGCAGCACGTCGCCGCACCTCGATCCACGCGTCGTCGCCTCGGGATTCGTGCCACATTTTTTTTTATCCGCGCACCACGAGATTTGCGGATCTCAAATAATGTCTGTCTAGATTTGCGCGCCACCTCGAAGTGCGCACCTGTCCCGAAATTCGCGCAAACACCTCGAAGCGCGTGCCTGTCTCGAAATATGTGCGCCCGCCCCGGGATGCGTGCCAGCATCGCAACAATAAACCGGGCACAGCTACAGTGAATTCCGGGCACCCGAAAGTACCGCTCAATCTGGAAATTGCTCACTTTTACCCCTTTTTGGACCGGTTTCATCCGTTTTTGACCGTTTTCGCTCGTTTTCATCCATTTTCTTCCCGTTTTCGCCCAAATTTGACAGGCAGTCTCTTCTCAACTTGATTTACCACGAAAAATTTTAAATTTTCACTTTGGGCAATTTCTGGATCCCCAAAGGCCCCGATGTATCCAGAATCGCTGGCGGACCCCGTTCACGCAATCCGGGTATCCGATCAACGCAAATTTTTTACTGTGGCCTTAAAACAATATTACGGAGCTCCCAGAATTTTCTCAGAATTTTCTGACACTGCAAATTTTCCACTAAAAATCTGGGCCCGCTTTCTCAAATAAAATTCTAAATCTCTACTTTTTAATCCGATTTCCGCCCAATTCGCTTCCACATCATCCTTACTTCTCTAACTTTCATAAAAATAGTATTTCATACCATTTTTATTTAGATTTATTTATATACCTAAATCCGGTACATTACATTCTACCGCCCTTAAAATAAGTTTCGTCCTCGATACTTGAGTCACATCTCGACTCCTTCTTGATCGAGAGGGAGGAATCTTGCCCTCACTACTGGGCTCACTGAACCTCGTGACCGGCATCACATTGCCTGCTCGCCCAAAATTACACGAGCAACCCATTCATGGATTCCTATCTCTTTTTAGGGACAAACTCAGACCTGGTGTCTGGCCACTTTCACCAAGTAGGTGAGAGACCCATTTGAGCACTTGCTCTCTCAATTGCCACGAATGACCAAGTCTTTTCTTGCGAAATCTTCACTTTAATTCCGCCATCACTTTTTCTTTCACAACGAGGTTGCATCTGCAACTAATTACATTTACCACATTTTTCGGTCACTCCGCTACCTAGTGTGGAGGGCATAGGCCAATCCACAAGTCCTCAACTATCTAACACGCTGCTAGCGCTCTAAGTCCACGGGTTATCAGCTAACCCGATATCTCGGACTACTAATAGGTTCACAGACCACGGTCCAATAGGGGCCTATAGCCCAAAACTAGTCCAACTCTGTGCAATGGCTCCCACTAGCACACAGACCCAATCGTCATACGGGTAGATCCACACTTAGGATTACTACCCCCAACACTCCCACTAGGAGCTACAGTACCTCAATCATCACTAGCACTACGGCCTGGTTACATCACGCTCTCAGTGTACTAATAGCCTCAATGCTCACACGTGGCACTCCACGTTCCCGGGTCATCGCTCGGACTACTGCCCCGACCAAATCTCTATCATGCCCCGCCATCAGATCTCGGGCCGCTGTCTCTCACAGCTGACTGCGCCTGCCCACTGGGCTACAGGTCCACAGTCCACAAACATGGTCCAGGCACGGATCGTCCCCAAGCAAACCCGCTAATCGTCGCCACGCGACCACTATGCTCACTGAGCAAAACCAACTAACAAGTCGTCAATCCACGACCCAAACTCTCTATCAACTCTGGCCACACTGGGCAAAGGCTAATGTGCCACCTAATCATCTCTCTCTGGCTAAACGATACTTGTGCTCCATGAGCACCCAAACAGTTGGGCGTCCTATGCCCCCATGCTAACTCGCAGAAATCCAGTGTTAAGCGATTTGCTTACGCACCCCCACGGCTCTTGTGCAACTCTCCCAATTGGATCAAGGCACCACAATAACAGTTCACCATTCTGGTGATTAACACGCAAATCCTACGGTTGCAATTCTTGCCATTACACCCATTCATCAGAACGACGCCAGTAAAACTCTCGCTCTATCGAGAGATCCACGAATCTTGAAGCCTATTCTAGGCCTGTAAACCTTTCTTGCCCTAACCCTTAGGACATATTTATTTGGTTCTCGCAACATAGCGATCACCAGTGTTCTATAAATCAGTCTCTCACTGGACCTTTCCAACCATACTTTGCCAGCAAATTAGCTGACACAAGCTTATAACACCCTTTACTGAAGGTGCGGGGTGCGCCGACAAAAGCTCGGCAGCCACTGCCACCCGCTCTACTATTGTCCCTACATGCGGTGACGCCGTATGCTCATGCGTCATTTATACAGCCTCAGCTTACTGCACTATCCGCCACTGGAGCCTATTGACCTGCTCCGACTATCACCTTGACGCCACCCTTAGGCGTCGGAGTCTGTCTTCCTGTCGGCGGGAAGTTTCCGCTTAGCGGCAAGAAGCCTGATCTGCTGCTGGACCACCCAATAAGTGCGGCCACCCGCTATCGCAGCTCGTGTACATCGTTTGACCCCGAGCCCTCTCGTGACTCGAGTCAAAACAGGTGCGTCTCCCTATGTGGTGTCATCGCTAATATGCACACCATAATGAAACAACCAGCCCAAACTTAGCCATTTGAGCAATGCGCAGTCTATACACCGACAAAAAGGCTCGTCAACCCAATCATGCGAAAGTATAAGAGGGTACTCTTTTTCATCTCCAAAATTACGTTGTCGGCCGCCAACGAAATATCCGAAGAATGAAAGCTTGTCGCCCTCGATCAGTCCCAACATCCTTTTTGGGAACAACAATAACCAATCAAATACTTTTGCCCAACAATCCACACACTCTCTCGTGCTAATACCTAGGGTCTCCCTAAGGTTTCTAACCACCTAGGACTATTCCTAGGCTCTGATACCACTCTAATCTGTCACGCCCCGAGTCCGCCAATTTGTACGGTTCGGGCACGCCAACAAACCCGCCAGTCGGGTAAGACCTTTTCCTACCTGAAAGGAACGGTAACATCCATAATAATACAACAAGTGTATGCGGAAGCTCAATATCAGAGTACTAAAAATCACTACAAATTTAAAACTTTCATTCAATAACAACAGTAAAAGCGGAAATGAAAGCATACAAGAGTGAACCATGCATTACTTTATTACACTTTACATCTCTGAACTTGCAAATAAAATTATTACAATTCCTTTACATAAATTCCTCACCATACAAGGTTCACTCAAGAAATATAAAAATGGGATACCACTGCTAGACCCTCTAGGTCTCTATGCTACTGGGCCCTTGCCCCTGTCGCATGCCTCGCCGTCTGCATCTGAACCGTCGCAACCGCTGCATCCATACCTGAACCTGTGGGGGGAGTCACCCAAGGGGTGTGAGAACTACATCTGAGTTCCCAGTGGGTTCAACCACCGAGAAAAAGTGTCCTACACCACTTGGTCCAATGGAAGCAATAATAATAGTGCTAGGAAACTAAAATCCTCGATATCAAAATCCAGCTATGCAAAATAATATATCACTACACTATCTGTATATACTCATCGACCCAGCACTACTCTGTCTAGCCATACTAGGTTACTAAGCACCAACTCAGCCACTATGCCGCTATATACAGGGTTCAACTAACCCGGGCACCTTGGCCACTCTATTTTTCTCTTTTTCTTTACATTCTGGTGCTTTAGTTCATGTTAACCCTCGGAAATTCTTATCCAACGGGCCCCAGCCCGGTAGTCCTGCTACCATAAGATAAGATTTCTAAGGTTGCCGATAACACCCGCAAGTGTTACCCCGTCCTACAGAAGAAACGTCCCGAACGGGTCTCTACCCGGGAGAGGGGCACTGCCTGCAACTCCAACATGGGCCGCGTTTCACTCCGTAGAATCTTTATATTTTCTTTCTTTTCTTTTCTTTTTCTTTTTCTTTTTCTTTTCTTTTCTTTTCTTTTTCTTTTCATTTCTTTTTCTTCTTTCACTTTAGTTCTTAGCCTCTTTGCCTTTGAACACTTGCTTTTCCTTCTTAGTTGAGCTTATAGCTCCCTTTTTGCCACTAGCAAATCTTTTTCTCTTTCCTTGAGCATCTAGCTCTTTACTATCACTTTTTGCCTTTCGAAAGTATCTCGTCCGACGGATCACTGCCCAGGGAGTCGTGCTCCACAAATGACGAGTCTCAAATTCGAAGGCGCCATTTACATTCTCTTTATGCTTTTAGCCACTTTTAGCTTACTTTTAATTTTTTCCTTTTTGCAACAATTTTCTTCTTATCCTAGGTCTTGCCATAAGGATAACTAGAGAGTCACCTGGACTCTTAAACATTTCTCTTTTATTTCTTTAACTCAAATTGTAGTTAAAGTTATTGTCCATTTGCCCAGACACCACTACTAGAAATTTGACATACAGCGGCACTATTCCTTGCAATATTTAAGTAAATGTTGCTAAATATAAATTATACAGGCATTTATTAAAAATTATTGCTAAATATATCATTTTTCGATATTTACAAATTATTGTTGGTGAATATGACATACAGCGGCACTATTCGTTGCAATATTTAAGTAAATGTTGCTAAATACAAAATATGCAGGCATTTATTAAAAAATATTGCTAAATATATCATTTATCGATATTAACAAATTATTGTTGGTGAATATGACATACAGCGGCACTATTCGTTGCAATATTTAAGTAAATGTTGCTAAATATAAAATATACAGGCATTTATTACAAATTGTTGCTAAATATATCATTTATCGATATTTACAAATTATTGTTGGTAAATATGAATATTTAGCTATATTTATTTTTAAATGCTGGTAAAAGATAGTTTACATACCGGCAATTACTTTTAATGCCACTAAAAACTTTATTATGCAATTTAAAAGCAAATATTGGTAAAAGATCTTAAATTCTTACTTAAGATATAAATAAATAATATTAGATTTATTCCTGCAAATTGCACATTTTTCAGAGCAATATTTGTTCACCTTTTAGATCCAAGTTTGATCTCGAAAATCTGAAATTGCCAGTGTGACCGTCTCGTCGAACCGATTGAAAATGGTATAGACTGTTTTTCGATCAGACGGTCGGATTGCCCAGAAATCAGCGAAGTAGTTGGTGGGACCCGCAACTTAAGTTAATAGTACTGATAAATAGTAACCCCTGATTCGGTTTTTTTGACGGTGAACGTCAGCCGATTCACTGTCTAGTGATCGAATCTAAGGGTTCAGGTAGTCGATTTTAACCGCTTCGTAATTCTGAGCGCAGTAGCGCTGACGAAATTTACATTTGACGAACCTATAGCATCGTAAAACGTGCCAAACTGTATAAATTATAGTATTTTATGAATTTTAAATTTTTAGAGGATCAAATGCGACAAACCAAAATCACTACTTTATAGATTTCGTCGAGCCGGACGTCGTGGTGGTGTCCGTTTTTTCAGTTTGACAATCCGATTATCTCGAAATACATGAAATATATAAAATTTTATAGTATTTTGTGAAAAAGTCCAATATTTTATGTGTCAAATTGCACAAAACTTGTAGAGGAAGGGCTTCTCTGTGATTTTGTTCTACAGTAAAGGACCTAGGTTTTTATGTTGAGAGTTAAAGGACTATCTAGCATTTTGTACAAGTTCCTATGGTGTATGGAACCTAGGGCACTTGTAGTAATCTAGAAATTCAAAATTTAATTTGAAAAAGTTCAAATGTGAATATGAATGAGAAATGGCAAAGTTGAACCTATGGGTTGTATACCGATGTGCAAATTGCACAGTTTTCGGAGCACGATGTCTGCCTTTCAGATTCGAGTCTGATCTCGAAAATCTGAAATCGCCAGTGCGACCGTCTCGTCGAATCGATTAAAAACGATATAAACCGATTTTCGATCCGACGGTCGGATTGTTCAGAAATCAGTGAAGAACCTAGTGGGGCCCATGACTTAAGTCGTGAATAGTACCCTCCTGTTTTAATTCCCCGTCGAGCGAACGTTGACCGATTCACTGTCTGGAGTCCGAATTTGACGGTCCAGCTAGTCAATTTTAACCGCTTTGTCATTCTAAGCGCAGTGGCGCTGACGAAATTTGAATTTGACGAGCCTAAAGTATCGTAAAACGTGCCGAACTGTATAATTTACAGTATAAGATGGGTTTTAAAAATTATGGAGTTGAATTTTAGCGAACCAAAATCGCTACCTGATAGGTTTCGTCGAGCCGGACGTCGTGGTGGTGTCTGTTTTTCAGTTTGACAACTCGGTTGTCTCGAAAAGCATGAAATATGGAAAAAATTGCAGTATTTTGCGTAAAGATGCTATATTTTATGTGTCAAAGTGTACCAAACTTGTACAAGAGGGACTTCTTTGTGAAGTGGTTCTACAGCAAGGGACCTAGCTTTAAGGGATGCAAGTTGAAGGGCTAGTTGGCATTTTGTTGCAATATAGGTGTAATAGCAACATAAGGTTGCTTTAGAAACCCTAGCCGCAACCCTAGCCGCACCCGTTTGTGAAACTTAACGACCCCACGACCCCCACGACCCTCTGCTACCATTCCCGAGAGACTGCGCCGCCGGCCGCCACCCTTGGTCGCCGGAAAAGCAAGAAGCTTCAAGGAGCATTTTGATCCCGGGTTGTTGGAGAAGGAGAAGAGCACCAAAGCTTTGGATCTGTGCCTGGACCTCTCTGTGGTGGTGTTCTTCATCCAGAAGGCAATCCGAGGTGGGCTGGTGCACCGTCGTGGCCGCGCGACGCTGGGAAGATCACCGTCTTCTTCCTCGGATCCGGCGAAGGTGAGGTTGTTTATTCTTGTGTTTCTTGCTACCTAGACCTCCTGAGTATATCCATCACCTCTTGGTGAACCTCCCAGCCAAACCCCGAAGTTGGGAATGCCCCCGGTCGCCGGCGGGGAAATTGCACCCGCCGGAAACCGAACATGCTCCGCTGCGGCTGTTTGCCGCACCCAATGCTTCAGCTTCGAAAAAAAAAATCATGGGCACCTTCTGTAGGGCCTGTGGAACCTCCCCTAGAAGTTTGGTTGCGTCTGGATTAGTGTGCGCTTCGCAGTTTGATGCCCTAGCTTTGGATTATCTTGGGTTCGCCCGAGGTTGCGCCGCCGTCGCCGCCGCCGCTTGTTGCCACCGGCCACTTGCACAGCTAGCTCCACCAGGTTGTGACTGACACACAGAGGCCCTTGCATGAGACCCATGCTGCTCGGTTGAGGCTTCACCATTGTTGGTGCATATTCCGGCCAAGAGTGCTCCGCCGTCGCTGCCACCGGGTCTCGTCGCCGGCCATGCGCCCAGCAAGCTTCGTGGAGTCTAGTAGCACCTACAGGTGCTGGTGCTTGAGACCCAGAGCCTAGGTGTAAGGATCCACCATTGTTGTCTTCAAGATTATGTGTTATGTTTGTTGCATACCATGTGTTCGAAGAAATGCGCGAGAGAACCAAATTGGTTCTGTTCATCCTTCAAGTGAGCATTCGACTCCTGCAAGCTTTTGTAGTGTCTCCTTTAAAGACCAATTAATTATTAACTTGAAATTAAATATCAGGATATAGTAAAAAGGCTATTCATACATGAATCCTTTTCTTTCATTTTTGAACATAAAGATTAAAGAGAAGAACATGTCCAAGACATAAATCCCCAAAAGAATATATATATATTTAAAAAAAAAAAAAAAAATACAAGGAAGTGAAGTGTAAGTGAGCAGCAGCAATAGGCTTAGGCCTAAAAGGAAAGGAAAAGAGAAGGATTAATTGTTTCAGTGGAGAGACCACTACTCACAATTTGAGTCCTCGTTGCTTCCTCTACTCTTATATTATTTTGATGGTGTGATCACACTAAGACACACACACACACACGCACAGAAGAAAAAAGAAAAAAGAAAAAAGAAAAAAAAAGGTAAGTGTTTCTTAGGCCATGAACACACACGTACCATTTTTTGAAACTAGTGGTGGGGGTAGTGTTCATCTTTATATAGCTTTATAGTACACTTAAACTGTTTCTGCATTATCTTTTGCCTCCATGGTTTTTTTAGGCTAATGAGGCGTGCGCGCGCGTATGTGCTATATATATATATATATATATATATATATATATATATATATATATATATATATATATATATATATATATATAGAGAGAGAGAGAGAGAGAGAGAGAGAGAGAGAGAGAGAGAGAGTGTGTGTGTGTGTGTGTGAAATGGGATGATTTGATTTAAATATTTGTTTTATGAGATGTTTAAGGCTTAAACAAATCAATTATTGAAAATCATAAATGGTAAAAGTGAAAATTGAACTCAAAACCTACTGCCACAAAGGAAGCTTAAGTTGACTCTAATACCAAGCAACTACTAGAAAATGAATTAGGATTAGTTGTAAGAAAATAAATACACTAGTTTTTTTTCTCACATCCAAAGACTAGTCCCTGTTGTGAATATCAATTCACAATTTTTAGCACTCAAGAGCCTACATTTGGAGCATGTACTAAGGCCCCGTTTGGTATCTTGAAGTTTGGGAGAAAACAAGTTTTTCTGTTATTGTGTACGATGAGAATTAATCAAGTTATTGTGTACAATTTTTTTGTAGTGTCTCCTATCTTGAAGTTTGGGAGAAAACAAGTTTTGCTGGAGGGATTTGGGTTGTGAAGCCCTTTTTTTTGTTTGGAATAAGGAGAAGTTAGAGGAGACAAAGGCTATGTGATTAATACAGTTTTGAGATAGAGTTTTGAATTTAACTCTGATAAATAGAATTTTAATAAATCTTAAGCTAATCTAAATTACAAATTGTAAAGATTAGTAATTGGATTTGGATTTTACCGTAATTTTTAAAAAATTCTAGAAACAATTAGGATTGCTGTAGTTTCAGGATTTAAAAATTATATGATCCTTTAGAACTCTAATTTAATATTACAAAATGCGGGGAACAAGTTTGCTTCAAGGAACCAAAACATTTTGATAGTCGATTTGGAGTAACGAACCGATTTCGATGTTTTGGGCTAAGCTTGCTTGGAGCTAAGTAAAAAGTCTACAGAAATTTAATTGTAAGTGTCTATAATTAATTAGAGATAAATCGGGATATGGAATGCTTCCAAAATAGTATAATCTCTTCTTTATTCTTAGTTTTTTTGGATTAATAGCATACATATTGGGTGGTAAATAAACTAAACATGGGTTTAGCGCATGTTAGTGAAAAACGAAAAACAATAACACACCTAGCTTATATATTTTACGAAAGATGTTAAAAAATATATATTTTTAGTGAAGTTTTTAATTTATCTTCTTGTGTAGAATTAGTAAAATTATACGATGAGAATTAATTTAGCTTCCTGAGCTTGATGCTCACTCTACTTCAGCAAATAGCTGAGTAGATGGAAGGATTTTGCAATTTGAACCCTTCAAGCTTATGTTTTTAGAGCCATGTTGCTGTTCCAATTATAAGATGAGAAATTACGGTGATTAATTTGTGATGCCAAATATCCATGACTGTTCCCGGTGCTGTTCCAGAGAGCCCGGTGATTTTAGTTTCTCGTTTGCAATTTTATTATGCAATTTACTTTCCGATGTTTTAAAGTTTTTTACTAATAGTTTTGTTTAATTAGGATTTGCAAGGACCTATTTAGTCTTCTGCCGCCATATTAGACATCAATCTATGGATAAAAGTTGGATGAATGAACCCAGGTTTGATTTAGTACGATTTTTCAAGCTACGAAATATGGTCTTATTTGGAATTAATATTTTGACATATTAACTCACGTCCACTTAAATAAATATAGGGTGAGCAAAAAGTATCTTGATGGAGTCTCGAACTTTCTTGAATTTGCATTTCTCAAAGTGGTCCGAGAAGGAACAATTCTCTGCCCTTGTAAAAGATGCGCTAATTGTTTTTGGCAAAATAAGGATACTGTACTAGAGCATTTAATATGTGATGGTTTTTTGGAGGATACACATCTTGGATTTATCACGGAGAAGATGTTACATCACCGTCCTCAACATACAACAATGATAATCTTAACACAAATGATGATATGCGTGGTATGATAAATGAAGCATTTGGTATGTTTGATGTGGGTGAAGAGGAGATAGCAACAAGAGAACAACATTTAAATGAAGATCCTAATGAAGAAGCTAAGAAATTTTACAAACTAATTGAAGATTCTGAGAAAGAATTATATCCTGGTTGCAAGAAGTTCTCGAAACTCTCTTTTATTGTTCGTTTATTTCACATTAAGTGTTTAAATGGATGGACCAATACTTCATTCACAATGTTACTTTCTTTGCTAAAAGAAGCACTTCCGGAGGGTGAAACACTACCAGATTCATTCTATGAAGCAAAAAAAATTATTAATGACCTTGGTTTAGGTTATAATAAATTGATGCTTGTCCAAATGACTGTCAGTTATACTATAAGGATACAGCAAATGCAGATTCATGTGCCATTTGTGGCACTTCAAGATGGAAAACAACTGATAGCAATGTTGAACTTGATACAGCCAAGTCTTCTAGAAAAGCAACTCGAAAAATCCCGGCAAAGGTTTTAAGACACTTTCCTTTAAAATCCAGGCTACAAAGATTGTTCATGTCATCAACAACTTCTTCATTAATGAGATGGCATCATGAGGATCGAATTAATGATGGAGTGATGAGACATCCTGCTGATTCCCCACAATGGAAAACTTTTGACTTTCAAAATCCAGAATTTTCTTCAGAACCTCGCAATGTAAGGCTTGGCTTGGCGAGTGATGGATTCAATCCTTTTAAATCAATGAGTACATCACATAGCACGTGGCCAGTAATCTTAATACCATATAATTTGCCACCATGGTTGTGTATGAAACAACCACATTTGATAATGTCTTTACTCATCCCTGGCCCAAATGCACCTGGAAATGATATTGATGTCTATTTACAACCACTAATAGATGAGTTGAATGATCTTTGGTTGAATGGTTTGTACACTTATGATGCTTCTACAAAGCAGAATTTTCAAATGCATGCCGCATTATTGTGGACTATTAGCGATTTTCCTGCGTATGCGAATTTATCAGGATGGAGTACAAAAGGACGATTGGCATGTCCGTCTTGTAATGTGGATACTGATTCACATTATCTAAAACACGGTCCAAAATTATGCTATATGGGACATCGTAGATTCTTAGGAAAGAATCATAAATTTCGACGTGATAGATTATCTTTTGATGGAAACCAAGAACTTAGAGATGCACCTGTTCCGTTATCTGGTTCTAAACTGTTAGATCAATTGAAGGACATTGAGAATACGTTTGGTAAGAGTCGTGGCGGTGATCATAAAGGTAAGCGAAAGAAAGGTAAAAAACAACTTTTACCTCATTCTTGGAAGAAAAAAAGTATATTTTTTTTCTTACCTTATTGGGAAAAGCACCTTATACGTCATAATCTAGACGTAATGCACATTGAAAAAAATCTTACTGATAATGTGATTTGGACAATACTAAGCACTGATGGCAAAACAAAGGATACTATTAAAACTCGTCTGGATTTACAACTCTATGGGCATTCGGAGCTCTCTTCATTTGAAGCAACAAGGAAATAAAACTATAATTCCTTCCGCTTGCTACTCACTTTCTACAAAAGAAAAGGAGATATTCTTCAAATTACTGAAGTCAGTTAAAGTTCCTGATGGATATGCAGCAAATATATCAAAATGTGTGCATATAAAGGAGCGCAAAATTATAGGACTAAAAAGTCATGATAATCATATCTTGATGCAACAACTGCTTCCTTTAGCATTGCGGAAGGTTTTGCCTAAGAATGTAAGTTTGACACTCATGGAATTAAGTAACTTTTTTAGAGAATTTGCTCCAAATCTCTTAGAGGAAGAGAACTCCAACAACTGCAAGCTCAAATAGAACTGACACTTTGTAAATTAGAAAGGATATTCCCACCATCTTTTTTTGACATAATGGTTCATTTGGCTATACATCTAGCATACGAAGCAAGAATTGCTGGACCAGTGCAATATCGGTGGATGTATCCAATAGAAAGGTACTTCAATATTCTCAAAGTTTATATAGATAAAAGCGTGTAGACATTATTTTAACTTTATCATATTTTGATTTTGCATACTCATACGCGTTACTTATTAAATTGTATAGGTTTCTTTCTACCTTGAAATCTTATGTACGTAATCGAAGTCATCCTGAAGGGTCAATTGCTGAAGGGTACCTGGCAGAAGAAAGTTTAACATTTTGCTCACAATATTTGCAAGGCATTGAAACAAGATTAAATCGTTCGAAACGCAACAATGGAGAGGAGTTAGAATTAGAAAAGAACCCACTGTTTCCTTTGTCATCAAAAGGTTATCCCATAGGGCATGGTGAGATGTTTGAACTAGATGAAACTTCGTGGGTGCAAGCACATCGCTATGTGCTCTTCAATAGCGATGTTGTATCTCCATACCTTCAGTAAGATATTTAATACCTAAAATAATTTTCATCTTATAGGTTATTTTGGACTATTCTAATGAGCTTTTGTTACATTAACTTGTAGAAAACATATTGACATGATCAGAGTTGCAAATCGTCGAATGCGACATAGAGAAGTTGAGCGTATTCATAGTGACACATTTCATATATGGTTTAAAGAGCATGTAAGTTAATATATCCATAACTGTGTATAGTTTAAAGTGTATCTATGTGATATTACAAATGCGCTAACTATAATTATAAATTGACGTGTAGATTTTCAGATTAGTTGAGTCAACAAGCGAAGCTGTTTCACAAGAAATCATTGCACTGGCGCGATGGCCCTAATAGAGTCACAGAGAGATTTAAAGGTTATGTGATTAATGGCTTCAGGTTTCACACTAAAGATCGTGAAGTAAATAGAAAACTCAAAATAGCGGCATTGTCGTCGTTGCTAGTACATCAAGTTACGCCAGTGCAAAAGATCAAAATCCCAGTAGCAGGAGATGTTACATACTATGGTATTCTCACTGATATTATAGAGCTAAACTATTGTGAGCACTTCAAAGTAACATTGTTCAAATGTGATGGGCAGATACTCGCTCCCTATCGCAAGGGAGTGAGAAGAGACGATTTTGGGTTTACTCTAGTAAATTTCAATCGACTATTATTTACCGGTGATCAATTGTCAGATGAACCATTCATTCTAGCATGTCAAGCAAAACAAGTCTTTTATGTGCAAGACCCCTGTCGAGAAAGAATGGAAAGTTGTTATTCATACAAAGCCAAGAGACTATTTTGATATGCAACCAGAAGTTCTGACAGATGACATAGACGTGCATTTAGATAATATCATAATTGATAGTAACGCAAATGATGCAGAAGAAGAATTTAGTTGGAACAGAAATGATGTTCCTGAACTTACAATTGATACTCCTCTAATAAATACTCATTTATTGGACCACAAATACTTTTGATGACGCGGGAGTTCATAATGACAATGAGGTAATGACTCCACTTTAATATAGGTGTGTCATACTTTTCGATTTTATGCGATATCTTATTTGATTAACACTTACTATTTTATATGATATCTTGTGAGTTCATCCCACTAGTTATGATATTTATATTATTATATGATTTTTTGTTCATATGAACTTGACTAACAAATACTTTATATATCTTGATTTTTTTTTTTAATACAGGAATCACAATGAAGAAAAAGAATGGTAAAGAAAAAGTTTCAACAGGACCACATTTTGATCAAAGAGATTATGACGAAATGCTCCTAAACCAGGACCAGTTTCCATCAAATCCAGATCAAAATCTTGAGCAACAACTTCATACGTATTTTTCTCAATTGGTTTCAAGTTTACGCCAAATCAGTCCCCGACTACCAATGAAATGATCAATCATCACAAACAAAGTCAAGCTGGACAAAGTGAACCAAATCATGAGCCGAAAGGAACATTGCCCCAAAAACGAAAGATTTCTAGTCCTTTCCTACTTCGTCAGCCTCAAACCAATCCAACTGTACTTCAGGAACCTTCCTTTGAATTACTTCGTGATGATGCAACTCTATCTAATCCAATTTCTAGTCCTTTTCGACATGATGATTTCTTGCAGAATCAAAATAATGATCCTGCTAACATTGAAGAAAATGATTCTGAAGAAGATGACTCTCATGATGATTCTGAAGAAGATAATGCGATAGATGGTATATTTTTTTTTTATTCTCTTAGAGTATAAAATAATAACTATTGAGTTGAATTTTTGTACAATTATATTTCTTAATTGATGAAATATATTAATAATAATGATTCTCTTGCTATATATTTTCGTAAGCAGGTTCAACACAAGCATCGAAGAATACACGAGGGCGTACAAAGTTGCTCAAATTGTTTAAAAGAACAAAACCGGTAAAAGTCAAATTCAATGTATATGGACAACCGATTGGAAAATCAGCAGCTACCCTTAGCAATTTTTTGGGACTCATAGCCAGAAACGGACAAATAACTCCTCTTAGTCATAAAGATTGGAGACATGTTCCAAGCACGGATTAAAACTTAATGTGGAACATAGTACAGGTAGATTTAATAATATTTATATCGATTCCTATCGTATTATTTGATATTATCAATGTACATATTTACTCTTTGATGCAGAAAAAGTTCAAAATTCCAGAAGAAGAAAAAAGATGGATTATGATGTCTATTGGTAAAAAGTGGAGAGAGTACAATGTTTGTTGAAGAAACGACACTATGATCCTCATACAACCTACGCGGAAAGAATAGCAGACCGTGATTCACGGGTCTTACCAAATGAATGGGAATTTCTTGTCAAGTATTGGAATTCTGAAGCAGCATTGGTATAAAAAATGATACTTAGAAATCACAATTGTTGTGTCTTTTATATCTTTATATACGTAGAAAATTACAATTTAGCATTATTTCTATATTTTTCATATTGATAATTTACTAGTTTGACTGTATTGGATTTAAATTTTATATCTTTGCCTCATTATAGGACCGTAGTGCAAAAAATAAAGCTACTCGTGCAAAGCAAGATATCACGCATACCGCAGGCACAAAGAGCTTTGCAAGGGTTCGCGCAGAGGTAAAAATCTTCTTTCTCTTTGAAATTGTGTATATAAATTTGTTATTATATTTTCTAAACAAACTAACTTTTCTACGTGTGCTAGATGACAAAGGAGAATAAGTTGCACCGAAAAGACATGAATTATATATAAGAACACATACTAAAAAGAATGGCGAGGCTCTGGAAAGCTGTGAAAGTAACATTGTATGTTTTAAACATGTTAAAATTATATCTACTATCTCAAAATATTTGTCTCTCATTTACTTCTTTTTTGTAGGCTGCAATCAAAAATTTTTCATCTCAGAAACCAGAAATTGCACAAAAAATGCAGCTCGAGATGATCTGTTAGTGATGGCTTTAGGAAAAGAAAAAGGGGGAAATTATGTTCGTTGTTACGGGTTGGGTGCTGCTCCCCAGAAGTCTTTGGCACAAATCCAACTCGAGCTGAATGCTTAAGAATGCTCTCCGAAACTAAAAGGTTAGCTGAAGAGGAGAAACATACAATGCAAAAGGAGATTGTTGAAATGAGGCAAGAATTATCGATGATGAGGGCAAGGTTGGAATCAATGGAAAAAAAATCACAAGACTTGAATTTGACTGAAGATAGAGACATTCCATCTAATCCAGTAGGCACATCTAATCCAATAGGCAGTCCACAAGTAAACTCGAGTGTACTTATATTTATTTTATTTTTTTAAATAACCATTAATTATAATGAGATAAATCATCTAATCTTTTTTTTTTTTTTTTTTTTTTTTTTGCAGAATGGTAATAATCATAACATTCCCTTTGAAGAACCGCCGAGTAATGAAATACAATCTTCTGAATCTAGCTTTGAAGTACCACGAAATCAGGTAATTTTATTGTAATTAATTATCTTAATTTTTTTCTATAAATTTATATGTACTTAAGATCAATATAGATATCCAATATATACTATATTTGAATGCAGGGTTATCGAACAAAAGTTGTTGAAAAGGATGTCCATACTTTAGATAATGGGGTACCTTCTATTTCTTATTCTGAATTTTCTATTACTTATTTCTAATATATATAAATCACAAGTTTTATTTCATTTTTTAGTTATTATTTAATATTATTTATATAAAGACTAGTACAAATTACTTATGCACTTTAAAAGTTTAACTGTATTTACTTATTTTTACTCAATATTAGGGCGGAATTGAAGTATATTTGAAGAGCTTGAGAAAACCTCACAAGCCTGTTGCGCAAGGTTTTTTTGAGTACAAATCCAACAACGAAATTAGGTGGTGTCGAGTTAGGATCACAATGCTGGGAGGTGCAAATAAATGGTCCAATAGAGCATAACGAGCCATTATTAAGATCATATGGAGGTTTTCAAACAATTGGAGATGCTTTGTTGGAGCATCTGTGGTGGGCCTTTACATTTGTATAGATCTATATTTTTATCCTTTCGTCAATTTATTATTTAATATATAGACTTTTGACTCGTTAAAACTAACTTTTAACGTGATCTTTTTTTGACAGGTTCAACGCAGGTAATGCTACCTTTGGAATTCAAGACAATTTAAACAATTTTAAGCTGTATTTTTATATTCGCAAACAACTTATGCGTGTACTGACCTATTTGGATGTTGTATTTTGTGTACGTATTGGTACTTTTGTGTTGTAGAATTTTGTGGTCATTTGTTATTTTTTTGGATGTTGAATGTACTGAAGATTTTAACTTATTGTTTGATTAATTGAAAATGAGCTTAGTAAATTATTTTTGTGATTTGTTATGTACATTTATGCATAAATATTGAAAAATAGAAATCTATATATCATTGAATTTGTATTTTTTTGAAATTAATAAGATTTAATTATTTGATGATAATGCAAATAATAATATATAGTTTTATTTGTATTTTAAGAAATATTAATTTAAAATAATATTGAAAATTCTACGCGGCATTAATGTAATGCCGGGAATTAAAAACAGATTATCAACATTTTATAATATTGCAAATAAATAATAATTACCGGCATTTATTAACAATAATTACCAATATTTG
>CM055061.1:19447144-19495348 GCA_029204045.2 Tillandsia leiboldiana
GGAGAGACTGCGCCGCCGGCCGCCACCCTTGGTCGCCGAAAAGCAAGAAGCTTCAAGGAGCATTTTGATCCCGGGTGTTGAGAAGAAGAGAAGAGCACCAAAGCTTTGGATCTGTGCCTGGACCTCTCTGTGGTGGGTTTCATCCAGAAGGCAATCCGAGGTGGGCTGGTGCACCGTCGTGGCCGCGCGACGCTGGGAAGATCACCGTCTTCTTCCTCGGATCCGGCGAAGGTGAGGTTGTTTATTCTGTGTTTCTTGCTACCTAGACCTCCTGAGTATATCCATCACCTCTTGGTGAACCTCCCAGCCAAAACCCGAAGTTGGGAATGCCCCCGGTCGCCGGCGGGGAAATTGCACCCGCCGGAAACCGAACATGCTCCGCTGCGGCTGTTTGCCGCACCCAATGCTTCAGCTTCGAAAAAAAAAATCATGGGCACCTTCTGTAGGGCCTGTGGAACCTCCCCTAGAAGTTTGGTTGCGTCTGGATAGTGTGCGCTTCGCAGTTTGATGCCCTAGCTTTGGATTATCTTGGGTTCGCCCGGGGTTGCGCCGCCGTCGCCGCCGCCGCTTGTTGCCACCGGCCACTTGCACAGCTAGCTCCACCAGGTTGTGACTGACACCAGAGGCCCTTGCATGAGACCCATGCTGCTCGGTTGAGGCTTCACCATTGTTGGTGCATATTCCGGCCAAGAGTGCTCCGCCGTCGCTGCCACCGGGTCTCGTCGCCGGCCATGCGCCCAGCAAGCTTCGTGGAGTCTAGTAGCACCTACAGGTGCTGGTGCTTGAGACCCAGAGCCTAGGTAAGGATCCACCATTGTTGTCTTCAAGATTATGTGTTATGTTTGTTGCATACCATGTGTTCGAAGAAATCGCGGACGAGAGAACCATTGGTTCTGTTCATCCTTCAAGTGAGCATTCGACTCCTGCAAGCTTTTGTAGTGTCTCCTTTAAAGACCAATTAATTATTAACTTGAAATTAAATATCAGGATATAGTAAAAAGGCTATTCATACATGAATCCTTTTCTTTCATTTTGAACATAAAGATTAAAGAGAAGAACATGTCCAAGACATAAATCCCCAAAAGAATATATATATATTTAAAAAAAAAAAAAAAATACAGGAAGTGAAGTGTAAGTGAGCAGCAGCAATAGGCTTAGGCCTAAAAGGAAAGGAAAGAGAAGGATTAATTGTTTCAGTGGAGAGACCACTACTCACAATTTGAGTCCTCGTTGCTTCCTCTACTCTTATATTATTTTGATGGTGTGATCACACTAAGACACACACCACACACACGCACAGAAGAAAAAAGAAAAAAGAAAAAAGAAAAAAAAAGGTAAGTGTTTCTTAGGCCATGAACACACACGTACCATTTTTTGAAACTAGTGGTGGGGGTAGTGTTCATCTTTATATAGCTTTATAGTACACTTAAACTGTTTCTGCATTATCTTTTGCCTCCATGGTTTTTTAGGCTAATGGGGCGTGCGCGCGCGTATGTGCATATATATATATATATATATATATATATATATATATATATATATATATATATATAAGATATATATATATAGAGAGAGAGAGAGAGAGAGAGAGAGAGAGAGAGAGAGAGAGAGTGTGTGTGTGTGTGTGTGAAATGGGATGATTTGATTTAAATATTGTTTTTATGAGATGTTTAAGGCTTAAACAAATCAATTATTGAAAATCATAAATGGTAAAAGTGAAAATTGAACTCAAAACCTACTGCCACAAAGGAAGCTTAAGTTGACTCTAATACCAAGCAACTACTAGAAAATGAATTAGGATTAGTTGTAAGAAAATAAATACACTAGTTTTTTTTCTCACATCCAAAGACTAGTCCCTGTTGTGAATATCAATTCACAATTTTTAGCACTCAAGAGCCTACATTTGGAGCATGTACTAAGGCCCCGTTTGGTATCTTGAAGTTTGGGAGAAAACAAGTTTTTCTGTTATTGTGTACGATGAGAATTAATCAAGTTATTGTGTACAATTTTTTGTAGTGTCTCCTATCTTGAAGTTTGGGAGAAAACAAGTTTTGCTGGAGGGATTTGGGTTGTGAAGCCCTTTTTTTGTTTGGAATAAGGAGAAGTTAGAGGAGACAAAGGCTATGTGATTAATACAGTTTTGAGATAGAGTTTTGAATTTAACTCTGATAAATAGAATTTTAATAAATCTTAAGCTAATCTAAATTACAAATTGTAAAGATTAGTAATTGGATTTGGATTTTACCGTAATTTTTAAAAATTCTAGAAACAATTAGGATTGTTGTAGTTTCAGGATTTAAAAATTATATGATCCTTTAGAACTCTAATTTAATATTACAAAATGCGGGGAACAAGTTTGCTTCAAGGAACCCAAACATTTTGATAGTCGATTTGGAGTAACGAACCGATTTCGATGTTTTGGGCTAAGCTTGCTTGGAGCTAAGTAAAAGTCTACAGAAATTTAATTGTAAGTGTCTATAATTAATTAGAGATAAATCGGGATATGGAATGCTTCCAAAATAGTATAATCTCTTCTTTATTCTTAGTTTTTTTGGATTAATAGCATACATATTGGGTGGTAAATAACTAACACATGGGTTTAGCGCATGTTAGTGAAAAACGAAAAAACAATAACACACCTAGCTTATATATTTTACGAAAGATGTTAAAAAATATATATTTTTAGTGAAGTTTTTTAATTTCTCTCTTGTGTAGAATTAGTAACATTATACGATGAGAATTAATTAGCTTCCTGCGCTTGATGCTCACTCTACTTCAGCAACTAGCTGAGTAGATGGAAGGATTTTTGCAATTTGAACCCCTTCAAGCTTATGTTTTTAGAGCCATGTTGCTGTTCCAATTATAAGATGAGAAATTACTGTGATTAATTTGTGATGCCAAATATCCATGACTGTTCCCGGTGCTGTTCCAGAGAGCCCGTGATTTTAGTTTCTCGTTTGCAATTTTATTATGCAATTTACTTTCCGATGTTTTAAAGTTTTTTACTATAGTTTTGTTTAATTAGGATTTGCAAGGACCTATTTAGTCTTCTGCCGCCATATTAGACATCAATATATGGATAAAAGTTGGATGAATGAACCCAGGTTTGATTTAGTACGATTTTTCAAGCTACGAAATATGGTCTTATTTGGAATTAATATTTTGACATATTAACTCACGTCCACTTAAATAAATATAGGGTGAGCAAAAGTATCTTGATGGAGTCTCGAACTTTCTTGAATTTGCATTTCTCAAAGTGGTCCGAGAAGGAACAATTCTCTGCCCCTTGTAAAAGATGCGCTAATTGTTTTTGGCAAAATAAGGATACTGTACTAGAGCATTTAATATGTGATGGTTTTTTGGAAGGATACACATCTTGGATTTATCACGGAGAAGATGTTACATCCACCGTCCTCAACATACAACAATGATAATCTTAAACACAAATGATGATATGCGTGGTATGATAAATGAAGCATTTGGTATGTTTGATGTGGGTGAAGAGGAGATAGCAACAAGAGAACAACATTTAAATGAAGATCCTAATGAAGAAGCTAAGAAATTTTACAAACTAATTGAAGATTCTGAGAAAGAATTATATCCTGGTTGCAAGAAGTTCTCGAAACTCTCTTTTATTGTTCGTTTATTTCACATTAAGTGTTTAAATGGATGGACCAATACTTCATTCACAATGTTACTTTCTTGCTAAAGAAGCACTTCGGAGGGTGAAACACTACCAGATTCATTCTATGAAGCAAAAAAAAATTATTAATGACCTTGGTTTAGGTTATAATAAAATTGATGCTTGTCCAAATGACTGTCAGTTATACTATAAGGATACAGCAAATGCAGATTCATGTGCCATTTGTGGCACTTCAAGATGGAAAACAACTGATAGCAATGTTGAACTTGATACAGCCAAGTCTTCTAGAAAAGCAACTCGAAAAATCCCGGCAAAGGTTTTAAGACACTTTCCTTTAAAATCCAGGCTACAAAGATTGTTCATGTCATCAACAACTTCTTCATTAATGAGATGGCATCATGAGGATCGAATTAATGATGGAGTGATGAGACATCCTGCTGATTCCCCACAATGGAAAACTTTTGACTTTCAAAATCCAGAATTTTCTTCAGAACCTCGCAATGTAAGGCTTGGCTTGGCGAGTGATGGATTCAATCCTTTTAAATCAATGAGTACATCACATAGCACGTGGCCAGTAATCTTAATACCATATAATTTGCCACCATGGTTGTGTATGAAACAACCACATTTGATAATGTCTTTACTCATCCCTGGCCCAATGCACCTGGAAATGATATTGATGTCTATTTACAACCACTAATAGATGAGTTGAATGATCTTTGGTTGAATGGTTTGTACACTTATGATGCTTCTACAAAGCAGAATTTTCAAATGCATGCCGCATTATTGTGGACTATTAGCGATTTTCCTGCGTATGCGAATTTATCAGGATGGAGTACAAAAGGACGATTGGCATGTCCGTCTTGTAATGTGGATACTGATTCACATTATCTAAAACACGGTCCAAAATTATGCTATATGGGACATCGTAGATTCTTAGGAAAGAATCATAAATTTCGACGTGATAGATTATCTTTTGATGGAAACCAAGAACTTAGAGATGCACCTGTTCCGTTATCTGGTTCTAAACTGTTAGATCAATTGAAGGACATTGAGAATACGTTTGGTAAGAGTCGTGGCGGTGATCATAAGGTAAGCGAAAGAAAGGTAAAAAACAACTTTACCTCATTCTTGGAAGAAAAAAAGTATATTTTTTTTCTTACCTTATTGGGAAAAGCACCTTATACGTCATAATCTAGACGTAATGCACATTGAAAAAAATCTTACTGATAATGTGATTTGGACAATACTAAGCACTGATGGCAAAACAAAGGATACTATTAAAACTCGTCTGGATTTACAACTTATGGCATTCGGAGCTCTCTTCATTTGAAGCAACAAGGAAATAAAACTATAATTCCTTCCGCTTGCTACTCACTTTCTACAAAAGAAAAGGAGATATTCTTCAAATTACTGAAGTCAGTTAAAGTTCCTGATGGATATGCAGCAAATATATCAAAATGTGTGCATATAAAGGAGCGCAAAATTATAGGACTAAAAAGTCATGATAATCATATCTTGATGCAACAACTGCTTCCTTTAGCATTGCGGAAGGTTTTGCCTAAGAATGTAAGTTTGACACTCATGGAATTAAGTAACTTTTTTAGAGAAATTTGCTCCAAATCTCTTAGAGGAAGAGAACTCCAACAACTGCAAGCTCAAATAGAACTGACACTTTGTAAATTAGAAAGGATATTCCCACCATCTTTTTTTGACATAATGGTTCATTGGCTATACATCTAGCATACGAAGCAAGAATTGCTGGACCAGTGCAATATCGGTGGATGTATCCAATAGAAAGGTACTTCAATATTCTCAAAGTTTATATAGATAAAAGCGTGTAGACATTATTTTAACTTTATCATATTTTGATTTTGCATACTCATACGCGTTACTTATTAAATTGTATAGGTTTCTTTCTACCTTGAAATCTTATGTACGTAATCGAAGTCATCCTGAAGGGTCAATTGCTGAAGGGTACCTGGCAGAAGAAAGTTTAACATTTTGCTCACAATATTTGCAAGGCATTGAAACAAGATTAAATCGTTCGAAACGCAACAATGGAGAGGAGTTAGAATTAGAAAAGAACCCACTGTTTCCTTTGTCATCAAAAGGTTATCCCATAGGGCATGGTGAGATGTTTGAACTAGATGAAACTTCGTGGGTGCAAGCACATCGCTATGTGCTCTTCAATAGCGATGTTGTATCTCCATACCTTCAGTAAGATATTTAATACCTAAAATAATTTTCATCTTATAGGTTATTTTGGACTATTCTAATGAGCTTTTGTTACATTAACTTGTAGAAAACATATTGACATGATCAGAGTTGCAAATCGTCGAATGCGACATAGAGAAGTTGAGCGTATTCATAGTGACACATTTCATATATGGTTTAAAGAGCATGTAAGTTAATATATCCATAACTGTGTATAGTTTAAAGTGTATCTATGTGATATTACAAATGCGCTAACTATAATTATAAATTGACGTGTAGATTTTCAGATTAGTTGAGTCAACAAGCGAAGCTGTTTCACAAGAAATCATTGCACTGGCGCGAGGCCCTAATAGAGTCACAGAGAGATTTAAAGGTTATGTGATTAATGGCTTCAGGTTTCACACTAAAGATCGTGAAGTAAATAGAAAAACTCAAAATAGCGGCATTGTCGTCGTTGCTAGTACATCAAGTTACGCCAGTGCAAAGATCAAAATCCAGTAGCAGGAGATGTTACATACTATGGTATTCTCACTGATATTATAGAGCTAAACTATTGTGAGCACTTCAAAGTAACATTGTTCAAATGTGATTGGGCAGATACTCGCTCCTATCGCAAGGGAGTGAGAAGAGACGATTTTGGGTTTACTCTAGTAAATTTCAATCGACTATTATTTACCGGTGATCAATTGTCAGATGAACCATTCATTCTAGCATGTCAAGCAAAACAAGTCTTTTATGTGCAAGACCCTGTCGAGAAAGAATGGAAAGTTGTTATTCATACAAAGCCAAGAGACTATTTTGATATGCAACCAGAAGTTCTGACAGATGACATAGACGTGCATTTAGATAATATCATAATTGATAGTAACGCAAATGATGCAGAAGAAGAATTTAGTTGGAACAGAAATGATGTTCCTGAACTTACAATTGATACTCCTCTAATAAATACTCATTTATTGGACACAAATACTTTTGATGACGCGGAGTTTCATAATGACAATGAGGTAAATGACTCCACTTTAATATAGGTGTGTCATACTTTTCGATTTTATGCGATATCTTATTTGATTAACACTTTACTATTTTATATGATATCTTGTGAGTTCATCCACTAGTTATGATATTTATATTATTATATGATTTTTTGTTCATATGAACTTGACTAACAAATACTTTATATATCTTGATTTTTTTTTTAATACAGGAATCACAATGAAGAAAAAGAATGGTAAAGAAAAAGTTTCAACAGGACCACATTTTGATCAAAGAGATTATGACGAAATGCTCCTAAACCAGGACCAGTTTCCATCAAATCCAGATCAAAATCTTGAGCAACAACTTCATACGTATTTTTCTCAATTGGTTTCAAGTTTACGCCAAAATCAGTCCCCGACTACCAATGAAATGATCAATCATCACAAACAAAGTCAAGCTGGACAAAGTGAACCAAATCATGAGCCGAAAGGAACATTGCCCCAAAAACGAAAGATTTCTAGTCCTTTCCTACTTCGTCAGCCTCAAACCAATCCAACTGTACTTCAGGAACCTTCCTTTGAATTACTTCGTGATGATGCAACTCTATCTAATCCAATTTCTAGTCCTTTTCGACATGATGATTTCTTGCAGAATCAAAATAATGATCCTGCTAACATTGAAGAAAATGATTCTGAAGAAGATGACTCTCATGATGATTCTGAAGAAGATAATGCGATAGATGGTATATTTTTTTTTATTCTCTTAGAGTATAAAATAATAACTATTGAGTTGAATTTTTGTACAATTATATTTCTTAATTGATGAAATATATTAATAATAATGATTTCTCTTGCTATATATTTTTCGTAAGCAGGTTCAACACAAGCATCGAAGAATACACGAGGGCGTACAAAGTTGCTCAAATTGTTTAAAAGAACAAAACCGGTAAAAGTCAAATTCAATGTATATGGACAACCGATTGGAAAATCAGCAGCTACCCTTAGCAATTTTTTGGGACTCATAGCCAGAAACGGACAAATAACTCCTCTTAGTCATAAAGATTGGAGACATGTTCCAAGCACGGATAAAAACTTAATGTGGAACATAGTACAGGTAGATTTAATAATATTTATATCGATTCCTATCGTATTATTTGATATTTATCAATGTACATATTTAATCTTTGATGCAGAAAAAGTTCAAAATTCCAGAAGAAGAAAAAAGATGGATTATGATGTCTATTGGTAAAAAGTGGAGAGAGTACAAATGTTTGTTGAAGAAACGACACTATGATCCTCATACAACCTACGCGGAAAGAATAGCAGACCGTGATTCACGGGTCTTACCAAATGAATGGGAATTTCTTGTCAAGTATTGGAATTCTGAAGCAGCATTGGTATAAAAAATGATACTTAGAAATCACAATTGTTGTGTCTTTTATATCTTTATATACGTAGAAAATTACAATTTAGCATTATTTCTATATTTTTCATATTGATAATTTACTAGTTTGACTGTATTGGATTTAAATTTTATATCTTTGCCTCATTATAGGACCGTAGTGCAAAAAATAAAGCTACTCGTGCAAAGCAAGATATCACGCATACCGCAGGCACAAAGAGCTTTGCAAGGGTTCGCGCAGAGGTAAAAATCTTCTTTCTCTTTGAAATTGTGTATATAAATTTGTTATTATATTTTCTAAACAAACTAACTTTTCTACGTGTTGCTAGATGACAAAGGAGAATAAAGTTGCACCGAAAAGACATGAATTATATATAAGAACACATACTAAAAAGAATGGCGAGGCTCTGGAAAGCTGTGAAAGTAACATTGTATGTTTTAAACATGTTAAAATTATATCTACTATCTCAAAATATTTGTCTCTCATTTACTTTCTTTTTTGTAGGCTGCAATCAAAAATTTTTCATCTCAGAAACCAGAAATTGCACAAAAAAATGCAGCTCGAGATGATCTGTTAGTGATGGCTTTAGGAAAAGAAAAAGGGGGAAATTATGTTCGTTGTTACGGGTTGGGTGCTGCTCCCTCAGAAGTCTTTGGCACAAATCCAACTCGAGCTGAATGCTTAAGAATGCTCTCCGAAACTAAAAGGTTAGCTGAAGAGGAGAAACATACAATGCAAAAGGAGATTGTTGAAATGAGGCAAGAATTATCGATGATGAGGGCAAGGTTGGAATCAATGGAAAAAAAATCACAAGACTTGAATTTGACTGAAGATAGAGACATTCCATCTAATCCAGTAGGCACATCTAATCCAATAGGCAGTCCACAAGTAAACTCGAGTGTACTTATATTTATTTTATTTTTTTAAAATAACCATTAATTATAATGAGATAAATCATCTAATCTTTTTTTTTTTTTTTTTTTTTTTGCAGAATGGTAATAATAATAACATTCCCTTTGAAGAACCGCCGAGTAATGAAATACAATCTTCTGAATCTAGCTTTGAAGTACCACGAAATCAGGTAATTTTATTGTAATTAATTTATCTTAATTTTTTTCTATAAATTTATATGTACTTAAGATCAATATAGATATCCAATATATACTATATTTGAATGCAGGGTTATCGAACAAAAGTTGTTGAAAAGGATGTCCATACTTTAGATAATGGGGTACCTTCTATTTCTTATTCTGAATTTTCTTATTACTTATTTCTAATATATATAAATCACAAGTTTTATTTCATTTTTTAGTTATTATTTAATATTATTTCAATATAAAGACTAGTACAAATTACTTATTGCACTTTAAAAGTTTAACTGTATTTACTTATTTTTACTCAATATTAGGGCGGAATTGAAGTATATTTGAAGAGCTTGAGAAAACCTCACAAGCCTGTTGCGCAAGGTTTTTTGTTGAGTACAAATCCAACAACGAAATTAGGTGGTGTCGAGTTAGGATCACAATGCTGGGAGGTGCAAATAAATGTTCCAATAGAGCATAACGAGCCATTATTAAGATCATATGGAGGTTTTCAAACAATTGGAGATGCTGTTGGAGCATCTGTGGCTTGGCCCTTTACATTTGTATAAGATCTATATTTTTATCCTTTCGTCAATTTAATTATTTAATATATAGACTTTTGACTCGTTAAAACTAACTTTTAACGTGATCTTTTTTTGACAGGTTCAACGCAGGTAATGCTACCTTTGGAATTCAAGACAATTTAAACAATTTTAAGCTGTATTTTTATATTCGCAAACAACTTTATGCCGTGTACTGACCTATTTGGATGCGTTATTTGTGTACGTATTGGTACTTTTGTGTTTAGAAATATTTTGTGGTCATTTGTTATTTTTTTGGATGTTGAATGTACTGAAGATTTTAACTTATTGTTTGATTAATTGAAAATGAGCTTAGTAAATTATTTTTGTTATTTTGTTATGTACGATTTATGCATAAATATTGAAAATATTGAAATCTCATATTATCCATTGAATTTGTATTTTTTGAAATTAATAAGATTTAATTATTTTATGATAATGCAAATAATAATTTATATTATTTTTATTTATTTAAAAATATAATTTAAAAATATTTAAAATTAGCGGCATTTATTAATGCCGGAATTAACAACAGATTATCAACATTTGTATAATATTGCAAATAAACTAATAATTACCGGCATTTATTAACAATATATTACCAATATTTGTATAATATTGTAAATAAACTAATAATTACCGGCATTTATTAACAATACATTACCAATATTTGTATAATATTGCAAATAAACTAATAATTACCGGCATTTATTAACAATACATTACCAATATTTGTATAATATTGCAAATAAACTAATAATTACCGGCATTTATTAGTGTTGTAGATAATAAAAAAATACTGGCATTTAATAATATCACTAATAACCACATCTATAACGGCATTTATTTAATGCTACTAATTATTTAATTTTAACGGCAATTTAATTAAATGCCGGTAGAAGAATCAGCAACACGACTTTAGGCGGCACTAATTGCTAAATGCCACTAATAATTTTTACGGCACTTTTTGACCTTTAGGCGGCAATTACAGAATGCCGCTAAATCACAATTTTTTTGTAGTGCACCCTATGACTTTCTAGAGTTGTATTTGTTTAGTTCTTTAACCTTGAGATCTTATCCCACTTTCCTGATTCCTCACTGAATCCTATAGTTAACTTAACTCTCTTTTTCTGTTCCACTTTAACTTAGAGTTACACTGACTCTAATTTCCTGTCTGTGACTTTAAACTCCTCTGGATCACCTTAGGTTACTATTACCTAAGTTCCATGTCATACTCATCCTAGAGTTCCTTGACTCTATGTTGATCACTAGTTCACCTTAGGTTCCCTTTACCTAAGTTCCATGTCATACTCATCCTAGAGTTCCTTGACTCTATGTTGATCACTAGTTCACTTAGGTTCCCTTTACCTAAGTTCCATGTCATACTCATCCTAGAGTTCTTTGACTCTATGTTGATTACTAGTTCACCTTAGGTTCCCTTTACCTAAGTTCCATGTCATACTCATCCTAGAGTTCCTTGACTCTATGTTGATCACTAGTTCACCTAGGTTCCCTTTACCTAAGTTCAATGTCATACTCATCCTAGAGTTCCTTGACTCTATGTTGATCACTAGTTCACCTTAGGTTCCCTTTACCTAAGTTCTATGTCATACTCATCCTAGAGTTCCTTGACTCTATGTTGATCACTCTATCCAGTGTCCTTAGGTTATCCCCTAAGACAATGCCACTCGTCCAATCCTAGGATAACTCCTAAGTTGATGTCACTCGTCAAACCCCTATACTAGGTTTTCTCCTAGTCTTACTACCAATAAGCCTTGTTCCCTTATGTCACGTGATTCCTAGGGTTGTACCCTAACATGATTACAATCATATCATGATTAGCTACTTTCACGCATGCAATCATTTTCATATCCATCATAAGATAATATTTATCCTCTACGCATGCAATTATCATCTATTTAGGTAAATCAAGAATTTGCATCTTTCTCCTAAGTCCTCTTCACACATGCAAATTTATCCTCTATCTCTGGCAACCAACAGTTGCACTTTTCATCGGTATCCATTTACACTTGCATATTTTATCCTCTATCTCCGGCAACTAACAGTTGCACTTTTCATCTGTATCCATTTACACAGGTGATCTTAATCATGATTACCTAGCGCCTCTATAAGTCTACTATCATGCTTCTAAATCGAAAAGCAAAGGAGCATGGGGAGAGGTCACCCAATTTTGGCTGAATTCCCCACCTTGTGGTGTCACCAATTGCTTGTAGACACTTGCAATTGGTCTCCGCATGATTCCACTTGTCTCCTCAAGCTTGCACGCAAAACGGTGCACATCCCTCGAGTCCGCACGCAAAACGGTGCACGCCCTCCAATCCTGCACGCAAAACGGTGCATGTCATTAAAAACCCACACGTAAAATGATGCGCGCCACTTCAGCCGGCACGCAAAACGACGCGAGACAACACGATCTGCACGCGAAACGGCGCACGTACCTCAAACCTGCACGCAAAACGGTGCACGTTTGACTGTAGGGTTGCACGCAAAACGATGCACCTTTTTTTTAGCCCTGCACGACAAACGATGCAACGTATTAGAATCTACACATAAAACGGTGCGCACCGGTCCAACCTGCCCGCAAAACGGAGCATGTACCTCGTAGTGGCACGCAAAACGGTGCACATTTTACTGTAGGGTTGCACGCAAAATGGTGCACACTTTTTTAGTCCTGCACGGAAAATAATGCAAACATCTGAGTCTGCACGCAAAACAGTGCCCGTTAGTCCAACCTGCACGCAAAACGGAGCATGGACCTCATATTGGCAACCAAAACGGTGCACGCTCTATTTTCAACGTTGCACGCAAAACGGTGCACGTTTTTTGAGTTTGCGCCCAAAACTATGCATATTCTCTGAACCCGCACGCAAAACGGTGCATTTCTCCCACAAGCTTGCACGCAAAACGAGACGCGCCAAAACGATCCCGACAGTCCGCGCAGTAAAACGACACAGTATACACGGTCCCTAACACGCACGTAGGCATGGGGTCAAATCCAATGTCCAAAAGGACGCCTCAAAACTGTGCCAAAAATACCACAAAAATAACATGCAGGGCTTACCTCGTACCGTCGCGTCGTCCATCGCGCGTATGCGCGGTCATCCGGCTTTTTGGAACTCCTCGCACGCTCCGCGAGGTCCATGGCGCGTCGCAGAACCCCTCGAAATCCCCTCTCTCTCCCTCTCTCTCGTGCTCGGGTGGAGAAGAAAAGGGAGGAAGAGAAGGTAAAATGGTGCGCGGGAGAAAGAAGAAAGAAAAAGAAAAGAAGAAGAAGAAGAAGAAGGGGGAGGGGAGGGGGCGTAGACCCGGTCCGCGAGCCCCCCCCAATGGTGAACCGCCACCTGGCGGTCCACCACACACAGGGGACGGGCGCGCGGCCCAGGCGCGCGCCCTCTGCGCCACGCGGGCGCGCGTCCCCGCGCGCCACGTGGGCGCGCGTCCCCGAGCGCCACGTGGGCGGTATACCCGCGCGCAACACGCACGTGGGACACCCAGCGCGCCACACGGGCTCGCGCCCCCGTGCGGGCGCTTCCCGCACCCATGCGGGCGCCAATGGGGGCCCGCCACGTGGCGGCCCCCCAATGGCCCGCGCCACCCTGCGCGCCAGCTGCGCGCTTGCTGCGCGCCTCGCGCCGTGCGCCGCCGCGCCTCGATCCACGCGCCGTCGCCTCAGAATTCATGCCACCTATTTTTTTTTGATCCGCGCACCACGAGATTCGCGCATCTCAAATCATGTCTATCTCGATTTGCGCGCCCACCTCGAAGAGCGCGCCTGTCCCGAAATTCGCGCATGCACCTCGAAGCTCATGCCTGTCTCGAAATATGTGCGCCCGCCCCGGGATGCGTGCCAGCATCGCAACAATAAATCGGGCACAGCTACAGTGAATTCCGGGCACCTGAAAGTACCGCCCAATCTGGAAATTGGTCACTTTTACCCTTTTTTCGACCGGTTTCATCCGTTTTTGACCGTTTTCGCTCGTTTTCATCCATTTTTTTCCCGTTTTCGCCCAAATTTGACAGGCAGTCTCGTCTCAACTTGATTTTCCACGAAAAATTTTAAATTTTAACTTTGGGCAATTTCTGGATCCCCAAAAGCCTCGCTGTATCCAGAATCGCTGGCGGACCACGTTCTCGCAATCCGGGTATCCGATCAACGCGAAATTTTTACTGTGGCCTTAAAACAATATTATGGAGCTCCTAGAATTTTCTCAGAATTTTCTGACACTGCGAATTTTCCACTAAAAATCTGGGCCCGCTTTCTCAAATAAAATTCTAAATATCTCCTTTTTAATCTGATTTCGGCCCAATTCGCTTCCACATCATCCTTACTTCTCTAACTTTCATAAAAATAGTATTTCGTTCCATTTTTATTTAAATTTATTTATAGACCTAAATCCGATATGTTACAAAAAGATGGGGAGCTCAAAACACAAAAGTCGTAGCCCTACCTGTCGTGAAGCCAACGGCGTAAGAATCGCCGGAAACGGAGGTCGGAGTAAGGCGGGGGAGCTCGTGCACCAAAATGCGACGGAGATGAACACCCAAGAAGAAACGTCGTGCCGCACCGAAAAAATGGAAACCTCAAAATGCGTGCCACGAAAAAACCCAGGAATCCTCAGGTGGATGCTGCTCTGTGAGGTGAAGAGAAGCTCAGAAGGTTTCACAATGAGAAAATGCCCAGAAAGGGCAAAACAGTGGCCCAAGGGGGCCTATTTATAGGCCCGGCCCGCCAAGTCAAGCTTGGCAGATTCGGGCCCAACTTTCGGGCGCCCGAATCTGCCAGGGGGTCGGACGGCCTCCCGTCCGACTACGCCCGAAAGTCCCCTGGGCCGACACATGTCCCGCACAGCAAACAGCTGTGCGGGGGCGCGCCAACTGCGGCCATGTGGCCACCCAGGAAACGGACGTGTGTCCCGCACAGCAAACAGCTGTGCGGGGCGCGCCTGGTGACGACACGTGGCACCGCCCGGTCAAACGGGTAGGTGGCGCCCGCGAATAGCCGGGCGCCACGTGCCCACCCGCGTCACGGGTCGCTCGTGCGGGCAGGCGCCGCCTGACCGCCTGCCACGCACGCGCCCCGAGGCACCGCACGCGCCCCGAGGCGCCGCCCGTGCCCCAGTGCGTCGTGCCTCGTGAGCCCGCCAATCACAAGCCGCCACGTGTCCCGTACACCCGGTCTACGCACCCACTTTTGGGTTCCGTGGACCGTGCTGTGTGCGCCGACCAGCCAGGTGGTGACACATGTCCCCCCGCCTGGTCCATGCACCGCCGTGCAAGCTCCGTGGACCGCTCGCTAAGAGCCGGCCAACCTGCACCTGCCACGTGTCATGCGGCGGGCCTATGCACCCCGCCGCGCCGCTCTGTGGACCGAGCGCTACAAACCGGCCAATCAAGGGCCGCCACGTGGCACATCAACGGTCCACGGTCCCCCCCATGCACCAAAAACCACTAAAAACTCCCGAGAGTCCCTTTTTGGGCCTCCGGACTCAGAATCAAACAAGCAAATAACCGTTTTCAATCGTTTTTCCGCGCTGAATCCAAATCCACCTTCTGTTTGGCCCAAAACCTTTTCTAAAATTCGGCAAATGTAGCCGAAGGCCAATCCAGCTATAGATACCTCACAGGGTCCATCTGTGGCATCCCTTTGATGCACTATGGGCCAGACACACCATTAATAGGTGTTTCACACAGTGGATTCATGGAAAAAATTGCATAGGAACCTGGACCACTACACCAACGACCTGCGGGAAAGTTACATCCATTTCCCATTCTGCAATGGAAGTGGGAATGGATTACCATGGACTTTGTCACGGGGCTTCCACGATCGCAACTTGGGCATCATGTGATTTGGGTCATGGTTGATAGGTTGACAAAGTTGTCACATTTCCTGCCCATTCATACTACTTGGCCACGGGAGCGCCTAGCTCAGTTGTACATTAATGAGATTGTGAGACTTCATGGGGTACCGCTTATGATTACCTCGGATAGAGATACACGCTTTTTGTCAAACTTTTGGAAAAGTCTTCAACAAGTAATGGGAACTAAGCTCAGTTTTAGTATGGCTATTCACCCCCAAAGTGATGGACAGTCGGAGCGAGTGATTCAAACCTTAGAGTATATGCTCCGAGCTTGTGTATTAGATTTTGGAGGGTGATAGCATCGTCACTTACCATTGGTGGAATTTGCATACAACAACAGTTTCCAGGCGAGTATTCAGATGGCACCGTATGAGGCTTTGTATGGGCGCAGATGTTGATCACCGTTGTGTTGGGACGACTTGATGGAACGGAAGCAACTTGGACCAGACTTGGTGGAGGAAACGGAGGCTAAGGTCCGTTTGATTAGGCAGCGGTTGCTAACCGCACAAAGCCGGCAAAAGAGTTATGCGGACCGGAGGCGACAGGACTTGGAGTTCCAAGTCGGAGAGCATGTTTTGCTCAAGGTGTCACCATCCCGGGGAATCCGGCAGTTCGGTTTGCGTGGCAAGCTGAGCCCACGATTCGTGGGACCATATGAAATCCTTGAGCGGATTGGTCCGGTAGCATACCGGTTGGCCTTGCCACCTAGTCTTGAGAGGGTACATGATGTATTTCATGTGTCGATGCTTCGAAAGTATGTACCTGACCCTTCACACATAATCGACGTTTCTTCGGTGGAACTACAAGAGGAACTTGTAGTAACCGCCTGTTTAAGAGTTTTCCCTTTTATTTATTTTGTCGGTTCGCGCCGCATCTCGCTGAGGGTCCGGTGTGTGGCTTATACGTTATCTTTTTCACTGGACAGACCGTCGGGGCTCGCGGGTATTTTTAGACAATAAAGCTCGTGAAACGGAGAACGGCGGCGCGATCGGTTTTGGTTTCCGACTCCGGAATCTCTCAGAATAAATTCCGGAAGGTTGCTAGCAGTCCAGGCGACCAACACGGGTTTCGAGGCAAACCGGACCCTGGTTCATACCCGAACTGGTATTTCTTTTAGTCAGGGGTTTGGGTTAATTTTCCCCGCTTTTCGGTTCACCCGATCTATTATTTTTGTGATTTAGGGATTTAGGGATCAAATCCCCTGTTTTGCACCAAAACGGCTAATTAAACCCGTTTGGGAACTAGGGTTTTCCCAACTCCTCATTCCCTGTGCGTAAGCCCCCACCCGAGTGCGAGCGTGGAACCTCGTTTTTCCCCCATCTCTAGCAAGGCAGCGTGAAGAACCGAGGTCGTGACGGGGAGAAGAAGGGAACGATCGCCTCCCCGCGAAATCCGACGAGCGCGAAGAGGACGATCCTTCTCCTTCACCCAGTGTCGGTGAAACCAAGGTGAGCGGTGTTTTCGTTTCCTCTTTCGTTTCTTGATTTGAGCGAGGGGAGGGAGTTCCCGAAAATTCTGGATGTGGGGCACCCGATGCGCGCGGAAGCGGGGGGGGAGGAGCGAGCCACCCGCCGGCAGGGCACCCGCGCGGGCTTGACGCAGCGCGGGGTTGCCCGTGCCTGCGGGCAGCGCGCCCGTGTGGGCCGGGCGCCGCGCGTGGCCGCCCGCATGCGGGGGGGCGCCGCGCGGGGCTTGGCACAGCGCGGGGCGGCCACGTATGCGGGCAGGGCGCCCGCGCGGGCCGGGCGCCGCGCAGGGCCGCCCGCATGCGGCGGGGCGCCGCGCGGGGCAGCCGCGCATGCGGGCAGCGCGCCCGCGCGGGCCGGGGTGCCGCGGGGTGGGGGGGGGGGGGGGGTGGGTCTGGCGTCGCGCGAAGCCGCGCGAGCGGAGGGCCGCTGGTGCCTTTTGCCCTCGCCCCGGGATATCGCCGCCGCCGCCGCCGGATCTGCGTGCCGCACTCTGCGACCGACCGAGTGAGTTTTTCGTTCGTGGTCCGTACTTTGGGTTTCGATTACTGATTTTTGTTGCAGCGGGTTCGTGTAGGTTCGGCGAGCGCACCCGGGCACGAGGGGGAAACAAACGCCGACCGCAACGCGACAAAAAAGGTAGGTTTTATTTTGGGGCTTATAGTCGGGTTCCCGGCAGTTGTAACTTGTGTTAATATAACTATCTAATGATGCTAACATGGTAGTCCTCATGGTTTTTATCGGTTGGGTATACGTGGTACTTTGGTTATTTTGCTCGAGGCTGCAGCACGCGCACCCGCGGTTTGGCCACCGCAAAGGGTGCGCTTTTCCGGAAAAGTGGTCTATGACCCGTGTAACCCACGAGGTGATGTAGTGGGGGCCCCCGCAGGTGGGGGGTTTTGAGGCGCCGAGGTGCGAGCGGTGCGACCCGTCGGGGTAGGTGCCCGACGTGGTTTACCGAGGTAGGTGCTCGGTTGGGGTGCCGGGGCAGGTGGCCGGATTAGGTTTGCAGGTGTGCGTGGTTTTCCCTTGTTGGGAGGGTGGTTGCTCCGGATAGTTTACGGTTGGGCACATTTTATTTACCCTGCTTTCGTTATTGTTATTACTTTGTCGCTGACTTCCCACTTCGTGACAGGGTCCTACAGGGGGGAGAGTTAGGCGACGGTGAGGCCGAGGCAGGAGTTTCTGGGTCACTGGAGACCCCGGACTGTACTTTCTCCTTTCTTTTGCATTTCATTTACTATTTGTAGACTGTGATGTGGTTCTCGATACCCTCGTGGGGTCGGTGTGGATGTCGGCATGGTACCTAATTATTCATTTAATTTCCTTTCATCTCTGTTGGCCGCTTTAAGAAAAAAAAAGATAAAACGAAAGAAAAGATTGCGAAAACTGTTTTCAAAACTTGGGTGTCGTGTGGGCACCGTTTTCAAAACCCTGTGGATTTATGGATTGCGAAAATGGATTTCAAAACCTAAGTGTCGTGTGGCCACTGTTTTCTAAAACCTCTGGGTTTATGTTGCTTTCGAAACTGGTTTTCAAAATCTGGGTGCCGGGTGGGCGCCGTTTCAACAATTGTGGATTTTGTGACGCCCCACTTCCCAGGGGGTCACCCATCCTAGAACTACTCTAGCTCTAGCACGCTTAACTCTCATGTTCCTCTTGGATCTTGCTACCATCCAAAATGCTATAGCCGGGTTAGAGATTTAGTCCTATTATATCATTTATATAGAGGACTAATCCAAATTCCGGGAGTGTCACATTCTTCCCCCCTTTAAGCCCTGACGTCCACGTCAGGCTCAAGCGCACTCACAAGCACCAGGCGATGTGAGACTCGTCTCGCTAGCCTTAGCCGACCTTGTAGGGAGCTGCACTCCACCTACAACGGTCATTAGCCGGGGAGCCACACTCTACCCGCTATATAACCCTGGCTCAGCCGAGACTCATCTCACATTTCCGGCTGGTGAATGGTCTCTGATACCAACTGTTTTCAAAACCCTGTGGATTTATGGATTGCGAAAATGGATTTCAAAACCTAAGTGTCGTGTGGCCACTGTTTTCTAAAACCTCTGGGTTTATGTTGCTTTCGAAACTGGTTTTCAAAATCTGGGTGCCGGGTGGGCGCCGTTTCAACAATTGTGGATTTTGTGACGCCCCACTTCCCAGGGGGTCACCCATCCTAGAACTACTCTAGCTCTAGCACGCTTAACTCTCATGTTCCTCTTGGATCTTGCTACCATCCAAAATGCTATAGCCGGGTTAGAGATTTAGTCCTATTATATCATTTATATAGAGGACTAATCCAAATTCCGGGAGTGTCACATTCTTCCCCCCTTTAAGCCCTGACGTCCACGTCAGGCTCAAGCGCACTCACAAGCACCAGGCGATGTGAGACTCGTCTCGCTAGCCTTAGCCGACCTTGTAGGGAGCTGCACTCCACCTACAACGGTCATTAGCCGGGGAGCCACACTCTACCCGCTATATAACCCTGGCTCAGCCGAGACTCATCTCACATTTCCGGCTGGTGAATGGTCTCTGATACCAACTGTTACGCCCCACTTCCCAGGGGGTCACCCATCCTAGAACTACTCTAGCTCTAGCACGCTTAACTCTCATGTTCCTCTTGGATCTTGCTACCATCCAAAATTCTATAGCCGGGTTAGAGATTTAGTCCTATTATATCATTTATATAGAGGACTAATCCAAATTCCGGGAGTGTCACAGATTTATCCTTTCAAATTGATCGGCCGTGAGATTTATTCAGCGTTTGTGAATGTGCATATGTTAGAAACTGTTGTGATTGAATTGATGACTGTGTTTGGACGTTGTACTAGCCGCGACGCCGTGCATATACAGAGGAGACTCTGTCCGTTTGCAGAGTGATTCTGGGTATGCGGCGGGTCTGGGCACGCGCCGGGAAAGAAGGTTTTCAAAAAAAAATTTACGCGCCAAATACATACCTTTTTGTGAATCGTTTCCGCTGAAATAAACCCCCGGGGCGTGACAGATTAAGATGGTATCAGAGAGAGTTTCCCTTCAATCACAACAGTCAGTGCCGACATCCGCAGGGATACCTCACTTGGCTACAAATGAATGGAATGGATAGGGCATATGAAGGTAGAACGCGAGTGATCGAGGGAGGGGGGGGGGGGGAAGAGTTTAAGTCCTTTTCTCTCGATAGGTGGTTCGTTGCTATGTTAGCGAAGATTAGAGCTGACTTTGGTTATGTGTGTGTACAGACATGGCCCGTACTAGATCGTCGGTCGAGGACACAGGAGCGGATGCGACGGTGTCGACGGCCGCGGAGAACCACCTCCTGCGGCAGCAACTGCTGGAGATGGCGGGGCAGCTGGCAACCCTCACGGATCACGTGCGTCAGTTGACGTAGCAGCCGCATGCCGCGACGGTGACGGTTGCCCCGGCCCCTCTGCAGGGGCCAACTGCGCCGGCAGCGGGACCGCAAGAGACGGGGGCCTGGACAGGAGTGGCCTCTCTACCGACTGCAGCAGCCGGGCTACCGCCAGCCCAGGCTACGGCACCGGCAGCAGCACCGCCGATAGCGACTACGTGACCGGCGCCGGGAGCCACTGGCGGGGGTACCTCGGGGGAGACCATGGTCACACCTTCCCCTACAGTGGCTGCCGTCGCCACGGGGGAGGGGTCAGTTCCGCTGACGGAGCGGGACCGCGTGCGGGCCAACCTGGCCGACTTTAAGAAATACGATCCACCCACGTTCGAAGGGGAGACGACTGATCCCTGGGTCGTCGAAAAGTGGGTGGGATCCATGGAAAAATTGTTCGAGGACCTGCTCATGGAGGATTGCGAGTGGGTTCCCCTAGCGGTCCACTTCCTAGAGGGGAACGCCTGCTTGTGGTGGAAGACGGTACGCCCTGACCCCACAAAGGGCACCGCGCTCCCATCGTGGACGACGTTCAAGCATGAGCTGTTCGGGGCTTTCTTCACCAACAGCGTCAAAAAGAAGCTGGCGGACAACTTGAACCACATTCAGCAGGGAAGCACGACTGTGATGAAATATCAGCGCGAGTTCGTGCGGCTGGCCAACTGCGTCCCTTTCGTCATAAGGGACGAATCCCACAAGGCGCAACTTTTCGTGGATGGCTTGCGAAGTGATATTTTCCAAGTGGTACAAGCAGCCGACTTGCACACGTTTCAGAAAGTGGTCGACAGGGCCACTGTGGTGGAGCGCGGGTTTGCTGTTATGCGCGCCAGAAGAGAGGGCCCAGCACAGCAAGAAGACAAGAGGCGACAGCAACAGTACTCTGGGGGAGGCTCCTCTAGCGGGAGCCGACCCCCCAAATGGTGGAGACCGAATTCGGGATCTCGGAGCGCACCTACGGGCGGACCGAGGCCGGGGGACGGGCCTTGTGTGATTTGTGGAGGGGCGCATCGAGTGTTGGCTTGCCCTCAGAGACATGATCATTGCTTCCGCTGCGGCAAGCAGGGGCACTTCCGCCACAACTGCCCTTTAGCCATGGGAACGGTTTCCTCAGCAGCTTCAGCACCATCGCCACAGCAGTCTGGACGGGGAAAAGCTCCTATGGGGTCAACTTCTAGACCCCCTGCACCACGGCAAGAGGGGGAGAGGCAACCTCAGGCAGGCGGGAGGGTTTACTCAATGACCCGCCAGGAGTCGGATCCACCGGAGGACGTACTAACAGGTATTACTTCTGTTTCAAATTCCCGTGCTAGAACCCTTTTTGACACCGGAGCAACGCACTCTTTCATTTCTCGTGACTTCGTGTTTGTGCATGATCTTGGGTAGACACCTCTCCAAAGTAAATTGACGGTCCAAACGGCGGCGGGGGCCTTGGAGGCGATTAGCTTTGTGGCCGCCTGCCCGATTAAGCTAGGGCGATTGGCTTGCCCTTGGGACTTGGTGGTAATTCCCCTGAAGGAGTACGACGCAGTGTTGGGTATGGATTGGCTCTCGAGATACCAAGCACTGATCGATTGTGAGAAGCGGCAGGTGCGACTACAAGAACCGGGTTTCCCTGAGCACGTGTATCTGGAGTGCAAGAGCACCTCCTTCCCAGCGGTCATCTCAGCGGCAAGGGCCAGAAGACTAGTAGAGGGTGGATGCGTGGCCTACTTGGCGTCAGTGGATCTAGTCACCCGACCCCCGGGGACACTTGCTGACATCCCAGTAGTGAGGGATTTTCCTGATGTTTTCCCGACGGAACTGCCCGGGATGCCCCCTGAACGGGAGGTGGTGTTTCCTATCGAACTACTACCGGGCACGCAGCCTATTACGAAGGCGCCTTACCGAATGGCCTTCGTGGAGTTGAAGGAGCTCAAGGCGCAACTGGAGGACCTCTTGGACAAAGGGTTTATTAGGCCGAGTGTGTCTCCCTGGGGCGCACCGGTACTCTTTGTGCGAAAGAAAGACGGAAGCCTGCATCTCTGCATCGACTACAGAGGGATCAACAAAGTTACAGTGAAGAACAAGTACCCCCTGCCCAGAATAGACGACCTCTTCGACCAGTTACGAGGAGCGACGGTTTTCTCAAAGATTGATCTGCAATCGGGCTACCATCAGCTCCGGGTTCGGAACGAGGATATCCCAAGGACCGCCTTCCGGACCCGGTACGACCACTACGAGTTCACGGTTATGCCGTTCGGGCTTACGAACGCCCTACAGTCTTCATGGATATGATGAACCGGATCTTAAGACCCTTCCTAGACCGGTTTGTAGTGGTCTTCATTGACGACATCCTGATCTATTCACCCACCGACGAGGAGCACGAGGACCATTTGCGAACGATTCTCCAGACTCTCAGGGAGCAGAAGCTGGTCGCTAAGCTCAAGAAGTGTGAATTCTGGCTACGCGAGGTGGGATTTCTAGGGCACGTGATCTCGGCGAAGGGAACCGCCGTGGACCCCAAGAAGGTGGAATCGGTGATCGACTGGCAGCCGCCGACGACGGTGACAGAGATCCGCAGTTTCCTGGGCCTGGCAGGATATTACAGACGCTTCGTCAAAGGTTTCTCGAAGATTGCTGACCCTTTAAACCGGTTGACCAGAAAAGGGGAAAAGTTTTTATGGACCGCTAAATGCCAGGAGAGCTTCGAAGAACTCAAAAGGAGGCTAACCAGGGCACCAATATTTGTACTACCAACACCCGGAGAGGACTACGAAGTGTACTGCGACGCATCAAGGATCGGCCTTGGGGGTGTATTGATGCAACAAGGGAAAGTAATAGCCTATGCTTCCAGGCAACTAAAGGATTACGAAAGGAACTACCCGATACATGATTTCGAGCTGGCTGCAGTGGTCTTCGTTCTAAAGTTATGGAGACACTACCTCTTTGGTGTCCATTGTAACATCTTTTCAGACCATCAAAGTCTTAAGTACCTGTTCACCCAAAAGGAGCTAAATTTGCGACATAGGCGGTGGCTTGAATTATTGAAGGATTACAATCTAACAATTCAATACCACCCCGGGAAGGCAAACGTGGTGGCGGACGCTTTGAGCAGGAAGGGGCAACTGGAAGGGGCGCCGGTACGCGCGATAACTGAGCAGAGCAGCTTAATCACGGAATTCTCATGACTGAAGTTTGAGGTGGTACCAGCGGGCACAGTTGCGCAACTTTTAGCTTTGGTGGTCAAGCCGATGCTATTCGAGAAAATCCGGGAAGGACAACAGACGGACTCGCACTTACAACTCGTACGAGACAAGATCTCCCCAGACCAGGAGAACGACTTTGCAGTGGGAGGCGACGGCATCATACGGTTCCGCGGGCGATTTTGCGTGCCGGATTCGTCGGAGTTGAAGGAGGAAATTCTAGCAGAGGCACACCGCGCTCCTTATGCGGCGCATCCAGGGGGCATGAAGATGTACAGGGACCTCAAGCAGACCTTCTGGTGGCCCAAGCTGAAGGGGGATGTGACACGACATGTAGCTCATTGCCTGGTATGTCAACAGATAAAAGCGGAGCATCAGCGACCAGCGGGAAAGTTACAGCCTTTACCGGTGCCAGAGTGGAAGTGGGATCAAATCACCATGGATTTCGTCACTGGGTTTCCACGTTCACAGTAGGGGCACGACACGATTTGGGTCATAGTGGACCGGTTAACCAAGTCAGACACTTCCTGCCCATTCATACAACCTAGACCCGAGAGCGGTTAGCTCAAGTCTACATCAGCGAGATCGTGAGACTGCATGGAGTGCTGGCATCGATCACCTCGGATAGAGACACGCGCTTTGTCTCGAAGTTTTGGCAGAGTCTACAGCGGGCCCTAGGGACCAAACTACATTTCAGCACAGCCTTCCACCCCTAGACGGACGGATAGTCGGAGCGAGTGATTCAGACTCTCGAGTGATAGTTGCCTGGAATTTTTTGTAAAATTTATCGGAACCCCGAATTATTTTTAGTAGACTCCTAATACTATATGACGCTAGACTGCATGTTCTTTTGGTATTATTTTTGCACCCTGATCGTTTTAAAAATAGAGAAAGCCCGTTTTAAGGAAAATTAGCATTTTTAAAGGAGGTTTTTAAATTATGAGTTCGCCAGAGGTATGGCATAGATTGAGGGTGCATTGGACCTCGTGCCTGGGGGCCGAGTGATCACTTTTGAGTTTTGGGATGTGTAAAGTACCGGATTTTCAGCAAATAAATAAATATAAATAAAAATGATATGAAATACCATTTTTATGAAAATTGGGAAAGTAAAGAATATTTGGAAGCGAGTTGGGCCCAAATCGGGATTAAAATGAGAGTTCTGGAATTTTATTGGAGAAAGGGAGCCCAGATTTTTAGTGGAAAATTCACAGTGTCGGAAAATTCCGAAAAAATTACGGGAGCCCCGTAAATATGTTTTAAGACCATAGAAAAAGTTTCGCGTTGATCGGAGGCCGGATAGTGAGAACGGGCTCCGCCAACAGTGTCAGAAAATTCTGAGAAAATTTGGGGAGCTTCGTTATTATGTTTTAAGGTTACAGTAAAAATTTCGTGTTGATCGGATACCCGGATTGCGAGAACGGGATCCGCCAATGAATCTGGATACAGGGAGGTTTCGGGTCGGTGCGGAGACCCCGAAGGCAAAAAGTGACTTGGAATTATCTCAAATTGGATTAATTAATTGTTTAATTTAATTGGTAATTAAAGCTTGTGAAGAATTAGAGAATAAAAGAATATAAGTGATGGTTTTAGATAAGGGAGTGGAATATGTAAATTGGTTTTTAGTGGGAGTTGGATATTTTGTGTGCATTTAATGCTCCCAACTACTCCCCCCACCTCCCTTTAATTAGCCGGTGGCTAATTAATTACGCCACTTCACACATTCTTCCTCCTCTCTGAAGCAGAGGATTTGAGTGGGAGCAGGGGAAAAAAAAGAAAGGGAGAATGAGAGAAAAGGAAGAAGAAGAAGAAGAGGAAGTTGATGTGGAGAGTGGTTCGTGTTGAGCATCCTGCTAGTGGCCTCGTGGAGCAAGCGGAGAGCGCGACCAACTTCCTCCTAGTTGTGGTAAGTGCAATTTTTTTAAAGTTTTAGAGAGAGGGAAGCTTGGATTTAGTTTTTTTTGTTTTTGGGTTTCTTGTATGGTTTTGCTCGGATTGGAGCCTCGTTTATTTTGTTGGGATGGTGTTGGTGGCTTGCGGACTTTTTTTTTTGGCAAGCCGCAAGCAGGGCAGCCTGTGGAGCCGCGGGCTAGGCGGTGTGCGCAGGGCGCGCGGCGGCAGCCCGCTGCGCGCGGCGCGCTGCGCACAGCGGGCCAGCGCTGCGCGCTGCGGGCCTGGGCGCCGCGCGGCGGGCCCCGGCTGCGCAGCGGCGGGCCCATACATTGCTGCGGCTGCGGGTATGGCTCGATGGCAGCAACCGCAGGGCCGCGCACAGCGACGCGAGCGTGGCTGTTTCTCGCGTGGCCGGGTGTCGCGAGGAATTTGGTGGATCGTTTTGACGTGAGTTTCCCCTTTCGCTCTCTCAGGTCGTCGTCGGGAGGTGCGGATTTCGGCGAGGCGCCGTGTTGAACCCAGATCGAATGTGCGGCACACGTGTTTTGGATACAGGTGGTGAATGTGAGGGCCCTGTGTTGATGTGTTGGTGAACCTACAAGGTGCATGTGAAAACTATGGTCTTAGGTGATTGAGGTTTATCGAGGCAAATATTCACACTTGAATTGAAGCTTGAATGTACTGTGGATTTTGTAGGTATTTATGGAAGCTTGTAATGGATCATTTGAGTGAATTGTTGCTACAGGTCGAAGGTGGACTTGGTGTATGCAGGGGAGGTGTAACCCAAATGTGTGGTTGGATGAGTGTATTTATGCCTCTAAGGTGAATTGATGTTCAAGTCAACATGCTGTAGAACCTATGAGATGTTAGTGTGTGTGTATGCTTTTGGGACTGTAGAGGGTTGTGTGGATTTTGATAAGTTATGTTTTATGGGTTGTGGTTATGTGAACATTAATTAATTAAGTGATGTTGGAGCTTTAATTGTGCTGATGTTGTGGATGTATAGAGGCAATTTGTGTATGTGGACATTGATTATTGGTTTGCATTGGAGCTTCTTGTAGTGGGCTGTGGACTCGAATGTAGTAATGGTTGTATGTAGTGTGTGCAGTTGCAACTTGAGAGAGAGTAGGTGGATTTGAATAATTGTGATGGTGCTATGAATGTGGGTTTTGTAATTTTGTTTGTGAGCATTTCGGGTTGAGTTGAGATGTGCTTTGGATGTATCTTATTGATGGTGTTTTTATGTGGGCTTAAGTGAAGGGTGGTTGTGAACTTTTGTTTATTAGTAAGCTGATGTAGAGGGGGATGTGTTGAATGTACTGTTGGGTTCTTTCTTTTGTTGTTGGAGCTACAGAGTTGGTTGGTATGTGTGTGTTTTTCCTTTGAGTTGTTAATTGGAGCTTAAAGAGTTTATGAGTTGAGTGAGCATTTGATGCTGCTTGTATGTTGAGGCAGTTTTGTAGGGTGTAAGTGGTTTGTGCAAATTGGATAAATGAGCATTTATTTTATGAGCGTGTAGGTTGAATTAACGTGCACCGTTTTGCGTGCAGGTAAGGAGAACGTGCATCATTTCGCGTGCAGACTCGAGGAAGGTGCATCGTTTTGCGTGCAAGCTCGAGGGAACAAGTGGAATCACGCGGAGTCCAATTGCAAGTGTCTATAAGCAATTGGGAACACCACAAGGTGGGGGATTCTGCCGAAATTGGGTGACCTCTCTCCTTGCTCCTTTGCTTTTTGATCTAGAAGCATGATAAGAGCCTGTTAGAGGCGTTAGGTAATTATGAGTAAAATTGCATGTTTAGAGGAATACAGATGAAAAGTGCAACTGTTGGTTGCCAAAGACAGATGATAAATATGCATGTGCAGAGATATTTAGAGGAAAAGCGACATTTATGATTTATCCACAATAGGAGATAACTTGTATGTGTAGATGGACACAGATGAAAAATGCAACTGTCGGTTGCCAAAAAGGAGATAATTTATTTTCATGTGCAAAAGGACTTAGAGGATAAATATTATTTTTATGATGGATAAGAAATAATTGTATGCGTAGAAATGGATAGTTATGTGATGACTGTGATCATGTTAGGGTACAACCCTAGGAATCATGTGACATAAGGGAACAGAACTTGTTGGTAGTAAGACTAGGAGAAAACCTAGTTTAGGGGTTTGACCAGTGACATCAAACTTAGGAGTTATCCTAGGATTTAACGAGTGGCATTGTCTTAGGAGATAACCTAAGAACATTGGATAGAGTGATCAACATAGAGTCAAGGAACTCTAGGAGGAGTATGACATGGAACTTAGGTAAAGGGAACCTAAGGTGAACTAGTGATCAACATAGAGTCAAGGAACTCTAGGATGAGTATGACATGGAACTTAGGTATAGGGGACCTAGGGTGATTCAGAGGGGTTTAATCTCACAGACAAGAAATTAGAGTCGGTGTAACTCTAAGTTAAAAGTGAAACAGAAAAATAGAGTTAAGTTAACTCTAGGATTCAGTGAGGAATCAGGAAAGTGGGTGTCACGCCCCGGGTGGAAACCAGGACCCGGGCTCGCCAACAGATCCGCCATGTGTTGGGTTATATGTAATAAGGATCTAAATAGGGGAAAAAACACCTAGAGGGGGGTGAATAGGTGTAAACGTATAAACACTCAAAAAATCGTTGCGATAAAAACCCAATGCGGAAATAAAAATAATACGCAAGATTTTTACGTGGAAAACTCCATCACCGGAGTAAAAAACCACGGGACCGATAACACGGCAGAAATCCACTAGAATTAAAACACGTACAAGGTGATTTACCGTACACACTTACGACTCAACCTTTTCCATACGCTCCTAGAGGATCTTCTCCGCTCGCTCCGCGACGCTTCTCGAATCCACGATCTGCGCCCAACGCCGAATCCACGGCGTCCAACGTCGAATCCACGACGTCCGACCGAATCCACGGTCTTCACCCAATAGCACCCTTCGAATCCACGAACGTGCCTCGCTCCGAATCCGCGAGAGCGGTTGAACCTTGAATCCACAAGGACACGCGAATCCACGCGCCGATTTTTGGGATAAATCGTTGTTTTTGGGTGGTGATGATCCGCCGAATACTTAGATCAAAGATAGATCGGAAATACCATCTAAGTATTCATTAGTTTGATTCAACTCAAGATGTGAGTATGAAAACCTAGAATCAAACTAATCAATATAGATGAAGAAACATAGAGTGTTCTCTAATGATTTCCTTTCTTCTCTATATGTGGATCTAGAGCCGTATAAGCCGTATAAGATGATATATGAAAATGACGGCTATTTTCCTTTTTATCGGCTTACCCTTGGAAATGAATCATAGGGTCTATTTATAGGTTAGAAACCCTAGGAAGGAGATAAGAATCAAAAACCTAACATTTCTGGAAATTTTACGGACGGCGATCCGGATCGGATTAGCTGTGATCCGGATCGTCGTAATGAGTCAGGTAATTCCAGAAAAACGAAGGTTCGGGATCCAGATCGAAGTGCTTGATCCGGATCGTTCATACAGTTCACCAAACATCAACGTTCGGGATCCGGATTGTGAAGCCTGATCCGGATCGTTCAAGGAAGATGGTAAACTCAGTGTTCGGGATCCGGATCAAGAGAGGCTACAATCCGGATTGAACTGGTGTATGAACAAACCACCTTCGGGATCCGGATCGAACAACCTGATCCGGATCCTGAACATGTCCCAAGTCCAGTTTTTGATTTTTATGCAATGAAAGATTCTTCCAAGTGTTTCTACACTACAAGAAGTATTCGGATCACACAAAATCTTAGGTTAAACATACCTGATCCTTTTGAATTCTTCTTTCTTGAGATTGAGTTAAATGATCCAACTTTCTTCACCTTCAATCTTCAAGACTTGAGACTTTCACGAAACTACGCCAACTCAAATTCCGTAACAATCTCCCCCTTTGGCGGTTTCGTGACAAAACACAGATCCACTAAAGAAAATTCAAAAAGATATTTTTGTTGCTATCACCATACAACCAAAATTTACAATGGAGATCCAAAAATTTAAAACATGAGATAAACTCCTAAAACAGACTCTAGACTTAGACATCTGTACTCTCTGCACAAAGAAATCATTCTTGACAAAAAGAGATCGTTAGATACCTCAAGAATATTTAGCATACAAAACCTAGTACAGAGATAGAGTTTATCTGATCATCATGACATTTGAGAACTCAGATATGTAAGAGAATCATAGTCAAAAACCAACATATCTTCTATGCAATTAAAAAACAAATGTCACAAAATGTTAGTCCAACATCAACTTGTTAGTCATATTACATGCCCAAATAGTTAGTCGAATAGTTAGTAGAGACATGCAAACAATCACAAGATGAAAACCAAAGTTGAAGTTGAAGTGATACTTACCTTGTTGTGTACAAAATTTCACATCAGCATTGTTCATCATTGTTCAAGTTCCCTTGATGTTCACTTACCTTGATGTTCACATCACATCATTGTTCAAGTTCATTGTTCAAGTTCTCTCTAAACTCTCTCCCCCTTTTTGTCACAAACAAAGCCAAAATTACAAAAAAATTGAAGGAGAGTTAAAAAATATCAACGTAAATGTTCCGAAATTTAAGAACTAGAACTAAGTCCTAAAAACTGAAAAACCTGCACAAAAAGATTAAAAATCTGCAAAAGAATAAAAAGAAGGAATCAGTCATCAGATTCGGAGTCTTCAGAGCTCGTGCAGCCCATCTTTGAGAACATCTTTTTCACCAGCTTGTTCATAGAATTGATCTTCTTAGTTATGGTAATGTGAGCTGCCGTGATGAGCTCGAGCTCATTGGAGATTCTCGTCTGTGCCTTCGAGATCAGTTCCTGCTCAACAGATAATCGTTGTTGTTCTTTGTAGATGGATGAGACTGATGCTTCATCCGCTGGTGTGGGTGCTGGTTGTGATGGTGACGCGGAAGTGCCGCTACTAGGTTTCGTTCCGCACGTTGGGACTGGAGTGACATGGGGCAATTTGTGAAGTGACTTCACAACGGTGGACTCATCGATCATACCCAAACATTGATGATAAGTCGGTGAGGTAATGTCAACCTGAAATTTCTTCAAAATCCTCATTATAATCAGTGGAAATGGAATCCTTTCTGTGGGATGAGGGTGCTCAACATATCTTGTCATTCTATTCCAAATAATGTATGGAATGTTGATATTCAATCCCATTGCCTCAGACGGATGTCCTAAGAGATACAAAAATAGCATTCGATCCCATCTCAAGACTTTCGTCTGCAAATTTGGAAGGATATTGTAACAAGTGATGAAGTTTAGAAATCGGTACTCAAGACGAAGTTCCTTGGATCTGATCGATTTCTCCGTTGATTGCGTTCCTTCCAAACAAATTCCCTTTATAACCATTTGCCACACAGTGTTCGTCAAAACCTTTCCCTTCAAGTAATTAACTCCTGTCTTGCTGGCAGGCATTCCCAAAACCTCGCCAATCAATTGTGGAGTAATTTTGAATCTTGTGCCTTGGATGTTCGTGTAAAATTCCATTGGACCGTTTTCAATTTCACGAAGGTGCCGTGCATTTGTATAGAAGGCCGTTACAAGATGCAGACAGTATCCAAGCACTTCTGGAAATCGACAAACTTGAATAAGGTTTGCTTGTTCAATCAGAACGCCAAACTCAGGAGAGTGATCTCGTAGAGCCTCAATATTGACATGCCTCTCACCAATGCATTCACGATTCTCAAATGCCCTTAGGCGATCCGCATTAACGAACACTTGTTCCTCACGAGGTGGTGAATCCGGAATAATCGGTTCGTTAGACATGAAACCACGTGCTCGTCCAAACCGTCGAGCGAGTCGTTTCCTTTTCACCGAGATTGTTGGTGCAGTCATAGGTGCTTTACCTTTGTCCATGGGTGCTTTTTCTTTCGATGCATCGGACGCTTTTCCTTTTGAACCATCAGACGCCTTTTGTTCAGGCAATGTGTCATCATCATCTGTCAATTCAATCCAATCTACCTCGTGACAATCTACTTCTGTATCGCTGATCACATGAAACTCACCTTTTTGTTGTGTTTTCTTAGCTCTTTTTAACTTGTTTGTGGCCCGAGTGTGCACCATGGTGACCAATAAAAGAATGATCCATGAGAATCCCATTGATCCAAGTGCTTTAAGAAGATTAAAATCCTGTGAGCAACAACTCAAGAACACATGAGAAGATTGTTAATTTTTAAAGATTTGAAAAATTGTACCCAAACAATCATAATCATGTAGAGAGACTAAGAATCAAATTAGTTTTGCAAAAGGACTTTTAAAAATAGATCAATTGCATGATTTTCGAAAATCCTTATTATATGCCCTAAAACCGAAATTTTAGAAATCGAAGCCTAAAAATCCGTTAATCAGGAGAGTACCTAGCATATAATCAAAACTAATCTACCCAGAGTTCTTATTTCAAAAGAAATTTGATCAAAAACCATCCACAAACAAAGTCGATCCAAGAAATTCACACGTTTGAGGAGGAATAGAGAAAAAATGGTGAAAAACCGAGATTTTGATCAATAAAACTTACTTGGAGTTGAAGAACTTGAGTTTGAAAGCTTCCAAGAAGGATGAAATCTAGAGAGAAAGGCTCTGGAAACTTTGGAACAAAAGATTGGAGTAAAAGAAATCAAAACCCTTTTGTTCTTTATAAAACCCTAGCCGCGATCCGGATCATCCCATGCTTGCGATCCGGATCGGCTACCCGCAGTGAGAAACTGCGTTCGGGATCCGGATCGGCAGATACAATCCGGATCGTCAGCCCGCAGAAGAATTCCTGCGTTCGGGATCCGGATCATCTTGCCCGATCCGGATCGGCTCCAACTTTTTCTTTAGAAAATTCAAGAGAAATTCAAGAAAAACCAGAAAAAGATTGTAAGCACAAATGTGTATCAACTTTAAACAAAAATCATCGTTTCATACAACAAGAATTAGATTATGCCAAATCTATCAATAATATCCAAAAATGAAACGAAAATTTACAAAAATTAAATCCCTTAAAGTTGAACACCTTCAATTACATCTAACTTGATCTTATGAGTAATGCCTTTATCAAATCATCAATTCAGTAAAGAAAATGAAATACAAAGATCAATAGATGTTTGAAATCCCAAATATAATAGATAATGTATCTAGACAATCTGTTGAAGAGAGTGGCTCTTTGAGCATCTTTCTTTAAAAACCCACCTTATACCAACCTTGAAATTTGACGGAGTCAAGTATTTCAACATGCATTATACTTAATCAAAAATTTGAACAACCATGCTTGGTATACATGTGGTAGCTGCACACAATACTCGGACGACCGAGGTAGTAGCTCTTTCCTCCATGTGGTGGTAGTTTTCACACTCCTCATTGGGATGTAACTCTTTCCACATCTTTTGAGCATTTTACTTTTTCTATGACTCCCCCTCAATTGGCTATCAATTATTTAAGATATAAAGTATTCAACCAAATATTGATCTCGATTTCATACTCGACTAAGCAGTCAAATAAGATAATGACTATACCAAGAGATCATAGAGAGAGAGAAATTGACTTTGATCACTTAGAAGATGATTTAATTAACATAAATGATCATTGCAACAGTGAAATATTATGATGGCAAAAGCATAATAAATTTCTAAATGTGCGAAGAGATGCAATTAAAGTCAATTATGATCTATGATCAATTAATGTCCTATGTACAAACATAGATAATGAACAAAACAAAACAAATACAAAACCTATCCTAAGCAAAGGTTTCAAAAAGAAGTTTATTTCAAGGAAAGCATTCCAATTGCTTTTCGTAAATGAATAAAACGTTTTTGATCCAAAGGTTTTGTTAAAAAGTCAGCCAATTGATCCTCAGTTGAAATATATGAAAGTTGAAGAGTATTTGATTCAACTAGCTCTCTAAGAAAATGATATCTAAGTTCAATATGTTTTGTTCTAGAGTGCAACACAGGGTTTTTAGAAATGTTAATTGCACTAGTGTTGTCACAAAGAATTGTTACCGAAGATGCTGAAATGCGGAAGTCGCTCAATACGCTTTTCATCCAAATGAGTTGAGTTGAGCAACTTCCAGCTGAAATGTATTCCGCTTCGGCAGTCGAGAGTGCTATGCAGTTCTGTTTTTTACTGTGCCATGCAACAAAGCAATGGCCAAGATAGAAGCATGCACCACTCGTGCTTTTCCGATCATCCACTGATCCTGCCCAATCGGCATCTGAGTATCCAACAATATCCAAACTTGTTCCCATAGGATACCAAATTCCGAAATTAATTGATCCTTTGATATACCGGATGATCCTTTTCACCGCTTTCAGGTGAACCTCCTTTGGTGCAGATTGATATCTCGCGCAGATCCCAACACTAAAGGATATATCCGGGCGACTAGCCGTGAGGTAAAGTAGACTTCCAATCATACTTCTATACAGTTTCTCGTCTACATTCTCACTTTGTGATTCACTTCCAAGTCCCTTGTGGCTAGTTCCCATTGGAGTCGGAAAATCCTTCGAATTTTCAAGATCAAACTTTTTAACCAACTCCATTGCATACTTGGATTGACTCAAGTGAATACCTTCATCATTTTGTTTAATTTGCAATCCAAGGAAATAAGTCAATTCGCCCATCATGGACATCTCAAATTCGCTTCCATGGTCTCCGCGAATTTAGAAGCATCATTATCTCTTGTTGCGCCAAATACAATGTCATCGACATAGATTTGTGCTACAATGAAATTGCTTTGATAATGCTTCACAAAGAGAGTCCTATCAGCTCCCCCTCGAGTATAGCCCTTCTCCAAAAGGTGCTTTGTTAACCTTTCGTACCATGCTCGCGGTGCTTGTTTCAGACCGTAAAGAGCCTTTTTCAAGCGAAAAACATGGTTAGGTTGTTTATGATCTACAAAACCTTTCGGTTGAGCCACATAAACTTCCTCATTTAAAAACCCATTTAGAAATGTGCTCTTAACGTCCATTTGAAATAATTTGATTTAAAATGACAAGCAATAGCAAACAGTATACGAATGGACTCGAGTCTAGCTACAGGGGCGAAAGTTTCATCAAAGTCTATACCTTCTACTTGAGAGTAGCCTTGAGCAACTAATCGTGCCTTGTTCCTGATGATAGTACCATCCTCATTTTTCTTGTTCTTGAAGATCCATTTGGTACCTATCACATTATGTTGCTTTGGAGGCTTCGTTAATTCCCAGACTTTGTTTCGCTCAAATTGATGGAGCTCTTCCTTCATTGCTTTAATCCAGTAGTCATCCTGAAGAGCTTCATCTATGTTCTTTGGTTCGATTAAAGATACGTAGCAAGCGAATCCACAAACCAACTGCCTCCGAGTTCTAACTCCTTCTTGTGGATCTCCAATAATATTCGATTCCGGATGATCCTTGGAGATTCGTAGCGTTTGTTGAAACGGAAGTACTCGGAGATATATGAGATGATTCCTACACATTAGATAAACTTGAAGAACCATTAGATGCATCATTAATATTGGAAGTATTATTATGAGAAGATGCAACAGCAGGAGTATCATCATCTAGAGAAATATCGAGGGTAGATTTTTCAGATGCAAAGTGAAAAGCTTCATCTACTTTAACATTTATGGTGTCACGCCCCGGGGGTTTTGTTTTAGCGGAAACGATTCATAGAAAAGTCAACATTTGACGTGTAAAAATTTTTTTGTTGTAAAAGCGAAACCCCTCTCCCCCGGCGCATGCCCAGACCCGCCACACATACAGGGTCACTCTGCAAACGGACAGAGTCTCCCCTGTATGTGCACGGCGTAGCATTCAGTACATGTTCAAAACATACACAACCTTTCAATCAGAACAATTATTAACATGCAACCAGGCATTCTAACTTATCTAAAATATAGGGCCGTTCAACTTGGAAAGGATAAATCCACAGTTTTATAAAGAGCGCCTACCCGGTGCTTATGTTTTGAAAGCGAGTTTCGAAATCAGCATAAAACCACAAGGTTTTGAAAGCGGTGCCCACCCGACACCAAGTTTTGAAATCCCTTTTTGAAATCCATAAATCCACAGGGTTTTGAAACCAGTGCCCACACGGACACTTCTATTTTAAAACGGTTTTCGCAATCTTTTCTTTTTCTTTTACTGTTTTTTTTTCAGTTTCAAATGGCCAATAACATTCAAAGAGGAGAGTAATGCATAAGAGGATAACTAATAACAACTCATACCGACATCCACGCCGCCCCACGAGGGTATCGAGGACCTCTCACATAACCACAATGTAAATGAAATGCTAGAAAGAAAAGGAAATACAGTCCAGGGTCCCCAGCGACCCCAGCTGCTCCTGCCCCGTCCTCGCCACCGCCTATGTCTCCCCCCGTCTGAACCCTGTCACAAAGTGGGAAGTCAGTGGCGTAAAAGTAGTAGAGCAGGAGAATATAATAAAACAACCGTGAAGACAACCGGAGCAACCACCCCCCCCAAGGAGGAAGGGCAACCTGTACACCTGTATCCTGTAATACCCGGACACGTCGGACAACTAAAACCGACGGCCCATACCGTACCTGCAGAAAACCGACCACGTCGGACAACTAAACCGACGGGTCGCACCGCTCGCACCTCGGCGCCTCAACCCCACCACTAATAAGGGGGCCCCACTACGTCACCTCGTGGGTATACACGGGTCAGAGACCACTTTTCCGGAAAAGCGCACCCTTTGCGGTGGCCAAACCGCGGGTGTGCGCGTGTGGCAACCTCGAGCCAAGTAACCGTACCCCCATCATGTCAGCATCATGAATATGAAACAAAAGTAATGCGGTAAAGTGCATAATTGAAAAACAAGGTAATAATACGCGCACTCGACGGTGGCCCGCCGACATATAGTGATTAAAAAGAGAACAACCAACGGTAACCAACGCTAAACGCTATAGGGAACTCACTAACATGCATAAGTTATCGCCCATCGTTGTTTAACCCAGTACACTAAGAATGGACCCCGTCCCATACGATAGAATTTAGAGACTAGGACAAGGTAAATACAACCCACCTGTACTTGTAGCGGTCAAGGTTCGACTTTCCTCGCGTCCCGACGCGCTCGTCCGGCTCACACACCTGCCGCACGGGAAAATCGGCCCTTAGATTTTAAGGAAATTTAAAGAAGACGAGAACCCGACCCTCCGTCTAACCCGGTTCGCGGCACCCCGCCCGCGCGCGAGACCGCACGCGTGCCCAGCCCCGTGCGGGTCACCACCCCCGCACGCATGGGCTGGGTGCAGGCACGGCCCCGTGCGGGTCACCCCCGCACGTGCGGCTCACCCCACGCCACCGTGCGGGTCACCCCCGCACGCGGGGCTGGGCGCGAGCCTAGCCCCGTGCGGGTCACCCCGCACGTGCGGCTCACCCCCGCACCGTGCGCGTCACCCCCGTACGCGGGGCTGGGCGTGAGCCTAGCCCCGTGCGGGTCACCCCCGCACGCAGGGCTGGGCGCAGGCCCGGCCCCGTGCGGGTCACCCCCGCACGTGCGGCTCACCCCCGCACCGTGCGGGTCACCCCCGCACGCGGGGCTGGCGTGAGCCTAGCCCCGTGCGGGTCACGGGAACGCCGACCTGGGTGAGGGGAGGTGGTCTTCGCACATGCGGCGGATTCCGGAGAATCCGTCGCCTGTGCCATCCCTTGCCGATCGGGATAATCAAGAATCCAAAAGAAACTAAGAGAAACCTCCGTCTCACCTCGGTTTCGACGACGATGATGGGAAGGGAGGGATCGTCTCACGCTCGCTTGCCAAGTTCCGTGGGGAGGGGGATCGTCCTTTCCTTCTCCTTGGTTCCGTACCGTCTCGCAGGAAACGGGTTCTTCTCCCACGCGCTCCGATGGGGAACTTGCGTTGTGCGGTTTCGAGCAGAGTGGGAAAAAGGGAAAAAACCTAAGTCTTTCGCACACAAAATTGAACCAGACGGTCTAAGCGGGGGGGGGAAAAATAAAGGGGGACCTAAATCCCCAAATAAAAGAAATCGAGTCCGACATGATTTACCCCGAAAAGCGTGCAAAATGCCGAACCGCTAAGCGATCTTCCGGAATTTATTCGGGAGATTCCGGAGTCGGAATCCAAAACCGTTCGCGCCGCCGGTTTCCGTTTCGCGAGCTTTATTATCCAAAAATTACCCGCGAGCCCCGACGGTCTGCCAAGAACGAAGGAAAAAGAATCACACCCCGGACCCCTTAGTCGGAAAAGGTTTCCGTGAAAACGATGAAGGACCCAAAAGGAAAAATAAACTCGCGGTTATTACACCACTCCCTCTAAAAACGAGTTTCGTCCTCGAAACTTAAACCCGGGTGGTGGTGAAAAGGTCGGGGTAGTACCTCCTCATTCTAGATTCCAGCTCCCAAGTTGCTTCTCGCTCCTCGTGGTTGCTCCAGTGTACCTTCACGTAGGGGATAGCTCGGTTCCGCAACGATTTGGTCTCCCTTGCCAGGATCCTCACCGGGGTTTCTTCGAAGCTTAGGTCCTCCTTCAGTTCGAGTGTAGAAGCATCCAGGACGTGTGAGGGGTCGGAGAGGTACTTCCGGAGCATCGAGACGTGAGAAGACGTCGTGGACTCGGTCGAGGTTCGGTGGTAGGGCAAGGCGGTAAGCAACGGGCCGACCCGCTCCAAAATCTCAAACGGCCCCACAAACCGTGGGCTCAGCTTGCCCCTCAGCCCGAACCGCTTTACTCCTCTGGACGGCGAGGCCCGCAAGAAAACGTGCTCTCCTATTGGAATTCTAAGTCGCGGCGCCTTTGGTCCGCGTATCTTCTGGCGACTCTGGGCGGTCAGCAGGCGCTGTCGGATGGGCGAACCTTCTCTTCCGTTTCCTCCACTAAATCGGGCCCCAAGAATTTCCGTTCTCCCAGGTCGTCCCACAAATCGGGGATCGGCAGCGTCTCCCATATAAGGCCTCGTAGGGCGCCATTTGGATGCTGGCTGGTAGCTGTTGTTGTAGGCGAATTCCACGAGAGGTAGGTAGCGTGACCACCCGGTCCCCAATCTAATACGCAGGCGCGCAGCAGGTCTTCGAGGGCTTGTATCACGCGCTCCACTGTCCGTGCCGTCTGAGGGTGGAGGCTGTGCTGAACTGTATTTTGGTTCCCATGGCCCGCTGAAGGCTCTGCCAAAATTTCGAGACAAAGCGCGTGTCTCTGTCCGAGGTGATCAAGGTCGCTACCTTATAGGTCTCGTCGAGCCGGACGTCATGGCGCAGCCCATTTTCCGTTCCGACGACCGATCTTCTCGAAAAGTGTGAAATGCATCAAGAAATGCAGTCTTTGCATTTAAAACCCTATATACGGTTGCCTCGAAAGGCGTGCCATGCATTGGAGAGGGACTTAATGGTGAGATAAGCATGCTGTAAAGGACTGGGTCGAAATCTTGAGCTGGAAGGGGCTTACGCCTGAAGTCATGCTCTATGAAATGCTCAAAAAGTTTAATCGAGGGCTACAAGTCAGTCGCAAGGTATCTACAACTCTAAGGCTACTAATTTAGACCCAATCTGGTACTCCTCATTATAGGCAGAGTATTTCCTCAGTTCTTTCGACCGTCCATTGCCTGCAGCCAACGTGCTTACCAAAAGAACAGCGGAATACCAAGGTTCGTCGCCATCGACAAGTTGGGGACGCAACTCCTACCTGAAGGTATATCACATACTTCCCAACACAATCTCAGTGCCAAAACACAACCTTTATCGAGGATTACTACCGCCCGTGGTCACAAACATCGCCATGACTACCACTTAGGCGAGTCCACGTCGATCCGCAAAACCTGTGCAAAAGGTGGGGTCAATTTGCATCGGAGACTGTGCAATTCGCGCACCGGTATGCAAATCACTAAGGTTAGATTTGCTCTCTCGCCCGTAAGCACACTGGACCGGAACGGTCGACGGGACGAGAGGTAGAGCTAAAGGCAGGAGGGCTCGCAAGGGTCAGGTAGGGTCGGGTTGCTCCGGCCAAACAGAGCTTCTATGTAGCCAAGGGAAGGGAAGGCAAAAAGGAAAAGAGAAAAAAAGTAGAAAAATAAAATGAAATAAGTACCTGTCATTCCCTATTTTGGGACGACGCATCGTCTGCCGGGGCGGCGGGGGAGTCCGCCCACAATCCTTGGGCCAGCGTCGCACCGCGTGTTGGGGTGGGGGTTTGCTGTCTAAAGAGTCCGCGCATCGTTGGTCGTCGGGCGAGTCCTTTGTCTGCACGGGGGCCGCCGCGCTCTCTGTTCCTCTTGGCGGTGGTGGCACGGCGGCGGAGGCGGGGGTGGGCCCTGGGGGCAGGAGAAGTAATTGTGATCTGGCAAGCCGCACCGGTTACAATAGTGGTACCCCAAGTGCATTCCGTCACTGGGTGCGCGCCCTTGCAGATGACGCAGGATCCCGGTTGCACGTGCGCGCTCCCCTTAAGCCTCGTTCGTCCTTCGGTGCTTGCGTCGGGCGTGGATTTGGTCGGCTCTCTGGATCGGTGCCCCCTTGAGGGGTGGAGGCGGCGGTTCCCTTGGGCTCGACATGTCGTGGCGCCGGGGGTCTTCTGACAGACGGCTTCAGGGCACTCGTAACGCGTGTGGCCCGGCCTGCCACATCGGAAACAGTGTCCGTCCCGCCACGGGCAGCTCGTCATGAGGTGTGCGTTGCCGCATATGACGCACGGTTTCTGCGGCCTAGGTCTCTCCTCCGTCGTCTGCCCGAGGTTCTGCCGGCTCTCGGGCGTTTGCTCGCCCGGCCCTCCGATGGGGGTCCCCGGCCGACTCGGGGTAAGGGTATTCCTGCCGGGCGCGCTCTACGTTGGTGTGCACGGTCAGGTTAGTAGCCTCCTGGACGGTGGGAGGGCCCGTCGGCGGCATCCCGGGAGGGGCAACGCCTCTGCTGCCGCCCCGGAATCGGTCGACGCCCTCGAGTTCCTGTGTCAGCATGCTCAGGCGCTCCGCGAGAGTCAGCAGTTGCCCAGCCACGTCGCGCAGCTGGTTGCGGAGCAGGCGATTGGCTTCGTCGGCGATGTCCATTTCCGTCGTCGGTTGCTTGCTGAGTCGGCCCTCTATCTGTATGCACACAAAGAAGGTCGGCTTTAGTCTTTGCTAATAAGCAACGGCACATCGAACCACTTAGCGAGGAAAAGGACTCGGACTCTGACTCTGCGTCCCCGGCCGATGATCTAGTACGGGCCATGTCTGTCACACGCCACAAGAGTCAACCCTAGACCCCCCTAACTACAACCATAAGGTGAAAGAAAGGACTCAACTTTTCCCCCCCTCGGTCACTCACGTTCTACAGTCCTATGCCCTACCCATTTCATTTGTATGTAGGCATGTGAGGGTTGTCCACGGATGTCGGCACTAACTGTTGTGATTGAAAGAACGCTCTGATACCATTTAATCTGTCACGCCCCGGGGGTTTTGTTTTAGCGGAAACGATTCATAGAAAAGTCAACATTTGACGTGTAAAAATTTTTGTTGTAAAAGCGAAACCCCTCTCCCCGGCGCATGCCCAGACCCGCCACACATACAGGGTCACTCTGCAAACGGACAGAGTCTCCCCTGTATGTGCACGGCGTAGCATTCAGTACATGTTCAAACATACACAACCTTTCAATCAGAACAATTATTAACATGCAACCAGCATTCTAACTTATCTAAAATATATGGCCGTTCAACTTGGAAAGGATAAATCCACAGTTTTATAAAGAGCGCCTACCCGGTGCTTATGTTTGAAAGCGAGTTTCGAAATCAGCATAAAAAACCACAAGGTTTTGAAAGCGGTGCCCACCCGACACCAAGTTTTGAAATCCCTTTTTGAAATCCATAAATCCACAGGGTTTTGAAACCAGTGCCCACACGACACTTCTATTTTAAAAACGGTTTTCGCAATCTTTCTTTTTCTTTTACTTTTTTTTTTTTCATTTTCAAATGGCCAATAACATTCAAAGAGGAGAGTAATGCATAAGAGGATAACTAATAACAACTCATACCGACATCCACGCCGACCCCACGAGGGTATCGAGGACCTCTCACATAACCACAATGTAAATGAAATGCTAGAAAGAAAAGGAAATACAGTCCAGGGTCCCCAGCGACCCAGCTGCTCCTGCCCCGTCCTCGCCACCGCCTATGTCTCCCCCGTCTGAACCCTGTCACAAAGTGGGAAGTCAGTGCGTAAAAGTAGTAGAGCAGGAGAATATAATAAAACAAACCGTGAAGACAACCGGAGCAACCACCCCCCCCAGGAGGAAGGGCAACCTGTACACCTGTATCCTGTAATACCCGGACACGTCGGACAACTAAACCGACGGCCCATACCGTACCTGCAGAAACCCGACCACGTCGGACAACTAAACCGACGGGTCGCACCGCTCGCACCTCGGCGCCTCAACCCACCACTAATAAGGGGCCCCACTACGTCACCTCGTGGGTATACACGGGTCAGAGACCACTTTTCCGGAAAAGCGCACCCTTTGCGGTGGCCAAACCGCGGGTGCGCGTGTGGCAACCTCGAGCCAAGTAACCGTAACCACCATCATGTCAGCATCATAATATGAATAACAAAAGTAATGCGGTAAAGTGCATAATTGAAAAACAAGGTAATAATACGCGCACTCGACGGTGGCCCGCCGACATATAGTGATTAAAAAGAGAACAACCAACGGTAACCAACGCTAAACGCTATAGGGAACTCACTAACATGCATAAGTTATCGCCCATCGTGTTTAACCCCAGTACACTAAGAATGGACCCCGTCCCATACGATAGAATTTAGAGACTAGGACAAGGTAAATACAACCCACCTGTTACTTGTAGCGGTCAAGGTTCGACTTTCCTCGCGTCCCGACGCGCTCGTCCGGCTCACACACCTGCCGCACGGGAAAATCGGCCCTTAGATTTTAAGGAAATTTAAAGAAGACGAGAACCCGACCCTCCGTCTAACCCGGTTCGCGGCACCCCGCCCGCGCGCGAGACCGCACGCGTGCCCAGCCCCGTGGTGCGGGTCACCCCCCCCGCACGCAGGGCTGGGTGCAGGCCGGGCCCGTGCGGGTCACCCCCGCACGTGCGGCTCACCCCCCACCGTGCGGGTCACCCCGCACGCGGGGCTGGGCGCGAGCCTAGCCCCGTGCGGGTCACCCCCGCACGTGCGGCTCACCCCCGCACCGTGCGCGTCACCCCGTACGCGGGGCTGGGCGTGAGCCTAGCCCGTGCGGGTCACCCCGCACGCAGGGCTGGGCGCAGGCCGGCCCGTGCGGGTCACCCCGCACGTGCGGCTCACCCCCGCACCGTGCGGGTCACCCCCGCACGCGGGGCTGGGCGTGAGCCTAGCCCCGTGCGGGTCACGGGAACGCCGACCTGGGGGGGGGAGGTGGTCTTCGCACATGCGGCGGATTCCGGAGAATCCGTCGCCTGTGCCATCCCCTTGCCGATCGGGATAATCAAGAATCCAAAAGAAACTAAGAGAAAACCTCCGTCTCACCTCGGTTTCGACGACGATGATTGGGAAGGGAGGGATCGTCTCACGCTCGCTTGCCAAGTTCCGTGGGGAGGGGGATCGTCCTTTCCTTCTCCTTGGTTCCGTACCGTCTCGCAGGAAAACGGGGTTTCTTCTCCCACGCTCTCGATGGGGAACTTGCGTTGTGCGGGACGAGCAGAGGGGAAAAAGGGAAAACCTAAGTCTTCGCACACAAAATTGAACCAGACGGTCTAAGCGGGGCGGGGGAAAAATAAAGGGGGACCTAAATCCCCAAATAAAGAAATCGAGTCCGAACCTGATTTACCCCGAAAAGCGTGCAAAACGCCCGAACCGCTAAGCGATCTTCCGGAATTTATTTCGGGAGATTCCGGAGTCGGAATCCAAAAACCGTTCGCGCCGCCGGTTTCCATTTCGCGAGCTTTATTATCCAAAAATTACCCGCGAGCCCCGACGGTCTGCCAAGAACGAAGGAAAAGGAATCACACCCCGGACCCCTTAGTCGGAAAAGGTTTCCGTGAAAACGATGAAGGGACCCAAAAAGGAAAAATAAACTCGCGGTTATTACATATGGATTCTACGATCGTCTTAGATTCCAAGTTAAATACTCGATATGCTCTACTATTAGTAGAATCCCCAAGAAAATCCCTTCGTCACTTCGTGAGTCAAACTTTCCAAGATTTTCACGGTCACGTAAATGTAACACCGACTCCCGAAGATGCGAAATATTTGATGTTGGGTTTCTACCACACCATAGTTCATATGGTGTATTTAACGTTCCGGGCGCAAGAACACTCGATTAATGACATAGACAGCGGTGTTCACAGCTTCAGCCAAAAATGTAGCGGTAAATTTCGGCTGTGAAGCATCACACGCGCCATCTCTTGAACAACCCTGTTCTTGCGCTCGACACACCATTCTGTTGAGGTGTATAGGGTGCAGAGAATTCATGCTTAATACCTTTTGAAGTACAAAAGTCAATGAATTTGAATTAATGAATTCTCCACCTCTATCACTTCTAACACGAATGATCTTTTCATTCTTTCAATCATGATACGAAGGCAAATCTCGTGAAAAGAATCAAAAGTATCAGCTTTCTTTTTAAAAATGCTACCCAAGAATACCGAGAAATCATCAACCAATAAAAAATATACCATTACCTCCCAAAGATGGTTGACGGGTCGGCCCCATTAAGTCCATGTGCAAAAGTTCCAAGGGCCGTTTTGTACCAACGTGGTTCAAGTTCTTGTGTGCAGTCCTAGACTGTTTTCCCTTTTGGCAACCACCACACACAACGTTTTGTTTAAATAAAAGTTTGGAACCCCCTTGACCACGTCCTTGTTTGAAATTCTAGTAAGTTCCTTAAAATTTAAGTGACCTAGCCTTTCATGCCAAAGAGTTTCATTATTCAAAGCGGCTAAGTTACAATTTTCAGAAAATTTATTAGGAACAACATAACAATTATTTTCAGATGAAAAGTTAACTGAAAAACCTGTAGAAATCTAGAATTTGAAAGTCTCTGTTGCCTTTAATGTTTAAAATTTGTCATTTTGGCAAAAGTGGAGTGTTAGTGGGCCAATAGTGGCCCAGAAATATCGACTTTTGATCGGGGTCTGATCTGGAAAATCCGAGATCACCATTGCGATCGTCTCGTCGAAACATAGAAGTTTCATATTCATATGTTTCGATCCGACGGTCGGATCTTCCAGAAATCAGAAATCAAAAAACGGGCCCCGCGACTTTAGTGAATAGTAACCTTTGAATTTTTAACCCCTTGTGATCATGAATGGTCGAACCACTATCTAGATTTTAACATAGGAGTATGAGTAATGGATCCTAGCTAATTTCGACGTTCTGAGCGTAATGGCACTGACGGATTTCGCGTTTGGCGACCCGTGTGCATCGAAGTGCGTGCGTCGGTTTGCGACAAACAGAACAAGATGGCCCGAGATTTCATACGAGCACCAAATCAAACAAATGATTAGCCTATTTGAAGGTCTCGACGAGCCGGACGTCGTGGCGAAGTCCATTTTCAGTTTCGGCGACTCGAGTGCCTCGAAAAGCATGAAATACATTGAAAAAGTGGGTATTTTTGAAGAAACCCTAATATTTATGTACCAAAAATTATGAGGCTTATAAGTTGGGGTGCTGGGTGCATTTGTCACCTACAGAGGGACCTTAGAGTTTTAGGATCTTTGTGTAGGGGGTTTTGTGCAAATGTGCATTTAAACACTTGTATTCACGTGTTGGAGTGTACCCTGCCTCTTCCCCTCGTAACTGAAGCTCCACCAGCCTCTCCAGCTCGCAACCGCCGCGTCCCTTCAGCTGCCGAACGGCCGGCGCTCGGGTCGCCGGGGTAAAGGTAAGAAGCCTAGTTTGGAGTTTCCCTTGAGTTGTGAAGGAGAGATCAACCAAAGCCATAGGGATTAGCCAACCTTCCTCTGAGAGCTTCATTAAGAGGCCGCAACCGAGCCCTGGTGTACCCGACCCCAGCCGCCGCCGAGTGCCGCCGCAGCCACTTTCCTCTTCTTCCTTTCTCCGACGAGGTGTGAAGTTGGACGGGATCTCTTCAAAGTTGGATTAGGAGGGTCTGAGGAGTTCCTGGTGCTTGGAGGACCCTGCTGGAGCAAGCCTTGGCCGCGCGTAGTGAGGGAACCAAGAATCCGGCTTCCTCCTTCTTCCCGAGCTCGGCTAAGGTGAGGTCCTAACCAACGGTTTCTAGCACCCCGGACCATTAGCAGTGGACTTCTTAGGTCCTTAGCTTCTCCCTGCAAAGCCCCGAGGTCCCATGCAGCATGGTTAGCCGGCGGCCACAATGGGTCGCCGGAAACCTAACCTAGCTCCGCCCCTAAAGACTCGGCAACCGCTGAATATAAACGCACCAAAATTGGTGTGCTTGGACTGTAGGAGGAGAGGACCAAATCCACCAAATTTGATGGAGTATGGTTGTCCCGTTGAGTGGCAGATTCGCCCTAGCTTTCGGGTTTTCTTGCACTCGGCCGAGCTTGTTGCTCCGGCGCCGGCGGCCCTCTCCGACGCCGGCCACCTACCCAGAAGCCTTACTGGGAATGAGAGGAGTGCTCCCATGCATTTGCATGGCACCCATGCAGCATCAAAATGATGCGTCCATGGATGAACCCGAAATTGATAACTTTGCGGCCGCCGGAGCTCCGGCCACTTCCGGCCGGGGGGGAGATGGTTGGGAAGCTTCGTGGTGACCCAGGAGCCTTCCCTCTAAGTTATAGAGCTCCAGGTTGCCTCTGTAAAATTCCGCCATTAGAGGTGGAGGAGCTCGAAACCGAGCTTTCTCCAGCCGCGCCGCCGCCGTGCCCTGTCGCCGGACACGGGTCCAGGTGAGTTTGTTGTGGTTTTAGCGTCCAAATGGCCAAGTGGTTGGGTCCCAGATGTTTTGGTTGGATGGCACGATTTTCAAAACAAGCACACTTCATCTTCTTCGTTGCCCCGACCATTCCATCCATGCAAACTTGGCCCAGGCTTGCAGAGAAGGTAGAGAAAGTTATATAGATCATTTCCCTCCAAGTCTTATAGCATTTGGTTCAGTGTTGCAGAGATCAACCTGGGATTGGTGTTTGTGTGGTTGTATGTAAATGTTGCCCACCAAGTGTTTGTATAAATGCATGAATGAAGAAATAATGGGAATTGGACAAAGTTATGAATATAAAAGATGCTCAAACTTATCCCCTGAGCTTAGTGCTCACTTCAGATCAAAGATTTTGTGTGGATTAAAGTTTGGTGCTTTATGAACTTGTTTGAGTGCATGGCTTTGGTTCTGGTTGAACCAGCAGATCTGGGCTGCAACTAGGGTGAGCCTGTGATCCTTGCAATATTTAAAGACCTTTTCATATACATAGTTTGCTGGTTTGAAGTTTAAATTAAAAGATGTAGTTGAATCAACCTTTTAGTGAAATGTTAAATAAAACATGGTTCCGGGCTGTTTGCGAAGCGCGATAGTGTGCCCTAGGCTAATTTGGGGTCACTGAACGCGATGCTCGCGTTAGAAACAGTGTTAGAAGTCCCGGAGAAACAAAAATTCATTTGGGCTATGTTAGAGAGGGTTTTTATGGCCCGAAGTTTGCCTCGGGTTCCGTGCTGCTGCAAATTAGTGAGCACAGTGTTCAGCATGAAAAATGTCACCTGTGGAAGTGACGGTTCATCAAAATTATTTTCCAGTTGAAAGAACGAGCGAAAACAGTGCTCAAATGGCACTAAAATGTAATTCTGAAAACTTTAAGGGTTTAATGCAAAATAGACAATGAGTACTGGTTAGTAAAATGTTTAAATGATTCCTAAGCTTTTCGTTGGGAATCCATCGGCTTTCGTTGAGCGGAAATGGGATAATAGTCCGAGAATCGGCAAAATCGTCGATTTAACGGTATCCGGGTGACAGTTAAAATAACTAAGAGGGTTTCAAATTGATCTGGGTTTAGGTTAGAGTTAGCGGGACTGAATTGATCCCTGATTGGTGATTTTTGATCCAGGTTTATTCAGTTTGCACCTGGAGTTGAGCATTTAGAGGATTACAGATTAATTGCCTGCGCATTGACAGGTGGGTTATCTTCGGTCCGGGTTTTATCAGTTCGGCCCTCTGGGGTGCGATACTGGTTGGACCCCTGTTGTTGATAGTTTAACTTGATTACTTTGAGCCTGCCTTTCTTTGATATATTATATCTGCTATCTGCCTGATCTATGCCTGTTATCTGTTCTATTTTGCCTACATGATTGTCTATAGCACCTCTAGTATTCATACTTTTACTCGGACATTTTCATGGTTGATTAGTGAGCCTGTTTGTTCTGTTGATCAAATGATACATCTCTGAGCACATAGATTTATTTAACTGAGGGTTTTAACCCGAGCTTCGTAGGATCGCCGGAGTCTGTTCTTGTTTGATAGGACAAAGGCACTGCTCTGCGAGGTTTGGACCTAAACCCAAGCTTCGTAGTGTCGCCTGAGTCTGTTCTTGTTTGATAGGAAAGGCAATGCTCTTCGAGGGTTT
>CM055061.1:19495358-19649692 GCA_029204045.2 Tillandsia leiboldiana
GTTTTTTACTCCGGTTTTTGAGTTTTCCACGTAAAAATCTTGCGTGTTATATTTTCATTTCCGCATTGGGTTTTATTGCGGAACGATTTTTGAGTGTTTATGGTTTACACCTATTCATCCCCCCTTTAGGTGTTTTTTCCCCTATTTAGATCCATATTCTATCATAACCCAACAAGTGGTATCGGAGCAGGAATAGGGTTGTAAACAATGGTTGAAGGTGGAAACATCAACAGACCCCCGTTCTTCGATGGAACTAATTATGCCTACTGGAAAGTACGGATGAAAGCCTTTTTAATTTCCATCGACGAACGGGTGTGGCAATCAATCGAGTTAGGATGGTCTAATCCAACTGAAATTATTGCTTATGTTCGCACCATCAAACCTAGGTCGAAATAGACCAAGGAAGAGGTTGATGTATCTTCTTACAATGGCAAAGGAATTAACGCTTTATTTAATGCCTTGTCACAAACGGAATTCTCTCGCGTCTCGGCTTGTGAGACTGCGAAAGAAATCTGGGATGTTCTTCAAGTTACACATGAAGGAACTAACCTTGTGAAGATTCAAAAACTGCAAATGCTTACGAGCAAGTTTGACTCCATTTTCATGGTAGAAAATGAATTGTTCACAGATTATTATACACGATTGCAAGACATCGTGAATTCATGTGCTAACTTGGGAGAGAAAATTCCAGAATTTAAAATTGTAAGAAAAATTCTAAGAACTCTTCCTGAAAGATTTCGTTCCAAGGTTACGGCCATTGAAACTATTAAACACCCAGACAAAATCCGTGTAGAAGAATTAGTTGGTTCTTTACAAACTTATGAAATGACATTTCCTACTAACTATTCTTCGGGAAAGGCATCCTCTTCTAAGTCTTCAGGTTTTGCATTGAAAACAACAAAAGAAGAAGACGCGGATTCATCCTCCTCAGACGACGACGAAAACCTATCTATGGAGGACTTTGAGAAGCAGCTTGCTCTCTTGACAAGAAAGTTTCGCCGAAGTTTTCGAAGGGGTAATTCAAGTAAAACTCCATCCTTCGGAAAGTGGAAGAAAGGCAAAGGTTTTTCAAGCCAAAAGTCAAGAAAGCAAGAAAGTTTTTCAAAGGATAAGAAAAGCTCAGAGGGACAAGTCCAATGCTTCAAGTGCCGAGGGTACAGCCATATCTCAACGGAGTGTCCAAATAAGAATCCGTCAAAGAAGAAAGCGATGCAAGCCGTCACTTGGGATGACACCTCAACGTTAAATGAGTCATCTTCCAGTGATGAAGAAAATAACGCAACGGCATTCCACGCGTCCACATCTTCACCATTCATATGCTTTATGGCAAGTACATCTGATTCATTGTCCAACTCCTCCCAAGTTGAAAAGAATGCAACGGACGATGAATCGGATAATTCTGAAGGTGAAGATTTTGTTTTTGCCTACCATAAACTTTTGAAGGTTTCAAAGAAACTGGCAAAGCAAAACAAGAGTTTGAGAGGGAGTTTGCAGGATCTCGAAGAAGAAGCAAAAAGGGCAACTTCTCTCTCAAACCTCTTGAAGTGCAAAGGGATAATCTGATTAAAGTAAATGTTTCCCTTCAAGAGTCTAATGAGCATCTCGAGAAGAATTATGTAGATATGGTGAATAAAGCAAATTACTTCTTGAAGCTCTACAGCGAGGCTCGACAGGAAAAAATGGAAATGACGAAGACCATTTTCCAACTCAAGGATGATTTAAAGCAATTTTCTTCTGGAAGGAGTAAGTTGGATAAGATGCTTGGTCTTGGTCAAACAAACATATTCGGCCTCGGATACAATCGAACTGAAGACAATTTTAGTTCGATTGGGACAGTCTTTGTGCCCCAGTCGGTATCTCCTCCTCCGACACCGGAATTTACGACAAACAACGACAACAAGCCTACTTCACCATCTTCGGGATCGTCAAGCACTAAGGTATGTTTTCGTTGTCGTTTTGTAGGGCACATAAGGAGAAATTGCAAGATGGGAGCAAAACGATCAACTCGAGCGCCTCTTGCAATAACTACCAAAAAGGTGATTCCCCGGAAATCAAAAGAAATTTTTTCAAAGGAAAGGAGCCTTGGTAGTTCACCTCGCAAGACGATGTCAAGCAATGAATCAAACAAGATGCTTTCACCAAGGAGAATAACTTCACGAACATTACCGACGCAGTCCAAAAAGGTTTGGGTGCGCAAAGGTGAAATCTTCCCTTGTCTTGTTGTTCATACTTCTTTACATGCTTGTGACAACTTGTGTTGGTATCTGGATAGTGGGTGTTCCCGTCACATGACCGGTGACAAAAATTGCTTTCAAAATTTGGAGAAAATCTCCGGAGGACATGTTGTTTTCGAAGACAGTCGTTCTTCCAAAATTGTTGGAAAGGGAACAATCGCTATTCCAGAAGGCCCGGTTTTGAACAATGTCTTATTTGTTGAAGGCCTAAAGACTAACCTCATTAGTATAAGTCAACTTTGTGACAATGGTTTCTCAGTTAATTTTTCTTCACTAGAATGTATTGTAACTGATAAGGACCATGTATTCTTTTTGAAAGGGGTAAGATCTCAAAATAATTGCTATGTTGTTTCAAACAAAATTTCTGAAAAATGTAACCTAGTTTCTTTGGATAATGAAACTCTTTGGCATGAAAGACTAGGTCATATTAATTTTAAAGAACTAGCAAGGATTTCAAATAAAGACGTGGTTAAGGGGGTTCCTAAACTTTTATTTAAGGAAAACATTGTGTGTGGTGGTTGTCAAAAGGGAAAACAATCAAGGGCTGCACACAAGAACTTAAACCACGTTGGTACTAACCGGCCCTTAGAATTACTGCACATGGACTTAATGGGGCCGACTCGTCAACCATCTTTAGGAGGTAAATGGTATATTTTTCTTTTGGTTGATGATTTCTCTAGATATTCATGGGTAACATTTTTAAAAGAGAAAGCGGATACTTTCGACTCTTTTCATGAGGTTTGTCATCGTATTATGATTGAAAGAAATGAAAAGATCGTTCGTGTTCGAATGATAGAGGTGGAGAATTCATTAATTCTAAATTCATTGATTTTTGCACTTCCAATGGCATAAAACATGAATTCTCAGCACCCTATACACCTCAGCAGAATGGTGTTGTTGAGCGCAAAAACAGGGTTGTTCAGGAGATGGCGCGCGTGATGCTTCATAGCCGGGATCTCCCGTTACATTTTTGGGCTGAAGCCGTGAACACCGCCGTCTATGTAATTAATCGAGTGTATTTGCGCCCGGGAACATTAAATACACCATATGAGCTGTGGTTTTGTAGAAAACCAAATATCAAATATTTTCATATCTTTGGGAGTCGCTGTTTTATTTTGCGAGATCGCGAAAATCTTGGTAAATTCGACTCTCGAAGTGACGAAGGGATTTTCATGGGTTATTCTACAAACAGTAGAGCATATCGAGTATTTAACCTTGAATCTAAAACGATGGTAGAATCTATAAATGTTAAAGTAGATGAAGCTTTTCACTTTACATCTGATAAATCTACCCCTGATATGTCTCTTGATGATGATACTCCTGTAAATACATCTTCTCATGATAATTCTTCCAATAATAATGATGCATCTAATGGCTCTTCTAGTTTATCTGATGTGCAGGAATCATCACATGCATCTCCGAGAACTCCGTTACCGCAAACGTTAAGAATCTCCAAAGATCATCCGGAATCGAACATTATTGGAGATCCACAAGAAGGAGTCAAAACTCGGAGGCAGTTGGTTTGTAGAGTCGCATATTATGTCTCCATGGTAGAACCAAAGAACGTCGATGAAGCTCTTCAGGATGACTATTGGATTGAAGCAATGCAGGAAGAGCTCCATCAGTTCGAAAGAAACAAAGTCTAGGAATTAACGAAGCCACCGAAGCAACACAACGTGATTGGTACTAAGTGGATTTTCAAGAATAAGAAAAATGAGGACGGTACCATCATCAGGAACAAAGCACGATTAGTTGCTCAGGGCTACTCGTAAATTGAAGGAATAGACTTTGATGAGACGTTCGCCCCAGTTGCTCGACTCGAGTCAATTCGTATCTTATTCGCAATTGCTTGTCACTTTAAAATAAAACTCTTTCAAATGGACGTTAAGAGCGCGTTTTTAAATGGGTATTTAAACGAGGAAGTTTATGTGGCTCAACCGAAAGGTTTTTTAGACTATAAACAACCTAACCATGTTTTTCGTTTGAAAAAGGCTCTTTACGGTCTAAAACAAGCACCGCGAGCATGGTACGAAAGGCTAACAAAGCACCTATTGGAAAAGGGCTACACTCGAGGGGGAGCAGACCGGACTCTCTTTGTGAAGCATTATCAGGATAATTTCATTGTAGCACAAATCTATGTCGATGACATTGTATTTGGTGCAACTAGAGACAATGATGCTTCTAAATTCGCTGAAACCATGAAAAGCGAATTTGAGATGTCCATGATGGGCGAACTGACATACTTTCTTGGATTGCAAATAAAACAAAATGAAGAAGGCATTCATCTATGCCAATCCAAGTATGCAAAGGAGTTGGTGAAGAAATTCGGATTAGAAGACTCTAAAGATTTTCCGACTCCTATGGGAACTAGCAATAAGGGTGTAGAGACCCTAAACCCCGTGCAGCTTTCCTAGTGAATCCACTGTTTACAACACCTAGTGTTGGTGTATCTGGTCCATCGTGCATCAAGGGGATGCCACGGATGGACCCAGTGTGTTGTCTTTTACTGTGTTGGCTTTCGGCTGCATTTGCCGAAATTTTTATAAGGATTTAGGCCAAACAGAGGTTGTAATTGGATTCAGCACGGAAAAACGCTTGAAAACGGCTATTTGCTTGTTAAATTTGGAGTCCGGATGACCAAAAACAGGCTTCCGGAAGTTTTCGGAACTTTTAGGTGCACGGGGGTGTCGGTGGACCGCCGGCTGCCACGTGGCGGCCTGTAATTGGCCGGTTCGCGACGTTCGGTCCACGGAGCGGCGCGGCCGGGTGCATGAGCCCGGCGCAGGACACGTGGCAAGCGGGGATTTGCTGGCCTGTGGTGCGCGGTTCACTGAGTTTGACCGGCGGGTGCACTGTTTGAGCGCCGGTGCAGGAATCCTGGGCGGGACCACGTTTCGGTCTCCGATTGGCGGGCGCTGGGGGGCTCGGTCCACGGAGTTCCCCGCGCGGGTGCATAGACCCGGCGCAGGGACACGTGGCGGCAGCTGAGTGGCGGGCTCAGTTCGCGCGGCGCACGGGATGCGTGGGGACCCGCCTCGGGACAGTGGGCGCATAGGGGGGGCGCTGACGCGGCTGTCGGCCGCACTCGAGTGCGCCACGCGTCGCAACGCGAGCGGTGGCCGTACTCGAGTGCGCCACGCGTCAGCGCGCGGTTGGTGGTCCGTACCTACCCCGCTGACCGCGGGACGGACACGTGGCGCTCTGCGGGTCGTCGGCACCGCTGTTCCCTGTTGCGGGGTGACGTGGCGTCACCTGGGATTTTCGGGCGCGTCGGACGGGGTCTGTCCGACCGGATTTCCGGGCGCAAGGCGCCCGGATCTTGCGCCCGGAAACCCGGCCCACTTCAGCTTGGGCCTTGCCTATAAATAGGCTTCTTGGGCTTCTTTTTAGCCTTTTTTTTCTCTTCTTTTCCCTGTGAAGCCTTCAGAGGAGTTCTTCCCCACACCGAGCTCTACCCTTTGGAGGAATTTGAGGATTTTCGGAGGCACGCATCCCGAGGCTAACTATTTTTCGGCGCGGCGCGACGCTTGTTCATCTTCGACCCGCTTCGTCCCTCTGCAGTGTTTGGGCTCTCCCGACTCACCCCGACCTCCTTTTTCGACGATTTTTGCGCCATCGGACTCTAGACAGATAGGACTTCAACTCCTGTGTTTTGAGCTTCCTCGATTTCCGTGATGATCTTAGAGTTTTCCGAGCTCCCTTTTGACCCCTTTTTCTTCACGGATATTTGGACAGCACTGCGGTGTTCTTGCTGTAGCTTTGCGCACAGGCATCGGATCAAGACGATTCAAAAGGAAAAATTCATCTACTCTTCGCAAGGAATCTCCTGGATTTTTCTCAGATTTTTCTGGATTTTCCACGAAGGTGAGAATCTCCTTTTTCTGCGGTTTGTTGTTACAGGAATTTGGTACAGTTTGGTTTGGGGTGCTTCCCTTGCCGGATTTTTATCTCAGCGTAGAGGACTCCGTTTTGGACGTGCAGGTACTTGTTTCGAAGCTATCGGCGCGTAGAACACCGGGGTATTTTATTTGGAATTTATTGAGCACTTTCTGCAGGTGAATTATTGGCATCTCTGCGGCTGAATTTTCAGCATGTTATTTCTTGGCAGATTTTTGGAGTTAAGCGTTTTGTAACCTTGTGTTGTACCCAGGGGTTGTTGGACCGTGCTGGACCTGTTAAATTTGGAGTTGCAGTTTTCCTGGTATTTTCAGCTGTAGAGCTTCGGGCAGTTCAGCGCTTCAGGTGGGTGACCTCTTTTCAAGATCAGCGGACTGTGGACTAATTCTAACTTTAGGGACTTGCATATTTTAATGTTTGATGTCCAGCATGCTAGAATGTGTGAACTGATGTTCCTGTTGTAGTTGATGATCCTGTGATTATTGTTTCTCCCCTAAGCTATTGATTATTATTATCTTGCTCCCTTCAAGCTGTTGTTTATTATTTATCTTGGAACTTGACCTAGCACCACTGCCATATGATGCATGTCAGCCAGACTGTAGAAAACCTCAACTTGGGCTAGGTTTTATTGCTCTAGACATTCCCACATCACTTTTCTGTATATCACTCTGGACTTAGAGTTCTCCTCGCCCAAGTAGTGGGCCGAGAGGTCGGATTATTGTGGGATACTTTTACACTCGTGTCTGGGGACCGAGTGGAGTTGTTAGCAGTCTGTAGACCAGGTTTCCTTGGGAAAGTGACTTGGGTTGTAGATTTGAGATCTTGAGAGCTATTTTGAGTGACAGTGAGTCTCGGCTGTGCAGTTTTCCAGCCTGTGTGTGAGACAGTGTTCCTTTGGTTTTGGTCGATCTTGTTGATCGAGGATTTGGATTATAGCCTGCATGAGCCACATTTGAGCTCGATAGAGATGCGCGGATACTTTCCTCGGTGGGGTCGCTCCCCTCGAGAGCCACTCCGGAGTTGGGCCTGTTCTTCTATCGCGACTTGTCGACGCAGTGTTCCCTCTGGCTGGGCCAGTTAGTGGCAGTCACGGACACAGTCCCTCTGGCTGGGCCAGTTAGTGGCAGTCACGGACGCCCTACGTAAGTCCGGTACCCCGGGACGTGACGGCAGTAGGTAGACGCAGGTTTGACTGGACCCTATGCGGCAGTCAGTTGAGATTGGGTGATTCGAGTCGAGAGCTAGTTGTAGCATCATGTTCTTTCTGTCCCACTTTTGAGCATCTAGATAGAGGCATAGTAGCTGTAGAGATTACTTTACCAGCTTTTCCCTTTCCGCACTGCATTGTTACTTTTTGCCTCTAGTGGACTTAGTGGGCAGACCGTCGGGCTTGTTGGCGGCACCCACTGAGAACTACTTGGGACGTAGTTCTCACACCCGTCGTGGTGTTTTTCCCCAGGGACTTCTTCTTCTGCTCCAGTTCCTACCGCACCTGTTGCTGACCCGACTGATCGAGGTAAGGGAGTCGCGAGATAGATCCCTACCAGTTGTCGCTTGAGAGTAGATGTACCTTCCTACTTTTTGAGAGTTCTTGTCGAGTGACCTTGTAGTGAGGATTGAGTTGTACTCTTCTTATTTTGAGAGATATTTGTATTTTGGTGAGGACTCTGGTTGTATATTTTGTTAGAGTTGTATTTATTTTATCCAGCTTTTACTTTCAGCTCTGATATCTGTTTAGTGTAGATCTCTTTTGCAGGTTAGTCGCTACGTCTATACGGGGCTTCCCGTATGGGCGGCGGATCTGTTGGCGAGCCCGGGTCGCAGTTTCGACCCGGGGCGTGACAGATTAGAGTGGTATCAGAGCCTAGGATGTAGGTCATTGCGGACTTAGAAACCCTAGGCTTGTGGTTGGACCCTAGGATGACTTACGTGAGAGCCATAATCTTTTAGCGAGAGTCTTGATTGGGTTCCTAACTCTCCCAGTGGATGGGATGAGTGATCGACATGTCTTCCTTCGGTGGCAACTATGTTGGCTGCAGACAACATAGTACTATGGGAAGGGGGACATGCCCTTTGGCTTTCGCTAGATTGGGTCGTGTTTTGTTTGGGGTTCTGACTGTTTCTCTTCTTCCCTCAGGCGGGTGATGCCTCCGCGATGCACGATGTCGACGCGTTCGCAGCCTTCTTCCTCTGAGCCCGAGCCGGAGGACTCGGGGCAGGGACAGCAGAGAGAGGTTTTGGAGCTTCGTGCCCAGTTGGCACAGATGTCTGAGGCTGTTCAGCGCCAGGAGGAGACTTCCCGACGCCAGGAGGAGGCTTCCCGACGCCAGGAGGAGGCCTAGGGTCGGATGATGCTTATGTTAGAGCAGAGGTCGCAGCCTGTGGTAGCACCCCCTGAGAGTTCGCCTGTGCCCTCTTCGCCAGCGGCAGCGCCCCCTGTGGTTCCGTCAGCACCAGCTGTTCCTGTTGAGCCGATTTCCTGCAGACCACCGTCTGAGTCGTCGGGCCCTTTTACTTCTTCTGAGCAGCAGGCAGCGGTCGATCTCTTGATGAGGTTCCGTCGGTTCGATCCACCCCGTTTCTCTGGTCTGGGTGCTGAGCCATGGGAGGCCGAGACTTGGGTTACGGCCTTGGAGCGTCACTTTGAGAGTTTATTCGTCGACGATCGGTTTCGGGTCTTCTTGGCAGCGCATTATCTGGAGGGCAACGCCGAGGCTTGGTGGCGGCGTGTGCGGCCTGCTGGTCCGTCTGGGACACAGATTCTTTCTTGGGCGGAGTTCCGCAGACTTCTTCTGGGGGCCTTCTTTCCTGAGAGTGTACGTCAGAGACTGGAGGAGCAGCTGAGGAATCTCCGCCAGGGAGATAGGCCCATGCATGTGTACATAGCTAACTTCAATCAGCTGTTGGCTAGTATGCCTCACGTGGCCAGGGATGAGGCTCACCAGGTTTACATGTTTGAGCGGGGGCTGCGCCGGGACATTTATCAGCTTGTTCGCTCCCGCAGATTGCAGACATTAGAGGCCTCGATGGAGCAGGCGTTATATGTTGAGTCTGGAGAGGTAGTTATGGATGAGGTGGCTCCAGCCCCCGTAGGGACTCCTGGGGCGAAGCGCCCGGCGCCGGTGGATGAGGGGCAGTCGAGTAGGCAGGGACCCCCGAGACCCCCACGATTCCATCCTCAGGGTCGTGGACGCCAGGGGCGCCAGAGACCTGGATCATCTCATCAGTCTTCGCAGCAGCGTCGTCCGCCTCGACCTCAGCAGTCATCTCAGCAGCAGCAGACTTCGCGGCAGCCCCGTCAGGAGCGATGTGTCTTTTGTGGAGGGCCGCACTTACCGATGCATTGTCAGCAGAGACACGGCCGTTGTTTCCGTTGTGGACAGGCCGGTCACATTCAGAGTTCATGCCCCAGGGCAGGTCCTCCAGCTCCTTCCGCGGCCTCAGCACCTTCTGCTCCTCACATGACAGTAGGGCCTTCTGTGGCCTATGGTAGGCCTGATCAGGCTTCTTCCTCTTCGCGACAGTCAGAGCGACGTCCCCCGGCGCAGAGCGGGCGAGTCTATGCCGCCCAGGTTGAGGATGCTTCAGCAGCCGATCATGTCGTCGCAGGTACTATTTTGATTTCTGCAGTTCGTACTCATGCTCTTTTTGATACCGGTGCATCGCATTCATTTATTACTAGAGCATTTGCATCCCTACATGGTATAGAGGTAGTTTCATTATCGCATGCATTAGAGGTTCAGATTCCAGACCATGTCTTGCATGTCGAGGAGTGTTGTAGGGATTGCCCGGTACAGTTGGGACCCTGGGTCCTGCCGGCAGACTTGCTCGTCTTGCGGCAGCTCCAGGATTTCGACGTGGTACTTGGCATGGATTGGTTAGCTCGGTATTTCGCCACCATTGACTGCAGAGAGAGGACGGTGACCCTCCGCGAGCCGGGACAGGAGGAGTTCGTTTTCAGAGGCTGCCAGAGTACCTTATTTGCCATGACTATTTCTTCGGCGAGAGCCCGGCGGATGATGAGTAGGGGTTGTACCGCCTTCCTGGCGACGATTGTGGAGGTGCCTACGGCGGCACTGGGACTCGAGGATATTCCTATTGTCCGCGAGTTCCCAGATGTGTTTCCCTCAGAGTTGTCGACCATGCCGCCGGAGAGGGAGATTGAGTTTGTGATTGATGTGGTTCCAGGAACCGCACCTATCTCGAAGGCACCCTATAGGATGGCACCTGCCGAGCTGAGAGAGCTGAAGGCCCAGTTGCAGGACTTGATGGATGTGGGCTTTGTGAGGCCCAGTGTATCTCCGTGGGGAGCGCCTGTTTTATTTGTGAAGAAGAAGGATGGGTCGCTTCGATTATGTGTCGACTACAGAGAGCTGAATAAAGTGACCATCCGGAACAAGTACCCCCTTCCACGGACTGATGATCTATTTGATCAGTTACAGGGAGCGTCTGTGTTCTCCAAGATTGATCTCCAGTCAGGTTACCACCAGTTGAGGGTGAGGGCCGAGGACATCTCCAAGACGGCTTTTAGATCCCGGTATGGGCATTATGAGTTTACTGTTATGCCTTTTGGTCTAACTAATGCCCCTGCCGCATTTATGGATTTAATGAACCGGGTATTTCAGCCGTACTTGGACCGGTTTGTCGTTGTGTTCATTGACGACATCCTGATTTACTCCCGAAGTGATATAGAGCATGAGGAGCACTTGAGGATAGTGCTGCAGCTTCTGCGAGAGAAGGAGCTGTATGCCAAGTTAAAAAAGTGCGAATTTTGGCTTCGGGAGGTTGCATTTCTAGGCCACATTGTATCAGCCGCAGGAGTGGCAGTGGACCCGACGAAGATTGATGCAGTTCGGGATTGGCCTAGACCGACGACGGTTACTGAGGTCCGTAGCTTTCTTGGATTAGCAGGTTATTACCGTCGGTTTGTAGAGGGCTTTGCGAAGCTCTCTACTCCCCTTACCAGTTTGACCAGGAAGGGGATTAAGTTTGTGTGGACTGAGCGGTGCCAAGAGAGTTTTGAGGAGCTCAAGAGAAGATTGATCTCGGCACCAGTTCTAGCACTACCAGTGATGGGCGATGGATTCGTGATTTATAGTGACGCCTCTCACAGCGGCTTGGGATGTGTTTTGATGCAGCATGGTAGGGTAATTGCTTATGCTTCACGGCAGTTAAAGGATTATGAGAAGAATTACCCTACTCATGATTTGGAGCTTGCAGCCGTGGTATTCGCGCTGAAGTTGTGGCGGCATTACCTCTACGGGGAGCACTGCGAAATTTACACAGATCATAAGAGTTTAAAGTACTTGTTTACTCAAAAGGAACTGAATTTGAGGCAACGCCGGTGGTTGGAGTTATTAAAGGACTATGATGTGAGCATCCTTTATCATCCCGGCAAGGCCAATGTAGTAGCAGATGCTTTGAGTAGGAGGTCAGCACAGAGCTTGAGCATGTTGATTACACAGCAGCCACCGCTTGTAGAGCAGTTGAGACGCCTGCAGATAGAGGTAGTATCCCCTGGGGTCTCTGCTAGACTCATGTCCATGGTCTTGCAGCCCACTCTGTTGGACAGGATTAGAGAGACACAGAGTGAGGACCCCCACTTGACGAGGATTAGATCGCAGATTCTGGCCGATCAGATAGGGGATTTTGCAGTGGATAGCTCGGGAGTACTGCGGTATAGGGACCGAGTATGTGTGCCTTTGGACACTGAGCTCAGAGATCAGATTTTGAGGGAGGCCCATTATACACCTTATACCATTCATCCAGGTGGTACTAAGATGTATAAGGACCTCAAGGCACATTTTTGGTGGCCTGGAATGAAGCGGGATATTGGAAGATTTGTGGCTCATTGTTTAACTTGTCAGCAAGTGAAGGCGGAGCACCGTGTTCCTGCTGGCAAGTTACAGAGTCTTCCAATTCCCGAGTGGAAGTGGGACCACATCACCATGGACTTCGTCACGGGACTGCCGAGGGCGCAGAGTGGGGCCGATGCTATATGGGTTATCATTGATAGACTCACCAAGTCTGCACACTTCTTGCCTGTACAGATGACTTGGTCGTTGGATCGTCTGGCACAGTTGTACTTGGATGAGATAGTGAGGCTGCACGGTATACCCGCCTCGATCGTATCAGACAGGGACCTGAGGTTTGTATCACGTTTCTGGGGGAGTCTACATTCAGCCTTGGGGACCCAGCTCAGATTTAGCACTGCTTTCCACCCACAGACCGATGGACAGTCGGAGCACACCATACAGACTCTCGAGGACATGTTGAGAGCGTGCGTGATGGATTTTGGAGGAGGGTGGTATCGGCACTTAGCACTGGTTGAGTTTGCGTACAACAATAGCTATCAAGCGAGCATTCAGATGGCTCCGTTTGAGGCGTTGTATGGACGCAAGTGCCGGTCGCCCTTGCATTGGAGTGACGTGGGTGAGAGGAGGACTTTGGGACCGGAATTATTGTTGGAGGCAGAGGAGAAGGTCCGATCAGTTCGCCGACACCTCGAGATAGCCCAGAGTCGTCAGAGGAGCTACGCTGATACTCGACGGCGAGACCTAGAGTTTCAGATTGGGGATCATGTCTTTTTGAAGGTCTCGCCTTCGAAAGGGGTCAGGAGATTCGGAGTTCGGGGGAAGCTCAGTCCCCGCTTCATTGGACCCTTCGAGGTACTTGAGAGGATTGGCCCAGTGGCTTATAGGGTTGCCCTTCCACCACGCCTGGCCGGAGTTCATGACGTCTTCCACGTCTCGGCTTTGAGGAGATATGTTTTCGACCCTTCGCACGTGATCGACTTCACTTCCTTGGAGATTGGCGAGGATCTTGGTTATGAGGAGCGCCCGTTGCGAATTCTTGCTCGTGAGGAGAGGGAATTGCGCAACCGGGCCATTCCGTATGTGAAGATCCTGTGGAGCAATCACGAGGAGCGAGAGGCTACTTGGGAGCTGGAGACGGTGATGCGGGATTCATACCCTTTCCTGTTCGAGACTTCCGGTTGAGGTACATCTGTTGTTCTTTCATTGTTTCGGGGACGAAACTTCCTTTTAGTGGGGGAGGATGTAGAGACCCTAAACCCCGTGCAGCTTTCCTGGTGAATCCACAGTTTACAACACCTAGTGTTGGTGTATCTGGTCCATCGTGCATCAAGGGGATGCCACGGATGGACCCAGTGTGTTGTCTTTTACTGTGTTGGCTTTCGGCTGCATTTGCCGAAATTTTTATAAGGATTTAGGCCAAACAGAGGTTGGAATTGGATTCAGCATGGAAAAACGCTTGAAAATGGCTATTTGCTTGTTAAATTTGGAGTCCGGATGACCAAAAACAGGCTTCCGGAAGTTTTCAGAACTTTTAGGTGCACGGGGGTGTCGGTGGACCGCCGGCTGCCACGTGGCGGCCTGTAATTGGCCGGTTCGCGACGTTCGGTCCACGGAGCGGCGCGGCCGGGTGCATGAGCCCGGCGCAGGACACGTGGCAGGCGGGGATTTGCTGGCCTGTGGTGCGCGGTTCACTGAGTTTGACCGGCGGGTGCACTGTTTGAGCGCCGGTGCAGGAATCCTGGGTGGGACCACGTTTCGGTCTCCGATTGGCGGGCGCTGGGGGGCTCGGTCCACGGAGTTCCCCGCGCGGGTGCATAGACCCGGCGCAGGGACACGTGGCGGCAGCTGAGTGGCGGGCTCAGTTCGCGCGGCGCACGGGATGCGTGGGGACCCGCCTCGGGACAGAGGGCGCACAGGGGGGGCGCTGACGCGGCTGTCGGCCGCACTCGAGTGCGCCACGCGTCGCAACGCGAGCGGTGGCCGTACTCGAGTGCGCCACGCGTCAGCGCGCGGTTGGTGGTCCGTACCTACCCCGCTGACCGCGGGACGGACACGTGGCGCTCTGCGGGTCGTCGGCACCGCTGTTCCCTGTTGCGGGGTGACGTGGCGTCACCTGGGATTTTCGGGCGCGTCGGACGGGGTCTGTCCGACCGGATTTCCGGGCGCAAGGCGCCCGGATCTTGCGCCCGGAAACCCGGCCCACTTCAGCTTGGGCCTTGCCTATAAATAGACTTCTTGGGCTTCTTTTTAGCCTTTTTTTCTCTTCTTTTCCCTGTGAAGCCTTCAGAGGAGTTCTTCCCCACACCGAGCTCTACCCTTTGGAGGAATTTTAGGATTTTCGGAGGCACGCATCCCGAGGCTAACTATTTTTCGGCGCGGCGCGACGCTTGTTCATCTTCGACCCGCTTCGTCCCTCTGCAGTGTTTGGGCTCTCCCGACTCACCCCGACCTCCTTTTTCGACGTTTTTTGCGCCATGGGACTCTAGACAGGTAGGAATTCAACTCCTGTGTTTTGAGCTTCCTCGATTTCCGTGATGATCTTAGAGTTTTCCGAGCTCCCTTTTGACCCCTTTTTCTTCACGGATATTTGGACAGCACTGCGGTGTTCTTGCTGTAGCTTTGCGCAAAGGCATCGGATCAAGACGATTAAAAAGGCAAAATTCATCTACTCTTCGCAAGGAATCTCCTGGATTTTTCTCAGATTTTTCTGGATTTTGCACGAAGGTGATAATCTCCTTTTTCTGCGGTTTGTTGTTACAGGAATTTGGTACAGTTTGGTTTGTGGTGCTTCCCTTGCCGGATTTTTATCTCAGCGTAGAGGACTCCGTTTTGGACGTGCAGGTACTTGTTTCGAATCTATCGGCGCGTAGAACACCGGGGTATTTTATTTGGAATTTATTGAGCACTTTCTGCAGGTGAATTATTGGCATCTCTGCGGCTGAATTTTCAGCATGTTATTTCTTGGCAGATTTTGGGAGTTAAGCGTTTTGTAACCTTGTGTTGTACCCAGGGGTTGTTGGACCGTGCTGGACCTGTTAGATTTGGAGTTGCATTTTTCCTGGTATTTTCAGCAGTAGAGCTTCGGGCAGTTCAGCGCTTCAGGTGGGTGACCTCTTTTCAAGATCAGCGGACTGTGGACTAATTCTAACTTTAGGGACTTGCATATTTTAATGTTTGATGTCCAGCATGCTAGAATGTGTGAACTGATGTTCCTGTTGTAGTTGATGATCCTGTGATTATTGTTTCTCCCCTAAGCTGTTGATTATTATTATCTTGCTCCCTTCAAGCTGTTGTTTATTATTTATCTTGGAACTTGACCTAGCACCACTGCCATATGATGCATGTCAGCCAGACTGTAGAAAACCTCAACTTGGGCTAGGTTTTATTGCTCTAGACATTCCCACATCACTTTTCTGTATATCACTCTGGACTTAGAGTTCTCCTCGCCCAAGTAGTGGGCCGAGAGGTCGGATTATTGTGGGATACTTTTACACTCGTGTCTGGGGACCGAGTGGAGTTGTTAGTAGTCTGTAGACCAGGTTTCCTTGGGAAAGTGACTTGGGTTGTAGATTTGAGATCTTGAGAGCTATTTTGAGTGACAGTGAGTCTCGGCTGTGCAGTTTTCCAGCCTGTGTGTGAGACAGTGTTCCTTTGGTTTCGGTCGATCTTGTTGATCGAAGATTTGGATTATAGCCTGCATGAGCCACATTTGAGCTCGACAGAGATCCGCGGATACTTTCCTCGGTGGGGTCGCTCCCCTCGAGAGCCACTCCGGAGTTGGGCCTGTTCTTCTATCGCGACTTGTCGACGCAGTGTTCCCTCTGGCTGGGCCAGTTAGTGGCAGTCACGGACACAGTCCCTCTGGCTGGGCCAGTTAGTGGCAGTCACGGACGCCCTACGTAAGTCCGGTCCCCCGGGACGTGACGGCAGTAGGTAGGCGCAGGTTTGACTGGACCCTATGCGGCAGTCAGTTGAGATTGGGTGATTCGAGTCGAGAGCTAGTTGTAGCATCATGTTCTTTCTGTCCCACTTTTGAGCATCTAGATAGAGGCATAGTAGCTGTAGAGATTACTTTACCAGCTTTTCCCTTTCCGCACTGCATTGTTACTTTATGCCTCTAGTGGACTTAGTGGGCAGACCGTCGGGCTTGTTGGCGGCACCCACTGAGAACTACTTGGGACGTAGTTCTCACACCCGTCGTGGTGTTTTTCCCCAGGGACTTCTTCTTCTGCTCCAGTTCCTGCCGCACCTGTTGCTGACCCGACTGATCGAGGTAAGGGAGTCGCGAGATAGATCCCTACCAGTTGTCGCTTGAGAGTAGATGTACCTCCCTACTTTTTGAGAGTTCTTGTCGAGTGACCTTGTAGTGAGGATTGAGTTGTACTCTTCTTATTTTGAGAGATATTTGTATTTTGGTGAGGACTCTGGTTGTATATTTTGTTAGAGTTGTATTTATTTTATCCAGCTTTTACTTTCAGCTCTGATATCTGTTTAGTGTAGATCTCTTTTGCAGGTTAGTCGCTACGTCTATACGGGGCTTCCCGTATGGGTGGCGGATCTGTTGGCGAGCCCGGGTCGCAGTTTCGACCCGGGGCGTGACAGATTAGAGATTAGGAAGTGAATCTCTTAGTGAAAGTGTAGACGAGAAGCTTTATCGCAGCATGATTGGAAGTCTACTCTATCTCACGGCTAGTCGCCCGGATATATCCTTTAGTGTTGGGATCTGCGCGAGATATCAGTCAGCACCAAAGGAGGTTCACCTGAAAGCGGTGGAAAAGATCATCCGGTACATCAAAGGAACATTGAATTTCGGAATTTGGTATCCTATGGGAACAACGCTTGATATTATAGGATATTCAGATGCCGATTGGGCAGGATCTGTGGATGATCGGAAGAGTATGAGTGGTGCATGCTTCTATCTTGGCCACTGCCTTGTTGCATGGCATAGTAAAAAGCAAAATTGCATAGCACTCTCGACTGCCGAAGCGGAATATATCTCAGCGGGTAGTTGTTCAACTCAACTCATTTGGATGAAAAGCATGTTGAGCGACTTCCGAATTTCAGCAACTTCGGTAACCATTCTTTGTGACAACACAAGTGCTATAAATATTTCCAAAAATCCTGTGTTGCACTCAAGAACAAAACACATTGAACTTAGATATCATTTTCTAAGAGAGCTAGTTGAATCAAATATTCTTCAACTTTCCTACATTTCAACAGAGGATCAATTAGCTGACTTTTTAACAAAACCTTTGGATCAAAAACGCTTTATTCATTTGCGTAAAGCAATTGGAATGCTTTCCTTGAAATAACTTCTTTTTGAAACTTTTACTTAGGTTAGGTTTTGTTTTGTGGTTTTTGTTCATCATCTATGTTTGTACATAGAACATAAATTGAGCACTAGTATTATTGACTTTAACTGCATCCTTTTATATAATTTGAAATTTATTATGCTTTGGATATCATAATAATTCATTTGATGCAATGATCATTTATGTCAATTAAGTCATCTTTGTTTTGATCAAAGTCAATTTCTCTCTCAAATGATCTCTTGGTATAGTTTTTATCTTATTTGACAATTGAGGCGAGTATGAAATCGAGATCAATTTTTGGTTGAATACCTTATATATTATATAATTGATAGCCAATTGAGGGGGAGTTAATGCAAAATGTTATGCTCAAAAGATGTGGAAAGAGTTACATCCCAATGAGGAGTGTGAAAACTACCACCACATGGAGGAAAGAGCTACCACCTCGGTCGTCCGAGTATTGTGTGCAGCTACCACATGTATATCAAGCATGGTTTTTTCAAGATGATTAGATAAAATGCTTTTTGGAATACTTGACTCTGTCAAATTCCAAGGTTGGTATAAGGTGGAATTTTTTATTGAAAGATGCTCAAAGAGCCACTCCTTACTATAATCCGACTAGTTATATTATCTGATTTATCTGGGATTTCAAACATCTATTGATCTTGGTATTTCATTTTCTTTACCAAATTGGTGATTTGATAAAGGCATTACTCATAAGATCATGGTAGATGTAATTGAACTTGTTCAACTTTAAGGGATTTAATTTTTATAAATTTTCGTTTCAATTTTTAGACATTATTGATAGATTTTACATAATCTATTTTCTTTTAATATGAAACGATGATTTTCATTTAAAGTTGATACACAAAAGTGCTTACATACTTTTTCTGGATTTTCTAGAATTTTTCTGAATTTTTCTGAAGAAAAAGTTGGAGCCGATCCGGACTGGGCAATCCAATCCAGATCCCGAACACAGGTATTCCTGCGGGTAAACTGATCCGGACTGGATTCTTGAGGCAGTCCGGACCGCGGCTAGGGTTTCTTATATAACAAAAGGGTTTTGATTTCTTTTTACTTCAATCTTTTGTTTCTAAGTCTCCAGACCTTCTCTCTCTAGAAAACAATCGATTTGGAGCCTTCACAACCCATCTTCTTCGATTCCAAGTGAGTTCTTATGATCAAAATCTTGGTTTTTCACAGTTTTTCATGTTTTTGCTCAAAACGTATTGGAAATCTCATATCTTTTTCGTTTGGGATTGGTTTTTGGTCAAATTTCTTTTGAAACAAGAACTCTGGGTAGATTAGTTTTGATTATATGCTAGGTATTCTCGTGATTAACGAATTTTTAGGCTTTGATTTCTGAAAATTCGGTTTTAGGGCATAAAATAGGAATTTTTGAAAATCATGGGATTGATCTATTTTTAAAATTCTTTTTGCAAAACTTGTTTGAATCCTAGTCTCTCTACATGATAATGATTGTTTAGGTACAATTTTTCAAAGTATTGAAAATAAACAATTTTTGTTGTATTCTTGAGTTGTTGCTCGCAGGTTCTTAAAGTTGAATAGCAACAATGGTGTTCTCACTGATAATAGTCCTGTTAGTTGCTATGGTTCACGCAAAATCAACTAACAAGCCTAAGAGAGCTAGGAAATCCAAGAGAACTAAAGATGATTCCGAGAAAGAATCAGAAACTGAATCTATAGACTGGGATGAGCTTCTGGTTGCTTCGAAGGGAAAAGCCCCTGCAGAATCTTCAAAGGCGAAGACTCCGCCTACCGCCGCTGAAAAAGGGAAAGCCCCAATGGAACCAAGTTCAACCAAAACCAAGAGAAAAAGCATTGCAAGGAAAAGAGGGAGTGCTCGGGGTATTTCAATTGAAGAACCACTTGCAAGTCAACCTCCTCCACAAGACTTCATAAGCTCTGAGAGGATTAAGGACTTTGAGAAAAGAGAATGCATTGGCAAGCGACATGTAAATGTCAAAGCTTTAAAGGAGAGATCTGCTCTTTTTGGCACTCTATTTGACCATGCAGGTCTTCCTCCCATATGCCATTTTCCTGACCCCACCGGATACTGTCTTCATTCGGTGAGAATGTTCTATCAAAATGCCTCAAGCTTAACAGATCAGGCGGACGGACATAGAGAATTTCTAACAAGGGTTAGAAATGTTCAGATAAAAGTTACACCTCAACTAATTGGAGAGGTGTTGGGCATGAAAGCCAGGGCTGAAGGACCGCACTATCTAAAAGGCCATAGCTTCTCCACTAACTCATGGAGAGTGGTCGTGGATGGAATTTGTCTTCCAGACACTCAATCTACAGGGAATTCTGGTTTCTCAAGAGAACTTCGACCGGAGTACAGATACTTGAATTTCATTGTTTGCTACAACATTCTTCCAAATATGCAAACAAAAGTTCTTCGATGGGATAGGATGTTATTCCTTTATCTTCTGGGAAATCCCACAGCGGCTTTGGGTTCAAACTTCAACACTCCTTATCTCATCTGGTCGAGGATGGCAAGTTATGTGGACAATGCTCATCCTACAGAGAGACTTCCCTTTCCATTAATCATTATGCGGATTTTGAAAAGATTCAAAGTCGATACTTCCTCATCGACTTACATGCATAGTTTGGGAACAATTAACGAGACAACGGTCATAAAGTCCCTACCAACAAAACAAGATGATCCTCCCTCACCTCCTCTCAGGCGTAGACAATCAACTTCCACAGCAACAGCTTCAGCACCTGCAGCACAACAAGCACCTCCATCAACTTCGGATGAGGATGCGTCCGTGACCTCAATTTACAGAGAACAACAACGTCTCTCTTCCGAGCAGGAACGTATGTCCAATGAATTTATTGAAATGAAAGAAGAGATTCGAGAAGTTAAAAAGGAACAATCTTCCATGAACAAGAGGATAAAGAAAATCTTTCAAAAACTGGGATGCGTTAGTTCCGAGGACTCTGAATAATGTTTATTCTAATTCCTTCTTTTGCAGGTTTTTCGGTTTTTCGTTCTCACTTTACCTTTTATTTTTGGACTTTTAACATGCCCTTTTTATTTTTGTAATTGTTGGCTTATTTTGTGACAAAAAGGGGGAGAGAGAACAAAACAATGATCGATTATGAAAGGTAAGTAACTTTGAAACCTTGTTGAAACTAAGTACAAAACAACTTTGAAGGTAAGTATGACATCAACTTTTGGTTTTGAATTGGGTTTTGCATGCATGCCTCTACTAACTATTCGACTAACTATTTGGGCATGTAATATTTCTAACAAGTTGTTTGTTAACTAACATACATATGACATTTGGTTTTTAATGCTTAGAAGATATGTCTAATTTTGATTGTGATCTTATTACATATCAGAATTCATAAATGTCATGTTGAGTATAAACTCTATCTCTGTGTTTGGTTTTATATGCAAAAAATCTTGAGGTATCTAACGATCTCTTTTGTCAAGAATGTTTTCTTTTGAAGAGATTACAGATGTCTAAGTCTAGAATCTGTTCTAGGAGTTTATCTCACGTATCTTATTCTATGTTGGTTCTCCAATGTAAATTTTTGTTGTATGGTGATAGCAACAAAAATATCTTTTTTTGAATTTTCTTGAGTCGATTTGTGTTTTTTCACGAAACCGCCAAAAGGGGAGATTGTTAAGGAATTTGTGTTGGCATATTTCGTGAAATTATTTAAGTCTTGAAGATTGAAGATGAAGAAGTTTGGATCATATGCCTCAATCTCAAGAAAGAAGAATTCAAAAGGATCAGGTATGTTTAACTAAATATTTTTGGTGATCCGAATACTTCTTATAGTGTAGAAACACTTGGATGAATTTTTAATTGCATAAAAATCAAAAACTGGACATGGGACATGTTCAGGATCCGGATCAGGCACGGTAGTCCGGACCCCGAACGGTGTTTGTTCATGCGCAAATCCAGTCCGGATCCAAGCCAATTCTGATCCGGACCCCGAACATGGGTTTTTGCTGAAATGTATGAACAGTCTGGATCAGGCACTTCAGTCCGGACCCCGAACGTTTGTTTTTCTGGAAACAGTCTGTTTCGTTACGACAGTCCGGACCGCCATAATTCCAGTCCGGACCGTCGTCCTGTAAAATTCCAGAAAAGGTTAGTTTTTTATTCTTATCCTCTTCCAACAGTTTCTAACCTATAAATACACCCTACGATTCATTTTTTAGGGTAATCCAAAATACGGTCAAAAAGAGAAATCCACATATAGAGAAGAAAGGAAATAACTAGATTAAATCTATGTTTCTTCATCTATATTGATTAATTTGATTCTAGGTTTTCATACTCAGATTTTGAGTAGAATCAAATTAATGAATACTTAGATGGTATTTCCTATCTATCTTTGATCTAAGTATTCGGCGGATGATCACCACCCAAAAACAACGATTTTCCCAAAATCGGCGCGTGGACTCGCGTGGCCTTGTGGATTCAAGGTGCAACCGCTCTCGTGGATTCGGAGCGAGGTACGTTCGTGGATTCGAGACGTGCTACTGGGTGAAGACCGTGGATTCGGTTGGACGTCGTGGATTCGACGTTGGACGCCGTGGATTCGGCGTTGGACGCTAATCGTGGATTCGAGGAGCGTTGCGGAGCGAGCGGAGAAGATCTACTAGGAGCGTATGGAAAAAGGTCGAGTCGTCTGTGAGTACGGTATATCACCTTTGTACGTGTTATAATTCTAGTGGATTTCGCCGTGTTATCGGTCCCGTGGTTTTTTACTCCGGTTTTGGAGTTTTCCACGTAAAAATCTTGTGTGTTATATTTTCATTTCCGCATTGGGTTTTATTGCGCAACGATTTTTTAGTGTTTATGGTTTACACCTATTCACCCCCCCTCTAGGTGTTTTTTCTCCTATTTAGATCCATATTCTATTATAACCCAACATGCCATGCCTGCCATGCCTGCTATGCCTGCCATGCCTGCCATGCCTGCCATGCCTGCTATGCCTGCCATGCCTGCCATGCCTACTATGCCTGCCACGCCTGCTATGCCTACCATGCCTGCTATGCCTGCCAAATCGGGTATGCCAGCCTACGCATAACACCGATAGGGGATAGGAGTCTCGAGGACTCAAAGTCTGTATATCGCACACACTATGCCTGCCAAATCAGGTATGCCGGCCAATGCATAACACCGATAGGGGACAGGAGTCTCAAGGACTCAAAGTCTGAGTAACAAGTATCATAATAGAATAAGTCAGCAGGACTGGATCATGACTCTGATCAAAGTGGGAAAGCCCAACCACTAAAGAAAGCCTCGGTCCTCAATCAAATGCAAAAGTACTCAAATAGTAGGAAACTCTGTCCACTAGAAAAATCAGATACCTAATCTGGTGCATAAATAAATATCTGGTCAACCGCCCAATATCCGCGGTTGCCGCAATACCCTGCCGTCTATAATCAAGTCCTATAACCGACCTCCGGTCAACCGCCCAAAGTCCGCGGTCACCGCAAACCCTGCCAACCACAATCCAACACAACCCGTGTCACGCCCCGGGGGTTTATTTCAGCGGAAATGATTCACAAAAAGGTATGTATTTGGCGCGTAAATTTTTTTTGAAAAACCTTCTTCCCCGGAGCGTGCCCAGACCCGCCGCATACACAGAATCACTCTGCAAACGGACAGAGTCTCCTCTGTATATGCACGGCGTCGTGGCTAGTACAACGTCCAAACCCAGTCATCAATTCAATCACAATAGTTTCTGTGAAGACCCGAAATTCCCACTTATGGAGCACTGTTGCCTCTACAGCTTCTGGAGGCCTATGTGGCGCGTCGGCGGGGTTTGTGCACAATTTGGACGCAAGTGATGGACTTCGGGCTTAAGATGGATCACGTGGGTGATCGGTGGACTCCGTCGGAGCTTTAGAAGTGGTTTCGCGCGCAATGGACATTAAAATTGGACTCAGCGCGAAGTTTGGATCAAGGAACATCTTTCCGGATGCCTTCAGCAATTTTTAGAGTTGGAATTTGGCAAAATGGACTTCGGATTTGGATTCAGCGCGCGAAAACGATGAAAATGGACTATTCACTTGCATTTTTCGAAGCTCGGATGACCCGGCACGGATTTTGAGGCAAATCGTAGTGTTCCGGCGGCTGGGGCAGCGCCGGTGACGGCGGAGGGCAGCGGCACGGCGGCGGGCAGCGCACAGCGCGCGAGCAGGCGCGCGGGGGCGCGGGCAGGTGCTCGGTCCACCGCGGAGGCGTGCACCCGGGTGCAGGGCACGTGGCGGATCCCGGTTGGCCGGCGCTGTAGGCGTGGTCCACGAAAAGTGTCGCGGGTGTACGGTGGACCGGTGGTGACACGTGGCGGTGTGTGTTTGGCGCAGTGTTGTGCGCTCGGTCCACGGAACCGCTGCACCGCCTCGGGGCGCGTGCGTGCAGAGGGCGCAGGCGGCGCGCGCAGGCGCGTGCCAGGCGCGCGTTGACCGGGCTTGCCACGTGTCGTCGTCCGGGCGGTCCACGTGGCGCGAGCTGGGTGGTCCACCGCCGCTGTTTCCTGTTTTGTGGGCTACGTGGAGGCCCGTGGGAGATTCGGGCCTGCACAGTGTTGGGCCGGGCCCAACACTGTAGCAGCCCGAAAAATTCAGGCGCCCGATTTTGGGACATATTCGGTATTATTCGATTTGTTTCTGGAGCCTATAAAAGAAATCTGAGCCGCCTTCTTCATGGCTTTTTCTGCATTTCCGAGCCTCCAATCTCCCCGAGCCCTTAAGCAAAGTTGCTCCCCGACATGTTGCGCACCCTCTGGAGTAATTCTAGGATTTTTGGTGGCACGCTTACCGAGGTTTTTATTTTTTCGGCGCGGCGCGACGCTCGTCCATTTGTGTTCCCCTTCATCGTGTTTCGGTGCGTGAGCTCCCCCGGCCTACTCCGACCACCTTTTCGAGCAATTTATTCGCCGCTGGATCCGCGACGGACAGATCTACGATCTAGCTACTTTCAGCTTTCCCTCATTTCGCGCTTTTCGAGGAGTTCTTCCTTGTTTACTGTGACACTTTTCTGTGAAGGAGTTGTGGACAGCGGCAGGTTGTTTCGAGGATATCTCCGCAACTGGGCATCGGATTGAGATGAGCCTTTGCACATTTTTCATCTACTCGACGCAAGGATTATCAAAGTATTTTTCTTGGATTTTTCTGAGTTTTTCCCGAAGGTATATGTTTTTTCCCCTTATCTGTGCATGGAATTACAGTTATGTTGCTGTGTGGTTTTGCGCACCTGTACTGTGGAATTTGTAAATTGGCCTACGGTGCTCGGAATTGGACGTGCAGGTACTCGTTTTGAAGGTGTCGACGCGAGGATTGCTGTGATATTTTTATTGGATTTTTCTGGGCACTTTCGGCAGGTGAAATAAGCGTATCTTTGGGACTAATTTTTAGTGTGTTTGTGCATGGTTAATTTTGGGAATTTAAGTGTAACTTTGGACCTTTTGTTGTACCCTGGAGGGTTCGCGAGTGTTTTTGGAACACTGCTAGGAGCCGAGGGTTGCGCGACATGTACCGAGGGTGTAATTTTGGCAGATTTTGGACTGTGAGCATCTACACACTTCACCGACTTCGGCTTTGCCTGCGGAAAGTGCTTCAGGTGGGTGCTTTGTTTCCAGAACCGGTGGACGGTTCTCTAATTCTCTATGTTAGGATGCATGCATGTTTAGGGTACATGGTTTATGTTTGTAAGATAGGTAAGCGTGATAATGATAATTGTATAAATGATTGCAAGAATAGTATTTATGAGGTATACTGAGGACTTGCATGATTTTGACATCTATGTTGATGATTTGTGTAAGCTTACCAAGGATAATGTTACCCTATGAGATTATGTAACATGCCATGTTAGCACATAGCCTTTCATGTGGTTGGTTTATGCTTTGGGACAGGATTTTGTAGCTATGTGCGGATTTTCACTCTGAGGAGTTATTATAATCGAGGATTATGATCAGGTGTAGGCATGTGGTTTACTTTCTATATCATTCTTGAGGACAAATGCATGCTTGTATGGACATATAGTTAGGCCACCCTTTATTGCTACACTACTTATTGCAACTTGACTTAGGAGAAACCATGCTTCTCCTTTCTCCTTCTTGTTAGTCAGGTGTAGTAATCCGGATATTTTATTTTTAATAAATAAAATAAAAGATGAATTTTTAGCCGGAGTTAGATTCTAAAGATCTAAATTGATCTATTTGATCAATTGTCGGGGTGCAAGTTGCACGAATTACGAGGTAAAAAGGCTAATTTCCAATCCGGGCATAATCTTGGAAATCGGAGTTGATCGTTGCGATCGTCTCGTCGAACTGAGCAAGTTTCATATTCAGCACTTTTCGATCTGACGGTCGGATCTTCCAGAATTCAAAGAAGAAGAGGGCATTTAGCTGCGACCAAGGGAACAGTGTTCCTGCGCAAGGTAACTTAAGTTATATACTGTAGATAAACAGTAAACCTTGATTTTGATTGCCTCTTGAACCAACGTTGGCCAATTTACTATCTGGACTCCTAATATAGTGATTCGAGTAGTCAATTCCAGCCATTTTCGACGTTCTGAACACAATGGCGCAGTCGAAAATTCTGTTTGACGACTCTGGAATCTCGAAAAGCGTGAAAACTGTAAAATTAGACAGTTTTTATGGAACGAGTTTTTGTCAAAGCGTCAAACAAACTAAACAGGTACGCTACCTGACAGGTTTCGACGTGCCGGACGCAATGGCGCAATCCGTGTTTCGAATTGACGAACGGTTTGTCTCGAAATATGTGAAAAGCGCCGAAAAACCACTAATTTTTGGTAAAACCTAAATATTTTATGTACCATAGTTTAAGGGACTTCATGGTCAGGGTGTTGGGTGCATTTTGCAACCCTTGATCAGGTCTCGGATGCTAGGTTTAAGTGTGAACGTGGCTTGGGGTTATTTTGCAAAGGAATCAAGTATTCAATGTTTGCCTCTTGGTCTTCCTTGATCCATTGCACCCGAGGGGTTGTGGGGGGGGGGGGGGGGGGGGGGGATTTCCAAGCAGCCAACCTACCCTCTGCATTCCCTAGAACCAGCCCCGAAGCCTTGGATAACCCAAGAGCTACCACCATTAGAGAATAACTCAAGTAAAAGAGAGAAGAGTGTGAGGTTATTCTCGGATAGGTTGGAGTGGGAAGCACCAAGAGGGCCACTCCTTGCACATGACCACTTCTGGGTGCCTCTCTTAGCGACCGCGACCGGGCCAGGGTGCTCCGACGTCGGGCGCCGCCGAGCGCCGCCGCGAACCCCATCTCTCTCTCTTTCTTCTCCGTCAAGGTGAGAGGTTGGAACCTTTTGAATTTGTTTGGCCCTTGGACTCTAGAAGTGTGCTTCTAACATCGAGTGGATCGTGCCTGTAGAGTTTTAGCCACCATCGACGTCCCGGTCGCCGGCGGGAGTGAGTTATCACCGGAATTATCGTTTTCGGCCGTCGATGGGCGCCACCTTCATCCGACCGTTGAAGTCGAGATCAGATCCGTTGGATCATCTCTTCTCGGTGACTGCAAGGTCTCCCCAAAGTTTCGAGTTGATCCATTGAGTAACCCCGCCGCTAAGTCAAGCCCTAGAACCGAGCCAAATGGCACTTCGCCGGATCTCCTCCGCCTGGCGCCGCCGTGCACCCAGGCCGCCGGCCAACCACCCAGCAAGCACCGGGGGACCGAGAGAGGCAACTTGGTCCATCTTGCACCGGCCGACGCCTCGCCGGCCGGAATCCGCCATTAGAGGTGGCCGAGTTCACCTAGAGCTTGGAGAAAATGGTCTCCGGCGATCGCCGGAGCTCCGTCAAGTGGGTGGACTCCTCAGGTAAGACCTCTAGACCTATATGGAGCTTCCTATATATTTGCATGTCAGACTTAACGTGTATTTTCTCATCCTCGAGTTTCACCTTGGTTGCATGGGCCGAGCTCCGTCGCCGGCGCTCACCGCCGCTCCGCGCCGCCGGCGGATGACCCAGGTTGGTCCTAGACAACCTCTAAAGAAGTCCTATCATGTTGGTTTGGTCAAATTGCCTTCGAAAAGAAAGTTGCTCCATCCTGATTATTGCATCTTGAAGCTTAGCCCGAGCCCCTCTCCGGCCGCCGCCGCCGCCTCCGGGCGCCGGCAAAATCCCTCAGGTAACCTCTAAACATTATGCCTTAGCTTTCCTTCCAACTTAGAAACCCTAGGTTGCTTGTGTTTGCTGAAAACAAATTGGAGTTAGGTGTTTAATTAATGTATATAAGTGATGCTCACAAGGTGTTTGATAAATTGCCCCAATGAGATTTTAGTGGGATTTAGGGTTTGCGCAAAATATGAAAGTGGTTTAAAAACATCCCCTGAGCTCCGTGCTCACTTCAGATCAAGTTGATTCTGAGTGGATGCGTTGTGGGGCTTTGTCAAACTGTTACAAAGAAAGGAACATGGATCTGGTTGATCCATCACTTTTGGACTGAAAGTAAGGTGAGCATCAGTATCCTGGCACTGTCCAGAGACACTTCCATATACAAAGTTCGTCTGTTTGACGATCGGATTAACAAATGTAGAGAAATCAACCTTTTAGACTAATGTTGGAACAAAACTAAGTTCCGGGCTGTTAGCGAAGCCGCGACAGTATACTCCTATCTAATTTGGGGTCACTGGACGTGATGCTCGCGTTAGATTTGGGTTTTGGAGACTCGGAAAAACAAAAATTCATTTTGGGCTAGGTTAGAGAGCATTTCATGACCCAAAGTTTGCCTCGGGTTCCGCGCTGCCACAAATTGGTGAGCACGGTGTTCAACAAGACAAATGTCACCTGCTGGAAGTGACGGTTCGTCAAAATAAATTTCCAATTGAAAGAACGAGCGGAAACAGCGCTCAAATGACGCTAAAAATGGGAATTCTAGAAACCCTAGGGGTCTAAATGCAATTTTGGCACTGCATACAGTTTAGAACAGTGTATAAATGATTCCTAAACTTTTCGTTAGGAATCCAATGGCTCCCGTTGAGCGGAAATCGGAGATCGGTCCGAGAATCGGCAAAATCGTCGATTTTTCGGCGTCCCGGTGGCAATCGCGTAATTTGAGAAATTACCGCGGTTTCACCAAGCCGACTGTTGAGTCCCAGTAGAATCTGGTTGGGCCAGCGGCTAAGTTTGAAAGCCTGAATCTCCCAGAAATCCAAAAGGAATTCTCGGGAGGGGCAATTTGGTAATTTTACCAAAGATGGGATGTAAGATTATATTGGTCCAAGTATTATCATCAGACATGGATGTCTAAGTAATTAAAAAGAGATCATGTTAGCGACAAGAGTTTAAAAATAATGTCGGGATGGGTGTGTTTGAGTTGTTCCCTGATCATAGTCTTGATTCAGGTTGGCAGAGTCTTCGAGGGATCAGTTGGAGTCAGGGTTCGCCTGCGCATTGCCAGGTGGGTTATCTTCGGTCCGGGCTTTATCAGTTCGGCCCTCGGTGTACGGTATTGGTTGGACTCCTGTTTTTGGTAACCTAGTTTATCTTGAGCCTGTCTGCCTTTGGTTGCAATATATATTACTGTTAGTTGCTTTGACTGATTGGCCATTTCGTAGTTGCACTCCTATGCTTGATTATTATATTGATCTACCAATGCTTGAGCCTGCCCTTCCTTTGATTCAGTTATTTGCTACGTTATACCTGCTTTATGCCTGATTATGATCTTCTTTAGTGATCTTTACCATATCTACTAATTAGTTGTTTCCAGTGGTTATATTATTGCTCTACATATTGCCATGCCTGTTTGGTCATCTGATAGTTGAGCTTGCTTCCTTGTTGTTCGCCTGTTATGCTGCTAAATACATGATCTTCTAAAATAAATATTTTTACCAAGCCTTGCAGGGTAGCCTGAGTCTGTTCTTGTCACGCCCCGGGGTCGAACTGCGACCCGGGCTCGCCAACAGATCCGCCGTCTGTACGGAAACTGCCGTACAGACGAAGCGTCTAACCTGCAAAAGAGATCTATAGCTAACAAGTATCAGAGCTGAAAGGAAGCTGAAACACTAAGCGGTGAAAGGTCCAAGTACACCAGTCCACAAGCACCCACAACCTAAGTACAAAAGCACTAAAAGGTACAAAAGTGGAAACTAAAAAGTATAAGTGACACTAACACCGACACCACAGACTCGGGTAGGAGCTAGTCAGCCACGCCCATACCTCGGTCAGAAAGCTCCGAACGAGCCACACCTGGAACGGTCACCTCAGGAACACCTGTCATCACAGCGGGTGTGAGATCTACTACAACAGTCAGATCTCAGTGGTTACCAAAGCTAAAACCCACGGTACACCCACTCAGTCTGCTGGAGACAAAAACATATAGATAGATAGATAGATAGATAGATAGATAGATATATAGCTGGAAATGAATCTATCGCTACATGTTCCGATGCAATGCAGGAAGTAAGTTCTCAGTCTCTCCCACGGGAGGCCTGGAAACTACGAACGTCTGCCCTCCCTACAGCCCTTATCAAACAAGAACCGGCTGTAGGCTTAGCCGTCCATAGTTTCCGCCCCCGCACGGGGACTGCTAGAACTCTAACAAGACACTAGAAGGCCACCTCAATTCCTTCTAGTAACCACCTGGTAACTCGGCCAGGGCATATGCCTACCTGGTGTCCCGACCAGGGCATGCAGCCATCTGGTAACTCGGCCAGTGGTATATGTCTTCTGGTATCTCGGCCGGAATATGTATCCCCCTGGTAACTCGGCCAGTGATATTTCTCCATCTGGTAACTCGGCCAGTGGTATCTGTCCGTCTGGTAACTCAGCCAGTGATTCATACCCACTTGGTAACTCGGCCAGTGGTATCTGTCCATCTGGTAACTCAGCCAGTGATATTTACTCATCTGGTAACTCAGCCAGTGATATCCACTCATCTGGTAACTCAGCCAATGATTTATACCCATCTGGTGACTCGGCCAGTGGTAATTACTCATCTGGTAACTCAGCCAGTGGTATCCACTCATCTGGTAACTCAGCCAGTGATTTATACCCTTCTGGTGACTCTGCCAGTGGTAATTACTCATCTGGTAACTCAGCCAGTGGTATCCACTCATCTGGTAACTCAGCCAGTGATTTATACCCATCTGGTGACTCGGCCAGTGGTAATTACTCATCTGGTAACTCAGCCAATGGTATCCACTCATCTGGTAACTCAGCCAGTGATTTATACCCCTCTGGTGACTCTGCCAGTGGTATCTACTCATCTGGTAACTCAGCCAGTGATTTATACCCATCTGGTAACTCTGCCAGTGGTATCTACTCATCTGGTAACTCAGCCAGTGATTTATACCCATCTGGTAACTCTGCCAGTGGTATCTACTCATCTGGTAACTCAGCCAGTGATTTATACCCATATGGTAACTCTGCCAGTGGTATCTACTCATCTGGTAACTCAGCCAGTGATTTATACCCACCTGGTAACTTTGCCAGTGGTATCTACTCATCTGGTAACTCAGCCAGTGATTTACAAAAGGTATAATGTAAAAAGGGGGTCACGATACCTTGCTTTCGGGAGTATTATGAGCATACCATACTTCCGGAAGAAAACCAACCCACCTGCGATCAATCCGCGAAAACCGTGCGCCAAACGGAGGTCCCGATGCGATCCCGCAGCTCCACGCGGTAAAACACGCGCCGCAAGCCACGTGAGAAGCTAACACTATACCACAACTGCGATACAAGAAGAGGAACCGGGATCAGCAAACCCGCGGTCGAAAACCGCGCAAACAAAGGCGAAGGAAAACCCTCCGGCGACGAAGAACGTCGGGTGTCGCGCGGAAACCCATCGCGCATCCGCCGCGGCGTACCGCCGAGCCGCAAACAACGCGGCACAGTGCGGCACATGGCCGTACTGCCCAAAGAAACCATCCCCACGCGGCAAAGGTCAGCCGCGTGGCCAGCAGCGCCGCGGGGCCCCAAGGCTGCCCGCGCGGCCTGCAGGGCCGCGGGGCCCAAAGGGCCACCCACGCGGCCTGCAGCAGCGCCGCGCGCCTAGCGCGCGGCCTGCAGGGCCGCGGGGGCCCAAAGGCACGCCCGCGGCACAGGGGCCGCCCGCAGGGCGCCCTGCAGGGCCGCGCACCCAAGCGCGCGGCCTGCAGGCCCGCGCGGCACAAGGCCGCCCGCGCGGGGCCCCTGCAGTGCCGCGCGCCCAAGCGCGCGGCCTGCAGCCCGCGCGGGGCCAGGGGCTGCCCGCGCGGGGCCCGCGACACAAGGGGCCGCCCGCGCGGCGCCCTGCCATGCCGCGCGGGGCCCGCGGCACAGGGGCCGCCCGCGCGGCGCCCTGCAGGGCCGCGCGCCCAAGCGCGTGGCCTTCAGGCCCGCGCGGCACAAGGCCGCCCGCGCGGGGCCCCTGCAGTGCCGCGCGCCCAAGCGCGCGGCCTGCAGCCCGCGCGGGGCCAGGGGCTGCCCGCGCGGGGCTCGCGGCGCAAGGGGCCGCCCGCGCGGCGCCCTGCCATGCCGCGCGGGGCCCGCGGCACAGGGGCCGCCCACGCGGCGCCCTGCCATGCCGCACGGGGCCCGCGGCACAGGGGCCGCCCGCGCGGCGCCCTGCACTGCCGCGCGGGGCCCGCGGCACAGGGGCCGCCCGCGCGGCGCCCTGCCATGCCGCGCGGGGCCCGCGGCACAGGGGCTGCCCGCGCGGCGCCCTGCCATGCCGCGCGGGGCCCGCGGCACAGGGGCCGCCCGCGCGGCGCCCTGCACTGCCGCGCGGGGCCCGCGGCACAGGGGCCGCCCGCGCGGCGCCCTGCACTGCCGCGCGGGCTCCGCGGCACAGGGGCCGCCCGCGCGGCACCTCTGCAGTGCCTCGCGCCACGCGCGCGGCCTGCAGGGTCGCCCAGCGCAGGGGCCGCCCGCGCGGCACCTCCGCAGTGCCGCGCGCCACGCGCGCGGCCTGCGGGGTGCCCAGCGCAGGGGCCGCCCGCGCGTGCCAGCCAGGGCGCGCAACCAGCGCGCCCGCTGCCAGCGGCCCGGCGCCCCGCTGCACTGCCACGGCAGCAGGGCGCCTGCTGCGCGCGGCGCCCATGCGCGCCCGCGCAGCGGCCGCTCCCCCTAGCCGCGCGCTGCCCAAGATCAGCGCGCGCGGCTCGCGAGGCACCTCCGCGCCACGGACAACAAGTCCATGGCACCCCAGCAGCAGGAAAAAGAAAGGGAAAAGGAAAGATAAAAAATAAGCCAACCTCCTCGCGGCACGCCGGCCCCCGCACGGCTCCACGCCACGCTCGGAGAAGAAAACGCCCAAGAAAAGCTTCCTCCAAAGCCCTCTTCTTCTCCCTTCCTTTTCCTCTCCTTCATCTCTCCTTCCTTTCTTCTCTGCTACAGAGGGAGGTGGGTGGGCTTGGAGGTGACGAGGCAAGTGGAAAGGGTCACCTCCTTAAAAAGAGCCACAACTTAATTAACCCTTTGCTTAATTAAAACTTAATTAAGCTTAGAACGGATTAACTTAGAAGTAGCAATTCCACTTACCTCATCTCACCACCCTCAACCCACACTCACTGCCATCAAGCAGAGAAGACCCTTAATTAGCAAAGCTAATTAATTAAATCAATAAAATAATCCAAAAAGCCCAACTCCAACTCACTTTTTGCCTTCGGGCTCTCCGCCGCTGCCCGGAACCTCCTGAGCTCCGCTGTAAATCGAAAGTGCACGTGCTCACAGCTTTTTCTCTTCAAAAAGCTCATCCGTTGAGTCGGGGTGCTCAAATCAAATACCGGCTCCAAAATTGCCAGTTCCGACTCACTTTTTGTCTCCGGGTCCTCCGCGTCAGTCCGGAACCTCTCGAACCTCGCTGCAAACTGAAAATACACCAGCTCCAAGTGTTTCCCAATTTTTCTGCAACCCATAGCGGTGTCGGAGCTTCCCGTACCAGTCACCTAACGCGTACAAAGCCCGAAACAAGCCGAGGCTTCCGCGGGGATCCAAATCAACCCGAACTCCTCTGCAAACAAAAATGGGACACATCCAAGGCAAACTCCTCCGCACCACACCATCCTGCAAGGTCGGTGCGTCATCCAAAACCCGGTGTTCTACAGTTCTTGTTTGATAGGACAAGGGCAACGCTCTACGAGGTTTGGGACCCAAAAACCTATTGTTTTCAAAGGTTTTCTTAAAAACATGTGTTTAGTTGCATAAGGGGTTAGTCTGCCTGATTGGTTGTTAGATGTTGAGCTATGCCTGTTATCAGTCCTATTCTGCCTTACATGATTATTCATTGTGCCTCTGGTATTTATATCTTATCTTGGAACATTTCCATGTTGGATTGGTGAGCTTGCTTGTTCTGCTGATCAAGTAATACACTGCTGAACGCATAGATTTAATCAACTAATGTTTTTACCGAGCTTCGTAGGGTCGCCGGAGTCTGTTCTTGTTTGATAGGACAAAGGCATTGCTTTGCGAGGTTGGACCTAAAACCCAAGCTTCGTAGTGTCGCCTGAGTCTGTTCTTGTTTGATAGGACGAGGGCAACGCTCTTCGAGGTTTGGATTTTTCAAAATAGTTTTCTTAAAAATATGTGTTTAGTTTTGTATCATTTGGTTGGTTTGTGTGATTGAGTTGAGTTTATCTGTGAGCTTATGTTGAGTTGAGATTTGCCTTGGCCTTGCATGAGAGTTGAGATTCAGTTGATCTTGTCATTGCATCCCAGTGGGGATTTCCCGGCTTGTAGCCGATTACCCGGTCAGTGGACCGCCAGTTTGAGCATTTGCATATGATTCGCCCGCACCGTTGTTCTTCACGTACACCAGCGGACTGATCCCCCGTAGCGGTGTACTTTACCGGTAAAGTGGTTAGCTGTGGCAACCCGTGACCCTCAGTGGAGGGAATGTCAACCAGGTGGTGCCAAGTGGGCAGCCTTGCCTGAGGTCTTGTGAAGGCCAATATGGTAGCTTGTGATTGGGTCTATGTGTTTTCATTTATTTGATGCATGTGTTGTTAAGTTACTTTAACATACTTCCGTGATTCTTTGATCTGGCTTCTAGTTATCTACCTGTATATGATTCTTTGTGATGCCTTTGATTATAGTTTCATTGTTATCTTGCTGATTGTCCTAACTCCTTGATGCGTTGATTATCCTGATACATGTTTGTCCTGTTTTAAATTCTGCTAAAATTATCTCCTATGCTTGTACCCAGATTATAAGTTTTGCTTTCTTTACAGCACCAGTTATATATCTGCTTTACCTTAACCCATGGTCTATTACTATCCTCTAGCATTGTATACCAGTAGGTACGATCTGCTATTTCTCGGCTCGTCGTGCCCACTGGGATACACTCCGGTGTGTCTCACACCCTCGGGTGACTGTTTTTCAGGTCGAGCGGGTGTTGAGATGTCGGGACGAGTTGGTGAGATCACGAGATAGAGCCTGACCCTGGACAGCCGATAGCCAAGCATTTAGTTATTTGATGTAACAAGAAAAATGTAATAAGTTGTTGTAATTGTGTAATTTAATATTTGTGTTATATTAGTGGTACGTAGATAGTACTCTGATTGTTTGCCAAGCTAGCCGTGCATATATAGAAAAGGCTCAATCCCCAGTGGGATTGGGACTCTTCTATATATGTGGCGGTCTGTTGCACCCTGGCTGGTTTTAAACTCTGATTAAAAAAAAAAAAAAAATTTAGACGCTGGTTTTTAAACTCGGGGCGTGACATCAGGTGGTCAGTATTGCTCGGGTTCGAGCAGGGTTCTGGGTAGTGTAGTCGGGACTTTGTGTCTGGGTCAGGTTGGATTAGTTGTGGGGCTTTGCGGCAACCGCGGATATTGGGCGGTTGACCGGATGCTTACCTATGCACCAGATTGGGTATTAGTTTTCTCTAGTGGATGGAGTTTCCCACTTATCGTTAAGTTGCATCCGATTGAGGTCGGGTCTTTCTTTAGTGGTTGAATTTTCCCACTTTGATCAGATTTGTGATCAAAGTCCTGCTATACAGAGATACTTGTTACAGAGATACTATACTCGTGTGGGTTCTCCCCTCGAGTGCCACTCCGGAGTAGGCTTTAGACCGTGACGGGTACCGGTCGATTGATGATTTTGGGATGCGAGCCATGTGGGCCGATCCCGCGGTTTCGAGCCATGTGGGCAGATTCCGCTAAGCAGGCAATGCCAGTTTTACTGGTGGCACAAGATTGGGTTATTACCGACATTTACCTTCTTGTTGCACTCGTGTCAGGGGGACCGAGTGGAGTCTAGTAGCTGTGTTTAGACCAGTGCTAGTGTTGTTGGGAACCATTTGGGGACTGTGGTCCCGAGTTCTTTGTGAGTTGTGGACCGTTGTGTGAGAGGCTTGGTGATCTTGAGTTATCCATTCTGAGAGAGAGCGTGGATTTTGACTATAGCCTGCATGAGCCACTACTCGATAGCGAGTTAGTCCGTTTCGACGCCCTACGTAATTCCTGCCCGTCAGCGGGAGGTGGTTGTAGGTGGGCGCAGGTTTGACTGGACTAGATGTGGCAGTCAGCTCGATTGGGTCGATTGTGCACTTCATGTGCTAGTGGTTGCATACCATTATTTGGTTCTTCCCCTTTGAGCATTTAGATAGAGGCATGGTAGCTGTTGAGAGTCTCCAGCTTTCCTATTTCAGTCTTTACTGCTTTAGTTATCTTATGCCTCTAGTGGACTTAGTGAGCAGATCGTCGGGCCTGGTGGCGGTGCCCACTGAGGACTCCCTTTTTAGGTGTTGTTCTCACACCCGTTGGGGGTTTTCCCCCTCCCCTTCTTCTCTCTCCTTTGTTTTGCAGAGTCTTAGCGGGGGTTGCAGATTCTGCGGTTGTTGTTCAAGGCGAGGGAGTCGCGTGCTAGATCCCTACCCGTCGTTGGAGAGTAGCGGTACCCCTCCAGAGGAGATCTTCAGTAGATTAGTTGTTTTATTTTCCTCTTTTGAGAGACTGATGTAGTGAGGATATATTATGTATTGTGAGACTGTACACTGATGTATTTATTGGAGTTACCTCCCGGTTGGGTTCAGAGCTTGTATTTGAGGATATTGTATTATTATTATTTTAGGGAGGCGGACATTGTTGTATTATTTCCAGTTGTACAGTGATTGATTTTAGTTATACAGCAGATTTTTATTTATAGCTCTGATATCTGTTAGCTGTAGTACTTTTCTTGCAGGTAGGACGCTTCGCCTATGCGGAGTTTGGCATAGGTGGCGGATCTGTTGGCGAGCCCGGGTCGCAGTTTCGACCCCGGGGCGTGACAGATTAGAGTGGTATCAGAGCCTAGGTTGTAGGTCATGGTGGAGTTAGAAACCCTAGGCTTATGGTTTGACCCTTGTTTGGCTTCGTGAGAGTCGTGACTTTTAGCGAGAGTCCTGATTGAGTTTTATACCTCTCCCAAGGGACGGGAGGAGTGATTAGCATGTTTATTCTTCTAAGTGATTATGTTGGTTACAGACAACATAATGCTTTGGAACGGGTGACATGCTTTAGACTTTCACTGGATTGGGTCGAGTGGTTTTTGCGTGCTATTTTGTGGTTTCGTCGTGACGAGCTGTGTCTCCCCGACGCTGGGTTTTGACCCATGTGCATCCTGTCATAGCAGTTGAGCTTGAGCAGTTGGTTTGGGCCGGATACCCGGATTGAGGTCAGAGAACTCCGGACCCGGATGACTGGATTGTCAGAGGCTTATCTGCGGCAGAGTGAGCAGCTGGTCTTGGTGACACAGTTGTCGGAGCACTGGGTAACCCCCTCTGTGCCAATGTTTAGTGCCGAGGCACCGAGGCAGGGTGGATAGTTGACAGCAGAGGAGCTGTGGGACATGATCGATCTATTGAGCCAGATTTGGCAGATGATCCACCCCGACTCGTAAGATTGAGTTTGGAGCCTTTGGAGGCAGAGTCGTGGTTGGTGGTGATGGAGTGATCAATTGAGAGCCTCCCTGTGCTAGAGAGTTTATGTAGTTGTTGAACTGCGCGCTTCAGGTTTCGAGGGACGGGGCGCATAGGATATATGAGACTGGGAGTGGATTGCGCCAGGACACCTTTCAGTTTATTCAGTCCCTCCGTTATAGGTTTTGACGCCTCGTTGGTGTAGGCGTTGTGTTTGGAGCGTGGCATTGCAGTTCCTTTGGAGAGGGATCTGCCGCCAGAGGCGAGTTCTGGATTTTGGCGCTTGGCGCCGGGTGATGGAGGACAGATCGGCCGGCAGAGGCATTTCTGATTTCTTTCTCCAGGATAACGAGTTCCCGTGATGCCGGAGATCGGGTGGACCCCGAAGGCAGCATCAACATCGATATCAGAGTGGCGCAGCGGTAGCGTGGATTTGTTATCTGCGGAGGACCTTATTCGTCGCCTCAATGTGATCAGAGACTGAGGTCGTGCTCCCTTGTGGATAGTCCTGATTTTCACGCAGATTGAGTGACAACCACCTGCATTGAGCGGATGAATCTGTGCCGCCCGGTTAGAGGGCGCCACAGCAGCGGATCGGGTTGTCGTAGGTGTAAATTCATCACAGCAGTTGGAGTTAGAGCATGTTGCATTCCTGCATGGACTAAAGGCAGATGTGTTACCGCATGCACTAGAGGTACATGTTTCTGTTGGTGTTGTGCATGTGGGGGAGGCCCGTAGATTATGTCCAATGCAGTAGAGGCCGTGAGTTGTATCGGCAGACTTGTTGGAAACTGGGGCAGCTCGGTGTTTTGACCCCGCGCTTGGGGATTGGTTGGCATAGAGCACACACGTTTTAGCGACAGTGTGAGAGGTGCTTAAGGCGGCACCGGGACTCAGGGATATCTTTGTTGCCCATGAGATCCCGGGTGTGATTTCACCTGAGCTGTTGACGATGCCGCCGGTTAGGGAGGTAGAGATTGCGTTTGACGTGGTTCGGGGAACCGCGCCACCTTCGACAGCACCTCATTGGATATCACCTGTATAGCTGGGAGAGCTGACGGCGCAGTTGCAGGACCTGATGGATCGAGGGGTCTGTTTGACCTAGTGCCACGCCGTTGGTATACGGTGGTGATGCCACGTCATTGATACACGACTGTGAGGGTCCTTTTATGGTTCGAGTGTAGATAGGTCCGAGTGGTATTTAGGACCTTTTGATGGAGCTATACTCCGGCAGTTAGGGTATGATGTGAGTACCTACTTGGAATTAGACAGCCGAGGACTTCACCTAGATGGCGTTCGGGACACGGTAAGGACATTATGAGAGCATGGTGAGGCCAAATGGAATAATTAATGCCCCGTTGCCTTTGAGATTTGAGGAATTGTGTGTCCCAGTTGTACCTGGACGGATTTGGGAGTGGTGTTTCCCCCAAGGATATTTTGATTTACTCCCAGAGCGACTTGGAGCACGAGAAGCGCTTGTGGATGTGCTATCATGCATGTGTGGATGAAGCTGTAGGCCATGTTTTGGAGGTACGGGTTTTAGCTCCAAGTGCATGCCTTCTTGGGTCACCTTATTCTAGCCGTTGGAGCGGCGGCGGAACCCGACCAAATTGATGTTATTCGAGTCTGGCGGGGTGTAAGACCCGGCCTTTCCTTAACCCTTCTTGTCACCCCTCTCCTTGTAATGTCCGACTGAGGGCCTTATTTTTTGGTGTTTTTCCGGACAGACCGTCGGGGCCCGCAGATAATTTTAGGCGGTAGAGCTCGCGGAGCGGAGCGCGGGGGCGCGATCGGTTTCAGTTTCCGACTCCCGGTTTGATCAGAATTAATTTTTGAAGTTCGGACCCCCCGTAGGCGCTCCGAGATCCGCGCAGGCGACTTGTACGACTCCCGAGGTAATCCGAAACCTCTCTTTTAATTCCCTTTAGGCTGGCTAGTGACCTAGAAAATTGGGGGTTTTAACACTCGGTTTGACCTAGTTGTGTTAGGTCAGACGAGTTGATTTAAACGCGTGCAGATCTAGGGTTTCCCACCCCCTATGCGTTTTGAACGCTCGAGCAAGGAAGAGGAACCCTAGTTTTCCCCGTTTGCGATCCAAGGTGCGGCGCAAACCTCTTCGGGGATCTTCGGGCGAAGGCGGGCAATCTTTCTTCCTCCTCATTCCCTCGCGAATCAAGGTACGTTTTTACGAGTTCTTGATTTTGTAGTTTTTGAGGGGGGACGCTCGTGGATTGGGTTGAGGCGATCGGGGCCGCCGCCGCCGCCGCGCGGGCCGCCTGCCGGAGGGGCGCCGCGCAGCAGGCGCGCCGCGCGGGCACCGCCCGCAGGCAGGCAACGCGCGGGCCGCCTGCAGGCGGGGCGCCGCGCGGCAGGCGCGCTGCGCGGGCACCCGCCCGCAGGCAGGCACCGCGCGGGCAGGGGCCGCGCGGGCCGCCTGCAGGCGGGGCGCCGCGCGGCAGGCGCGCTGCGCGGGCACCCGCCCGCAGGCAGGCACCACGCGGTCCGGGGGCCGCGCGGGCCGCCTGCAGGCGGGGCGCCGCGCGGCAGGCGCGCTGCGCGGGCACCCGCCCGCAGGCAGGCACAGCGCTGGCAGGGGCCGCGCGGGCCGCCTACAGGCGGGGCGCCGCGAGGCAGGCGCGCTGCGCGGGCACCCGCCCGCAGGCAGGCACCGCGCGGGCAGGGGCCGCGAGGGCCACCTGCAGGCGGGGCGCCGCGCGGCAGGCACGCTGCGCGGGCACCCGCCCGCAGACAGGCACCGCGCGGGCAGGGGCCGCGCGGGCCGCCTGCAGGCGGGGCGCCTCGCGGCAGGCGCGCTGCGCGGGCACCCGCCCGCAGGAAGGCACCGCGCGGGCAGGGGCCGCGCGGGCCGCCTGCAGGCGGGGCACCGCGCGGCAGGCGCGCAGCGCGGGCACCCGCCCGCAGGCAGGCACCGCGCGGGCTGGGGCCGCGAGGGCCGCCTGCAGGCGGGGCGCCGCGCGGCAGGCGCGCTGCGCGGGCTGGGGCCGCGCGGGCCGCCTGCAGGCGGGGTGCCGCGCGGCAGGCGCGCTGCGCGGGCACCCGCCCGCAGGCAGGCACCGCGCGGGCTGGGGCCGCGCGGGCCGCCTGTAGGCGGGGCGCCGCGCGGCAGGCGCGCTGCGCGGGCACCCGCCCGCAGGCAGGCACCGCGCGGACTGGGGCCGCGCGGGCCTCCTACAGGCGGGGCGCCGCGCGGCAGGCGCGATTCGCGGGCACCCGCCCGCAGGCAGGCGCCGGGCGGACTAGGACCGCGCGGGCCGCCTGCAGGCGGGGCGCCGCGCGGCAGGCGCGCTGCGCGGGCACCCGCCCGCCGGCAGGCACCGCGCGGGCAGATGCCGCGCGGGCCGCCTGCAGGCGGGGCGCCGCGAGACGGGCGCGCCGCGCGGGCACTGCCCGCGGGAGGGCACCGCGCGGGCTGGGGCCGCGCGGGCCACCCGCAGGCCGCACGCCGCGCGGCAAGCCCGCCGTCTGTCCGCCGCAACGGGTCGGGGCCGTTAGGGCGATGCGCGGACGAAGGGCGCACCGCACGGGGTGGTGCCGTCCGAGGGGACTCCGCCGCACGAAGTCCGGGGTTGCGTCCATCGTCTGGGTCCTGTTGGGTGTCGGTGTGGTTTTCGTTTTCCTTAGTCTTGACATGCCCTTGTACCTTCAGGAGTGCGGTACGTCGTCGGCGACGGGCGTACAGACGCGGACGAGTCGAGCGCGGGACGACCCACACGAGGTGGGTACATTCCTGGGGATTGTGGGAATAGGAACTTAATGATAGAAATAGTATGTTTGGGGCAAAGGTGAATAGTAAGTCTCCTCCTGTTTATGTACTAACCCTGTTATATTATTTTACCTGCTGTCGATCTGAGGCTCTTGTTTTGCTACACGCACACCGTCGGTTTGGCCACCGCAAGGGTGTGCTTTTCCGGAAAATTGGTACGTTGACCCGTGTACCCCACGCGACGGTGGCGTTAGGAATGGGGGCCCTCATGGGTGGAGGGTGTGAGCGGTGATGCCGAGGCAGGTGCTCGGCGGCCGAGGCAGGTGCTCAGCGGGGGACACCGGGGTAGGGGCTCGGTGCGTTGGTCGGGAATGGTGCCCGGTGTTATTTTGGTACAGGGTGGGATTATCGCTGACGGTTTATGAGAGGGACGGATTGCTCCGGTTATTGTGGTTTGCTATGCCTTAGTTCTTTGTGCTTATCATACTATTTCCAGTCACTGACTTCCCACTTCGTGATAGGTTCGTCCAGGGGTGAGTGCTAGGGCACCGGTGAGGCCGCGAGAGTGCTGTTCTGACGCTGATCGACTTCAGATACAGTGACTATTATTTCCCTCTTTCCTTTATTACTCATGTTAGTTAGTTGTAGATTGCGACACCCCCGTGGGGTCGAAGTGGATGTTGTCTTTTCCTTTTCTATATGAGCGAATGAATGTTATATCTTTTCTTACTTAGCCGTTTTAAACAATGAAAAGCAAAGAAAACTGTTTGCGAAAACTGTTTTTAAAACGTGGGTGTCGTGTGGGCACCGGATTTTAAAACCTTGTGGAATTTATGTGTTTTCGAACTGTTTTCACAAAATTCGGCATCGGGTGGGTGCCGTTTTCAAAACCCTGTGGATTTATGTGGCTTTGAAACAGTTTTTCCAAAACGATGGCATCGTGTGGATGCCGCTTTCAAAACCTTGTGATTATTTATCCTTTCAAATCGACGGCCTCTATGTTACAGGTTGATACTAGTAGATCATGTGAGTTGTTTGGTTGTATGTGTGCGAGACCCCAACTGATGTGGTTAAAGACTGTATGTGTTACGCCTTGAGAGACACTTTGTAGTTGAGACGCCGTGCATATACAAAGGAGACTCTTCCCGTTTGCAGAGTGAATTTGTATATGCGGCGGGTCTGGACATGCGCCGGGGAGTAATGATTTACGAAAAAAAAAGTATGGCTGAATTAGGGGCATCGGTGGCTCCTCTTTCGCGCGATTCGAACCCCCGGGGCGTGACAGATTAAGATGGTATCAGAGCGGTAAGTTTTAACCACAATAGTCGGGGCCCAACATCCACGGGGCGCAACACTCTAACTACTGATTAATAAAGTGAACACGGGATTGACAAATAGAACGCGAGTGCGTGTGGGGAGGGAACTAAGTAGAATCTTGTTTGGTGCCAGATTCCCTTGGCAGATCAAATGGTTCCCTAGACGTGTTGAGATTGATGAGTCTTCTTTGTATGCACAGATACAATAGCAGCCCGGCTCAGTGGGCGACGGCCGACGGAAATGAACACTGCATCCGAAGTGAACCGCTTACTGCGCAACCAGCTGCGCGACGTGGCAGGGCAGCTGCTGACCCTCACGGAGCGCTTGTGCATGCTGACGCAGGAGCTTGAGGGTGTCGACTACTCCCAGCGCAGCACCTGGGACGATGCCCCTCGCAGGATGCCACTGGCAGATTTTCCCACCTATCATGACGCAGTCAACTTGGCTTTGCGTGCTGAGCAAGAACTGGCTCGGCAGGGAGACCCCTACCCGAGGGGCCGGGCGACTAAACGCCCGAGGACAGGACCGGAATCGGGGCAAACGACGAATGAGGGGCCTGAACCACCGCAGCCGTGTATCATTTGCGGTGGTGCGCATCGGATGATGGGCTGCCCTTGGCGGAACGAACACTACTTCCGATGTGGCAAACCGGGTCACACACGTCACGCGTGCCCCCGGGGGCCGGCTATCACGAGACCCCCGGCGCCGCGACCTGACGAAATAGAGAAAGCTGCCATCCCCATCCTGCCAGGGAGCCCCAAACAAAGCAGCCGGACGAACCAACGCCTGAAGACAACACGGAAGGGCGGGCAATTGCCAACAGGAAGCCCAGAACCGCTACAAGGGCCCTGCGTTATCTGCGGAAAAGCGCATCGAGTGACGGACTGCCTATGGAGGTACTCCCACTGCAATGGTTGCGGCAAACCGGATCACACCCGCGCTTCTTGTCCACTGGAACTAGCCGCTATAGCCGCAGCACCACAGCCGGAAGGAAGAGAGGAGACCGTAGCCCCCGACCCACAGAGGGACCAACCCGACGGCCTGCGCATGGCGGATTGGCACGTTACTAGGTCCCTACCCTACCGCACCGTATGTCGCTGGCCCAAGGGTTGTGGGCGGGCTCCCCCAGCCGCTCCGACGGATGGCGCGACGTCCCAGAATGGGATATGACAGGTATTACTTATACTTTTCTCTATTAGTTAGGAATACTCGAACCGGAGCAATCCACCCCTGCTTAACCCCTCATGTCTATAGGCTTTGATTGAGATATATGTGAATACTTTTATGCTTTTACTGTGGGACCATGCACTTGATTGAATATCTTCTTAGAATTTGGGTGAGGTTCCGTTAAAGGTTGTCGGTGTAGCGCTTGGGGCCGACAGTCGCGGCAATCTTTAAGCGGTAGTTGACTGCTTGAAGTTCCAAGCGAGTCTCCGGGAACGGACTTACCGGAACTTGTAAACTTAGCTTGTAGGAACGCCTTCTGCTCGCTTTTCTTTGTTGCGGGCAAGGAGCTTGGTAGAAGGCAGTCGAGTAGCGTTCACGAGTACCGTATGGATCTCGACACGAGAAGGACAAATACTCCTCTACCTCGGATAGATGACCTACGGGATCAACTACAAGGAGAAACGGCGTTCCCAAAGAATTATCTGCGGTCCGGCTATCGCCAGCCTAGAGTCCGGGGTAATGACATACTGAAAACAGACCTGCGAGCTCGGAATAGTCAACATAAGTTTACAGTTGTACCGTTTAGACTCGTTAATGCACCAGCGGTGCTCATGGGCATGATGAATAGGATATTCAAGCCCTTCTTAGACCAGTCGGTGATGGCCTTTTAGTGGACGTTCCGATCTACTCTCGCACAGACAAGGGGTATGGGGAACACCTGCGAGTAATCCCCCAGACCCTCCGGGGTCAGAAACCATATGCCAAAACTTATAAAGTGTGAGTTATGGTCCGCAAGGGGGACTTTTTGAGGCATATCGTTTCGGTGTCTGGAATTGCAGTGGATCCAAGGAGGATTGGATCAGGGATCAACTGGGCTCGACCAACAGAGATGATGGAAATCCGAAGCTTCTTAGGACGGGCAGACCGCTACAGATGCCTCGTGGCAGGCCACTTCCCCAAATCGGCTAACCCAAAGGGGGGAGAGATACGTCTAGATGGCCCAGTGCCAGGAGGGCTTCAAGGGACTTAAAGACGAACACGCACAGGCGCCAGTGCTCACATTGCCGAAGCCCGGAAAGGACTATAAGATTTAGTCTGACGAATCTCCAAGAGGATCTCGGGAGATCAAATAACGGACACGCGACTACAACTTGTGCGAGACAGAATGTCCTCGGAGCTAGACGGAGTTTGTATGACTGACACAGATGATGTAATAAGGTACCGGGGACGAATTTGTGTACCCGGTAGGCCAGAAATAAGGGAAGAAAGTCTAGCAAAGGTATATAATACCTCCTATACCGTGCATCCCGGAGGTACAAAGAGGTGCAAGGATCTGTGGCAGACCTTCAGTTGGCCCAAATCGAAAGAGCGATGTGGCACAAATTGTGGCGCAATATTGGGTGTGCCAACAGGTGAAAGCGAAACATCAGCGATCGGCGGGGGAAAGCAGACGTTTCTGCTACGAGGGAGGTAGTAGCAAGGAAGACCTCTTACAAAGAGTAATTTTGGCCACGACCCCAGAGGAACCCTTAGAAGTAATGCTTCGTACCTTCCTCCCCAATAAGGAGGTGAAGACTTAGTTGTCTTTTATGTTGGCTATTTAGTTAAAGGTTAAATAGGTCCAACTTCCGGCCTTGTGACAATAGACCCGAGGCGTTGTAACAGTATGCCTTGGACGTCCAGGTGAGGTGAGTCGGGCCAAGACCCGAGGCGTTGTAACAGTACGCCTTAGACGTCCAGGTGGGTTGAGTCAGGTCAAGATCGGTGGCGGTGCGACAGAACGCCTTAAGTAAATGGGTTGCGTATTTCTTATAATTCGAGCTTTTGGGATTGTTGGTTGGAGTCGACGACCCGACATTTGGGATTTCGGGGCACGTAGGCCCGGTGGCATACCGGTTGGCGTTACTGCCAAACCCCGATACGGAGGCTGGCATGGGAGGAAAAGAAACTCCGCAACTGGACAATCCCTTACGTGAAGGTGCTTTGGAGCAATCAGGAAGAGCGTGAGGCAACTTGGGAACCAGAGTCAAAGATGAGGGAGTGCTACCCGGACCTCTTTGCCGCAGGGGAAGGTTAAGTTTCGGGGACGAAACTTGTTTTTAGCGGTGAGTGGTGTAAGACCCGGCCTTTCCTTAACCCTTCTTGTCACCCCTCTCCTTGTAATGTCCGACCGAGGGCCTTATTTTTTGGTGTTTTTCCGGACAGACCGTCGGGGCCCGCAGATAATTTTAGGCGGTAGAGCTCGCAGAGCGGAGCGCGCGGGCGCGATTGGTTTCAGTTTCCGACTCCCGGTTTGATCAGAATTAATTTTTGAAGTTCGGACCCCCCGTAGGCGCTCCGAGATCCGCACAGGCGACTTGTACGACTCCCGAGGTAATCCGAACCCTCTCTTTTAATTCCCTTTAGGCTGGCTAGTGACCTAGAAAATTGGGGGTTTTAACACTCGGTTTGACCCAGTTGTGTTAGGTCAGACGAGTTGATTTAAAGGCGTGCAGATCTAGGGTTTCCCACCCCCTATGCGTTTTGAACATTCGAGCAAGGAAGAGGAACCCTAGTTTTCCCCGTTTGCGATCCAAGGTGCGGCGCAAAACTCTTTGGGGATCTTCGGGCAAAGGCGGGCAATCTCTCTTCCTCCTCTTTCCCTCGCGAATCAAGGTACGTTTTTACGAGTTCTTGATTTTGTAGTTTTTGAGGGGGGACGCTCGTGGATTGGGTTGAGGCGATCGGGGCCGCTGCCGCCGCCGCCGCGCGGGCCGCCTGCCGGAGGGGCGCCGCGCGGCAGGCCCGCCGCGCGGGCACCGCCCGCAAGCAGGCACCGCGCGGCCGGGGGCCGCGCGGGCTGCCTGCAGGCGGGGCGCCACGCGGCAGGCGCGCTGCGCGGGCACCCGCCCGCAAGCAGGCACCGCGCGGGCAGGGGGCCGCGCGGGCCGCCTGCAGGCGGGGCGCCGCGCGGCAGGCGCGCTGCGCGGGCACCCGCCCGCAGGAAGGCACCGCGCGGGCAGGGGCCGCGCGGGCCGCCTGCAGACGGGGCGCCGCGCGGCAGGCGCGCTGCGCGAGCACCCGCCCGCATGCAGGCACCGCGCGGGCAGGGGCCGCGCGGGCCGCCTGCAGGCGGGGCGCCGCGCGGCAGGCGCGCTGCGCGGGCACCCGCCCGCAGGCAGGCACCGCGCAGGCTGGGGCCGCGCGGGCCGCCTGCAGGCGGGGCGCCGCGCGGCAGGCACGCTGCGCGGGCACCCGCCCGCAGGCAGGCACCGTGCGGGCTGGGGCCGCGCGGGCCGCCTGCAGGCGGGGCGCCGCGCGGCAGGCGCGCTGCGCGGGCACCCGCCCGCAGGCAGGCTCCGCGCGGACTGGGGCCGCGCGGGCAGTCTGCAGGCAGGCGGGGCGCCGCGCGGCAGGCACGCTTCGCGGGCACCCGCCCGCAGGCAGGCACCGCGCGGACTAGGAACGCGCGGGCCGCCTGCAGGCGGGGCGCCCCGCGGCAGGCGCGCTTCGCGGGCACCCGCCCGCAGGCAGGCGCCGCGTGGACTAGGACCGCGCGGGCCGCCTACAGGCGGGGCGCCACGCGGCAGGCGAGCTGCGCGGGCGCCCACCCGTAGGCAGGCACCGCGCGGGCAGATGCCGCGCGGGCCGCCTGCAGGCGGGGCGCCGCGAGACGGGCGCGCCGCACGGGCACTGCCCGCGGGAGGGCACCGCGCCGGCTGGGGCCGCGCGGGCCACCCGCAGGCCGCACGCCGCGCGGCAAGCGCGCCGTCTGTCCGCCGCAACGGGTCGGGGCCGTTAGGGCGATGCGCGGACGAAGGGCGCACCGCACGGGGTGGTGCCGTCCGAGGGGACTCCGCCGCACGAAGTCCGGGGTTGCGTCCATCGTCTGGGTCCTATTGGGTGTCGGTGTGGTTTTCGTTTTCCTTAGTCTTGACATGCCCTTGTACCTTCAGGAGTGCGGTACGTCGTCGGCGACGGGCGTACAGACGCGGACGAGTCGAGCGCGGGACGACACACACGAGGTGGGTACATTCCCGGGGATTGTGGGAATAGGAACTTAATGATAGAAATAGTATGTTTGGGGCGAAGGTGAATAGTAAGTCTCCTCCTGTTTATGTACTAACCCTGTTATATTATTTTACCTGCTGTCGATCTGAGGCTCTTGTTTTGCTACACGCACACCGGCGGTTTGGCCACCGCAAGGGTGTGCTTTTCCGGAAAAGTGGTACGTTGACCCGTGTACCCCACGCGACGGTGGCGTTAGGAATGGGGGCCCTCATGGGTGGATGGTGTGAGCGGTGATGCCGAGGCAGGTGCTCGGCGGCCGAGGCAGGTGCTCGGCGGCCGAGGCAGGTGCTCGGCGGCCGACACCGGGGTAGGGGCTCGGTGCGGTGGTCGGGAAAGGTGCCCGGTGTTATTTTGGTACAGGGTGGGATTATCGCTGACGGTTTATGAGAGGGACGGATTGCTCCGGTTATTGTGGTTTGCTATGCCTTAGTTCTTTGTGCTTATCATACTATTTCCAGTCACTGACTTCCCACTTCGTGACAGGTTCGTCCAGGGGTGAGTGCTAGGGCACCGGTGAGGCCGCGAGAGTGCTGTTCTGACGCTGATCGACTTCAGATATAGTGACTATTATTTCCCTCTTTCCTTTATTACTCATGTTAGTTAGTTGTGGATTGTGACACCCCCGTGGGGTCGAGGTGGATCTTGTCTTTTCCTTTTCTATATGAGCGAATGAATGTTATATCTTTTCTTACTTGGTCGTTTTAAACAATGAAAAGCAAAGAAAACCGTTTACGAAAACCTTTTTTAAAACGTGGGTGTTGTGTGGGCACCGGATTTTAAAACCTTGTGGAATTTATATGTTTTCGAACTGTTTTCACAAAATTCGGCATCGGGTGGATGCCGTTTTCAAAACCCTGTGGATTTATGTGGCTTCGAAATAGTTTTTCCAAAACGATGGCATCGTGTGGATGCCGCTTTCAAAACCTTGTGATTATTTATCCTTTCAAATCGACGGCCTCTATGTTATAGGTTGATACTAGTAGATCATGTGAGTTGTTTGGTTGTATGTGTGCGAGACCCCAACTGATGTGGTTAAAGACTGTATGTGTTACGCCTTGAGAGACACTTTGTAGTTGAGACGCCGTGCATATACAAAGGAGACTCTGCCCGTTTGCAGAGTGAATTTGTATATGCGGCGGGTCTGGACACGCGCCGGGGAGTAATGATTTACAAAAAAAATAGTATGGCTGAATTAGGGGCATCGGTGGCTCCTCTTCCGTGCGATTCGAACCCCCGGGGCGTGACACGGGGACCAAGATTTATTTTTGAGGTGTAGAGCTTCCTAGACTTGGCAGTGCCGGGAGAGAATGGCCAACGGATAATGAGACTGATACCAGCTCCTGTGACGCCCCACTTCCCAGGTGGTCACCCATCCTAGAACTACTCTAGCTCTAGCACGCTTAACTCTCATGTTCCTCTTGGATCTTGCTACCATCCAAAATGCTATAGCCGGGTTAGAGATTTAGTCCTATTATATCATTTATATAGAGGACTAATCCAAATTCCGGGGGTGTCACATTCTTCCCCCCTTTAAGCCCTGACGTCCACGTCAGGCTCAAGCACACTCACAAGCACCAGGCGATGTGAGACTCGTCTCGCTAGCCTTAGCCGACCTTGTGAGGAGCTACACTCCACTCACAACGGTCATTAGCCAGGGAGCCTCGCTCTACCCGCTATATAACCCTGGCTCAGCCGAGACTCATCTCACATTTCCGGCTGGTGAATGGCTCTGATACCAACTGTGACGCCCCACTTCCCATGTGGTCACCCATCCTAGAACTACTCTAGCTCTAGCACGCTTAACTCTCATGTTCCTCTTAGATCTTGCTACCATCCAAAATGCTATAGCCGGGTTAGAGATTTAGTCCTATTATATCATTTATATAGAGGACTAATCCAAATTCCGGGGGTGTCACAGCGCCAATGTTAGTATTCCAGTGTTGGGAGATGGATTTGCGAGTTAAAGCGATGCCCACCATAGTGGCTGTGGAGTATCGTGGGTTTATCTTCGGTCCGCGCTTCATCAGTCCAACCCTACGAGTATTGAGGCAGGACGAACCGCTGTATTGCAGGTAGCATGGATCCCACAGTTGAGCCTTTCAGTATGCCTATTATTTCCGGCTTTGATTGATATACCTGGGCGTAGGCCATGCCTGCTTGGCTATCAGTCCTGATTACTCAGCATTTCTGTTATATACTATACGATAGATTAAGATTTCAGCTTCAGTTTACAGTTTCTGCCATGCGGCACCAGTGGAGACTACAGCTTTCAGCATCTTGAGTGGGATTTACGTGGATTGTCGTTGATGGTTCGGACTTTTGACCGCGAGTTTGGGCATCAGCATTATGATCGCCTTTCGAGCTAGTTTTCAGTCCCGTTCACCGACGGTTTGGTCCCCGTCAGGGTGTCCTTTATTAGCTGAGAGATCAACTTCGACCCGTGGGTCCGTTGGGGTTATGTTGGCACGTTGAGTGACCAACTGTGGCATGAGATTGTGTCTCTTGAGGATCCTTTTTTAGGGTAGCCCGCGGTTGAGTAGCCCACTCGGGTGATTTTGGATCGGGAAGTAACCGAGTGAAGACCCCAGCTTATTAGATGAATGTGTGGGTACGCTTCGGGTCGCCTTGTTGAGATTGGCACCAGGATGTGGTTTGGTGCGTGTTGCACTGGTGGTTATTTTGTCTCCCCCAGCTTTTGATGGAGCTCCTGTATTGTTTCACGTCTCGGCTCAGGAGTGTTTTGCTTTTGGATCCCTCGCCCGTGATTGACTCGCACCATTTGAGCGCTAAGAGTGTTTGGAGTACGAGGGACGCCCGTTGCAAATTCTGGCTCGAGAGACGAGGGAATTGCACAATCGGGCCATGCCGTACTGGGTATTGTTGTTTTTGGGAAGTGATCACGGGGAGTGAGTGGTGTTTGGGGAGCTGGAGGCGTTATTGATGGATACCTACCCGTGGTATTTGTGACTCCTAGTGGATTTGAGCTAGTTTCGAGGACGAAACTTTCTTTTAGTGGGGGAGGATGTGAAGACCCGAAATTCCCACTTACGGAGCACTGTTGCCTCTACAGCTTCTGAAGGCCTATGTGGCGCATCGGCGGGGTTTGTGCACAATTTGGATGCAAGTGATGGACTTCAGGCTTAAGATGGATCATGTGGGTGATCGGTGGACTCCGTCGGAGCTTTAGAAGTGGTTTCGCGCGCAATGGATATTAAAATTGGACTCAGCGTGAAGTTTGGATCAAGGAACACCTTTCCGGATGCCTTCGGTAATTTTTAGAGTTGGAATTTGGCAAAATGGACTTCGGATTTGGATTCAGCGCGCGAAAACGATGAAAATGGACTATTCACTTGCATTTTTCGGAGCTCGGATGACTCGGCACGGATTTTGAGGCAAATGGTACTGTTCCGGCGGCTGGGGCAGCGCCGGCGACGGCGGAGGGCGGCGGCACGGCGGCGGGCAGGCGCGGGCAGTGCACAGCGCGCGGGCAGGCGCGCGGGGGCACGCGCAGGTGCGCGGTCCACCGCGGAGGCGTGCACCCGGGTGCAGGGCACGTGGCGGATCCCGTTTGGCCGGCGCTGTAGGCATGGTCCACGAAAAGTGTCGCGGGTGTACGGTGGACCGGTGGTGACACGTGGCGGTGTGTGTTTGGCGCGGTGTTGTGCGCTCGGTCCACGAAACCACTGCACCGCCTCGGGGCGCGTGTGTGCAGAGGGCGCAGGCGGCGCGCGCAGGCGCATGCCAGGCGCGCGTTGACCGGGCTTGCCACGTGTCGTCGTCCGGGCAGTCCACGTGGCGCGAGCTGGGTGGTCCACCGCCGCTGTTTCCTGTTTTGTGGGCTACGTGGAGGCCCGTGGGAGATTCGGGCCTGCACAGTGTTGGGCCGGGCCCAACACTGTAGCAGCCCGGAAAATTCGGGCGCCCGGTTTTGGGACATATTTGGTATTATTCGATTTGTTTCTGGAGCCCATAAAAGCAATCCGAGCCGCCTTCTTCATGGCTTTTTCTGCATTTTCGAGCCTCCAATCACCCCGAGCCCTTAAGCAAAGTTGCTCCCCTACATGTTGCGCACCCTCTGGAGGAATTCTAGGATTTTTGGTGGCACTCTTATCGAGGTTTCCATTTTTACGGCGCGGCGCGACGCTCATCCGTTTCGGTGCGCGAGCTACCCCGGCCTACTCCGACCACCTTTTCGAGCGATTTCTTCGCCGCTGGATCCGCAACGGACAGATCTAAGATCTAGGTATTTCAGCTTTCCCTCATTTCGCGCTTTTCGAGGAGTTCTTCCTTGTTTACTGTGACACTTTTCTGTGAAGGAGTTGTGGACAGCGGCGGGTTGTTTCGAGGATATCTCCGCAATCGGGCATCGGATTGAGACGATCCTTTGCACATTTTTCATCTACTCGATGCAAGGATTATCACAGTATTTTTCTTGGATTTTTCTAAGTTTTGCCCGAAGGTATATGTTTTTTCCCGTTATCTGTGCATGGAATTACAGTTATGTTGCTGTGTGGTTTTGCGCGCCTGTACTGTGGAATTTATAACTCGGCGTATGGGGCTCGAAATTAGACGTGCAGGTACTCGTTTCGAAGGTATCGACGCGAGTATTGCTGTGATATTTTTATTGGATTTTTCTGGGCACTTTCAGCAGGTGAAATAAGCGTATCTTTGGGACTGATTTTTAGTGTGTTTGTGCGTGGTTAATTTTGGGAATTTAAGTGTAACTTTGGACCTTTTGTTGTACCCTAGAGGGTTTGCGAGTGTTTTTGGAACACTGCTAGGAGCCGAGGGTTGCGTGACATGTACCGAGGGTGCAATTTTGGCAGATTTTGGACTGTGAGCGTCTGCACACTTCACCGACTTCGGCTTTGCCTGCGGAAAGCGCTTCAGGTGGGTGCTTTGTTTCCAGAACCGGTGGACGGTTCTCTAATTCTGTATGTTAGGATGCATGCATGTTTAGGGTACATGGTTTATGTTTGTAAGGTAGGTAAGTGTGATAATGATAATTGTATAAATGATTGCAAGAATAGTATTTATGAGGTATACTGAGGACTTGCATGATTTGGACATCTATGTTGATGATTAGTGTAAGCTTACCTAGGATAATGTTACCCTATGAGATTATGTAACATGCCATGTTAGCACATAGCCTTTCATGTGGTTGGTTTATGCTTTGGGACAGGATTTTGTAGCTATGTGCGGATTTTCACTCTGAGGAGTTATTATAATCGAGGATTATGATCAGGTGTAGGCATGTGGTTTACTTTCTATATCATTCTTGAGGACAAATGCATGCTTGTATGGACATATAGTTAGGCCACCCTTTATTGCTACACTACTTATTGGAACTTGACTTAGGAGAAACCATGCTTTTCCTTTCTCCTTCTTGTTAGTCAGGTGGTCAGTGTTGCTCGGGTTCGAGCAGGGGTCTGGGTAGTGTAGTCGGGACTTTGTGTCTGGGTCAGGTTGGATTAGTTGTGGGGCTTTGCGGCAACCGCGGATATTGGGCGATTGACCGGATGCTTATCTATAAACCAGATTGGGTATCAGTTTTCTCTAGTGGATGGAGTTTCCCACTTATCGTTTAGTTGCATCCGATTGAGGTCGGGTCTTTCTTTAGTGGTTGGGTTTTCCCACTTTGATCAGATTTGTGATCAAAGTCCTGCTATACAGAGATACTTGTTACAGAGAGACTATACTCGTGTGGGTCGCTCCCCTCGAGTGCCACTCCGGAGTAGGCTTTAGACCGTGACGGGTACCGGTCGATTGATGATTTTGGGATGCGAGCCATGTGGCCCGATCCCGCGGTTTCGAGCCATGTGTGCAGATTCCGCTGAGCAGGCAATGCCAGTTTTACTGGTGGCACAAGATTGGGTTATTACCGACATTTACCTTCTTGTTGCACTCGTGTCAGGGGGACCGAGTGGAGTCTAGTAGCTGTGTTTAGACCAGTGCTAGTGTTGTTGGGAACCATTTGGGGACTGTGGTCTCGAGGTCTTTGTGAGTTGTGGACCGTTGTGCGAGAGGCTTGGTGATCTTGAGTTATCCGTTCTGAGAGAGAGCGTGGATTTTGACTATAGCCAGCATGAGCCACTACTTGATAGCGAGTTAGTCCGTTTGGACGCCCTACGTAATTCCTGCCCGTCAGCGGGAGGTCGTTGTAGGTGGGCGCAGGTTTGACTGGACCAGATGTGGCAGTCAGCTCGATTGGGTCGATTGTGCACTTCATGTGCTAGTGGTTGCATACCATTATTTGGTTCTCCCCTTTTGAGCATTTAGATAGAGGCATGGTAGCTGTTGAGAGTCTCCAGCTTTCCTATTTCTGTCCTTAATGCTTTGGTTATCTTATGCCTCTAGTGGACTTAGTGGGCAGATCGTCGGGCCTGGTGGCGGTACCCACTGAGGACTCCCTTTTTAGGTGTAGTTCTCACACCCGTTGGGGGTTTTCCCCCTCCCCTTCTTCTCTCTCCTTTGTTTTGCAGAGTCTTAGCGGGTGTTGCGGATTCTGCGGTTGTTGTTCGAGGCGAGGGAGTCGCGTGCTAGATCCCTACCCGTTGTTGGAGAGTAGCGGTACCCCTCTAGAGGAGATCTTCAGTAGATTAGTTGTTTTGTTTTCCTCTTTTGAGAGACTGATGTAGTTAGGATATATTATGTATTGTGAGACTGTACACTGATGTATTTATTGGAGTTACCTCCCGGTTGGGTTCAGAGCTTGTATTTGAGGATATTGTATTATTATTATTTTTGGGAGGCGGACATTGTTGTATTATTTCTAGTTGTACAGTGATTGATTTTAGTTATACAGCAGATTTTTATTTATAGCTCTGATATCTGTTAGCTGTAGTACTTTTCTTGCAGGTAGGACGCTTCGGCTATGCGGAGTTTGGCATAGGTGGCGGATGTGTTGGCGAGCCCGGGTCGCAGTTTCGACCCCGGGGCGTGGCAGTTTCTAACATACACACATGCACAAACACTGAATAAATCTCACGGCCGATCAGTTTGAAAGGATAAATCCACAATTGTTGAAACGGCGCCCACCCGGCACCCAGATTTTGAAAACCAGTTTCGAAAGCAACATAAATCCACAGGTTTTAGAAAACAGTGCCCACACGACACTTAGGTTTTGAAATCCATTTTCACAATCCATAAATCCACGGGGTTTTGAAAACAGTGCCCACACGACACCCAAGTTTTGAAAACAGTTTTCGCAATCTTTTCTTTCGTTTTCTCTTTTTTTTTTTCTTAAAGCGGCCAACCGAGATGAAAGGAAATTAAATAAATAATTAGGAACCATGCCGACATCCACACCGACCCCACGAGGGTATCGAGAACCACACCATAGTCTACAAATAGTAAATGAAATGCAAAAGAAAGGAGAAAGTACAGTCCGGGGTCTCCAGGGACCCAGAAACTCCTACCTCGGCCTCACCGTCGCCTAACTCTCCCCTCTGTAGGACCCTGTCACGAAGTGGGAAGTCAGCGACAAAGTAATAATAATAATGAAAGCAGGGTAAAGAAATGCGCCAAACCGTAAACTATCCGGAGCAACCACCCTCCCAACAAGGGAAAACGACGCACACCTGCAAACCTAATCCGGGCACCTGCCCCAGCACCCCAACCGAGCACCTACCTCGGTAAACCACATCGGGCACCTACCCCGACGGGTCGCACCGCTCGCACCTCGGCGCCTCAAAACCCCCCACCTGCGGGGGCCCCCACTACGTCACCTCGTGGGTTTACACGGGTCATAGACCACTTTTCCGGAAAAGCGCACCCTTTGCGGTGGCCAAACCGCGGGTGCGCGTGCTGCAGCCTCGAGCAAAGTAACCATAGTACCAAGCATACTCAACGATAAAGACCATAAGGACTACCATGTTAGCATGATTAGATATTTATATTAAACAAGGTACAACTGCCGGGAACCCGACGCTAAGTCCCAAAATAAAACCCACCTTTTCTCGTCGCGTTGCGATCGGTTTTCGGTTCCTCCACGCCTCAGTGCGCTCCCCAAACCTACACAAACCCGCCGCAACGGCATCAGAAGCCGAAACCCCAAGCAAGGACCACGGAACGAAAGACTCTCTCGGTCGGTCGCAGAACGCGGCCCGCAGATCCGGCGGCGGCGGCGACGTCCCGGGGCGAGGACAAAACCCCGGTTGTCCTCCCCTACTCGCGCGGCTTCGCGCGGCGCAAGACCCCGCGCGGCGGCCCGCATGTGGGCGGCCCCGCGCGGCGCCCGGCCCGCGCTGGCGCACTACTCGCATGCGCGGGTTGCCCCGCGCGGTGCCAGAACCCCGCGCGGCGCCCCCGCATGCGGGCGGCCCCGCGCGGCGCCCGGCCCGCGCGGGCGCACTGCCCGCATGCACGGGCTGCCCCGCGCGGTGCCAGGACCCCGCGCCTCGCCCCCCCCCCCCCCCCCCGCCCAAATACAGGCGGCCCCGCACGGCACCTAGCCCGCGCGGGCGCACTGCCCGCATGCGCGGTGCCAGACCCCGCGCGGCGCCCCCGCATGCGGGCGGCCCCGCGCGGCGCCCAGCCCGCGCGGGTGAGCTGCCCGTAGGCACGGGCGACCCCGCGCGGCGTCAAGCCCGCGCGGGTGCCCTGCCCGTGGGTGGCTCGCTCCTCCCCCGCCTCCTTGTGCAACGGCGCCCCACCTTCAGAAAAATTCCAGGGACTTCCTCCCCCGCTCAAAACAAGAAACGAAAAGGAACTAAAACACCGCTCACCTCGGTTTCGTCGGCACTGGGTGAAGGAGAAGGATCGTCCTCTTCGCCTTCGTCGGATTCCGCGGGGAGGCGATCGTTCCCTTCTTCTCCCCGACACGATCCTCGGTTCTTCACGCCGCCTTGCTAGAGAGACGAGGTTGGGAAAAACGGGGGGGTTCTCGCTCGCACTCGGGTAAGGATTAATGCACAGGAATGAGGAGTCGGTGAAAACCCTAGTTCCCAAACGGGGTTAATTAGCCATTTTGGTGCAAAAACCGGGGACTTGATCTCTAAATCCCTAAATCACAAGTTAATTGATCGTGTGAACCGAAAAGCGGGGAAAATTAACCCAAACCCCCGACTAATAGAAATACCAGTTCGGGTACGAACCAGGGTCCGGTTTGCCTCGAAACACGTGTTGGTCGCCTGGACTGCTAGCAACCTTCCGAAATTTATTCTGGGAGATTCCGGAGTGGGAATCCAAAACCGATCGCGCCGTCGTTCTCCGTTTTGCGAGCTTTATTGTCTAAAAATACCCGCGAACCCCGATGGTCTGTCCAGTGAAAAAGAAAAATTATAAGCCACACATTGGACCCTCAGCGAGATGCGGCGCGAACAGACAAAATAATAAAAAGGGAAAACTCTTAAATAGGCGGTTACTACAACCTGTTCCTGACACCAATGTCCCGGCTACACTACCCCAGATCCCTGCTCGCACCCGAGCAACACAGACCACTTGACTAACAAAGAAGGAGAAAAGGATAACATGGTTTCTCCTAAGTCAAGTTCCAAAAGTAGTGCAGCAGTAAAAGATGGCCTAACTACATGTCCATGCAAGCATGCTTTGTCCTCAGAAACAACAAAAGTGGGTGAAACATATATTAGTAAGGCATGCTAAAATATTCCTACTATGGTATACCAATCTCACCCAAGTAGGCCATTCCTTGCTTAGCCCTCGCTCATATCGGTTGTACATCAAATATGCCTGTTATCAGTCATAGAGGGGTGACATCCCCACAAGTGCACTTACATTAACCATAATATAAAAACCTTATACAGTTACCAGATTAAGCCTACCCACCTGAAGTGCTCAATCCAAGACAAACCTGGGGTCGGCGAAGAGCGTGGCCACTTGCATGCACAATCCTCTGAACCCATATCCACGGTACATGTCGCGCCAACCTCGGCTCCTAGCAGTGTTCCAAAAACATTCGCGAACCTTCCTGGGTACCACAAAAGGTCCAAAGTTACACTTCAATTCCCAAAATTAACCACACACAAACACACTGAAAATCAGTCCCAAAGATACACTTATTTCACCTGCTGAAAGTGCCCAGAAAAATCCAATAAAAATATCACAGCGATCCTCGCGTCGAGACCTTCGAAACGGGTACCTGTATGCCCAATTCCGAGCCCCGTAGGCCAAGTTACAAATTCCACAATACAGGGCGCTCACAACACACAACCACACATCTGTATTTCCATGCACAGATAAAGGGAGAAAAATATACCTCCGGGCAAGCCTCAGAAAAATCCAATAAAAATACTGTGATAATCCTCGCATCGAGTAGATGAAAAAAGTGTGCAAGCACGTCTCCATCTGATGCCCGGTTGCGGAGATAAAAATCCGGCAAGGTGTTGTGTCCAGAAATTCCATCAAAAAATGGGGTCCCAGTAAGCATGGAAACACTTCCCGAAAAGCAAGAAACTAGGGGAAGCAGAAAGTACCAAGATCGTAGCTCTGTCTGTCGCGGATCCAACGGCACAAGAATCGCCTGAAACGGAGGTCGGGGTAGGCCGGGGGAGCTCGCGTACCGAAACGCGACGAAGGGGAACACAAATGGACGAGCGTCGCGCCGCGCCGTAAAAAAGGAAACCTCAATAACCGTGCCACCAAAAATCCTAGAAATCCTCCAGAGGGTGCGCAACACGTAGGGGAGAAACTTTGCTGAAGACCTCCAGTCGGTTTGAAGCTCAGAAACGCGAAAAGAAGGGGAGAAGAAGAAGCTCGGATCCTTAAATAGCCCCAGAAAACAAATCGCGAAATACCGGATGAGTCCCTACTTCCGGGCGCCCGAAATGATTCGGGCTGCTACAGTGTTGGGCCCGGCCCAACACTGTTCAAGCCCGGATAGCCCAGGGAAGCCCACGTAGCCCACAAAACAGGAAACAGCCGTGCGGGGCCATCCCCCGCACGACACGTGGCCCTCTGGTGAGCCGAAATGTGGCGCCGCCCGGTCAGCGCGCCAGCCGCGCCCAGGTGTCCTGCCAGGCGCGGTTCCCGAGGCACCCCCGATTGCACCGTGGTCCCGGTGCATAGAACCAACCTATCAACGCCCGCCACGTGTCCTGCCCTCGGTGCACGCCGGCCCCGTGGACCGCGCACCTGCCCGCGCGCCCGCGTGCCTGCCCGCGCGCTGTGCGCTGCCCGCGCCTGCCCGCCGCCGCGCCTGCGTCCGCGCCGCCGCGCTCAGCCGCTGTCCGCCGCCGCCGGAACAGTAACTCTGCCTCGAAATCCGTGCCGGATCATCCGGGCTCCGAAAAATACAAGTAGGTAGTCCATTTTCATCGTTTTCGCGCGCTGAATCCAAATTTGCTGTCCGTTTTGCCAAATTCCAACTCTAAAAATTGCCGAAGGCATCCGGAAAGGTGTTCCTTTGTCCAAACTTCGCGCTGAGCCCAATTTTAATATCCATTATGCGCAAAACCACTTCTAAACATTCGACGGGGTCATCTGACTACTCTCGTGATCCATTTAACACACCGAGTCCATCACTAGTGTCCAATTGGTGTACAAACGCCACCGACACGCCACATAGGCCTCCAGAAGCTGCTGATCAACCAGTGATCTCGTCGTGGGGATCCAGGTCCTCACATCCTCCCCAACTAAAGAAAGTTTCGTCCTCGAAACTAGCTCAATTCCACCAGGAGTCACAAACACCAAGGGTAAGTACTTATCATCATCATCTCCAGCTCTCAAAATGGAGCGAGTCAATCACGGGCGAGGGGTCCAAAAGCAAAACACTCCTGAGCTGAGACGCGAAACACCACAGGGGCTCCATCAAAAGGCTCGGGGAAACAAAATAACCGCCAGTGCAACACGCACCAACCCACAACCTGTGTCAACTCAACCAAGGCAACCGGAAGCACACCCACACCATTATCCCATAAGGAAAAAGCCCTAACAAGGAGGGGTCCTCACTCGGCCACTCCCGAATCTTGACCATCCGAGTGAACTACTCAGCCGCGGTCTATCATCCAAAGGAACCCTCAGGGACACAACCACAAGCCATGTTTGCCTCATCAGTCCACACAGCGCCAGTTGGGGAATTATCCAACTCAACCCCAGGCAGCTTTCCTGCTCCAGGTATTCGCCAACGCCGTGGCCCTGTCTGGGTGATCCAGAATGTTCAACAATAACCCAACGAAAACTCCACGGTCACAATAGAAGGCATCAATAAAACTCACAGATCTCTCTCCCAACACTGCCAAAACGAGAAGAGTTGGTGCTGGTATCAGTCTAATCATTCGATTGCCATGCTCTCCTGGCACCGCCAAGTCCAAGAAGCTCCTTACCTTGACCATAATTGTCGACCTCGGCCAATTCCCAAATGGTATCCATATTGGCCGGATTTCCACCGCCGCTCCTACGGCTCGAACAAAGTGACCCAAGGAGGTAGGCTTCTGAAGCTACAACTTGTACCTCAATAACTTGGCATTCAGCTTCATCCACACGGGCATGGTAGCACATCCATAAGCGCTCCTCGTGCTCCAAGTCGCTCCGGGAGTAAATCAAAATATCCTCGGGAAACACCACTCCCAGTTCGTCCAAGTACAACTGGGACATACAATTTCTCAGATCTTGAAGTCACAGGGCATTAGTCATTCCATTTGGCCTCACTATGCTCTCATAATGCCCTTACCGGATTCTGAATGCCCTCTAGACAAAGTCCTCGGCTGTCTGATTCCAAGTAGGTACTCGCATCATACAATAACTGCCGGAGTATAGCTCCATCAAAAGGTCCTAGATACCACCCGGACCTATCTACACTCGAACCATAAAAGGACCCTTACAGTCGTGTATCAACGACGTGGCATCACCACCGTGTACCAATGGCGTGGCATCACCACCGTATATCAACGGCGTGGCATCACCACCGTATATCAACGGCGTGGCACTAGGTCAAACAGACCCCTCGATCCATCAGATCCTGTAACTGCGCCATCAGCTCTCTCAGCTCTACAGGCGATATCTAATGAGGTGCTATCAAGGGTGGCGCGGTTCCCCGAACCACGTCAAACGCAATCTCTATCTCCCTAACCGGCGGCATCGTCAACAGCTCAGGTGAAATCACACCCGGGATCTCGTGGGCAACAGAGATATCCTTGAATCCCGGTGCCGCCAAAAAGCACCTTTCACACTGTCGCTAAAGCCTGTGTGCTCTAACAAACTCAACCACCAAGCCTTCTCTCGACTGCCTCGCAGAAGGTCAAGGTCCTCACTTTCCGCAGTCCAACCTCTTGTGGCATTGTGCCAATCAAAACCCAAGCACTGGGTCGAAACACCGAACTGCCACAATAACCAATAAGCCTGCCGTTACAACTCGCGGCCTCAACTGCATTGGACATGATCCACAAGCCTCCTCCACATGCACAACACTAGCAGGAACCTATACCTCTAGTGCATGTGGTAACAAATCTGCCTCTAGTCCATGCAGGAATGCAACATGCTCTAACTCCGACTGCTGTGATGGAATCACACCTGCGACAACTCGATCCACTATCATGGCGCCCTCCAACCGGGCGGCACAGATTCATCCATTCGATGCCAGCGGTTGTCGCTCAATCTGCAAGGAAAAATCTAGACCAAACACAAAGGGAGCATGACCTCTGTCTCTGCTCACACTGAGGCGACGAATAAGGTCCTCCGCAGATAGCAAATCCACGCTACCGCTTCGCCACTCTAATATAGATGCTGATGCCGCCATCGAGGTCCATCCGATCTCTGGCATCTCAGGAACCCGTCATCCTGGAAAAGAAATCAGAAGTGCCTCTGCCGGCCGATCTGTCCTCCATCACCCGGCGCCAAGCGCCAATATCCTGAACTCGCCTCTAGCGGCAGATCCCTATCCAAAGGAACTGCAGCGCCACGCTCCAAACACAACGCCTACTCCAACGAGGCGTCGAACCTGTAATGGAGGGACTGAATAAACTGAAAGGTATTCTGGCGCAATCCACTCCCAGTCTCACATATCCTATGCACCTCGTCCCTCGAACCTGGAGCGCGCAGTTAAGCAACTGCGTAAACCCTCGACACAACGAGGCTCTCAAATAGTCTCTCCAATACCTCCAACCACGACTCTGCCTCCGAAGGCTCCAGCTCAATCTTACGAGTCGGGGTGGTTCATCTGCCAAATCTGGCTCAAAAGATTGATCATGTCCCCCCAGCTCACCGGCTGTCAACTATCCACCCTGCCTCGGTGGCTCGGCACTAAACATTGGCACAGAGGGGGTTACTCAGTGCTCCGACAACTGTGTCACCAAGACCAGCTGCTCACTCCGTCGCTGATAAGCCTCTGGCAATCCTGTCATCTGGGTCCGGAATTTTTTGACCTCAATCTAGGTATCCGGCCCAAAACCAACCGCTCAAGCTCAACTGCTGTGATAGGATGCCCACGGGTCAGAACCCATCGTCGGGGAGACACCGCTTGCCACGACGAAACCACAAAACAGTACACAAAAGCCACTCGACCCAATCCAGCGAAAGTCTAAAGCATGTCACCCGTTCCACAGCATTATGTTGTCTGCAGCCAGCATAATCACTTAGAAGAATAAACATGCAAATCACTCTTCCCGTCCCTTGGGAGAGGTATAAAACTCAATCATGACTCTCACTATAAATCACAACTCTCACGAAGCCAACCAAGGGTCAAACCATAAGCCTAGGGTTTCTAAGTCCACCATGACCTACAACCTAGGCTCTGATACCAACCTAATCTGTCACGCCCCGGGGTCGAAACTGCGACCCGGGCTCGGCACAGATCCGCCACCGATGCCAAACTCCGCATAGGCGAAGCATCCTACCTGCAAGAAAAGTGCTACAGCTAATAGATATCAGAGCTATAAGATAAAAACTTGTTGTAAAACTAAAATCAACCACTGTACAACTGGAAAAATAATGCAACAATGTCCACCTCCCAAAAATGATAACCGTATAATATCCTCAGATACAAAACTCATAGCTCAACAGGGAGATATCTCCAATAAATACATCAGTATACAGGCTCTCAAAAGGGAAAATAAAATGACTAATCTAATGAAGATCTCCTCTGTCAGGGTACCGCTACTCTCCAATGACGGGTAGGGATCTAGCTCGCGACTCCCTCGCCTCGATCAACAATCGCGGAATCAGCAACACCCTCTAAGACTCTGCAAAACAAAGGAGAGGAAGGAAAAAGGAGGGGGAAAACCCCCAATGGGTGTGAGAACTACACCAAGAAGGGAGTTCTCAGTGGGTACCACCGCCAGGCCCGACGGTCTGCCCACTAAGTCCTCAAGAGACAAATCTAACCAAAGCCGTAAAGACTGAAATAAGGAAGCTGGAGACTCACAACAGCTATCATGCCTCTATCTAAATGCCCAAAAGGGGAGAACCAAAGAATGGTATGCAACCACTAGCACATGAAGTGCACAATCGACCCAATCGATAGACAAGTAATCACTGGCACTGCCTGTTATGCCTGCCATGCCTGCCATGCCTGCTATGCCTGCCATGCCTGCTATGCCTGCTATGCCTACTATGCCTGCCATGCCTGCCATGCCTGCTATGCCTGCCATGCCTGCCATGCCTGCCATGCCTGTCATGCCTGCCATGCCTGCCATGCCTGCTATGCCTACCATGCCTGCTATGCCTGCCATGCCTGCCATGTCTGCTATGCCTACCATGCCTGCTATGCCTACCATGCCTGCTATGCCTGCCATGCCTGCTATGCCTGCCAAATCGGGTATGCCAGCCTACGCATAACACCGATAGGGGATAGGAGTCTCGAGGACTCAAAGTCTGTATATCGCACTGTAATGACACTACTTTTCCTGTGATTTTTACCCTCCTGTTAATAAAGTTTTTATTTGAGTGGATCGAAATTATCGAGTTTCTGTAAGTCGGTCGGTGTGTTGCATGAGTATTTTTCTGTGAAAGAACACGAAAAATGATGACCGACGGTGCAATCGGATCTGAAATCCGACTTAGGGATCTCCCGAAACAAGGATTTTAATGTCGCGGTGACTTAACATGCATCGGAACCCGTGCAAAATATCCTGCACGCTTTCCGAGGAAAAGGTGGGTTTATCTAGTGTGATTAATTAATTAAAGAATTAGTTATTCGGTTACGGATATTAAAAGGTGGATTATCCCGAAGGATTAATTAATTAAAGAATTAATTAATGGGTGACAGAAATTAAAAAGCGGATTTAATTGTACGTACGAAAAGGAAAATCCCACTTTTTCGCAAAAATAGAAACCCTAGCCGGAGAGAACGCGGAAGAAAAAGAGAAGGAAAAGACGAATTCCAACCGGAGGAGAAAATAAGGAAAGAAGGAGAAAGCGGAGGGACCCGATCGCCCCGATTGACGTGCCGGAGACCGGAGAACGAGACGCCATCATCTACGGGGAGCGGATCCGGATCCCCAACGCCGCGAGGGACAAGATCGATTCTTTATTTCTGATAGATCAAGGTTAGCGAACGTTATTTCTTTTGGTCGGATTAACCGGGGGTTTTTCGTGTTCTTTTAAGGTCAACCTTTTCGGTACATTGATCACGGGTTTTTTATTTTTGGGTTTTTGATCAATGTTTTGTCCTTGTTCTTGATCCGATTGATTGGTGGTCTTTAATCGGTCTTTTGATCGGGATTTCGGTCGATGTTTTGTTGTTCGTCGATCGATGGGTTAGTTGTTAGATTTACCGCGGTTTGGTTCGGGGGTTTTTGTGGGTGTTTCGTCGGAGCATGGGGAGTTAACGGGAGGCCGCCGCCGCCATTACCATGTTCGCGGGGTCGCCGCCGGAGTCGAACGGGAGCGAAAACGGAGAAGAAACCGCGAAACGGGAGCGAAAACGGAGAAGAAAACCGAAAAAGGGGGCATTACTGTTCACCCCGTACGGTTTTCTCCACCGCGGTCCACGGGCCACAGCATGCACCCGACGCACGCCCCGCAGCAAGGAAGCACGGACCCGGCGCACGATTCCGTGCGCCAGCCCGGCCCGCTCAGGCGCGGTGCACGCTACAGCGTGCACCCGGTGCGCGCCGCAGCTCCTTGCGGCCGTAAGCCCGGTGCACGCCTCGGTCGTGCACCGGCCTGACCCAACTTCCCTGGTGCACGCCTCCTGGGTGAGCCAGGTCTGCGCCGCCGCCTCCACTGTGCGGTGAGCCTGGTCCACACCTCGGCCGTGCACCACCCGTCAGCCGGAGGTTCGGTAGCTCCGTTTTGGCCCGTTTTTCCACCGTTTTGAGCGCCGTTTTCGCCGTTGGGATCACGATTTTCGCAGTTTTCTTGGCATGGCAACTTGGGATCTTTTTGGTCACCGTTTCACCATGTCGGGTGCTAGTTTCGCCGACGCTTCGCGCCTCGACGAAATCGTCGGGGTCGCGCCGTCGGGACTCTTCCTTATCATTTTCGCCGTCAGGGTCTTCTTGGTTTAACCGTTGACGTCCCGAGTTGGCTACCGGTTGAGAATTGGGTTTGGTCGGTTTTCTGTTAGCGGTTTTGGGTTCCGATGGAGTCGCGATGAAATAGTCGCGGTCCGGTTGTTGTTAGCCATAGATTTTACCGGTTTGATCTGAGTTCTCGGTTTTACTTGACGGTTTTGACTTGTTGGGTTTTTGATTGACGTCGCGGTCCTCTAGGCACAGTGGTTTCGGTTTTCGTGGGTTTATTGTTACAGTGGTTGGGACCACTGATTTTACCTGATTAGGGTAAGGTGTTAATTTGTGCTCTTGGATATTTTAGTAGGCCGCGAGGAGTTCTGATTTGCTTAGGAGGGTCGCGGGCGCGGTCAGTTATTTTCATTCCAGGTGGGTTCTTATGCAACAAGTGCTGTAAGTGCATTGTGTGAAGTATATCGTCTAAAAGCTCGTACTAATCTGTTTAATAAAGTAGATGAGGTGTTTTCCAGTGAATTAACCTTTTGCATTATTATGTGCCATTCTCTTGTTGATATTTGTTGCGACCAAGTGTCGCGGTGCTTAATTTACGCCGACTTCGGCAAACCAGTTTTGTATGCTGCACGTACACAGGCGGATTGGCCTCCGCATGGGTGTACTTTTCCGGAGGAGTGGTCAGAATGACCCGTGTGCCCCACGTGTGTAGGGTGGGGACCTCTTCACGATAGCTAAACATGTCGCTCACGCATCGTGAAGGGGTAAAATGCATCGTAAGTGTCGCGTGGGGAAATCGTCGACTACCCTGACGTGACGGTGTCATTAAATTAAATAAAGTGGACTCATGACGAAGGATAGCAAAAGGTTCCTGTGCAGAGTATTTCATTTAAAGTTATTGTCCATTAATGTTGTAACATCTACTTTGTTTGTCACTGACTTTACCCACTCCGTGACAGGTTCAATTAGGTATGTTCATCAGGACGGTGGTGAGGCAACGCAGTCATAACTATTGGCCGTATGAGGCCTTATGTCAGAACTTTTAGTTTGGTTATCTCTATTCGCTATTCTCTATTCTCTCTCTCTCTCTAGTTTAATTTGTGTGGATGTGGATCATGCTGGATGGTTGGTTAGTTGTTTGATATCACAATAGATTTTAAATTATTGTTCTCAATCTTTGCGACCGTTTTACGATATAAAAAGGGGTTTCGAAAATGTCTTTCAAAAATCAAGTGTCGTGTGGGCACTACTTTGAAAACATGTGGTTTTATCCTTTCAAAACGATGTAGCCGCCTTACTGTGAATATGTAGACGTTTTAAAGGAATGGGTGTCGAGTGGACACCGTTTGCAACTTGTAGAATCTTCTTAATGTGATTGAATGTTTTTACACTCTCGTACGGGTTGACTGTGACTGTGTGGTTAAAGATTTTATGAAGAATGATGTTATTGTCGTTGTTGTAATCGTGACGCCGTGCATATACAAAGGAGGCTCTGTCCGATTGAAGGGTGAATTTGTATATGTGGCGGGTCTGACACGCTCTGGGGGAGGTCGATACTTATTCATAGAGAAAAAAATATATATACGCTTTTTCCGCTTATCTTTACCTAAAAACCCCCAGGGCGTGACAGATTAAATGGTATCAGAAAAAAACAACTTTAACCACAGTAGTCAGTAACCAACATCCACAGTGTATGATGCCACAAGCAAATTGAACATGAGATAACCAAGGTGTAGGTGCAGTAGATCGTGAGTGTGCGAGGGAAAGGGGGGGATTTACTTTCGGTACGTCTGTATGTTGTGGTGCTAGACCAGTTAGGTCTAGGGGTGACTTGGTTTCTTTGTATACAGCGAATAATGGCCCGAAATGGGTTATCAGTGGAGAACGCAGGGGCAGGAAGTACGGTGCCAACAGCAGCGGAGTATCCGCTCCTCCGACAACAACTACAAGAGATGGCCGGGCAGTTAGCAACCCTTATGGAACAGATGCGGCTGTGGGTGCCACAGCCGACTACACCAGTGGAGTTCGCACAGGTTTCTCTGCCCGGACCAACCGCACTAGTGACGGGACCGCCGGTGGCGGACAGCGAGACTACGGTCGCCCTCCTCCGACCACGGTGACCGAGATACCGTCGGTTCATCCGACAACGCCTTCAGTAGCACTAACACCAGCAACTTTGGGACCTACGCTGGGAGCTGTTATTGGAGACCCCTTGAGAGAGACCGTGGTGACACTTGCTCCCAGAATGTCCGCCGTCGCAGCAGGGGAAGCCCCTATCCAGCAAACCGAACGGGTCAGGGTGAGAGCGAACTTGATGGATTACAAGAAGTACGGCCCACCTGTGTTTGAGGGAGAGACGACCGACCCTTGGGTCGTGGAAAAATGGGCAGACACCATGGAAAGGCTCTTCGAAGATTTGCTGATGGAGGAACATGAACGGGTCCCTTTGGTAGTCCACTTTCTTGAGGGAAACGCTCGCCTATGGTGGAAGACGGTGCGCCCAGACCCCTCGGAGGGCACCGCCCTTCCATCCTTGACCACATTCCGAGAAAAACTATTTGTGGCATTTCTCTCCGACAGTATCAAACAGCATATGGAAGATGACCTGAAGCACATCAAGCAAGGAAGTCGGACAGTTGTGGGATATCAACGGGCATTTGTGAGGTTGATCAAATGTGTTCCCATTGTTATAAGAGATGAGTCTCACAAAGCCCATCTTTTTGTGGGCGGTTTACGAAGGGACATCTTCGAGATGGCGCAAGCGGCGGATTTGCACACCTTCCAGGAGGTGGTCGATAGGGCCACTACAGTTGGGCGCGAAATTGCGATTTCACGAGCCCGACGGGAGAGCTCAGATCACAGCGGGGATGAGAAACGAACTCGGCCTTGCTTTGGAAGAGAGCACGCCATGAGGAGCCGGCCTCCTAAACACCCGGGATGGCAACAAGGAACCAAGAATGCGCCGACGGGAGTACAAGGGCCGGTGGACAAGTCTTGCATCATTTGCGATGGATTACACCAAGTGACCGAATGTTCCCAGAAGCAAGACCACTGCTCTCGATGTGGCAAACCGGGGCACTTTCGTTTCAACTGCCCCTCCAAGACGGGGACACCACCCGTAGCAGCATCTACGCCTTCGTCTTAACCGGGAGGAGGGAGAGTCTATACGATGACTCACCAGGGGACGGATCCACAGAGCACAATGTAGCAGGTAATACTCGAGTTTCAGATCATCGTGCTAGAACGGTTGTGTCAACACCTAAGCATCCCACTCTTCCACCTCGCTTCATGTTTTCGCCCTACCTTAGTTATTAGAAGAAATCCCCATCGTAGAAATAAGTTCGGTCGGATCCTCCGGCAACCCCTCGAGGCAGGCGGCTGTACTCCTTCCTGCCCAGCGAGGGTGAGGCGGGTTCTTAGTCTCTAAGAACTAATGAGGTTCCGTTAAAGGTTATCGGTGTAGCGCTTGGGGCCGACAGTCGCGGCAATCTTTAAGCGGTAGTTGACTGCTTGAAGTTCCAAGCGTGTCTCCGGGAACCGGACTTACCGGAACTTGTAAAGTCAGCTTGTAGGAGCGCCTTCTGCTCATTTTTCTTTGTTGCGGGCAAGGAGCTTGGTAGAAGGCAGTCGAGTAGCGTTCACGAGTACCGTATGGATCTTGACACGAGAAGAACGAGTACCCCTCTACCTCGGAACATGTATGAATAACTCTACACTATTGGTGTATACTCCTTGTCTCATTGCTACCAAAACTTGCCACTCTGGCTACTACCCAAAAGCTCGGCCACTATGCCGCTATAAAAGGGGTTACGCTAACCCGGCCACATAGGCCACTCTGTATTCTCTTTTCTTTTCATTTAGCTTTTAACTCTTTACTTGCTTTTCACTTGGGAAGCTGAGTCTTGCTCACACACTTCCCCTTGGGAGTGAAATATTGTCAACCCTCCCGATGGCAACTTGCCTTTAATTCTTTAATTCACTTGGGAGTGACATATGCTCAACCCTCCCGTTAGCCATTTAGGCTTTTCTTTTACAGCTTACATTTACCGGGTCCGAGGGTTCCAAAAGATGGATGCCTACAACCCCAATCAAACAAGAACAGGTTGTAGCACCGCCTCCCGTAGTGCTCGGCCCAATGTACTTTATTTTTCCTTTTTACCTTTCTTTAAGCATTATCTTCTTTTATTTCAATTAAGCCTTTAGCTTCTTTGCTCTTTAAGCATTTTCTTTACACTTTGGTTTCAGATGAGTTTAAAGCACCTTGGCACTCATCTACCCGGGAGTGACATATGCTCAACCCTCCCGTTAGCATTTGTGCCTCAATGCTTTTTTCTTTTACTTTTCTCTTTTATCCTAAGTTCTTTACTCTGGGATAGCTTGGGTGTCTCTAACACCAATTTAGATTTGAACTTCTTGTTCATTTGCATTTACATTATGTCTTGTCACTTGGCAATTTCTTTAGCTCCTTAGCCCATTTTATACTTTTCTTTACTTACTTGTTCTCAATTTACAACCTTATGTCGTAATTACCCTCAAGGTTACACTATGTCATAAAGACACTAGTTACATTCAATTTCAATTGACTTGGAGTTTATTAACTCTATTTTCCATTTTTCACCTTAGCTTAAGGTTTGATAACTCTAATTCCATCCCCTTTTGCTTAGAGTTTATCATCTCTAATTACATTTTTCCTTTAGCTTAGAGTACCCTTGACTCTATGTTTGCTCTTCTCCACATAACCTAGAGTACATTTGACGCTATGTTGAACACTCTATAATCCACCTTAGGTTATTCCCTAAGACGATGTCACTCGTTCATCTAGGTTTAAATCCTAGGTTATCATGCCACTCGTTAAACCCTTAATCTAGGTTTTCTCCTAGTTTTGCATCCATTCACTTGTCCTTGTTTTCTCCTAGGTCTTACAACCATCATGCATTTCTCTTATACTTTTACATGATTCTTAGGGTTATACCCTAACATGATCATTCTCATATTTATCCTTTGCTATTTATACTAATGCACACTTAACCTACAATAGGTTTAATATAACTGCTTTTAGGGCTAAACCCTATTCATTCTCATTCTTGACCCTAACACCCTACATGCTTACTAGCATGCTTCTAGGTCAGAAAAACAAAGGACAAAGGAGAGAGATCACCCATTTTCGGAAGAATCCCCCACCTCGATGTTTCGCGTTGTTTTTGAAGGAGGCCAAAATTTGCTCTCTTGATCTCCAAGGTTTCCCTAAAATGAAAGGAAAATCATGAAGCAATTACTTTCCATGATTCACTAATTACCTAAAAATTATAAAAGAGAACCTTAGGTTCCACCATATTTCTTTCTATAGGTTCATTTTGACCAATAAAGAATTAGAGTTGTAAAAGTCCCTTCCTAACATACTCTTGTAATAGGGATATTTTGACCTCATTAATATTTTGATCTTCAAAAAGAGAACCCTAAATATGATATAACCATGAAGGAAATTATCTCCTTGCCATTTTAAATCCCATAAGAGTTGCATAAAGAGAAACTCTATATTTTCCTATGTCTTCCATGTAAAGAGAAGTTTTGATCTCTTTAACTTAGTGGAAAACCTATCAATGGGGAAAAAGCTTCATTGTGGTGTTTTTCCACACTTTTGGACCCAAAAAAAAGCTTAGAAAATGAATCCCCAAATCATTCTACTTATCTCTTTTGATTTCTCTTGCTCAAAAGAGATGTGAAAAAGAAGTTGAAGCTTCTCTTTGGAAGGCTCCAAAGGGTTCACAAAAAGATTTACTAGAAACCTTTAAGTAGAGAAAGCCTAGTTTAAATTAATTTTTATCTCTTTTGAATCCAAAAGAGACCATAGAAATTTAGATTCTAGGGTTTTCTACTCACCTCTTTTGAGAGTTCTATGACCAAAAGAGGAGATGGAATGGAGTTTTGCTCATTGAAGAAAAGAAAAGAAGAAAATTAAATTCTTCTTTTCTTCATTTTCTTTTCTTTTTCCTTTCTTCTCTTTTTCTTTTTCTTCCTTATCTTCTTCTTTCTCTTCTTCTTGCGTTCCTGCTCCAGCAGAAAAGAGGGAGAGAGAGAGTGTAACTAAGAGGGAGAGAGAGAGAGAGAGAACATTTAATTCTCTGCAGGGGTGGTTGGGGGAAAAAGCAAATTTACTAAAATGCCCCCAGCTTACCCATTTTCTCTAAATTGCCCTCCAATTCTGCAGTTTTCACCCTGCAGTGAGCAATTTCGGGTACATCGAGCGAGGCACGCGACAGGGGCAAGGGCCCAGCAGAGTAGCGACCTAGCAGTCTAGAGTCGCCAGCACCATTTTGGAGTTTTTTATTTCTTGAGCGAAACTTGTATGTGAGGAACGATGTAAACTTTAATGTTTTAAGTTTCATTTGGAAAAAAAAAAAGTTGTAATTTTTATATAGTAGTTGTATGTTAAAGAGAGTTGTAACATAAGTAAAGTTTTATTTTTTTCGCTCAAGTATTGTACTTTCATTTTCTTCTAACTATTCGTTTGGATGAATGGAAGTTTTTAAATTCATAGTTTAGTACTCTGATTGATTTCTCTTCCGCTACACTAAACTGTGATGGTTGGAATAAACCGTTCCTTTCGGGTCTTGAAAGGTCATGCCCGATTGGCGGGTCTGTTAGCGCGCCCGAACTGTCCAAACTGGCGGGCTCGGGGCGTGACAAATGTGACACCCCCGGAATTTGAATTAGTCCTCTATATAAATGATATAATAGGACTAAATCTCTAACCCGGCTATAGCATTTTGGATGGTAGCAAGATCCAAGAGGAACATGAGAGTTAAGCGTGCTAGAGCTAGAGTAGTTCTAGGATGGGTGATGTCACGCCCCGGGGTCGAAACTGCGACCCGGGCTCGCTAACAGATCCGCCATCTGTACGGAAACTGCCGTACAGACGAAGCGTCTAGCCTGCAAAAGACAAAACTACAGCTACACAGATATCAGAGCGGATAAAAAGCTGTACTATAAATTTTTTTCTCAACTACAAGTTGCTACAACTCATAGCCTATCTCCCAAAATCAGCTGATACAAATAGAAGTCCACCTATACAACATCTACGAATCCAAAAAGGGAGATAGCTAACAAGAACATAACCCACTCCCACAATCCGGGATGGTACATCTACCTCTCTCTAAAGTAACAATGCTGGTAGGGAACTATCACGCGACTCCCTGTCCTCGGTCCGTCCAGTCAAGCACAGCAGGAACGGAAGAAAGCCTCAGCAACCTGTCACCGACAGAGGGTGTGAGAACTACATCCTACAGTAGTTCTCAGTGGGTACCGTCTCCAAGAACCACGGTCTGCCCACAAAGTCTACCAGAGGCATAAGATAGAGAAAAGACTGATAATAAGATAAATAAGCTGGAAAAGAATCTACAGCTATCATGCCTCTATCTACTATGCTCAATAAGAAGAGACTATGGATGATGGAATGCAGTCACTCACTGCTGACAATATGTCACAAGTACTAAGCCCAAGACGCTCTACTATGACACATGCTACGCCATCACTCCCTCAGTATATCTCGAATCTCAGCGACTGCCCACCCGGGTCCAGTCGACTGCCCACCCGGGTCCAGTCGAGTCAAGCCTGCGCCCCCTGGTGTATCAACCAGGGTGTCCCAACGGACAAACTCAATATCTCACACAGTGACCCCATGGTAGCACGGCCAGGGGTATCAAGCGACCACTAGTATATGAACTAGGCGCATCATCGCAGCCTCGTCAGGCTCGGTATCATCATCGCAGCCTCATCAGGCTCGGAATCATCAACGCACCCGGGGCGTGGTTCGAGGGGTGCGACCCCACCGAACTCAAGTATCTCATCAGTATCACTGTCTCACAAGTGGCTCCTGCAGGCTGTGGTCCTCGATCAAACAGATCGGTATCTCGATGCTCAAAGCACAAACTCAGTCGGAGAACCCTCCACGACTCAATCTCACAACACAGACCCACTCAACGAAGGTACTACACAGCTGGGACCACCGTCTCACCCACGGCTCCCACAACACAACTCCACTGAACTCAACACTCAACTCATGGCCGGAGCTACTCCACGGCCAGATCTACGAAGGGTCCGAAACCCAGGGAGACTAACAACTACGTCCCCAAGAGAGAAAGCAGCCCTTAGAACCCAGATCACTCGAATCCGCTCGGGTGGATAAGTTTATAAGAAACCATGTCATTTATTTCGGAAAATCATTCGATCTGAGAGAAAGCCATATTTATAATGATTTTTAGTCTTTTTTAGGAAAACCCTTTGAAATCAAGTTTTATGCCCAAGCCTCGAAGAGCTGATGCCTTCGTCCCAACGGACGAGAACAGACTCGGACAACCTTGCGAGGCTTGGAAGAAACATTGGCTGACTAAAATCATGTATTTATCCAAAAAGGTTCTGGGTTCAAGGTCCCGCTAACACACGTGCACCACGACCCCAACCTGGTGGTGACGAGAAGAACAGTGGAAAGGAAAAACCCCCGGGACCACCGTTTATCTGAAACGGCTCCCCAAAATGCTAACACTGGCCTAACCCAGCCACCAGACCCCACTCGGCCCCCCGGGCCCGAGTGCAACACCCGTCCCACAACACTCTGACCACTCGGCCCACTACCCGGGCGAGGAAACTCTAAGTCCCGAAGGATATGAAAAGTGCGGGATGTCTAAAGCAAAAGGAACCTAGCCCAAATTAAGGTTCACAAATGGTCTGGTCAAAATCATGCACATATGACGGGGGTGTTAGTTAAGTTCCAAGAAAAATACTTAAACTAGCATGCAATCCTATCACAATAGAATTAGAAGGAAGTCCGTAGACTTGGAGAGAAAACCAACCCACCTCAGAAAGCCACCAATTGCTCGTCGACACTTGCAATTGGCTCAGCGGGCTTACCTGGCCTCCAAGGGGTCCGCACGCAACACGAAGCCCGATGCCAGAATCCGCCCGCGAAACGGAGCACGCAGCGACCAACCACACGACCGCGCGCCCCGCGGAACAAAAACCGTACCGCACGCTGCCAGAAGCGAAGAAATCGCAAAATCAATCCACACAGTCAAAACCGAGCATCCGACGGCGAAAAACAGCTTCCGTCGGCGAAAACAGCCTCCGTCAGCGAAAACCAGCGCCCGACGGCGAAAAACAGCTTCCGTCGGCGAAAAACAGCCTCCGTCAGCGAAAACCAGCGCCCGACGGCGAAAAACAGCACGCGGCGGCGAAAACAGCTCCGTCGGTGAAAAAAAACAGCGCCCGACGGCGAAAAACAGCACGCGGCGGCGAAAAACAGCTCCGTCGGCGAAAAACAGCGCCCGACGGCGAAAAACAGCACGCGGCGGCGAAAAACAGCTCCGTCGGCGAAAACCAGCGCCCGACGGCGAAAAACAGCACGCGGCGGCGAAAAACAGCTCCGTCGGCGAAAAACAGCGCCCGATGGCGAAAAACAGCTCCGTCGGCGAAAAACAGCGCCCGACGGCGAAAAACCGCTCAAAAATCAGCTTTGCGAAAATCCTGCGAAAACCGCTCGCGAAAAACTGCCAGAAATCTGCTCGACGGCGAAAAAGCAGCAGCCGACGGCGAAAAACAGCGGCCGACGGCGACCCACGGGCTCCGACGGCGAAAACACGGCGCCGGCACGCAAACCGAGGAGTCGCCCGCCGTCCGGGAGCACGCCGCGCGGCGAAAACCCAGCCGCGCGACGAGGGAGGCCCACCGCGCGGCACCAAGCCGAACCGCGCGGCGCAGGGCCTGCTGCGCGACGCTGGAGCGCGTCGCGCAGTGCCCCAGCGGCGCTGCGCGCGGCGCCCAGCGGCGCTGCGCGTGGCCGCGCGCAGCCCGCCGCGCGCGCGCGGCGGCTGCGCGCAGCCCGCGCGCCCGCGCAGGCCCGCGCACGCCTGCGCGCGGCCCGCGCGGCCCGCGCAGGCCCGCGCGCGGCCCTGCCGCGCGCGGCCATGCCGCGCGCACCTGCGCGCGGCCAAGCGGTGCCGCGCGCACCTGCGCGCGGCACTGCCGCGCGCGCCCCTGCGCGCGGCCATGCCTCGCGCACCTGCGCGCGGCCAAGCGGTGCCGCGCGCACCCGCGCGCGGCACTGCCGCGCGCCGCCCGCGCGCGGCCATGCCGCGCGCACCTGCGCGCGGCCAAGCGGTGCCGCGCGCACCTGCGCGCGGCCCTGCCGCGCGCGCGCGCGCGTGGCCAGGCAGCGCCGCGCGCACCTGCGCGCGGCCCTGCCGCGCGCTCCTGCGCGCGGCCAGGCAGCGCCGCGTGCAGCACTTTGCTGCACGCGGCGCCGCGCCCAGCGGCACCTCGCCGCAGGGTGCTGCCAAAAGCAGCACCCTGGCGCCGCGCGTGCGCCGTTGCGCGCGCGCGCGGCCGCCGGCGACGGCGAAACCCAGAATTTCCCAAAAAATCTCCAATAATCCGAAAAATCCCAAAAAATCCGATTTTGCCAAATAAAAAACCAATTAAAGTCCCAAAGCTCAAAAAAACTGCATAAACCTCAAAAAATCCCAAAAATCAGAATTTTACTTACCTCGTTGCCGCTCGCCGCACGCCCACGAGCTTCGCACGGCCTCCAACGACGAGTCCAAAAATCCAAGAAGCTCCAATCCCTTTTCTTTCTTCTTCTTCTTCTTCCTTCTCCTCTCTTTTCTTTTCCTTTCTTTCTTTCTCTCTTTCTTTCTTTCTTTTTCCTGCTGCAGAGGGTGGGTGGCTGGTGCTTTTATAAAGCAAAAGCTTTATTAATTAAATCCACTAATTAATTAATTCCAATAATTCCAACTCCAACTCACTTTTTGCCTTCGGGCTCTCCGCCGCTGCCCGGAACCTCCCGAACTCCGCTGTAAATCGAAAATACACGCGCTCACAGCTTTTTCTCTCCAAAAAGCTCATCCGTTGAGGCGGGGTGCTCAAATCACTTACCGGCTCCAAAATTGCCAGTTCCAACTCACTTTTTGCCTCCGGGTCCTCCGCGTCAGTCCGGAACCTCCCGAACCTTGCAGTAAATCAAAAGTACACATGTCCACAGCTTTTTCTCCTCAAAAAACTTATCCGTTGAGTCGGGGTGCTCAAATCAATTACCGGCTCCAAAATTGCCAGTTCCGACTCACTTTTTGACTCCGGGCCCTCCGCGTCAGTCCGGAACCTCCCGAACCTCGCTGTAAATCAAAAGTACACGTGTCCACAGCTTTTTCTCTTCAAAAAGCTCGTCCGTTGAGTCGGGGTGCTCAAATCAATTACCGGCTCCAAAATTGCCAGTTCCGACTCACTTTTTGCCTCCGGGCCCTCCGCGTCAGTCCGGAACCTCCCGAACTTCGCTGTAATCTGAAAGTACACCTGTTCCAAGTGTTCCTGAATTTCCGGCGCTCCACGGTGAAGTCGGAAATTTCCAATCTCATCCCCAATCGGCCTACAAAGCCCGGAAAAACCCCGAATCGAGCTGGAGCTTCCGCGTTGATCCGAATCAACTCGGCATCAACAGTAACCTCAAATGCAACATGCCCAAGGCAACTCTCTGCTCCAAGCCATCTGTGTGGTCGGCGCGCTATCCAAAGTCCCGGTACTCTACAGGTGACCCCCTGGGAAGTGGGGCGTCACAGTTGGTATCAGAGACATTCACCAGCCGGAAATGTGAGATGAGTCTCGGATGAGCCAGGGTTATATAGCGGGTAGAGCGAGGCTCCCCGGCTAATGACCGTTGTGAGTGGAGTGCAGCTCCTCACAAGGTCGACTAAGGCTAGCGAGACGAGTCTCACATCGCCTGGTGCTTGTGAGTGTGCTTGAGCCTGACGTGGACGTCAGGGCTTAAAGGGGGGAAGAATGTGACACCCCCGGAATTTGGATTAGTCCTCTATATAAATGATATAATAGGACTAAATCTCTAACCCGGCTATAGCATTTTGGATGGTAGCAAGATCCAAGAGGAACATGAGAGTTAAGCGTGCTAGAGCTAGAGTAGTTCTAGGATGGGTGACCCCCTGGGAAGTGGGGCGTCACAGACCTATGCGATCAACTACAAGGAGCAACGACATTCCCAAAGATTGATCTGCGGTCCGGCTATCACCAGCCTAGAGTCCGGGGTGATGACATACTAAAAACAGACCTGCGAGCTCGGAATAGTCAACATGAGTTTACAGTTATACCGTTTAGACTCGTTAACGCACCAGCGGTGCTCATGGGCATGATGAATAGGATACTCAAGCCCTTCTTAGACCAGCCGGTAATGGTCTTATAGTTGACGTTCCGATCTACTCTCACACAAACAAGAGGTATGGGGAGCACTCGCGAGTAATCCCCTAGACCCTCCGGGATCAGAAATCATATGCCAAAACTTATAAAGTGTGAGTTATGGCTTCGCGAGGTGGACTTTTTGGGGCATATCGTTTCGGCGTCTAGAATTGCAGTGGATCCGGGGAGAATTGAGTTAGCGACCAACTGGGCTCGGCCAACAACGGTGACGGAAATCCGAAGCTCCTTAGGACGGGCAGGCTACTACAGACGCTTCGTGGGAGACCACTTCCCTAAATCGACTAACCCAAGAGGGGAGAGATTCGTCTGGACGGCCTAGTGCCAAAAAGAGCTTCGAAGAACTTAAAGACAGACGCACACAGACGCCAGTGTTCACACAGCCGAAGCCCGTAAAGGACTATAAGATCTAGTTTGACGAATCTCCAAGAGGATCTTCGGAGACCAAACGACGGACACGTAACTACAATTGGTGCGAGACAGAATGTCCTCGGAGCAAGGCGGAATTTTTACGAGTGACTCAGATGATGTAATAAGGTTCCGGGGACGAATTTGTGTACCCGATAAGCTAGAAATGAGGGAAGAAAATCTAGCAAAAGTATATCATACCTCCTACACCGCGCATCCCGGAGGTACAAAGAGGTGCAAGGATCTGTGGCAGACCTTCTGGTAGCCCAAATTAAATAGCGAAGTGACACAATTTGTGACGCAGTACTGGGGGTGCCGACAGGTGAAAGCGAAACATCAGCGACCGGCGGGGGAAACAGACGCTTCGGCTTACGAGGGAAGTAGTAGCAGGAAAGACCCCTTACGAAGAGTAATGCTGGTCTCGACCCCAGAAGAACCCTTAGAAGTAAATACTTTGTACTTTCCTGCCCAATAAGGATGTGAAGACTTAGTTGTCTTATGTGTTGGCTATTTAGTTAAGGGTTAAATAGGTCCAACTTCCTGTCTCGTGACAATAGACCCAAGGGACTCCCAAGTTGAGTTGGTTGAGTGGGGCTGCGGTTCACAATAGACCCAACGTCCAGGTGGGATTGAATCAGGCCAAGATCCGTGGCGTTGTAACAGTACGCCTTAAGTAAATTGGTTGCGCATTCCTAATAGTTCGAGCTTTTGGGATTGTTGGTTGGCGTCAATGACCCGATATTCGGGATTTTGGAGCGCGTAGGCCCGGTGACATACCGGATGGCTTTACAGCCAAACCTCGATGCGGAGGCTGGCACGGGAGGAAAAGAAACTTCGCAACCGGACAATCCCTTACGTAAAGGTGTAATGGAGTAACCATGAGGAGCGCGAGGCGACTTGGGGACTTAAGATGAAAATGAAAGAATGTTTCCCAGAATAGTTTAGCGAGGGTTGAGTTTAAGTTTCGAGGACGAAACTTCTTATAAAGTGTGAGTGGTGTAATGACACGACTTTTCCTGTGATTTTTACCCTCCTGTTAATAAAGTTTTTATTTTAGTGGATCGAAATTATTGAGTTTCTGTAAGTCGGTCGGTGTGTTGCATGAGTATTTTTCTGTGAAAGAGCACGAAAAATGATGACCGACGGTGCAATCGGATCTGAAATCCGACTTAGGGATCTCCCGAAACAGGGTTTTAAGTGTCGCGGTGACTTAACGTGCATCGGAACCCGTACAAAATATCATGCACGCTTTCCGAGGAAAAGGTGGGTTTATCTAGTGTGATTAATTAATTAAAGAATTAGTTATTCGGTTACAGATATTAAAAGGTGGATTATCACGTAGGATTAATTAATTAAAGAATTAATTAATGGGTGACAGAAATTAAAAGGCGGATTTAATTGTACGTACGAAAGGAAAAATCCCACTTTTTCGCAAAAATAGAAACCCTAGCCGGAGAGAACGCAGAAGAAAAAGAGAAGGAAAAGATGAATTTCAACCGGAGGAGAAAAGAAGGAAAGAAGGAGAAAGCGGAGGGACCCGATCGCCCCGATTGACGTGCCGGAGACCGGAGAACGAGACGCCATCATCTACGGGGAGCGGATCCGGATCCCGAATGCCGCGAGGGACAAGATCGATTCTTTATTTCCGATAGATCAAGGTTAGCGGACGTTATTTCTTTTGGTCGGATTAATCGGGGGTTTTTCGTGTTCTTTTAAGGTCAACCTTTTCGGTACATTGATCACGGGTTTTTGATTTTTGGGTTTTTGATCAATGTTTTGTCCTTGTTCTTGATCCGATTGATCGGTGGTCTTTAATCGGTCTTTTGATCGGGATTTCGGTCGATGTTTTGTTGTTCGTCGATAAATGGGTTAGTTGTTAGATTTACCGCGGTTTGGTTCGGGGGTTTTTGTGGGTGTTTCGTCGGAGCATAGGGAGTTAACGGGAGGCCGCCGCCGCCGCCGTTGTTAGACGGGAGGCCGCCGCCGTTGTTAGACGGGAGGTCGCCGCTGCCGTTACCATGTTCGCGGGGTCGCCGCCGGAGTCGCACGGGAGCGAAAACGGAGAAGAAACCGCGAAACGGGAGCGAAAACGGAGAAGAAAACCGAAAAAGGGGGCATTACTGTTCACGCCGTACGGTTTTCTCCACCGCGATCCACGGGCCACAGCGTGCACCTTGCGCACGCCCCGCAGCAAGAAAGCGCGGACCCGGCGCACGATTCCGTGCGCCGGCCCGGCCCGCTCAGGCGCGGTGCACGCTACAGCGTGCACCCGGTGCGCGCCGCAGCTCCTTGCGGCCGTAAGCCCGGTGCACGCCTCGGTCGTGCACCGGCCCGGCCCTACTTCCCTGGTGCACGCCTCCTGGCTGAGCCGAGTCTGTGCCGCCGCCTCCACTGTGCGGTGAGCCTGGTCCACACCTCGGCCGTGCACCATCCGTCAGCCGGAAGTTCGGTAGCTCCGTTTTGGCCCGTTTTTCCACCGTTTTGAGCGCCGTTGGGATCACGATTTCCGCGGTTTTCTTGGCATGGCTACTTTGGATCTTTTTGGTCACCGTTTCGCCATGTCGGGTGCTAGTTTCGCCGACGCTCCGTGCCTCGACGAAATCGTCGGTGTCGCGCCGTCGGGTCTCTTCCTTATCATTTTCGCCGTCGGGGTCTTCTTGGTTTAACCGTTGACGTCCCGAGTCGGCTACCGGTTGAGAATTGGGTTTGGTCGGTTTTCTGTTAGCAATTTTGGCTTCCGACGGAGTCGCGATGAAATAGTCGCGATCCGGTTGTTGTTAGCCATAGATTTTACCGGTTTGATCTGAGTTCTCGGTTTTACTTGACGGTTTTGACTTATTGGGTTTTTGATTGACGTCGCGGTCCTCTAGGCACAGTAGTTTCGGTTTTCGTGGGTTTATTGTTTCAGTGGTTGGGACCACTGATTTTACCTGATTAGGGTAAGGTGTTAATTTGTGCTGTTGGATATTTTAGTAGGCCGCGAGGAGTTCTGATTTGCTTAGGAGGGTCGCGGGCGCGGTCAGTTATCTTCATTCCAGGTGGGTTCTTATGCAACAAGTGCTGTAAGTGCATTGTGTGCAGTATATCGTCTAAAAGCTCGTACTAATCTGTTTAATAAAGTAGATGAGGTGTTTTCCAGTGAATTAACCTTTCGCATTATTATGTGTAGTTCTCTTGTTGATATTTGTGGCGACCAAGTGTTGCGGTGCTTAATTTACGCCGACTTCGGCAAACGAGTTTTGTATGCTACACGTACACAGGCGGATTGGCCTCCGCATGGGTGTACTTTTCCGGAGGAGTGGTCAGAATGACCCGTGTGCCCCACGTGTGTAGGGTGGGGACCTCTTCACGATAGCTAAACATGTCGCTCACGCATCGTGAATGGGTAAAATGCATCGCAAGTGTCGCGTGGGGAGATCGTCGACTACCCTGACGTGACGGTGTCATTAAATTAAATAAAGTGGACTCATGACGAAGGATAGCGAAAGTTTCCGGTGCAGAGTATTTCATTTAAAGTTATTGTCCATTAATGTTGTAACATCTACTTTGTTTGTCACTGACTTTACCCACTCCGTGACAGGTTCAATTAGGTATGTTCATCGGGACGATGGTGAGGCAACGCAGTCATAACTATTGGCCGTATGAGGCCTTATATCAGAACTTTTAGTTTGGTTATCTCTATTCGCTATTCTCTATTCTCTCTCTCTCTAGTTTAATTTGTGTGGATGTGGATCATGCTGGATGGTTGGTTAGTTGTTTGATATCACAATAGATTTTAAATTATTGTTCTCAATCTTTGCGGCCGTTTTACGATATAAAAAGGGGTTTCGAAAATGTCTTTCAAAAATCAAGTGTCGTGTGGGCACTACTTTGAAAACCTGTGGTTTTATCCTTTCAAAACGATGTAGCCGCCTTACTGTGAATATGTAGACGTTTTAAAGGAATGGGTGTCGAGTGGACACCGTTTGCAACTTGTAGAATCTTCTTAATGTGATTGAATGTTTTTACACTCTTGTACGGGTTGACTGTGACTGTGTGGTTAAAGATTTTATGAAGAATGATGTTATTGTCGTTGTTGTAATCGTGACGCCGTGCATATACAAAGGAGACTCTGTCCGATTGAAGAGTGGATTTGTATATGTGGCGGGTCTCACACGCACTGGGGGAGGTCGATACTTATTCATAGAGAAAAAAATATATATACGCTTTTTCCGCTTATCTTTACCTAAAAACCCCCGGGGCGTGACACGCACACACTATGCCTGCCAAATCGGGTATGCCGGCCAATGTATAACACCGATAGGGGATAGGAGTCTCAAGGACTCAAAGTCTGAGTAACAAGTATCATAGTATAATAAGTCAGCAGGACTGGATCATGACTCTGATCAAAGTGGGAAAGCCCAACCACTAAAGAAAGCCTCGGTCCTCAACCATATGCAAAAGTACTCAAATAGTGGGAAACTCTGTCCACTAGAGAAATCAGATACCCAATCTGGTGCATAAATAAATATCCGGTTAACTGCCCAATATCCGCGGTTGCCGCAATACCCTGCCGTCTATAATCAAGTCCTATAACCGACCTCCGGTCAACCGCCCAAAGTCCGCCGTCACCGCAAACCCTGCCAACCGCAATCCAACACAACCCGTCCCTGACACCAATGTCCCGGCTACACTACCCCAGACCCCTGCTTGCACCCGAGCAACACAGACCACTTGACTAACAAAGAAGGAGAAAAGGATAACATGGTTTCTCCTAAGTCAAGTTCCAAAAGTAGTGCAGCAGTAAAAGATGGCCTAACTACATGTCCATGCAAGCATGCTTTGTCCTCAGAAACAATAAAAGTGGGTGAAACATATATTAGTGAAGCATGCTAAAATATTCCTACTATGGTATACCAATCTCACCCAAGTAGGCCATTCCTTGCTTACCTCTCACTCATATCGGTTGTACATCAAATATGCCTGTTATCAGTCATAGAGGGGTGACATCCCCACAAGTGCACTTACATTCACCATAATATAAAAACCTTATACAGCTACCAGATTAAGCCTACCCACCTGAAGTGCTCAATCCAAGGCAAACCTGGGGTCGGCGAAGAGCGTGGCCACTTGCACGCACAATCCTCTGAACCTATATCCACGGTACATGTTGCACCAACCTCGGCTCCTAGCAGTGTTCCAAAAACATTCGCGAACCTTCCTGGGTACCACAAAAGGTCCAAAGTTACACTTCAATTCCCAAAATTAACCACGCATAAACACACTGAAAATTAGTCCCAAAGATACACTTATTTCACCTGCTGAAAGTGCCCAGAAAAATTCAATAAAAATATCTCAGCGATCCTCGCGTCAAGACCTTCGAAACGGGTACCTGCACGCCCAATTCCGAGCCCCGTAGGCCAAGTTACAAATTCCACAATACAGGGCGCTCACAACACACAACCACACATCTGTATTTCCATGCACAGATAAAGGGAGAAAAAATACCTCCGGGCAAGCCTCAGAAAAATCCAATAAAAATACTGCGATAATCCTCGCGTTTAGTAGATGAAAAAAGTGTACAAGCACATCTCCATCCGATGCTCAGTTGCGGAGATAAAAATCCGGCAAGGTGTCACTGTCCAGAAATTCCATCAGAAAATGGGGTCCCAGAAAGTATGGAAAAACTTCTCGAAAAGAGCGAAACTAGGGGAAGAAGAAAATACTAATATCGTAGCTCTGTCTGTCACGGATCCAACGGCGCAAGAATCGCCTGAAACGAAGGTCGGAGTAGGCCGAGGGAGCTCGCGCACCGAAACGCGACGAAGAGGAACACAAATGGACGAGCGTCGCGCCGCACCGTAAAAAAGGAAACCTCGATAAGCGTGCCACCAAAAATCCTAGAAATCCTCCAGAGGATGCGCAACACGTAGGGGAGCAACTTTGCTGCAGACCTCCAGTCGGTTTGAAGATCAGAAACGCGAAAAGAAGGGGAGAAGAAGAAGCTCGGATCCTTAAATAGCCCCAGAAAACAAATCGCGAAATACCGGATGAGTCCCTACTTCCGGGCGCCCAAAATGATTCGGGCTGCTATAGTGTTGGGCCCGGCCCAACACTGTTCAAGCCCGGATCGCCCAGGGATGCCCACGTAGCCCACAAAACAGGAAACAGCCGTGCGAGGCCATCCCCCGCACGACACGTGGCCCTCTGGTGAGCCTAAACGTGCCGCCGCCCGGTCAGCGCGCCAGCCGCGCCCACGGGCGCCCGCAGGCGTGCCGCCTGGCACGTCGCCTGGCGCGCCTGCCAGGCACGGTTCCCGAGGCACCCCCGACTGCACCGTGGTCCCGGTGCAAAGAACCAACCTATCAACGCCCGCCACGTGTCCTGCCCTCGGTGCACGCCGGCCCCGTGGACCGCGCACCTACCCGCGCGCCCGCGTGCCTGCCCACGCGCCTGCCCGCATGCTGTGCGCTGCACGCGCCTGCCCGCCGCCGCGCCTGCGTCCGCGCCGCCGTGCTCCGCCGCTGCCCACCGCCGCCGGCGCCGCCCTCCGCCGCCGGAACAGTTACTCTGCCTCGAAATCCATGTCGGATCATCCGGGCACCGAAAAATACAAGTAGGTAGTCCATTTTCATCGTTTTCGCGCGCTGAATCCAAATTTGCTGTCCGTTTTGCCAAATTCCAACTCTAAAAATTGCCAAAGGCATCCGGAAAGGTGTTCCTTTGTCCAAACTTCGCGCTGAGCCCAATTTTAATATCCATTGCGCGCAAAACCACTTCTAAGCATTCGACGGGGTCATCTGACTACTCTCGTGATCTATTTAACACACCGAGTCCAACACTAGTGTCCAATTGGTGTACAAACGCCACCGACACGCCACATAGGCCTCCAGAAGCTGCTGATCAACCAGTGATCTCGTCGTGGGGATCCAGGTCCTCACTTCTTCCTTCTTTCTCTCTTTCTCTTTTACTCTGTTTTCCTTTCTTTCCTCTGTTACAGGGATGAAGAAGGTGAGGTGAGGTGGCAGGCTTAATTAAGAGGATGGCTTAATTAAAAGGGCTTGGGTGCAAGGCGGCTGGAAAAGAAACTATTACCTTTAATTAATTTTCAAAAAAAAAACCCTCACTTGCAGTCTCTTCTAATTTCACTTCTTAACTCCATAGCAGGTTACAATCAATTAATTAAATTAATTAATTAATCCTTCAATTGCCAACTCCAACTCACTTTTTGCCTTCGGGGCCTCCGCATCAGTCCGAAACCTCCCGAACTCCGCTGTAATCTGAAAATACACATGTCCCAAGCTTTTCCTAATTTTTCTGTGCACAACTATGGACTCGATGCTCTAACAAAACCAGTACACTACCGGCGCTCAATGCTGTAGGTTTTTAATTATAGGATCCACAAAAATCTAAATAGGTACTATCAAACACCTAGAGGGGGTTGAATAGGTGTAATATACAAAAAACCAATCTCAGTGCAAAATAAAAACCAATGCGGAAAATAAAAACAGCACACCGAGATTTACGTGGAAACTCCAATTCAGGAGAAAAACCACGGGACCAACACGCAATAACAATCCACTAAGAAAAGAAGAATAACAAGGTGATTACCGACTCCACGGACTCAAACCCCTCCTTCAAGTTCTTCGGATCTTGCGCTCACCGACTGCACGTCCACTGCACACGTTCGAATCCACAAACGCCACTCGAATCCACGAGCAACACGTTTCGAATCCACGAAACGCCTGCAACACATCGAATCCACAATGCCGATTTTGGGAAATCATTGTTTTTCTTGGTGATGATAATCCGACGAATACTTAGATCAAGGATAGATCAGAAAACACCATCTAAGTATTCATCAATTTGATTATACAAGAATTAGGAGTTTGGAAACCCTAGAATCAAATTGATCAATATAGACGAAGAAACATGAATTAATCGTGTTTTCCTTTCTTCTCTATATTTGTGGATTTTTCTATTATTTTTCCCGATTGATTTTTCGATTAATTCTCGGGTACCCTAAAAGATGAATTTAGGGTGTATTTATAGGTTAGAAACCTTTGGAAAGAGATAAGAATCAAAAACTGACTTACCAAAAATTTTTCCGCACGACAATCTGGACTGGATTTGGCTGATCCGGACTGTCGTCTTTTTTCAGCAATTTTCTTAAAAAAATAGTTCGGGGTCCGGACTGGAATTCCGCATGAACTAAACTATGTTCGGGGTCCGGACTGGATTGGTCTGATCCGGATCCTGAACATCCAATTTATCCAGTTTTTTATTTTTAAGCAATGAAAACTTATTCAAGTGTTTCTAAACTACACAAATGTATTCGGATCACCAAAATTATTTAGTTAAACGTACCTGATCATTCCGAATCCATTCTTCTTAAGATTGGTGTAATTGATCCACAATTCTTCATCTTCAATCTTCAAGTCTCAAAACACTGAGTGTCAACTTGAGCTCTTGTTGAATCTTCTCTGAGTCTTCGATTGTTGTTTGACAATTTGATCACTTCAAGACTCCGACTCAACTCACGAAATATGCCAACACAAAAAGCCGTAACAATCTCCCACTTTGGCAATTTCGTGACAAAACCCAAAAGTACATAAAACGCTCAAGTCACTCATCTTAAACCAAAAAATCGAAACTCAATGTCATCACCAAAACATTGACTTTCTTTGCGTGAAAGATCCAATAAATAAAAATACATTTGAACCAGTCCTAGAACAAACTCTATGACTTAGGACTTGGAGTCTTAAAGTGATGTAAATCCTGCAAAACAAAACTCCAAACAAAATCAAACGTTAGTCGTTAGAAATTAAATGTAAATCCTACATTTGATTCGTCCTTTTGGTTCTTTATGTTTTTCGGCTCCTTTTTCATTATCTCCCCCTATCTTGAATCATCTCCCTCTATCTCGATCATTTCTCTTCTCCGTCATTTCTCTTCTCCCCCTTTTTGTCACAAATTGTCAAACAGTGAACATACTAGACAAAAGAAAATCACTAACAGCATTAATTCATAGAGATAGAGAGATAAAAGCTTAGTTCCGGTATATAACAAAAACGCAGATTGCGTACCGGTACTCAAGAGCAAAAATTACAAAAATTCTTGAAACAAATCCAAAATTTGAAATCTTTCAAATACCGATTTGCGTGCCATCAAGAAAACAATTTAAGTGAAAACAATTTAAGTGCTTGAAAATTGTGAGATTACACAGATGTCATTCAATCCAATTAATTTTACAAAAATTAAAAAGATTTACTCCGAAATCATGAAAAACAAAGATAAAACATTATAAACCGTTTTTCATATTATATACGTCAAACACAAGTCATCAAAAATAATCTAGAGATCCAAATTCTATCAAGATATAAAAGATTATCAAAAATGACTTACAGAGATTTCCAAATGACATCAATTTGATCAATACCCTTTCTGTAGAGTACCGGGTCTTTGGATAGCGCGCCGACCACACAGATGGCTTGGAGCAGAGAGTTGCCTTGGGCATGTTGCATCTGAGTTTACAGTTGATGCCGGGTTGATTCGGATCAACGCGGAAGCTCCAGCTCGATTCGGGGTTTTTCCGGGCTTTGTAGGCCGATTGAGGATGAGATTGGGAATTTCCGACTTCACCGTGGAGTGCTGGAAATTCAGGAACACTTGGAACAGGTGTACCTTCAGATTACAGCGAGGTTCGGGAGGTTCCGGACTGACGCGGAGGATCCGGAGGTAAAAAGTGAGTCGGAACTGGCAATTTTGGAGCCGGTAATTGATTTGAGCACCCCGACTCAACGGACGAGCTTTTTGAAGAGAAAAAGCTGTGGAAACGTGTACTTTTTATTTACAGCGAGGTTCGGGAGGTTCCGGACTGACGCGGAGGACCCGGAGGCAAAAAGTGAGTCGGAACTGGCAATTTTGGAGCCGGTATTTGATTTGAGCACCCCGACTCAACGGATGAGCTTTTTGAAGAGAAAAAGCTGTGAGCGCGTGTACTTTTGATTTACAGCGGAGTTCGGGAGGTTCCGGGTAGCGGCGGAGAGCCCGAAGGCAAAAAGTGAGTTGGAGTTGGATTTTTGGAATTAGTTAATTAGTTAATTAATTTAATAAAGCTTTTGCTTTATTTAAGGGCTCCAACCCCTCCCTCTGCAGCAGAGAAAGAAAGAAAAGGAAGAAAGAAAGAAAGGAAAAGAAAAGAGAGGAAAAGGAAGAAGAAGAAGAGGAAGAAAAGGGGTTTTGAGGTGATCTTGGATTTTTGGACTCGCCGTTGGAGGCCGCGTGGAGCTCGTGGGCGTGCGGCGAGCGTCGTCGAGGTAAGCAATTTCAGTTTTTTTGAGGTTTCTCGGGTTTTGGAGAGCTTTTGGATTTTTGTTGGATTTTTTTTAAAGAGCAATTTGGATTTTTGGATCGGTCGGATTTTTCGGGATTTTTTCTTCTTCTTGGTTGATTTTTCCGTCGCCGGCGGCCGCGCGCGCGCGCAACGGCGCACGCGCGGCGCCAGGGTGCTGCTGTTGGCAGCACCCTGCGGCGACGTGCCGCTGGGCGCGGCGCCGCGTGCAGCAAACTGCTGCACGCGGCGCTGTCGGGCCGCGCGCAGGCGCGCGCGGCAGGGCCTGCCTGGCCGCACGCAGGCGGGCGCGGAAGGGCCGCGCGCAGGCGCGCGCGGCACTGCCTGGCCGCGCGGCAGGGCCGCGCCCGGGCCTGCGCGGGCGCGCGGGTGCGCGCGGCCGCGCGCAGCGCTGCGGGCTGCGCGCGGGCCCGCGCGCAGCGCCGCAGGGCGCTGCGCGCAGCTCCGCTGGGCGCTGCGCGGCGCGCTCCGGCACCGCGCAGCAGGTCGCTGCGCGGCGCTGCATGGTTTGGCGCCGTGCGGCGGGCCTCCCTCGTCGCGCGGCTGGGTTTTCGCCGCTCGGCGTGCTCCCGGTCGGCGGGCGACTCCTCGGTTTGCGGGCCGGCGCCGTGTTTTCGCCGTCGGAGCCCGTTGGTCGCCGTCGGCCGATGTTTTCGCCGTCGGCCGCGGTGTTCGCCGTCGGCTGCTGCTTTTCGCCGTCAAGCAGATTTTGAGCAGTTTTCGCGAGCGGGTTGCGAGCAGTTTTCGCGCGGGCTTTCGCGCAGGTTTTCGCTGTTTTTCGCAAGCCGTTTCTCGCTGTTTTTGCGAGCAGTTTCGCAAGCGGTTCCGCGTGCAGTTTTCGCTGTTTTCCGCTGTTTTTCGCGAGCGGTTTTCGCAGGTTTTTCACGAACTGTTTCGCTAGCAGATTTTGCGCTGTTTTTCGCCGTCGGGCGCTGATTTTCGCCGACGGAGCAGTTTTTCGCCGCCGCGTGCTGTTTTTCGCCGTCGGGCGCTGATTTTCGCCGACGGAGCAGTTTTTCGCCGCCGCGTGCTGTTTTTCGCCGTCGGGCGCTGATTTTAGCCGACGGAGCAGTTTTTCGCCGCCGCGTGCTGTTTTTCGCCGTCGGGCGCTGGTTTTCGCTGACGGAGGCTGTTTTCGCCGACGGAGGCTGTTTTCGCCGACGGAGGCTATTTTTCGCCGTCGGATGCTCGGTTTTGACCGTTTTGATTGATTTTGCGATTTCTTCGCTCCTGGCAGCTTGCAGTGCTGGTTTTAGCTTCCGCCGGGGGCGGTTGTTGGTTTTTCCATCGCGTGGACCCGACGGCTTGTTTCGGGATATCCGCGGAGCGCGCGGTTGTGTGGTTGGTCGCAGTGTGCTCCGTTTTGCGTGCGGACCTCATGGAGGCAAGGTAAGTCCCGCTGAGCCCAATTGCAAGTGTCGACAAGCAATTGGTGGCATTCTGAGGTGGGTTGGCTTTTCTCTCCAAGTCTACGGACATCCTTCTACTTCTATTGTGATAGGATTGCATGCTAGTTTAAGTATTTTCTTGGAACTTAACTAGCACCCCCGTCATATGTGCATGTGTTTGACCAGACCAATAGAGAACCTTAATCTGGGCTAGGTTCTTTTATGTTTTAGACATCCCACAGTGCATATCCTTCAGGACATAGTGTTCCTCGCCCGGGTAGTGGGCTGAGTGGTCAGAGTGTTGTGGGACGGGTGTTGCACTCGGGCCGGGGGGCCGAGTGGGGTCTAGTGGCTGGGTTAGGCCAGTGTTAGTGTGTGGGGAACCGTTTCAGAAAAACGGTGGACCCGGGGTTTTACTTTCCGCTGTTCTTCGCGTCACCACCGTGTTGTGATCGTGGTGCACTTGTGTTAGCAGGACCTTGAACCCAGAACCTTTTTGGACGAACACATGATTTTAGTCAGCCAATGTTTCTTCCAAGCCTCGCAAGGTCGCCTGAGTCTGTTCTTGTTTGATAGGACGAGGGCATTAGCTCTTCGAGGCTTGGGCATTAAACTTGATTTCAAAGGGTTTTCTTAAAAAGACTAAAAATCATTAAAAGATGGATTTCTATCAGATTGAATGGTTTTCTTAAATAAATGACATGGTTTCTTATAAACTTATCCACCCGAGCGGATTCGAGTGATCTGGGTTCTAAGGGCTGTTCTCTTTCTTGGGGACGTAGGTGTTAGTCTCCTGGGGTTTCGGACCCTTCGTAGATCTGGCTGTGGAGCTTCTCCGGCCGTGAGTTGTGTGTTGAGTTGAGTGGGGTGTTCTTGTGGGAGCCGTTGGGAGAGACGGTGGTCCCAGCTGTGTGGTACTTTCGTTGAGCGGGTCAGTGTTGTGAGATTGAGTCGTGGTGGGTTCTCCGACTGAGTTGTGCTTTGAGCATCGAGATACCGATCTGTTTGATCGAGGACTATAGCCTGCAGGAGCCACTTGTGAGACAGTGTTACTGATGAGATACTTGAGTTCGGTGGGGTCGCACCCCTCGAGCTACGCCCCGGGTGCGTTGATGATTCCGAGCCTGATGAGGCTGCGATGATGATACCGAGCCTGACGAGGCTACGATGATGCGCCTAGTTCATATACTAGAGGTCGCTTGATACCCCTGGCCGAGCTACCATGGGGTCACTGTGTGAGATATCGAGTTTGTCCGATTGGACACCCTGGTTGATACACCAGGGGGCGCAGGCTTGACTTGACTGGACCCTGTGGGGCAGTCGTTGAGATTTGGGATACACTGGGAGAGTGTTGGCATAGCATGTGTCACAGTAGAGCGTCTTGGGCTTAGTACTTGTGACATATTGTCAGCAGTGAGTGGCTGCGTACCAACATCCATAGTCTCTTCCTTTTGAGCATAGTAGATAGAGGCATGATAGCTGTAGATTCTTTTCCAGCTTATTTACATTATCACAGTCTTTTCTGTTATCTTTCCTCTAGTAGACTTAGTGGGCAGGCCGTGGTTCTTGGAGACGGTACCCACTGAGAACTACTGTAGGATGTAGTTCTCACACCCTCTGTCGGTGACAGGTTGCTGAGGCTTTCTTCCGTTCCTGCTGGGCTTGACTGGACGGACCGAGGACAGGGAGTCGCGTGATAGTTCCCTACAAGCATTGTTACTTTAGAGAGAGGTAGATGTACCGTCCCGGATTGTGGGAGTTGGTTATGTTTCCTGTTAGCTATCTCCCATTTGGATTTGTAGATGTTGTATAGGTGGACTTCTATTTGTATCATCTGATTTTGGGAGATAGGCTATGTGTTGTTGCAACCTTTTAGTTGTGAAATTTTATAGTACAGCTTTTTATCCGCTCTGATATCTGTGTAGCTGTAGTTTTGTCTTTTGCAGGCTAGACGCTTCGTCTGTACGGCAGTTTCCGTACAGATGGCGGATCTGTTAGCGAGTCCGGGTCGCAGTTTCGACCCCGGGGCGTGACAGATTAGAGTGGTATCAGAGCCTAGGATGTAGGTCATTGAGGACTTAGAAACCCTAGGCTTGTGGTTGGATATTAGGATGACTACGTGAGAGTCGTGACTTTTAGCGAGAGTCCAGATTGAGTTTTTACCTCTCCCTCGGGTTGGGATGAGTGATTTGATATGTTATTCTCTCAAACTGATTATGTTGGCTGCAGACAACATAATACTTTAGGAAGGATAACAAATTTTAGACTCTCGCTGGATTGGGTCGGATGGTTGTTATGTCCTGACATTCGTTTTTGTTTCAGTTACCTGCGATGCCGCCGAGACGTCGTGTAGCGACGAGTGGGCGTTCGACCTTGGGTGAGGAGGCCGAGCAGGCCAGGCAGAGCGAGGTGCAGGAGCTGCGGGCTCAGGTGGCCCAGATGTCTGAGGCGTTGCGGCGCTAGGAGGTGGCGGCCAGGCGCCAGGAGGAAAATATGGAGCGCATGATGCGCATGCTGGAGCAGAGGGCACCTCCTGTGGCACCACCATCAGTACCGCCGGATATGACATCCTCGACCTCGTCACAGTTTCGTCCGTTGACAGAGACAGAGCAGAGGGAGCTCATGGATCGACTATCCTTTATCAGCAAGTTTCACCCCCCGCGGTTCGCAGGTCAGAGTTCGGAGCCGTGGGAGGTTGAGAACTGGATTGCGGCCATGGAGAAATTGTTTGAGAACCTCTTCATCAAGGAAGAACATCAGGTACATTTGGGGGCGCACTTTTTGGAGAAGGACGCCGAGACTTGGTGGCGTCGAGTTCGTCCAGTGGGACCACCGGGAGTACAGTTATTGACGTGGGCGGAATTTAGTGCTTTGCTACTCAGAGCCTATTTTCCTGATAGTGCAAAGCAGAAAATAGAAGGGGATCTTCGACGATTGCAGCAGGGTGATCGACCACTTCATGAGTACATTCGGGAGTTCCAGAAATTGTTGAGCAGTGTGCCTCATGTTGCCCGGGATGAGGTCCAGAGGGTTGAGCTTTTTGAGAGAGGGTTGCATCCGGATATTTATCCCCTTGTACATTCGCGTAGAGCGCCGACTCTTGATGCAGCTATCGAGCATGCTCAGTGGGTTTCCCGAGGCACAGCGGTTATGTTAGAGAGGGACAGAGCGCCAGGATCCAGCTCCGGGGTGAGGCATCCGGTATCGCCTGATTTTGGACAGTCTAGTGGATCGGGACCCCCGGGACCGCCACCATCCCAGTCTGAGGGTCGTGGATTTCAGAGGAGACGGAGATCAGGAGGTCCCCCTCAGCCGAGGCACCAGCAGCAGTTTCAGGTTGAGTGTGTCATTTGCGGTGGGCCGCATGCAGTGCAGCAGTGTGACCATAGGCAGGGGCGATGCTTTTCGTGTGGACAGTCGGGACATTTTCAGGCAGCATGCCCTCAGGTAGTACTTTTGGTGATGCCGCTTGCGACGGCACCCCCGCTACCTCTTCCGGAGGAAGGAGCTCCTCCGACTTACCGCCAGCCAGATGAGGCCACGACGTCGAGGCAGTCAGGACGACGATCACCCACATCGAGAGGATGAGTTTGTGTTGCTCGTTTGGTGGGCGCCAGGTTAGTGGATTATGTGGTACTTGGTATGACTTCCTTTCCTAGTGGTTGAGTTGTTGAATTGTGGTTTTGGGTTGCGACCATAGCAGGGACAACGTCAACACCTCTCTCCTTGTCACCCCGTGTTAACACCGAAAGTAGCGAACGGAGCGAAAAATTTTGAAGGACTACTCCAGAAATGGAGGCGATGCTGGAACCTGTTCTTGTTTGATCGGGGCGAAGGCATCGGTCCTTTGGAAATTTTGGACTTTTCGCTATTTTCGGTTGGTTTTCAAATTGAGAGAGAGTTGGAGTTGATGATATTCCTGATGTAGGTTTCTTGTGGTAGGGTGTGTGTTTTGGTTTCGAGGACGAAACCTTTTGAAGGAGGGGAGAATGTAGAGTACCGGGTCTTTGGATAGCGCGCCGACCACACAGATGGCTTGGAGCAGAGAGTTGCCTTGGGCATGTTGCATCTGAGTTTACAGTTGATGCCGGGTTGATTCGGATCAACGCGGAAGCTCCAGCTCGATTCGGGGTTTTTCCGGGCTATGTAGGCCGATTGAGGATGAGATTGGGAATTTCCGACTTCACCGTGGAGTGCTGGAAATTCAGGAACACTTGGAACAGGTGTACTTTCAGATTACAGCGAGGTCCGGGAGGTTCCAGACTGACGCGGAGGATCCGGAGGTAAAAAGTGAGTCGGAACTGGCAATTTTGGAGCCGGTAATTGATTTGAGCACCCCGACTCAACGGACGAGCTTTTTGAAGAGAAAAAGCTGTGGACACGTGTACTTTTGATTTACAGCGAGGTTCGGGAGGTTCCGGACTGACGCGGAGGACCCGGAGGCAAAAAGTGAGTCGGAACTGGCAATTTTGGAGCCGGTATTTGATTTGAGCACCCCGACTCAACGGATGAGCTTTTTGAAGAGAAAAAGCTGTGAGCGCGTGTACTTTTGATTTACAGCGGAGTTCGGGAGGTTCCGGGCAGCGGCGGAGAGCCCGAAGGCAAAAAGTGAGTTGGAGTTGGATTTTTGGAATTAGTTAATTAGTTAATTAATTTAATAAAGCTTTTGCTTTATTTAAGGGCTCCAACCCCTCCCTCTGCAGCAGAGAAAGAAAGAAAAGGAAGAAAGAAAGAAAGGAAAAGAAAAGAGAGGAAAAGGAAGAAGAAGAAGAGGAAGAAAAGGGGTTTTGAGGTGATCTTGCATTTTTGGACTCGCCGTTGGAGGCCGTGTGGATCTCGTGGGCGTGCGGCGAGCGTCGTCGAGGTAAGCAATTTCAGTTTTTTTGAGGTTTCTCGGGTTTTGGAGAGCTTTTGGATTTTTGTTGGATTTTTTTTAAAGAGCAATTTGGATTTTTGGATCGGTCGGATTTTTCGGGATTTTTTCTTCTTCTTGGTTGATTTTTCCGTCGCCGCCGGCCGCGCGCGCGCAACGGCGCACGCGCGGCGCCAGGGTGCTGCTGTTGGCAGCACCCTGCGGCGACGTGCCGCTGGGCGCGGCGCCGCGTGCAGCAAAGTGCTGCACGCGGAGCTGCCGGGCCGCGCGCAGGCGCGCGCGGCAGGGCCGCGCGCAGGTGCGCGCGGCACTGCCTGGCCGCGCGGCATGGCCGCGCACAGGCGCGCGCGGCAGGGTCGCGCACAGGTGCGCGCGGCGCTGCCTGGGTGTGCGCAGGCGCGCGCGACACTACCTGGCCGCGCGCGGGTGCGCGCGGCCGTGCGCAGCGCTGCGGGCTGCGCGCGGGCCCGCGCGCGGTGCGCTCCGGCACCGCGCAACAGGTCGCTGCGCGGCGCTGCATGGTTTGGCGCCGTGCGGCGGGCCTCCCTCGTCGCGCGGCTGGATTTTCGCCGCTCGGCGTGCTCCCGGACGGCGGGCGACTCCTCGGTTTGCGTGTCGGCGCCGTGTTTTCGTCGTCGGAGCCCGTTGGCCGCTGTTTTCGCCGTCGGCCGCTGTTTTCGCCGTCGGCCGCTGTTTTCGCCGTCGGCCGCTGTTTTCGCCGTCAAGCAGATTTTGAGCAGTTTTCGCGAGCGGGTTGCAAGCAGTTTTCGCGCGGGCTTTCGCGCAGGTTTTCGCTGTTTTTCGCAAGCCGTTTCTCGCTGTTTTTGCGAGCAGTTTCGCAAGCGGTTCCGCTCGCAGTTTTCGCTGTTTTCCGCTGTTTTTCGCGAGCGGTTTTCGCAGGTTTTTCGCGAACTGTTTCGCTAGCAGATTTTGCGCTGTTTTTCGCCGTCGGGCGCTGATTTTCGCCGACGGAGCAGTTTTTCGCCGCCGCGTGCTGTTTTTCGCCGTCGGGCGCTGATTTTCGCCGACGGAGCAGTTTTTCGCCGCCGCGCGCTATTTTCGCCGACGGAGCTGTTTTTTGCCGCCGCGTGCTGTTTTTCGCCGTCGAGCGCTGATTTTCGCCGACGGAGCAGTTTTTCGCTGCCGCGTGCTGTTTTTCGTCGTCGGGCGCTGGTTTTCGCTGACGGAGGCTGTTTTCGCCGACGGAGGCTGTTTTTCGCCGTCGGATGCTCGGTTTTGACCGTTTTGATTGATTTTGCGATTTCTTCGCTCCTGGCAGCTTGCAGTGCTGGTTTTAGCTTTCGCCGGGGGCGGTTGTTGGTTTTTCCGTCGCGTGGACCCGCCGGCTTGTTTCGGGACATCCACGGAGCGCGCGGTCGTGTGGTTGGTCGCCGAGTGTGGACCTCGTGGAGGCAAGGTAAGTCCCGCTGAGCCCAATTGCAAGTGTCGACAAGCAATTGGTGGCATTCTGAGGTGGGTTGGTTTTTCTCTCCAAGTCTACGGACTTCCTTCTAATTCTATTGTGATAGGATTGCATGCTAGTTTAAGTATTTTCTTGGAACTTAACTAGCACCCCCGTCATATGTGCATGTGTTTGACCAGACCAATAGAGAACCTTAATCTGGGCTAGGTTCTTTTATGTTTTAGACATCCCACAGTGCATATCCTTCTGGACATAGTGTTCCTCGCCCGGGTAGTGGGCTGAGTGGTCAGAGTGTTGTGGGACGGGTGTTGCACTCGGGCCGGGGGGCCGAGTGGGGTCTGGTGGCTGGGTTAGGCTAGTGTTAGTGTGTGGGGAACCGTTTCAGATAAACGGTGGACCCGGGGTTTTACTTTCCGCTGTTCTTCGCGTCACCACCTTGCTGTGATCGTGGTGCACTTGTGTTAGCAGGACCTTGAACCCAGAACCTTTTTGGACGAACACATGATTTTAGTCAGCCAATGTTTCTTCCAAGCCTCGCAAGGTCGCCTGAGTCTGTTCTTGTTTGATAGGACGAGGGCATTAGCTCTTCGAGGCTTGGGCATTAAACTTGATTTCAAAGGGTTTTCCTAAAAAGACTAAAAATCATTAAAAGATGGATTTCTCTCAGATTGAATGGTTTTCTGAAATAAATGACATGGTTTCTTATAAACTTATCCACCCGAGCGGATTCAAGTGATCTGGGTTCTAAGGGCTGTTCTCTTTCTTGGGGACGTAGGTGTTAGTCTCCTGGGGTTTCGGACCCTTCGTAGATCTGGCTGTGGAGCTTCTCCGGCCGTGAGTTGTGTGTTGAGTTGAGTGGGGTGTTCTTGTGGGAGCCGTTGGGAGAGACGGTGGTCCCAGCTGTGTGGTACTTTCGTTGAGCGGGTCAGTGTTGTGAGATTGAGTCGTGGAGGGTTCTCCGACTGAGTTGTGCTTTGAGCATCGAGATACCGATCTGTTTGATCGAGGACTATAGCCTGCAGGAGCCACTTGTGAGACAGTGTTACTGATGAGATACTTGAGTTCGGTGGGGTCGCACCCCTCGAGCTACGCCCCGGGTGCGTTGATGATTCCGAGCCTGATGAGGCTGCGATGATGATACCGAGCCTGACGAGGCTACGATGATGCGCCTAGTTCATATACTAGAGGTCGCTTGATACCCCTGGCCGAGCTACCATGGGGTCACTGTGTGAGATATCGAGTTTGTCCGATTGGACACCCTGGTTGATACACCAGGGGGCGCAGGCTTGACTTGATTGGACCCTGTGGGGCAGTCGATGAGATTTGGGATACACTGGGAGAGTGTTGGCATAGCATGTGTCATAGTAGAGCGTCTTGGGCTTATTACTTGTGACATATTGTCAGCAGTGAGTGGCTGCATACCATCATCCATAGTCTCTTCCTTTTGAGCATAGTAGATAGAGGCATGATAGCTGTAGATTCTTTTCCAGCTTATTTACATTATCACAGTCTTTTCTGTTATCTTGCCTCTAGTAGACTTAGTGGGCAGGCCGTGGTTCTTGGAGACGGTACCCACTGAGAACTACTGTAGGATGTAGTTCTCATACCCTCTGTCGGTGACAGGTTGCTGAGGCTTTCTTCCGTTCCTGCTGGGCTTGACTGGACGGACCGAGCACAGGGAGTCGCGTGATAGTTCCCTACCAGCATTGTTACTTTAGAGAGAGGTAGATGTACCATCCCGGATTGTGGGAGTTGGTTATGTTTCCTGTTAGCTATCTCCCATTTGGATTTGTAGATGTTGTATAGGTGGACTTCTATTTGTATCATCTGATTTTGGGAGATAGGCTATGTGTTGTTGCAACCTTTTAGTTGTGAAATTTTATAGTACAGCTTTTTATCCGCTCTGATATCTGTGTAGCTGTAGTTTTGTCTTTTGCAGGCTAGACGCTTCGTCTGTACGGCAGTTTCCGTACAGATGGCGGATCTGTTAGTGAGCCCGGGTCGCAGTTTCGACCCCGGGACGTGACACTTTCAAATTTGAGGTAAGCATTAAAATACCTGAGGGTGGCTGTAGAGTACCGGGTCTGCGGATGGCGCGCCGACCACACAGACGGCTTGGAGCAGAGAGTTGCCTTGGGCATGTTGCATTTGAGTTTACAGTTGTTGCCGGGTTGATTCGGATCAACGCAGAAGCTCCAGCTCAATTCGGGGTTTTTCCGGGCTTTGTATGCCGATTGAGGATGAGATTTGGAAATTACCGACTTCACAGTGGAGTGCCGGAAATTCAGGAACACTTGGAACAGGTGTACTTTCAGATTACAGCGAGGTTCGGGAGGTTCCGGACTGACGCGGAGGATCCGGAGGCAAAAAGTGAGTCGAAACTGGCAATTTTCGAGCCGGTATTTGATTTGAGCACCCCGACTCAACGGATGAGCTTTTTGAGGAGAAAAAGCTGTGGACACGTGTACTTTCGATTTACAGCGGAGTTCGGGAGGTTCCGGACTGACGCGGAGGATCCGGAGGCAAAAAGTGAGTGGGAACTGGCAATTTTGGAGCCGGTATTTGATTTGAGCACCCCGACTCAACGGATGAGCTTTTTGAAGAGAAAAAGCTGTGAGCGCGTGTACTTTCGATTTACAGCGGTGTACGGGAGGTTCCGGACAGCGGCGGAAAGCCTGAAGGCAAAAAGTGAGTTGGAGTTGGATTTTTGGATTAAGTTTATTAAATAATTAATTGATTTTTCTTTATAAAAGGGCCCCTGTAGCAGAGAAAGGAAAAAGAGAAAGAAAGGGAAAAAGAGAAAGAAAGAAAGAAAGAAGGAGAGGAAAAGGAAGAAGAAGATGGAGAAGAAGAAAGGAAAAGAGGGTTTTGAGGTGATTTTGGTCTTGGACTCCCCGTGGGTGGCCGAGTGAAGCTCGTGGGCGTGCGACGTGCGACGACGAGGTAACCAAAAATTCAGTTTTTTGGGGTTTTCTCGGGTTTTGGAGCTTTTGGGGTTTTTTCCCTTTTTCTTCTTTTATTTTTTTTTTCAATTTCCTGCACGTGGGGGATCGCAGCCGTGGGAGCCGCGCGCGTGCGCAATGGCGCACGCGCGGCCGGCGCGGCTGCTGCGCGGCCGCACAGCAGCTGCAAGGGTGCTGCAGGGCTGGCAGCACCCTGCGGGCCACCTGCGTGCGCGGGCAGCACCATGGCGCTGCGCCCTGGTGCAGCGCCGCGTGGGCGCTGCTGGCCGCGCACAAGCGCGCGCGGCGGGCGCGCGCGCCCTGCGGACCGAGCGCAAGGCGCGCGCGGTGCCGCAGGGCCGCGCGCAGGGCGCGCACCGCGCGGGCCCGAGCGGGTCGCGCGCGGTGCCGCGGGCGCTGCGCGGGCCGCGCGCAGCGCCATGGGCGATGCGCGGACCGCGCGCAAGGCGCGCGCGGTGCCGCAGGGCCGCGCGCAGGGCGCGCACCGTGCGGGCCCGAGTGGGTCGCGCGCGGTGCCACGGGCCCTGCGCGGGCCGCGCGCAGCGCCGTGGGCGCTGCATGGGCCGCGCGCGCCCTGCGGACCGCGCGCAAGGCGCGCGCCCTGCGGACCGCACGCAAGGCGCGCGCGGTGCCGCAGGGCCGCACGCAGGGCGCGCACCGCGCGGGCCCGAGCGGGTCGCGCGCGGTGCCGCGGGCCCTGAGCGCGCCGCGCGCAGCGCCGTGGGCGCTGCGCGGCCCGCGCGCGCCCCGCGGACCGAGCGCAAGGCGCGCACGGTGCCGCAGGGCCGCGCGCAGGTCGCGCACCGCGCGGGGCCGAGCGGGCCGTGCGCGGTGCCGCGGGCCCTGTGCTGGCAGCGCGCAGCGCCGCGGGCTGGCGGACGCGCGTGGCGCTGCGATGCGACGCGCGGCAGGTCTGCCGGAGCCGTGCGGCTGGCTGCGCCGCTCGGTCGTTGCCGGCAGTGGCTTGTCAAGCAGTTTCGCTTATTGTTTTCGTCGGCAGATTTCGCGAGCGGTTTTCGCTGTTTTTCGCGAGTAGTTTGCGAGCGTTTTCACGCAGGTTTTCGCGCAGGTTTTCGCTGTTTTTTTCGCAAGCAGTTTGCGAGCGGTTTCGCGCAGGTTTTCGCTATTTTTTCGCAAGTAGTTTGCGAGCGGTTTCGCGCGGATTTTCGTTGTTTTTCGCGAGCAGTTTGCGAGCGGTTTCGCGCAGGTTTTTTCGCCGACGGAGCTGTTTTTCACCGTCGGGCGCAGTTTTTCGCCGACGGAGGCCATTTTTCGCCGCCGGATGCTCGGTTTTCGACCGTTTGACTGATTTTGTGATTTCTTCTTTCCTGGCGGTTGTAGTGCTGGTTTTAGCTTCCGTCGAGGCTGGTTGTGTGTTTCTTCGCCGCGCGGACCCGCGGGCTTGTTTCGGGGCATCCGCTGAGCGCGCGATCGTGTGGTAGGACGCTGCGTGCCCCGCTTTGCGTGCGGACCTCGTGGAGGCAAGGTAATCCCGCTGAGCCCAATTGCAAGTGTCGAAAAGCAATTGGTGGCAAGCTGAGGTGGGTTGGTTTTTCTCTCCAAGTCTACGGACTTCCTTCTAATTCTATTGTGATAGGATTGCATGCTAGTTTAAGTGTTTTCTTGGAACTTAACTAGCACCCCCGTCATATGTGCATGTGTTTGACCAGACCAATAGAGAACCTTAATCTGGGCTAGGTTCTTTTATGTTTTAGACGTCCCACACAGTGCATATCCTTCTGGACATAGAGTTCCTCGCCCGGGTAGTGGGCTGGGTGGTCAGAGTGTTGTGGGACGGGTGTTGCACTCGGGCCGGGGGGCCGAGTGGGGTCTGGTGGCTGAGTTAGGCTAGTGTTAGTGTGTGGGGAACCGTTTCAGATAAACGGTGGTCCCGGGGTTTTACTTTCCGCTGTTCTTCTCGTCACCACCATGTTGTGATCGTGGTGTACTTGTGTTAGCAGGACCTTGAACCCAGAACCTTTTTGGACGAACACATGATTTTAGTCAGCCAATGTTTTCTTCCAAGCCCCGCAGGGACGCCTGAGTCTATTCTTGTTTGATAGGACGAGGGCAGTGGCTCTTCGGGGTTTGGACATAAACCTTGTTTTCAATTGTTTTCCAAAAGACTAAAAATCAGTAAAAAGATGGATTTCTCTCAGATCGAATGGTTTTCTGAAATAAATGACATGGTTTCTTATAAACTTATCCACCCGAGCGGATCCGAGTGATCTGGGTTCTAAGGGCTGTTTCTTTCTTGGGGACGTAGGCATTAGTCTCCCGGGGTTTTCAGACCCTTCGCGGATCTGGCTGTGGAGCATCTCCGGCCGTGAGTTTGTGTGTTGAGACAGTTCCCACTTTAACCTAGAGGGGCCGAATCCCTGAGCGGTAAAGGATCGAGAACTTCGATAGGCTGAGCCTAGAGTCTGTTCTTGTTTGATTGGGGTTCTAGGCAACGGTCCATCGGGATTTTCGGATCCTTGCCGCGTCAGTCGGTTCTTCTCGCCTATGAGTGGGGTGTTGTTGTGGGAGCCGTTGGGAGAGACGGTGGTCCCAGCTGGGTAGTACTTTCGTTGAGTGGGTCAGTGTTGTGAGATTGAGTCGTGGAGGGTTCTCCGACCGAGTTGTGCTTTGAGCATCGAGATATCGATCTGTTTGATCGTGGACTATAGCCTGCAGGAGCCACTTGTGAGACAGTGATTCAGTTGTGATACTTGAGTTCGGTGGGGTCGCTCCCCTCGAGCTACGCCCCGGGTGCGTTGATGATTCCGAGCCTGATGAGGCTGCGATGATGATACCCAGCCTGACGAGGCTGCGATGATGCGCCTAGTTCATATACTAGAGGTCGCTTGATACCCCTGGCCGAGCTACCATGGGGTCACTTTGTGAGAGATTGAGATAGTCCGATTGGACACCCTGGTTGATACACTAGGGGGGGCGCAGGCTTGACTTGACTGGGCCCTATGAGGCAGTCGTTGGGATTGGGTGACACTGTGAGAGTGATGGCATAGCATGTGTCATAGTAGAGTTTTCTTGATCATGGTACTTGTGACATATTGTCAGCAGTGAGTGGCTGCATACCATCATCCATATTCTCTTCCTATTGAGCATAGTAGATAGAGGCATGATAGCTGTAGATTCTTTTTCAGCTTATTTTTCAGTATCACAGTCTTTTCTGTTATCTTATGCCTCTAGTAGACTTAGTGGGCAGACCGTGGTTCTTGGAGACGGTACCCACTGAGAACTACTGTAGGATGTAGTTCTCACACCCTCTGTCGGTGACAGGTTGCTGAGGCTTTCTTCCGTTCCTGCCGAGCTTGACTGGACGGACCGAGGACAGGGAGTCGTGTGATAGTTCCCTACCAGCATTGTTATTTTATAGTGAGGTAGAAGTACCATCCCAGACTGTAATGTACCGAATTTTCGGCACATAAATAAATGTAAATAAAGGTGGTATGAAATACTAGTGTTATGAAAGTTGGGGAAGTAAGGAACATTTGGACGCGAGTTGGGCCCAATTCGGGTTAAAATGGAGAGATCTAAAAATTTATTGGAGAAAGAGGGCCCAGATTTTTAGTGGAAAATTCACAGTGTCGGAAAATTCCGAGAAAATTACGGGAGCCCCGTAAATATGTTTTAAGACCACAGAAAAAGTTTCGCGTTGATCGGATGCCTGATAGTGAGAACGGGCTCCGCCAACAGTGTCGGAAAATTCTGAGAAAATTTGGGGAGCTTTGTAATTATGTTTTAAGGCCACAGTAAAAATTTCGGGTTTATAGGATATCCGGATTGCGAGAATGGGGTCCGCCAGCGATTCTGGATACGGCGGGGCTTTTGGTGGCCCAGAAATGGCCAAAAGTGAAAATTTAAATTTTTCTGTGGTAAATTAAGCTGAAACGAAGCCGCCTGTCAAATTTGGACGGAAACGGACGAAAAATGGACAGAAAACGAAACAAAAACGGATCTTGAGGCGATGGCGACGCGCGGATCGAGGCGAGGGTGGCGTGCTGCGCAAGGCGCGCCTGGCGCTAGTGCGCGCCTGGCGCTAGTGCGCGCCCGCGTGGCGCGCAGGACGCGCGCCACGTGGCGCGGGGGGCGCCGCTTGGACCCGGTGCGCGCCCCCCTTCGTGGTGAACCGCCATTTGGCGGGTTCCCATTGGGGGGACCCGTGGACCCGGTCCACGGGCCACCCCCCACTCTCCCTTCTCTTCTCTTTTTTCTTTTTCTTTTCTTCTTCTTCTTCTTCCTCCCCGCAGACCCTTCCTCTTCTCCTTCCATTTTTGTCCAGCCGAGCTTCGAGTGAGGGAGAGAGAGAGAGAGATAGAGAGAGAAGAAAAGAAAAAAAAAAGAGGGGATTTTGTGGGGCAAGCGAGCGCGCCGTGAACCTCGTGGAGCACGCGAGGCGTTCCAAAAAGCCGATGGACAGCGCGACTGTACGAGGTAACGTTATTTTCACGATATTTTTAGCATAATTTTTATGCCTTCTTTGGGTTTAGATTTGACCCCATTACCATATTGCGTGTTAGAAAACAAGTTATACTGCGCCGTTTTGCTGCGCGGACTGCCGGGGGCAGTTTTGGCGCGCCTCGTTTTGCGTGCCGGTTGATTTAACGTGCACCATTTTGCGTGCCGATCCTAATATTATGCATCGTTTCTCGTGCTGGGTTGGAAAAGACGTGCATCGTTTTGCGTGCAGATTTGAGGTACGTGCATCGTTTTGCGTGCCGGTTGTGTTGTCGCGCATCGTTTTGCATGCACTTTCTAATATTATACATCATTTTTCGTACAGGGTTAGAAAAACATGCACCGTTTTACGTGCAACCCTACAATAGACCGTGCACCGTTTTGCGTTCAGATTCGAGTTACGTGCACCGTTTTGCGTGCCGGTTAATTTAAAGTGCACCGTTTTGCGTGCAGACTAAAATGACGCGCACCGTTTTGCGTGCGAGTTTTTAGTGACGTGCATCGTTTTGCGTGCAGGTTTGGTGGACGTGCACCGTTTTGCGTGCAGACTCGAGAGAAGTGCATCGTTTTGCGTGCAAGTTCGAGGAGACAAGTGAAATCGCGCGGAGACCAATTGCAAGTGTCTACAAGCAATTGGGTACACTACAAGGTGGGGAATTCTACCGAAATTGGGTGACCTCTCCCCTTGCTCCTTTGCTTTTCGACTCGAAGCATGATAGTAGCCTGTTAGAGGCGTTAGGTAATTATGAATAAGATTGCATGTTTAGAGGAACACAGATGAAAAGAGCAACTGTTGGTTGCCAATAACAGATGATATATGTGCATGTGTAGAGAAATTTAGAGGAAAAGTGATATTTATGATTTATCCACAATAGGGGATAAATTTGTATGTGTAGATGGACACAGATGATAAATGCAACTGTCGGTTGCCAAAAGGAGATAATTCATTTTCATGTGCAAAAAGGACTTAGAGGATAAATATTATTTTTATGATGGATATGAAAATAATTGCATGCGTAGAAATGAGTAATTACTTGATGACTGTGATCATGTTAGGGTACAACCCTAGGAATCATGTGATATAAGGGAACAGAACTTGTTGGTAGTAAGACTAGGAGAAAACCTAGTTTAGGGGTTTGACGAGTGACATCAACTTAGGAGTTATCCTAGGAAGGATGAGTGGCATGGTCTTAGGTGATAACCTAAGGACACTGGATAGAGTGATCAACATAGAGTCAGAAAACTCTAGGGTGTATATGACATGGAACTTAGGTAAAGAGAACCTAAGGAGAACTAGTGTTCAACATAGAGTCAAGGAACTCTAGGATGAGTATGACATGGAACTTAGGTAAGGAAACCTAAGGTGAACTAGAGGTCAGCATAGAGTCATGGAACTCTAGGACAAGTATGACATGGGACTTAGGTAAAGGGAACCTAAGTTGAGCTAGAAGAGTTTAAACTCACAGACAGGAAATAGAGTCAAGCTGACTCTAGGATTCAGTGAGGAATCAGGAGGATGGAAAAGGTGGATCAAGTGTGGAGATATGAAAGGGAAAACAGAAAAGTAGAGTCAATGTAATTCTAAGATAACAGTGGAACATGGAATTAGAGTCAGTGTAACTCTAAGTTAATGGTGAAGCAGGAAAACAGAGTTTAGTTAACTCTAGGATTCAGTGAGGAATCAGAAATGTGGGATGAGATCCCCAGTTTAAAGAGTTGATCAAATATAACCCTAGAAGGTCATAGGGTGTCTGGGCAAATGGATAATAACTTTAACTTCAATTTGAGTTAAAGAAATAAAAGAGAAATGTTTAAGAGTCCAGGTGACTCTCTAGTTATCCTTATGGCAAGACCTAGGATAAGAGGAAAAAAAATTGTTGCTAAAAGGCAAAGATTAAAAGCAAGCTAAAAGTGGCTAAAAGCATAAAGAAAATGTAATTGGCGCCTTCGAATTTGAGACTCGTCAAGTGGAGCAGGACTCCCTGGGCAGTGACCCGTCGGACGAGGTACTTTCGAATGGCTAAAAGTGAAAGCAAGGAGCTAAATGCTCAAAGAAAAGAGAAAGTGATTTGCGAGTGGCAAAAAGGGAGCTATAAGCCTGAATAAGAAAGGAAAGCAAGTGTTCAAAGGCAAAGAGGCTAAGAACTAAAGTAGAAAGAAAAGAAAGAAAATATAAAAAGATAAAATGGGCGTACCTTCGGGGGTGAAACGTAGATCTTGTCGGAGCCATGGGCAGTGTCCCTCTCCCGGGCAGTGACCCGTATGACAAGTTCCCCGTTGGGCGGGGTAACACTTGCGGGTGTTATCGGCAACCTTAGAAATCTTATCTTATGGTAAGAAGACTACCGGGCTCGGGCCCGTTGGATAAGAATTTCCGAGGGTTAACTTGAACTAAAGCACCAGAATCTAAAGAATAAAGAAAAATAGAGTGGCCAAGGTGGCCGGGTTAGTTGGACCCTGTATTCAGCGGCATAGTGGCCGAGTTGGTGCTTAGCAGCCTAGTGTGGCTAGACAGAGTAGTGCTGGGTAGATGGTTATACACAGTTAGTGTAGTGATATGTTATATTGCATAGCTGCATTTTGATATTGAGGATTTAGTTTCCTAGCACTATTATTATTGCTTCCATTGGACCAAGTGGTGTAGGACACTTTTTCTCGGTGGTTGAACCCACTGGAAACTCAGATGAAGTTCTCACACCCCTTGGGTGACTCCCCCCACAGGTTCGGGAATGGATGCAGCGGTCGAGACGGATCAGATGCAGACAGCGAGGCATACGACAGGGGCAAGGGCCCAGCAGCATGGTGACCTAGAGGGTCTAGCAGAGGTATCCCATTTATGTATTTCTTGAGTGAACCTTGTATAGTGAGGAATTTATGTAAAGGAAATGTAATAATTTTATTTGCAAGTTCAGAAATGTAAAGTGTAGTAAGTTTAATTTATGGTTCACTCCTGTATGCTTTCATTTCCGCATTAACTATTCGTTATTGAATGAAAGTTTTAAATTTATAGTGATTTTTAGTGCTCTGATATACAGCTTGCGCATACACTGGTTGTGTTATTATGGATGTTACCGTTCCTTTCGGGTAGAAACAGGTCTTACTCGATTGGCGGGTCTGTTGGCGTGCCCGAACCGTACAAATTGGCGGACTCGGGGCGTGACACAGACTGTGGGAGCTTGATTATGTATGGTTATATTTCCTGTTTAGCTATCTCCCATTTGGATTTGTAGATGTTGTGTAGGTGGACTTCTATTTGTATCATCTTGTTTTGGGAGATAGGCTATGTGTTGTTGCAGCTTTGTAGTAGTGAAATTTTATACTACAGCTTTCTTATCCGCTCTGATATCTGTGTAGCTGTAGTTCTGTCCTTGCAGGTTAGACGCTTCGTCTGTACGGCAGTTTCCGTACAGATGGCGGATCTGTTAGCGAGCCCGGGTCGCAGTTTCGACCCTGGGGCGTGACAGATTAGCGTGGTATCAGAGCCTAGGATGTAGGTCATTGAGGACATAGAAACCCTAGGCTTGTGGTTGGACATTAGGATGACTACGTGAGAGTCGTGACCTTAGCGAGAGTTCTGATTGAGTTATTACCTCTCCCAAGGGTTGGGACGAGTGATTTTACTTGTTATTCTCTCAAAGGTGATTATGTTGGCTGCAGACAACATAATACCTCAGGAAGGATAACAGGTCTTAGACTTTCGTTGGATTGGGTTGTATGGTTGTTGTGTCCTGATGTTCGCTTTTGTTTCAGTTACCTGCGATGCTGCCGAGACGTCGTGCAGCGACGAGAGGGCGTCCGACCTCAGCTGAGGAGCCCGAGCGGCAGGAGGCCGAGCAGGCCAGGCAGAGTGAGGTACAGGATCTGCGGGCTCAGGTGGCCCAGATGTCGGAGGCGTTGCGACGCCAGGAGGTGGCGGCCAAGCGCCAGGAGGAAAACATGGAGCGTATGATGAGATTGCTGGAGCAGAGGGCACCTCCTGTGGCACCACCATCAGTACTTCCGGTTATGACATCCTCGACCTCGTCACAGAATCCTCCGTTGACAGAGACAGAGCAGAGGGAGCTCATGGATCGACTATCCTTTATCAGCAAGTTTCACCCCCCGCGGTTCTCAGGTCAGAGTTCGGAGCCATGGGAGGTTGAGAACTGGATTGCGGCCATGGAGAAATTGTTTGAGAACCTCTTCATCAAGGAAGAACATCATGTACATTTGGGGGCGCACTTCTTGGAGAAAGACGCCGAGACTTGGTGGCGTCGAGTTTGTCCAGTGGGACCACCGGGAGTACAGTTATTGACGTGGGCGGAGTTTCGTGCTTTGCTACTCAGGGCCTATTTTCCTGATAGTGCAAGGCAGAAGCTAGAAGGGGATCTTCGACGATTGCAGCAGGGTGATCGACCACTTCATGAGTACATTCGGGAGTTCCAGAAATTGTTGAGCAGTGTGCCACATGTCGCCCCAGATGAGGCTCAGAAGGTAGATTTGTTTGAGAGAGGACTGCACCAGGATATCTATTATCTTGTTCACTCGCACCGATCACCGACTTTGGATGCGGCCATTGAGCATGCTCAGTGGGTTTCCCGAGGCACAGCGGTTATGTCAGAGAGGGACAGAGCGCCAGGATCCAGCTCCGGGGTGAGGCATCCGGTATCGCCTGATTTTGGACAGTCTAGTGGATCGGGACCCCCGGGGCCGCCACCATCCCAGTCTGAGGGTCGTGGATTTCAGAGGAGACGGAGATCAGGAGGTCCCCCTCAGCTGAGGCACCAGCAGCAGTATCAGGATGTGTGTGTCATTTGCGGTGGGCCGCATGCAGTGCAGCAGTGTGACCATAGGCTGGGGCGATGCTTTTCGTGTGGACAGCCGGGACATTTTCAGGCAGCATGCCCTCATGTAGTACTTACGGTAATGCCGCTTGCGACGGCACCCCCGCTACCTCTTTCGGAGGAAGGAGCTCCTCCGACTTACCGCCAGCCAGATGAGGCCACGACGTCGAGGCAGTCAGGACGACGACCACCCACATCGAGAGGATGAGTTTGGGTTGCCCTATTGGTGGGCGCCAGGTTAGCGGATCGCATGGTACTTGGGACGACTTCCTTTCCTAGTGGTTGAGATCAGAGTTTTGCGCCCTGCATGGTTCGAGTTGGTGGATTGTAGTTGCTGGGGTGCAGCCACAGCAGGGACAGCTTCAACATCTCTCTCTCCTTGTTTTCTCGTCTTGACGCCGAAACTGGCGAACGGGGCGAAAATTTCAAAGGGCTACTCCAGAAATGGAGACGATGCCGGAACCTGTTCTTGTTTGATTGGGGTGAAGGCATCGATCTGTTGGAATTTTCGGACTTGTCGCAATTTTGGCTGCTTTCCAATTTGAGAGTTGAGGTTGATGATGTTCCTGATGTAGGGCCTTCTTTGTGGTAGGAGGTGTGTTTTGGTTTCGAGGACGAAACCTTTTGAAGGAGGGGAGAGTGTAGAGTACCGGGTCTGCGGATGGCGCGCTGACCACACAGATGGCTTGGAGCAGAGAGTTGCCTTGGGCATGTTGCATTTGAGTTTACAGTTGATGCCGGGTTGATTCGGATCAACGCAGAAGCTCCAGCTCGATTCGGGGTTTTTCCGGGCTTTGTATGCCGATTGAGGATGAGATTTGGAAATTACCGACTTCACAGTGGAGTGCCGGAAATTTAGGAACACTTGGAACAGGTGTACTTTCAGATTACAGCGAGGTTCGGGAGGTTCTGGGCTGACGCGGAGGATCCGGAGGCCAAAAGTGAGTCGGAACTGGCAATTTTGGAGCCGGTATTTGATTTGAGCACCCCGACTCAACAGATGAGCTTTTTGAGGAGAAAAAGCTGTGGACACGTGTACTTTCGATTTACAGCGGAGTTCGGGAGGTTCCGGACTGACGCGGAGGATCCGGAGGCAAAAAGTGAGTCGGAACTGGCAATTTTGGAGCCGGTATTTGATTTGAGCACCCCGACTCAACAGATGAGCTTTTTGAAGAGAAAAAGCTGTGAGCGCGTGTACTTCCGATTTACAGCAGAGTTCGGGAGGTTCCGGACAGCGGCGGAAAGCCCGAAGGCAAAAAGTGAGTTGGAGTTGGATTTTTGGATTAAGTTTATTAAATAATTAATTGGTTTTTCTTTATAAAAGGGCCCCTATAGCAGAGAAAGGAAAAAGAGAAAGAAAGGGAAAAAGAGAAAGAAAGAAAGAAAGAAGGAGAGGAAAAGGAAGAATAAGATGGAGAAGAAGAAAGGAAAAGAGGGTTTTGAGGTGATTTTGGTCTTGGACTCCCCGTGGGTGGCCGAGTGAAGCTCGTGGGCGTGCGACATGCGACGACGAGGTAAGCAAAAATTCAGTTTTTTAGGGTTTTCTCGGCTTTTGGAGCTTTTGGGGTTTTTTCTCTTTTTCTTCTTTTATTTTTGTTTTCAATTTCCTGCACGCCGGGGATCGCAGCCGTGGGAGCCGCGCGCGCGCGCAATGGCACACGCGCGGCCGGCGCGGCTGCTACGCGGCTGCGCAGTAGGCGCAAGGGTGCTGCAGGGCTGGCAGCACCCTGCGGGCCACCTGCGTGTGCGGGCAGCACCAGGGCGCTGCGCCCTGGTGTAGCGCCGCGTGGGCGCTGCTGACCGCGCGGGCCCGAGCTGGTCGCGCGCGGTGCCGCGGGCCCTGCGCGGGCCGCGCGCAGGGCCGTGGGCGCTGCGCGGGCCGTTCGCGCCCTGCGGACCGCGCGCGGTGCCGCAGGGCCGCGCGCAGGGCGCGTACCGCGCGGGCCCGAGCGGGTCGCGCGCGGTGCCGCGGGCCCTGCGCGGGCCGCGCGCAGCGCCATGGGCGCTGCGCGGGCCGCGCGCGCCCTGCGGACCGCGCACAAGGCGCGCGCGGTGCCCCAGGGCCGCGCGCAGGGCGCGCACCGCGCGGGCCCGAGCGGGTCGCGCACGGTGCCACGGGCCCTGCGCGGGCCGCGCGCAGCGCCGTGGGCGCTGCGCGGGCCGCGCGCGGTGCCGCAGGGCCGCGCGCAGGTCGCGCACCGCGCGGGGGGGAGCGGGTCGTGCGCAGTGCCTCGGGCCCTGTGCTGGCAGCGCGCAGCGCCGCGGGCCGGGCGGGCGCGTGTGGCGCTGCGAGGCGATGCGCGGCAGGTCTGCCGGAGCCGTGCGGCTGGCTGCGCCGCTCGGTCGTTGCCGGCAGTGGCTTGTCGAGCAGTTTCGCTTATTGTTTTCGTCGGCAGATTTCGCGAGCGGTTTTCGCTGTTTTTCGCAAGCAGTTTGCAAGCGTTTTCGCGCAGGTTTTCGCTGTTTTTCGCAAACAGTTTGCGAGCATTTTCGCGTAGGTTTCGCGCAGGTTTTCGCTATTTTTTTCGCAAGCAGTTTGCGAGCGGTTTCGCGCAGGTTTTCGATGTTTTTTCGCAAGCAGTTTGCGAGCGGTTTCGCGTAGATTTTCGCTGTTTTTCGCGAGCAGTTTGCGAGCGGTTTCGCGCAGGTTTTCGCGCAGGTTTTCGCTATTTTTCGCGAGCAGTTTTGCTAGCGGTTTTGCGCAGGTTTTTTCGCCGACGGAGCTGTTTTTCACCGTCGGGCGGAGTTTTTCGCCGGCGGAGGCCATTTTTCGCCGCCGGATGCTCGGTTTTCGACCGTTTGACTGATTTTGTGATTTCTTCTTTCCTGGCGGTTGCAGTGCTGTTTTTAGCTTCCGTCGAGGCTGGTTGTGTGTTTCTTCGCCGCGTGGACCCGCGGGCTTGTTTTGGGGCCTCCGCTGAGCGCGCGATCGTGTGGTAGGACGCTGCGTGCCCTGCTTTGCGTGCGGACCTCATGGAGGCAAGGTAATCCCGCTGAGCCCAATTGCAAGTGTCGACAAGCAATTGGTGGCAAGCTGAGGTGGGTTGGTTTTTCTCTCCAAGTCTACGGATTTCCTTCTAATTCTATTGTGATAGGATTGCATGCTAGTTTAAGTGTTTTCTTGGAACTTAACTAGCACCCCCGTCATATGTGCATGTGTTTGACCAGACCAATAGAGAACCTTAATCTGGGCTAGGTTCTTTTATGTTTTAGACATCCCACACAGTGCATATCCTTCTGGACATAGAGTTCCTCGCCCGGGTAGTGGGCTGGGTGGTCAGAGTGTTGTGGGATGGGTGTTGCACTCGGGCCGGGGGGCCGAGTGGGGTCTGGTGGCTGAGTTAGGCCAGTGTTAGTGTGTGGGGAACCGTTTCAGATAAACGGTGGTCCCGGGGTTTTACTTTCCGCTGTTCTTCTCGTCACCACCATGTTGTGATCGTGGTGCACTTGTGTTAGCAGGACCTTGAACCCAGAACCTTTTTGGACGAACACATGATTTTAGTCAGCCAATGTTTTCTTCCAAGCCCCGCAGGGACGCCTGAGTCTATTCTTGTTTGATAGGACGAGGGCAGTGGCTCTTCGAGGGTAGACATAAACCTTGTTTTCAATTGTTTTCCCAAAGACTAAAAATTAGTAAAAAGATGGATTTCTCTCAGATCGAATGGTTTTCTAAAATAAATGACATGGTTTCTTATAAACTTATCCACCCGAGCGGATTCGAGTGATCTAGGTTCTAAGGGTTGTTTCTTTCTTGGGGACGTAGGCATTAGTCTCCCGGGGTTTTCAGACCCTTCGCGGATCTGGCTGTGGAGCATCTCCGACCGTGAGTTTGTGTGTTGAGACAGTTCCCACTTTAACCGAGAGGGGCCGAATCCCTGAACGGTAAAGGATCGAGAACTTCGATAGGCTGAGCCTAGAGTCTGTTCTTGTTTGATTGGGGTCCTAGGCAACGGTCCATCGGTATTTTCGGATCCTTGCCGCGTCAGTCGGTTCTTCTCGCCTATGAGTGGGGTGTTGTTGTGGGAGCCGTTGGGAGAGACGGTGGTCCCAGCTGGGTAGTACTTTCTTTGAGTGGGTCAGTGTTGTGAGATTGAGTCGTGGAGGGTTCTCCGACCGAGTTGTGCTTTGAGCATCGAGATACCGATCTGTTTGATCGTGGACTATAGCCTGCAGGAGCCACTTGTGAGACAGTGATTCAGTTGTGATACTTGAGTTCGGTGGGGTCGCTCCCTGTAGAGTCCTGGCGTTCCCTTGCCCTTGTATGCCTCCCTTTTATTTTGACGGGACTTAGGAAAACCTTTCACTATGTTTCTGCAATGGAATGGCCTGGACCATGAGTATTTTTCTGCGATTGAGCTCGAAAAATGAAGGACGGCAAAGCGAACGGATTCGGTTTCCGATTTACGGATCTCCCGGAATGGGGGTCAAAGCATTTGCTTTGAGTGGTGCATCGAAACCCGTGCTAAGTGGCTGGCACGCTTTTCGAGGTGATCGGACGGGATCCTGCGATGATCGGACCTTTCATCTTTTTACGTTAGTGGATTATTTTATTTATTTGGTGGTACCTCGATCTACGGTTTCCGTTTTGGTTTCGTTTATTCCGCATTTCGTTTCGGGGGCTGGAGGGCGATCGAATAATTCCTTGTTTCCGGACAGACCGTCGGGGCCCGCGGGTATTTTTAGTTAATAGAGCTCGCGAAACGGAGAACGGCGGCGAAATCGGTTTTGAATTCCGACGCCGGAATCTCCCGGAATAAATTCCGGAAGGTAGCTAACGGTTCAGGTGGTCAACGCGGTTTTTCGGGTAGACCGGACCCTGGTTCGCACCCGACTAATTACCCGCATTTGACTTGATTTGGGTTCATTCCCATCCCGCCAACTTAACCGTTCCCGTTTTTCCCCGTCGTACAACTTCCCATAACTACCCACCACTTCCCATAACTACCCGCAACTCCCCCTTAACTACCCACCACTTCCCATAACTACCCGCAACTCCCCCTTAACTACCCACCACTTCCCTTAACTACCCACTCCCTTAACTACCCACTCCCCATAACTACCGCCACTCCCCTTAACTACCCGCAACTCCCTTAACTACCCACTCCCCATAACTACCGCCACTCCCCTTAACTACCCGCAACTCCATTAACTACCCACTCCCCATAACTACCGCCACTCCCCTTAACTACCCGCAACTCCCTTAACTACCCACTCCCCATAACTACCGCCACTCCCCTTAACTACCCGCAACTTCCCACAATTCCCGACTCCCCACAAGTCCCCTGCGTACGAAACCCCAATTCCCCAACCTTTCAGTTTCCCAACCGAACCCTTCTGCTTCCTCACCGATTGCGCGGAGGATCCAAGCGGCGAGACCAAGGAAGGAGAGGGAGACGTCCTCACATTCCTTGTAGCCGAACTCGCAGGATCGGATCACCTTTCCCTCCGACAACCGAGATTCGTGTAGGTCCGGGCGGGCACCCGAGACGCGAGAGAACCTTACATCAGTCAGGAGCACGACAACAAGGTGGGTTTACGGTTGAGGCTGAGTATTGTGTTGGTAATCCAAAAGGGGACTTTTTATTATTAATCGGTACTAACACTGATGGTTTCTATGGTGTACTACCTTACCCCGGGACATGGTTACTTGGTGACATGGTTACTTGGTTACTTGGTTACTTGGTTACTTATGCTCGAGTTGCGACACGCGCACCCGCGGTTTGGCCACCGCAAAGGGTGCTCTTTTCCGGAAAGGCGGTTTTTGACCCGTGTTACCCCACGAGGTGACGTAGTGGGGGGCCCCTGACAGTTGGGGGGTTTGAGGCAGCGAGGTGCGAGCGGTGAGACCACCGTGGGATTGGATCCCGATGTGGTCAGGTGTGAGACCACCGTGGGATTGGATCCCGATGTGGTCAGGTGTGAGACTACCGTGGGATTGGATCTCGATATAGTCAGGTGTGAGACCGCCGGGTCCGGTGCCCGACGCGGTCAGGTGTTATAGGTGTGAGACTACCGTGGGATTGGATCCCGATGTAGTCAGGTGTGAGGCCGCCGGGTCCGGTGCCCGACGCGGTTAGGTGTTACAGGTGTTACCGGGGTTACAGGTGTCACAGGTGTTACAGGTGGTACAGGTGGTTGCGAGTTACCGTTACGAGTAGAGCGGTTATTCCGGCTAGTCTTACTTTGGTGACTTGGCATTACTTTACTGTTTTAGTACTACTCTTATGATAGGGTCGCTGACTACCCACTCTGTGACAGGTACCTCCAGGGGGTAGAGGTAGGCGACGGTGAGGCCGAGGTGGTAGCAGTCGGGCTGAGGGAGCCCTAGTATGCTGTATCATTTACTTTCTCTGCATTTCATTCAGAACAGTAGGTTATTGTGTGGTTCTCGATACCCTTGTGGGGTCGTGTGGATGTTGAGTACTTTCTTGCTGGTTATGCACTACTATTTCCTTTATTGTTCCCGTTGGGCCGTTTTCTAAACCTTGTGGATTTATGCCGTTTTCCAATCTGTTTTCAAAACCTAAGGCTGTGTGGGCCTGTTTTCAAACGGTGAGTTTTTACTTTCAACTAGACTGGCCACGGGTATTGTTTAGTCTTCATGTACCGTACTACTTCGAACTGTTGTGATTAAATGGGAAAATGGTTGCTTATGCTCGACTATTGTAACAGCCGCGACGCCGTGCATATACAGAGGAGACTCTGCCCGATTTTCGAGTAAATCTGTATATGTGGCGGGTCTGGGCACGCGCCGGGGAAGGAGGTTTTTAAACAAATAAACAAAAAAAAAGATGTACGCACTTTACGCGTACTTTGAGGTATCGTTTCCGCTAAAATAAAACCCCCGGGGCGTGACAGATTAAGATGGTATCAGAGACTTTGCTTTAATCACAACAGTGACGGCCCAACATCCACCGAGATATCACACTTAACTACGAATAAATGAAATGTGCAGGGTTTAAGGTTTAAGACGTGAGAGACCGGGGAGGGGATTTGTAGATAATGTTTCTTTTCTCTCTCGATTTTACGATGTTTTGTATATAATGTTCATTTCTCGCGAGTACGTGTTTTCGCATGACCGCGAGGAAACACCTCTCCAAAGTCGGTTGACGGTCCAGACCGCGGGTGGGACGCTAGAGGCGACTAGTTTGGTAACCACTTGCCCGATTAAGCTAGGGCGGCTATTCTGCCCTTGGGATTTAATAGTAATTCCCTTGAAGGAGTACGACGTTGTTTTGGGCATGGACTGGCTCTCAAGGTACCAAGTGCTTATCGACTGCGATAAGCGGATGGTACAACTACAAGAACCTAGTTTCCCTAAGAATGCATACCTAGCGTGCAAGAGCATCTCCTTCCCGGCAGTCATCTCCGCGACTCGAGCCAGGAGTCTGATAGAGGGTGGGTGTGTAGCCTATTTGGCATCGGTAGATCTGGTTACCCGACCCTCGACGACACCTTCAGACATCCCGGTGGTGAAGGACTTTCCCGATGTCTTTCCGACGGAGCTGCCTGGGATACCCCCTGAAAGGGAGGTGGTGTTCCCTATTGAACTCTTGCCAGGTACGCAACCTATAACAAAGGCACCCTACCGAATGGCCTTCGCGGAGTTGAAAGAGTTAAAGGCGCAACTGGAAGACCTCTTGGACAAAGGGTTTGTCAGGCCGAGTGTGTCACCCTGGGGCGCACCAGTGCTTTTCGTACGGAAGAAGGATGGGAGCCTGCGACTCTGTATCGACTACAGAGGAATAAACAAGGTCACGGTGAAAAATAAGTACCCCCTGCCCAGAATCGACGACCTCTTCGACCAACTACGAGGAGCGACGGTTTTTTTCAAAAATTGATCTACAGTCTGGCTACCACCAGCTTCGGGTTCGGAACGAGGACATTCCGAAGACCGCTTTCCGGACCCGGTATGGCCATTACGAGTTTACGGTCATGCCGTTCGGACTTACGAACGCCCCCGCAGTCTTTATGGACATGATGAACCGGGTCTTCAGACCATTCTTAGATCGGTTCGTGGTGGTCTTCATCGATGATATACTAATCTACTCATCCACCGACGAGGAGCACGAGGATCACTTACGAACGATTCTCCAAACCCTCAGGGAGCAGAAGCTGTTCGCTAAGCTCAAAAAGTGTGAGTTCTGGCTACGCGAAGTAGGATTCCTGGGGCATGTGATCTCGGCAAAGGGAATCGCCGTAGACCCCAAGAAGGTGGAATCGGTGATAGACTGGCAGCCGCCCACAACGGTGACGGAGATCCGCAGTTTCTTGGGGCTGGCGGGGTATTATAGACGCTTTGTCGAGGGTTTCTCGAAGATTGCGACCCCTCTAAACCGGTTGACCAAGAAAGGAGAAAAGTTTGTATGGACGGCCAAATGCCAGGAAAGTTTTGAAGAACTCAAAAGAAGGCTAACCGAGGCACCGATTCTTGTACTACCAACACCCGGTGAGGACTATGAGGTGTACTGCGACGCTTCAAGAATCGGCCTTGGGGGTGTGTTAATGCAGCAGGGGAAGGAAATAGTCTATGCATCTAGGCAACTAAAGGACTACGAAAGAAACTACCCAACACACGACTTAGAGCTGGCTGCGGTGGTCTTCGTCCTGAAGTTATGGAGACACTATCTCTTTGGTGTCCATTGTAACATCTTCTCAGATCACCAGAGTCTTAAATACCTGTTCACACAAAAGGAACTAAACCTGCGGCAGAGACGGTGGCTTGAATTACTGAAGGATTACGACCTAACGATCCAATACCACCCCGGGAAAGCAAACGTGGTAGCGGACGCTCTGAGCAGGAAGGGGCGACTGGAGGGAGGATCGGTAGGTGCGATAACTGAGCAGAGCAACTTGATCGCAGAATTTTCTCGACTAGGGTTGGAAGTAGTGCCAGCGGGCACGGTTGCGCAACTTCTAACTTTGATGGTCAAGCCAACACTACTAGAAAAGATTCGAGAGGGGCAGCAGGCGGACTCGCACTTACAGCTCGTAAGAGACAAGATCTCACCGGATCAGGAGAGGTACTTTTCATTGGAAGGCGATGACACCCTACGGTTCCGCGGGCGAATTTGTGTGCCAGATACCCCGGAATTGAAGAAGGAAATTCTGTCCGAGGCACACAGCTCCCCTTATGCAGCACATCCAGGAGGCACAAAGATGTACAGGGACCTCAAGCAGACCTTCTGGTGGCCCAAGATGAAGAGGGATGTAACCCAATTTGTAGCTCATTGCCTGGTGTGTCAACAAATAAAGGCGGAACATCAACGACCGGCGGGAAAATTACAACCCTTACCGGTACCGGAGTGGAAGTGGGATCATATCACCATGGACTTTGTCACCGGGTTCCCACGTTCACCACAAGGACACGACACAATATGGGTTGTGGTAGACCGGCTAACTAAGTCAGCGCACTTCCTGCCGATTCACACAACCTGGACCAGAGAGCGGTTGGCTCAAGTCTACCTCAGCGAGATTGTGAGACTGCATGGGGTACCGGCGTCGATCACATCAGACAGAGACACGCGTTTTGTCTCAAAGTTTTGGCAGAGTCTGCAACAAGCCCTAGAGACTAACCCACACTTCAGCACGGCGTTTCACCCCAGAACGACGGACAGTCCGAGCGTGTGGTCCGGATTCTCGAAGATGTGCTCTGAACCTGCATACTTGATTTTGGTGATGGATAGTCACCGTTTTTGAGCTTAGAGAGGACCTGAGCTTCGACGGAACACCGGTGCGGATCTTAGCAACCAGGGAGAACGTGAAGCGACTTGGGAACTGGCGTTAGAGAGGAGGGAGTGCTACCCAGAATTACTCGTGGGGACCAGGATTAAGTTTCGAGGACGAAACTTCTTTTAAGTGGTGAGTGATGTAGAGTCCTGGCGTTCCTTTGCCCTTGTATGCCTCCCTTTTATTTTGACGGGACTTAGGAAAACCTTTCACTATGTTTCTGCAATGGACTGGCCTGGACCATGAGTATTTTTCTGCGATTGAGCTCGAAAAATGAAGGACGGCAAAGCGAACGGATTCGGTTTCCGATTTACGGATCTCCCGGAATGGGGGTCAAAGCATTTGCTTTGAGTGGTGCATCGAAACCCGTGCTAAGTGGCTGGCACGCTTTTCGAGGTGATCGGACGGGATCCTGCGATGATCGGACCTTTCATCTTTTTACGTTAGTGGATTATTTTATTTATTTGGTGGTACCTCGATCTACGGTTTCCGTTTTGGTTTCGTTTATTCCGCATTTCGTTTCGGGGGCTGGAGGGCGATCGAATAATTCCTTGTTTCCGGACAGACCGTCGGGGCCCGCGGGTATTTTTAGTTAATAGAGCTCGCGAAACGGAGAACGGCGGCGAAATCGGTTTTGAATTCCGACGCCGGAATCTCCCGGAATAAATTCCGGAAGGTAGCTAACGGTTCAGGTGGTCAACGCGGTTTTTCGGGTAGACCGGACCCTGGTTCGCACCCGACTAATTACCCGCATTTGACTTGATTTGGGTTCATTCCCATCCCGCCAACTTAACCGTTCCCGTTTTTCCCCGTCGTACAACTTCCCATAACTACCCACCACTTCCCATAACTACCCGCAACTCCCCCTTAACTACCCACCACTTCCCATAACTACCCGCAACTCCCCCTTAACTACCCACCACTTCCCTTAACTACCCACTCCCTTAACTACCCACTCCCCATAACTACCGCCACTCCCCTTAACTACCCGCAACTCCCTTAACTACCCACTCCCCATAACTACCGCCACTCCCCTTAACTACCCGCAACTCCATTAACTACCCACTCCCCATAACTACCGCCACTCCCATTAACTACCCGCAACTCCCTTAACTACCCACTCCCCATAACTACCGCCACTCCCCTTAACTACCCGCAACTTCCCACAATTCCCGACTCCCCACAAGTCCCCTGCGTACGAAACCCCAATTCCCCAACCTTTCAGTTTCCCAACCGAACCCTTCTGCTTCCTCACCGATTGCGCGGAGGATCCAAGCGGCGAGACCAAGGAAGGAGAGGGAGACGTCCTCACATTCCTTGTAGCCGAACTCGCAGGATCGGATCACCTTTCCCTCCGACAACCGAGATTCGTGTAGGTCCGGGCGGGCACCCGAGACGCGAGAGAACCTTACATCAGTCAGGAGCACGACAACAAGGTGGGTTTACGGTTGAGGTTGAGTATTGTGTTGGTAATCCAAAAGGGGACTTTTTATTATTAATCGGTACTAACACTGATGGTTTCTATGGTGTACTACCTTACCCCGGGACATGGTTACTTGGTGACATGGTTACTTGGTTACTTGGTTACTTGGTTACTTATGCTCGAGTTGCGACACGCGCACCCGCGGTTTGGCCATCGCAAAGGGTGCTCTTTTCCGGAAAGGCGGTCTTTGACCCGTGTTACCCCACGAGGTGACGTAGTGGGGGGCCCCTGACAGTTGGGGGGTTTGAGGCAGCGAGGTGCGAGCGGTGAGACCACCGTGGGATTGGATCCCGATGTGGTCAGGTGTGAGACCACCGTGGGATTGGATCCCGATGTGGTCAGGTGTGAGACTACCGTGGGATTGGATCCCGATGTAGTCAGGTGTGAGACCGCCGGGTCCGGTGCCCGACGCGGTCAGGTGTTACAGGTGTGAGACTACCGTGGGATTGGATCCCGATGTAGTCAGGTGTGAGGCCGCCGGGTCCGGTGCCCGACGCGGTTAGGTGTTACAGGTGTTACCGGGGTTACAGGTGTCACAGGTGTTACAGGTGGTACAGGTGGTTGCGAGTTACCGTTACGAGTAGAGCGGTTATTCCGGCTAGTCTTACTTTGGTGACTTGGCATTACTTTACTGTTTTAGTACTACTCTTATGATAGGGTCGCTGACTACCCACTCTGTGACAGGTACCTCCAGGGGGTAGAGGTAGGCGACGGTGAGGCCGAGGTGGTAGCAGTCGGGCTGAGGGAGCCCTAGTATGCTGTATCATTTACTTTCTCTGCATTTCATTCAGAACAGTAGGTTATTGTGTGGTTCTCGATACCCTTGTGGGGTCGTGTGGATGTTGAGTACTTTCTTGCTGGTTATGCACTACTATTTCCTTTATTGTTCCCGTTGGGCCGTTTTCTAAACCTTGTGGATTTATGCCGTTTTCCAATCTGTTTTCAAAACCTAAGGCTGTGTGGGCCTATTTTCAAACGGTGAGTTTTTACTTTCAACTAGACTGGCCACGGGTATTGTTTAGTCTTCATGCACCGTACTACTTCGAACTGTTGTGATTAAATGGGAAAATGGTTGCTTATGCTCGACTATTGTAACAGCCGCGACGCCGTGCATATACAGAGGAGACTCTGCCCGATTTTCGAGTAAATCTGTATATGTGGCGGGTCTGGGCACGCGCCGGGGAAGGAGGTTTTTAAACAAATAAACAAAAAAAAAGATGTACGCACTTTACGCGTACTTTGAGGTATCGTTTCCGCTAAAATAAAACCCCCGGGGCGTGACACTCCCCTCGAGCTACGCCCCGGGTGCGTTGATGATTCCGAGCCTGATGAGGCTGCGATGATGATACCGAGCGTAACGAGGCTGCGATGATGCGCCTAGTTCATATACTAGAGGTCGCTTGATACCCCTGGCCGAGCTACCATGGGGTCACTTTGTGAGAGATTGAGATAGTCCGATTGGACACCCTGGTTGATACACTAGGGGGGGCGCAGGCTTGACTTGACTGGGCCCTATGAGGCAGTCGTTGGGATTGGGTGACACTGTGAGAGTGATGGCATAGCATGTGTCATAGTAGAGTTTTCTTGATCATGGTACTTGTGACATATTGTCAGCAGTGAGTGGCTGCATACCATCATCCATATTCTCTTCCTATTGAGCATAGGAGATAGAGGCATGATAGCTGTAGATTCTTTTCCAGCTTATTTTTCAGTATCACAGTCTTTTCTGTTATCTTATGCCTCTAGTAGACTTAGTGGGCAGACCGTGGTTCTTGGAGACGGTACCCACTGAGAACTACTGTAGGATGTAGTTCTCACACCCTCTGTCGGTGACAGGTTGCTGAGGCTTTCTTCCGTTCCTGCCGAGCTTGATTGGACGGACCGAGGACAGGGAGTCGCGTGATAGTTCCCTACCAGCATTGTTATTTTAGAGTGAGGTAGATGTACCATCCCAGACTGTGGGAGCTTGATTATGTATGGTTATATTTCCTGTTTAGCTATCTCCCATTTGGATTTGTAGATGTTGTGTAGGTGGACTTCTATTTGTATCATCTTGTTTTGGGAGATAGGCTATGTGTTGTTGCAGCTTTGTAGTAGTGAAATTTTATATTACAGCTTTCTTATCCGCTCTGATATCTGTGTAGCTGTAGTTCTGTCCTTGCAGGTTAGACGCTTCGTCTGTACGGCAGTTTCCGTACAGATGGCGGATCTGTTAGCGAGCCCGGGTCGCAGTTTCGACCCCGGGGCGTGACAGTGGCTCTTTGAGCATCTTTCAACTATCCCACCTTATACCAACCAGGAGATTGTTCAAAATATAAGAACTTTGAATATGAATCTCCAAATGCTTCATCTAAAAAATTCAAAAAAAAATTTCAAGCATCCATAACATGTGGTAGCTTCACATACAAACCGGACGACCGGGGTGGCAGCTCTTTCCAACATGTGGTGGTAGTTTTCACACTCCTTTCGGATGTAACTCTTTCCACATATTTTGTAACTTATTTATTTACCCTTGAAAAAATGCAATCTCTTATGTGAAAGAATTAAATCCCAAATTTTAGTCTATTGGTTGTCTCATGTTTATCACAATGAATTCACACAACCGAGATAGGTTAAGCATGTTGGGTTATGTATAATATGGATCTAAATAGGGGAAAAAACACCTAAAGGGGGGTGAATAGGTGTAAACGTTTAAACACTCAAAAATCGTTGCGCAATAGAACCCAATGCGGAAATAAAAATAACACGCAAGATTTTTACGTGGAAAACTCCAAACCGGAGTAAAAAACCACGGGACCGATAACACGGTGAAATCCACTAGAATTATAACACGTACAAAGGTGATATACCGTACTCACAGACGACTCAACCTTTTTCCATACGCTCCTAGTTGATCTTCTCCGCTCGCTCAGCAACGCTTCTCGAATCCACGATCTGCGTCCAACGCCGAATCCACGACGTCTGACCGAATCCACGGTCTTCACCCAGTAGCACGTCTCGAATCCACGAACGTACGTCGCTCCGAATCTACGAGAGCGGTAGCACCTTGAATCCACAAGGCCACGCGAGTCCACGCGCCGATTTTGGGGAAATCGTTGTTTTTGGGTGGTGATGATCCGCCGAATACTTAGATTAGAAATAGATCGAAAATACCATCTAAGTATTCATTGATTTGATTCTACTCAAAATGTGAGTATGAAAATCTAGAATCAAATCAATCAATATAGATGAAGAAACATAGGATTAAATATATTGATTTCCTTTCTTCTCTCTAGGTGGATTTTTCTATTTTTGACCGTATTTGGATTACCTTAAAAAATGAATCGTAGGGTCTATTTATAGGTTAGAAACCGTTGGAAGAAGATAAGCATAAAAAACTAACCAATTCTAGAATTTTACAGGACTACAGTCCGGACTGGAATTGACGGTCCGGACTGTCTCAGCGAAACAGACTTTTTCCAGAAAAGACGACATTCGGGGTCCGGACTGCAATCCACGGTCCGAACTGTTCATGCAAATTCAACAATTTCACGTTCGGGGTCCGGACTGAATTTACCAGGGTCCGGACTGAAACAGCGCATGAACAAACCTATGTTCGGGGTCCGGACTGTAATGCCCGGTCCGGACTCTGAACATGTAAAATGACCAGTTTTTTATTTTTATGCAATCAAAAATTCATCCAAGTGTTTCTACACTATAAGAAGTATTCGGATCATCAAAATTATTTAGTTAAACGTACCTGATCCTTTTGAATTCTTCTTTCTTGAGATTGAGGTATATGATCCAAGCTTCTAAACTTCAATCTTCAAGACTTAAACAATTTCACGAAATACGCCAACTCAAATTTCGTAACAATCTCCCCCTTTGGCGGTTTCGTGACAAAACACAAATCCACTCAAGAAAATTCAAAAAGATATTTTTGTTGATATCACCATACAACAAAAATTTACATTGAAGATCCAAATAAAGATAAATACATGAGTTAAACTCCTAAAACAGACTCTAGACTTAGACATCTGTAATCTCTGCAAAAGAAATCATTCTTGACACAAAAGATCGTTAGTAACCTCAAGAATTTTCAACAATCAAAACCAAACACAGAGATAGAGTTTATACTCATCATGACATTTTCAAATTCAGATATGTAAGAAACTCACAATCAAAAATCGACATATCTTCTAAGCAATAGAAATCCAAATGTCATAGAAAGGTTAGTCAACAAGCAACTTGTTAGTTATATTACATGCCCAAATAGTTAGTCGAATAGTTAGTTGAGGCATGCATCAAAACACAAGATAAAAACCCAAAAGTTGAAGTTATACTTACCTTCATAGTTCAAGTTCTCTCAAGCATTGTCAATCACAGAGCACAGTTCACTGTTCAAAGTCACTGTGAGCACAGTTCACTGTTCAAAGTCACTGTTCAAAGTTCTCTAAACTCTCTCCCCCTTTTTGTCACAAAACTTAGCCAAAAGCACAAAATTGAAGGAGAGTTAAAAAAGTTCAAGATCCAAAAGTTTGAGAGCTAAAAAAAACTTAAAAACCTGCAAAAGAAAAGATTAGCCATGAGATCAAGCTAAATCCGAACTGTCTGAGCTGGTATCGTCTATCTTGTTCAAAATCCCTTTCAGCATTCGTGAAATTTTGGAACATTTCTTCTTCATCTGTTTTTGTTCAGCGGCCATTTGCCGGAGACCTAATGCCAATTTCTCTTGGTCAGCAGAAAGTCTTCTTTGGTCCTGATGAATGGAGGCCAATACGGTAGCTTCTAGAGCGTTTCTCCTTGAAGTCGCTGGACGAGCTGTAGAGGCAGATGATGCATGCTGGCCTTCAGCCCATGGGGATTCTCTAGGTACCGAGTGTGCTCTAGAGAGGGATTCAGTGATTTGAATTCCACTTCCCTTGACATTTTCCTGTCTAGTGTAGTGTTTGGACTTCTTGAGCTTTTTGTTCTTGACATACAATTCGTCTTCCTCATCAGCAATATCCTGCGCCTTTGCTTTAGAGGTTTCAGCAAGTGCTTTCCCTTTGGAAGCAGTAGGAACTGTCGCTTCAACCACCAACTCATCCCAGTCGATTGATTTAGTTTCTGATTCCGTCTCGGAATCATCTCGAGTTTTCTTCGCCTTCTTAGCCCTCTTAGGCTTGGTCGTTGCTTTCGCGTGAACCATGGCAGAAAGAAGAAATATGATCCAAGTGATTACCATTTCTACTGTTCGTTGGGAGAGATAAGTCCTGTGAACAACAACTCAAGAACACGAAAAAAATTGTTAATTTTCAAAAATTTGAAAAATTGTACCCAAACAATCATAATCGTGTTGAGAGACTAGGAATCAAATTAGTTTTGCAAAAAGAATTTTAAAAATAGATCAATTCCATGATTTTCAAAAATTCTCAAAAATATGCCCTAAAACCGAATTTTTAGAAATCGAAGGCCAAAAATTCGTTTATCCTGAGAAAACCTAGCATATAATCAAAACTAATGTTCCCAGAGTTCTTATTTCAAAAGAAGTTTGATCAAAAACCATCCACAAACGACAAAGATATGAGATTTGCATCATGTTTTGAGAGAAATATAGAAAACCTGTGAAAAACCGAGATTTTGATCAAGAAAACTCACTTGGATTTTGAGAAAACGAGTTGGGAAGGCTCCAAAATACTTGAATTCTAGAGAGAGAAGCTCTCGAGACTTTTGAACAAAAGATTGTACTAAAAGAAATCAAATCCCTTTTGTTCTTAATAAAACCCTAGCCGCGGTCCGGACTGCCCGAAGAATGCAGTCCGGATCGACTACCCGCAGGATTTTCCTGCGTTCGGGGTCCGGATCGGCTTGTCCAGTCCGGACCGGCTCCAAACTTTTTCTTCAGAAAAATTCAGAAAAATTCCAGAGAATCTAGAAAAAGTATGTAAGCACTTTTGTGTATCAACTTTAGATAAAAATCATCGTTTCATACAACAAGAAATAGATTATGACAAATCTATCAATAACATCTAACAAATGAAACAAAAATTTATAAAAATTAAATCCCTTAAAGTTGAACAACTTCAATCACATCTAACATGATCTTATGAGTAATGCCCTTATCAAATCATCAATTTGGTAAAGAAAATGAAATACCAAGATCAATAGATGTTTGAAATCCCAGATAAGTTAGATAATATATCTAGTCAATTTATTGTAAGGAGTGGTTCTTTGAGCATCTTTCAATAAAATCCCCACCTTATACCAACCTTGGAATTTGACAGAGTCAAGTATTCCAAAAAGCATTTTATTTAATCAACTCGAACAACCATGCTTGGTATATATGTGGTAGCTGCACACAGTACTCGGACGACCGAGGTGGTAGCTCTTTCCTCCATGTGGTGGTAGTTTTCACACTCCTCATTGGGATGTAACTCTTTCCACATCTTTTGAGCATAACACTTTTTCTTTGACTCCCCCTCAATTGGCTATCAATTATTCAAAATATAAAGTATTCAACCAAAAATTGATCTCGATTTCTGTCACGCCCCGGGGGATTAATTTAGCGGAAACGGATTACAAAAGGTATGTATTTTTTTTTTTTTTTTTTGATAACCTTCTTCCCCGGCGCGTGCCCAGATCCGCCGCATATACAGGATCACTCTACAAACGGACAGAGTCTCCCCTGTATATGCACGGCGTCGCGGTTTGTACAATGTTCAATAACGAGTAAACATTCAATCACAACAATCCAAACGTATAACCATTCACAATGTTCAGAATAAACTCACGGCCGATTAGTTTGAAAGGATAAATCCACAGTCGTTGAAACGGCGCCTACCCGGCACTCAGGTTTTGAAAACATGTTTCGAAAACAGCATAAATCCACAGGGTTTTGAAAACAGTGCCCACACGACACATAGGTTTTGAAAACGATTTTCGCAATCTTTTCTTGGGTTTTCTTTTTCTTTTGCAAACGGCCAACAGAGATAAAAGGAGAGATAAATAAATAAGTAAATAAACAAAAGGAACCATGCCGACATCCACACCGACCCCACGAGGGTATCGAGGACCACACAACGGACTACAAACCGTGAATGAAATGCAAAGATAAAAGAGAAAATACAGTCCGGGGTCCCCAGCGACCCAGAAGATCTTGCCCCGTCCTCACCGCCGCCTACCTCTCCCCCCGTCTGGACCCTGTCATGATGTGGGAAGTCAGTGACAAATAATAGTAGAGCAGGAAAAGTAGTAAAACAAACCGTAAAGCTATCCGGAGCAACCACCCTCCCGAGAGGGAAAAAGATAACCTGAACCCCTGTAATCCTGCAATACCCGACCACGTCGGACAACTAAACCGACGGGCCATACCGTACCTGCAATATCCGACCACGTCGGGCAACTAAACCGACGGGTCGCACCGTACATGCAATATCCGACCACGTCGGGCAACTAAACCGACGGGTCGCACCGCTCGCACCTCGGCGCCTCAAACCCCACAACTACAGGGGCCCCACTACGTCACCTCGTGGGTATACACGGGTCATAGACCGCTTTTCCGAAAAAACGCACCCTTTGCGGTGGCCAAACCGCGGGTGCGCGTGCTGCAGCCTCGAGCAAAGTAACCAACAGTAATCATGAATAAGCTATAACCGCTATCATGTTAGCATCATAATATATAATCGAGAGTAAGGGTATAACCACTATCCTGTTAGCAACGTCATGTAAAATTAAGAATAAAAGAAAATTAAGAATAAAAGCGACCGCCGGAATTCGGCGCTAAGTACCAAAATAAAACCCACCTCAAACACGAAGGAGAGGACGTGCGGGAGCTCCAACTAATAGTACCCTCGCCGTGTGCCCGAACAGCTACAATAAGAATTATTTGTTAAAAACCATCGTCGTGGTTAAAAACACTCAAAAACGGGGCGAAACGGGCCAAAAACGGAGCTTCTGGGCTCTTTGGCTGAAGGATGGTGCACGGTCCAGGCGTGGACCGGGTTTACGGCGTCGGCGGTCGCGTGGCATGCGCCGGGTGGATGCAGGAAGCGTGCACCGCGCATCCTGGGCCGGGCCGGTGCACGACACGAGCTTGCACCGGGCTCACGGCCGCAGGGGCCTGCGGTGCGCACCGGGTGAACGCCGCAGCGTGCACCGCACCCGAGCGGGCCGGGCCGGCGCACGAAAGCGTACGCCGGGTCCGCGGCTCCCGCGCCGCGGGGCGTGCACCGGGTGCACGCCCCGGCCCGTGGACCGCGGGCCGAGAATCCGTACAGTAACCCCCTTTTTTCCAGTTTTATTCTCCGTTTTCGCTCCCGTGCGACTCCGGCGACGACCCCGCGAACATGGTAACGGCGGCGGCGGCCTCCCGTTTAACAACGGCGGCGGCGGCCTCCCGTTCGACAACACGCCTCACACGCAACACGACAAGAAAGAAAACCTTATACCGAAAAAGATAACCGGGAAGACCCGAACCGCTCACCCTGTTTTCGCCGGTGAGGGAGGAAGGAAGAGGATCGTCACGCTCTCGTTCGCCGGGTTCCGCCGGGCGTGCGATCGTCCTTCCCTCTCCTCGTCTCCGTCTCGGTTCCTCACGCCCTAGGTTGAAAAGAGAGGAAATATGAATTGGGGTTTTTCCACTTCCCTTTCTTAACAGGGCCGCCTTAAACCCTAGCCGTCAAGAGAGAAACCCTAAAATAACCGAAACAAAAATCGACGGCTACGATTGTCTCAAAAAGCGTGTCAATCGCTCGCACAGATCCCGGAGCACCCAAAAAAAAGGGTCCAAACTTCAAAAATTAATTCTGGGAGATTCGGGAGTCGGAATTCGAATCCGATCGCGTCTCCGTTCACCGTTTTGCGAGCTCTAGCACCAAAAAATATCCGCAAGTCCCGACGACCAGCCCAGAATTTCTCGAATTTCAACCCCTCCTTAATCAACTGAAAATATTCGGTTAGGACCCAAGATGGAAAACCGGAAGGTCGAAGTACCACTACATAAATAAAATAACCCAATGACATAAACAGATGAGAATTCCGATCACAGTAGGTTCCCCGTCCGATCGCCTCGAAGAACGTGCCGGCCACTTAACACGGATTCCGATGCGCCACTCAAAAGCAAACGCTTTGACCCACATTTCGGGAGATCCGTAAATCGGAATCCGAAACCGTTCGCTTTGCCGCCCTCCGTTCTTCGAGCTCAATCGCAGAAAAATACTAGCGGCCCCGGTCAGTCCATTACAGAAAATGGTGGAAAGTTTTCCTACCAGTCCCGTCAAAATAAAAGGGAGGTATACAAGGGCAAGGGAGCGCCTGGACTCTACATCACTTACCACAAAAAAAAAGTTTCGTCCTCGAAACTTAATCCTGGTCCGCAACGAATGAAACTGAGTAGCACTCCTCCATCTTTGACTCCCGTTCCTAAGTCGTTTCACGTTCTTCCTGGTTGCTCCACAGCACCTTCCCATAGGGGATCGCCCGGTTGCGCAATCCTTTTTGCCCTCTCGTGCTAAGGTCCGCACCGGTGTTCCGTCGAAGCTCAGGTCCTCTCTACGCTCAAAGGCAGTGACCATCCGTCACCCAAAATCAAGTAAGCAGGTTCAGAGCACATCTTCGAGGATCCGGCTCATCCGCTCGGGCAGTCCGCCGGTCTGGGGGTGAAACGCCGTGCTGAAGTGTGGTTTAGTCTCTAGGGCCCATTGCAGACTTGCCAAAGGTTCGACACCAGCCGAGTGTCTCTAGTCCACCAGAATTTATGCTTGAGGTCCTCGTACATCTTCGTGTCGCCTGGATGCGCCGCGAAGGGAGCGCAGTGCGCCTCTGACAGTAACTCTTCCTTCAACACTGGTAGCTCGGGCACGCAAGTCCACCCTCGGAACGTATTGCGTCATCCGCACTTGGTGAAAAGTCGATTGCGTGGTCCGGGGGGTCTTGTCTCGAGTAAGCTGTATCCGTATGCCTATTATTCTGACCCTCCAGGATTTCTCTAAAAGGGTTGACTTGATCATCAAGGACAATAGGTCGTGCGACGGTACCGGTCCTGCCGAGTACTCGCGCTCATCGATTTCCTCCCCGATTTGACCCTTCCTACTCAAAACATCCGCTCATATTCTCTGTGATTCCCGTCGCTGACACGATGTGCCCCAAAGAGTCCATTTCGTGAAGTCAGAACTCACATCTCTTAAACTTAGCAACCAGCTCCTGGTCCCTGAGATTCTTGCAGTTGATTGAAGAGGTCGTCAATCCTGGGTTTGTTCTTCACTGTAACCTTGCTTATCTTCCTGTAGTCGATACGTAGACGTAGACTTCTGTTCTTCTTTCGCACGAAAGCACGGGTGCGCCCCAAGGCGACACCCACGGTCTAAAGAATCCTTTATCCGGAAACTCCTAGTCGAGCCTGGTAGAACCGTAGGGTGCCGTCGCCTTCCACTGTAAAATCGCCCTCTTGGTCCAGGGAGATCTTGTCTCGTACGCGCTGCAAGTGTGAGTCGGTCTGTTGTCCTTCCCGGATCTTCTCAAATAGCGTCGGCTTGACCACCAAGGCTAGGAGTTGCATGACCGTGCATGCTGGTACCACCTCCAACTGTAATCGTGCGAACTCCGCGATCAAGCTGCTCTGTTTAGTTATCGCGCCCCCAGACGCCCCTTCTTGTTGCCCTTTCCTGCTCAAAGCGTCTGCCACCACGTTTGCCTTCCCGGGGTGGTATTGAATCGTCAAGTCGTAATCCTTCAGTAACTCTAGCTACCGCCTCTGCCGCAGGTTTAATTCCTTTTGGGTAAAAATGTACTTAGGACTTTGGTGATCCGAGAAGACGTTACAGTGGACTCCAAAGAGGTAGTGCCTCCACAATTTTAAAACGAAGGCCACTGTGGCCAGTTCTAAGTCGCGTATCGGGTAGTTCTTTTCGTAATCCTTCAATTGCCTGGAAGCGTGGGCTATTACTTTCCCCTGTTGCATCAGAACACCCCCCAAGGCCGATCCTTGATTCGTCGCAGTACACTTCATAATCCTCTCCGGGTGTAGGTAGCACAAGTATTGGTGCCCTGGTTAGCCTTCTATGGAGTTCCTCGAAACTCTCCTGCCATTTGGCTGTCCATAAGAACTTCTCCCATTTTCTGGTCAACTGGTTTAAAGGGCCAGCAATCTTCGTGAACCCTTCGGCGAAGCGTCTGTAACATCCTGCCGGCCTAGGAACTACGGACCTCTGTCACCGTCGTTGGCGGCTGCCAGTCGACCACTGATTCCACTTTCTTGGGGTCCACGGCGATTCCCTTCGCCGAGATCACATGCCCTAGGAAACCCACTTCGCGTAGCCAGAATTCACACTTCTTGAGTTTAGCGAATAGCTTCTGCTCTCTAAGAGTCTGAAAAATCATTCGCAAATGGTCCTCGTGCTCCTCGTCGGTGGGTGAATAGATCAGGATGTCGTCGAGGGTCGGGTAACTAAATCCACCGATGCTAAGTAGGCCACGCATCCACCCTCTACCAACCTTCTGGCCCGTGCCGCTGAGGTGACCGCCGGGAAAGAGATGCTCTTGCCCGCCATATACTCATGCTCAGGAAAGCCCGGTTCTTGTAGTCGCACCTGTCGTTTCTCACAGTCAAACTTGGGCGTACTGTCACTGGGGGCCCGTAACTGTCGCTGGGTTGCAGGGTGCATGGAAGAAACAACTTACCAGCCGAGGCCTGTTTCGGCTTGGTCCGAAGAGAACAGCTTTGAAGGACCTCGGAGGTAAGGGAGGAAAAAGAAAAGAAGTCGTGGGTAAAGCCGAACAGTCTTCCGTGGGTGTTCGCCCCCCAATCGCGTGTGGGAGTCGAAACGGTCAAGGAAACCGAAAGGTAATACAAAAGGCAAAAAGGTTCGCAAGGGTCATACAGGGGCGGGTTGCTCCGGCCCGAGGGGGTACTCCTATCTAGGAAGAGGAAAGGAAAAAGTAAAACAAATAAAAAAGGTACTTGTCATTCCCCAATTTGGGACGTCGCGTCGTCCGCCAGGGCGGCCGGGGAGGTCCGCCCGCAACCCTTGGGCCAGCGACGTATGGCGTGGCGGGGTGGGGATCCCGTGCTGTTGGGGTTCATCGCGCGTGGGCCCTCCGGTCGGTCCCTATGCCGGTCGGGGGCCGTGGCATTCTCTCGTCTCTCCGATTGCGGTGCCGGGGGTCTAGTGGTAGCCGGCTTCAGAGGGCACTCGTAACGCGTGTGGCCCGGCCTGCCACATCGGAAACAGTGTCCGTCCCGCCATGGGCAACTCGTCACGGGGTGCGCGTCGCCACATATGACACACGGCTTCGGTGGCCTAAGTCCTTCCTTCGTCGTCTGCCCAAGGTTCTGCCCGGTTCTCGGGCGTTTGTTCGCCCGGCCCTTCCGATAGGGGTCCTCTGCCGGACGAGGGTAAGGGTATTCCTGCCGGGCGCGCTCTAGCTCGGGATGCTCGGCCAGGTTAACCGCCTCCTAGAAGGTGGGAGGGCCCATCTGTGGCATCCCGCGAGGGGCGACGTCTCTGGTGCCGCATCGGAAGTGATCGACGCCCTCGAGTTCCCGTATCAGTATGCTCAGGCGCTCCGCGAGGGTCAGTAGTTGCCCAGCCACGTCGCGCAGCTGGTTGCGGAGCAGGCGATTTGCTTCGTCGGCGATGTCCATTTCCGTCGTCAGTTGCTCGCTGAGTCTGACCTCTATCTGTACACACACAACAAGAGTCAACTTTAGACTTTACTTACAAAACAACGAACCCCTTAGCGAGAGAAAGGACTCAGACTCTTCCCCCCCTTCGATCACTCGCGTTCTACCTTCCTATGCCCTACCCATTTCATTCACCTGTAGGCAAGTGAGGTATCCCCACGGATGTCGGCACTAACTGTTGTGATTGAAAGAACCTCTCTGATACCATCTTAATCTGTCACGCCCCGGAGGATTAATTTAGCAGAAACGGATTACAAAAGGTATGTATTTTTTTTTTTTTTTTTTGATAACCTTCTTCCCCGGCGCGTGCCCAGATCCGCCGCATATACAGGATCACTCTACAAACGGACAGAGTCTCCCCTGTATATGCACGGCGTCGCGGTTTGTACAATGTTCAATAACGAGTAAACATTCAATCACAACAATCCAAACGTATAACCATTCACAATGTGCAGAATAAACTCACGGCCGATTAGTTTGAAAGGATAAATCCACAGTCGTTGAAACGGCGCCTACCCGGCACTCAGGTTTTGAAAACATGTTTCGAAAACAGCATAAATCCACAGGGTTTTGAAAACAGTGCCCACACGACACATAGGTTTTGAAAACGATTTTCGCAATCTTTTCTTGGGTTTTCTTTTTCTTTTGCAAACGGCCAACAGAGATAAAAGGAGAGATAAATAAATAAGTAAATAAACAAAAGGAACCATGCCGACATCCACACCGACCCCACGAGGGTATCGAGGACCACACAACGGACTACAAACCGTGAATGAAATGCAAAGATAAAAGAGAAAATACAGTCCGGGGTCCCCAGCGACCCAGAAGCTCTTGCCCCGTCCTCACCGCCGCCTACCTCTCCCCCCGTCTGGACCCTGTCACGATGTGGGAAGTCAGTGACAAATAATAGTAGAGCAGGAAAAGTAGTAAAACAAACCGTAAAGCTATCCGGAGCAACCACCCTCCCGAGAGGGAAAAAGATAACCTGAACCCCTGTAATCCTGCAATACCCGACCACGTCGGACAACTAAACCGACGGGCCGTACCGTACCTGCAATATCCGACCACGTCGGGCAACTAAACCGACGGGTCGCACCGCTCGCACCTCGGCGCCTCAAACCCCACAACTACAGGGGCCCCACTACGTCACCTCGTGGGTATACACGGGTCATAGACCGCTTTTCCGGAAAAACGCACCCATTGCGGTGGCCAAACCGCGGGTGCGCGTGCTGCAGCCTCGAGCAAAGTAACCAACAGTAATCATGAATAAGCTATAACCGCTATCATGTTAGCATCATAATATATAATCGAGAGTAAGGGTATAACCACTATCCTGTTAGCAACGTCATGTAAAATGAAGAATAAAAGAAAATTAAGAATAAAAGCGACCGCCGGAATTCGGTGCTAAGTACCAAAATAAAACCCACCTCAAACACGAAGGAGAGGACGTGCGGGAGCTCCAACTAATAGTACGCTCGCCGTGTGCCCGAACAGCTACAATAAGAATTATTTGTTAAAAACCATCGTCGTGGTTAAAAACACTCAAAAACGGGGCGAAACGGGCCAAAAACGGAGCTTCTGGGCTCTTTGGCTGAAGGCTGGTGCACGGTCCAGGCGTGGACCGGGTTTACGGCGTCGGCGGTCGCGTGGCATGCGCCGGGTGGACGCAGGAAGCGTGCACCGCGCATCCTGGGCCGGGCCGGTGCACGACACGAGCGTGCACCGGGCTCACGGCCGCAGGGGCCTGCGGTGCGCACCGGGTGCACGCCGCAGCGTGCACCGCACCCGAGCGGGCCGGGCCGGCGCACGAAAGCGTACGCCGGGTCCGCGGCTCCCGCGCCGCGGGGCGTGCACCGGGTGCACGCCCCGGCCCGTGGACCGCGGGCCGAGAATCCGTACAGTAACCCCCTTTTTTCCGGTTTTCTTCTCCGTTTTCGCTCCCATGCGACTCCGGCGACGACCCCGCGAACATGGTAACGGCGGCGGCGGCCTCCCGTTTAACAACGGCGGCGGCGGCCTCCCGTTCGACAACACGCCTCGCATGCAACACGACAAGAAAGAAAATCTTATACCGAAAAAGATAACCGGGAAGACCCGAACCGCTCACCCTGTTTTCGCCGGTGAGGGAGGAAGGAAGAGGATCGTCCCGCTCTCGTTCGCCGGGTTCCGCAGGGTGTGCGATCGTCCTTCCCTCTCCTCGTCTCCGTCTCGGTTCCTCACGCCCTCGGTTGAAAAGAGAGGAAATATGAATTAGGGTTTTTTCCCTTCCCTTTCTTAACAGGGCCGCCTTAAACCCTAGCCGTCAAAAGAGAAACCCTAAAATAACCGAAACAAAAATCGACGGCTACGATTGTCTCGAAAAGCGTGTCAATCGCTCGCACGGATCCCGGAGCACCCAAAAAAAAGGGTCCAAACTTCAAAAATTAATTCTGGGAGATCTGGCAGTCGGAATTCGAATCCGATCACGTCTCCGTTCACCGTTTTGCGAGCTCTAGCACCAAAAAATATCCGCAAGTCCCGACGTCCAGCCCAGAATTTCTCGAATTTCAACCCCTCCTTAATCAACTGAAAATATTCGGTTAGGACCCAAGATGGAAAACCGGAAGGTCGAAGTACCACTACATAAATAAAATAACCCAATGACATAAACAGATGAGAATTCCGATCACAGTAGGTTCCCCGTCCGATCGCCTCGAAGAACGTGCCGGCCACTTAACACGGATTCTGATGCGCCACTCAAAAGCAAACGCTTTGATCCCCATTTCGGGAGATCCGTAAATCGGAATCCGAAACCGTTCGCTTTGCCGCCCTCCGTTCTTCGAGCTCAATCGCAGAAAAATACTAGCGGCCCCGGTCAGTCCATTGCAGAAAATGGTGGAAAGTTTTCCTACCAGTCCCGTCAAAATAAAAGGGAGGTATACAAGGGCAAGGGAGCGCCTGGACTCTACAATTTCATACTCGACAAAATAGTCAAATAAGATAAAAACTATACCAAGAGATCATTGAGAGAGAAATTGACTTTGATCAAAACAAAGATGATTTAATTGGGATAAATGATCATTGCATCAAATGAATTATTATGATATCCAAAGCATAATAAATTTCTAAATAGACGAAAAGATGCTATTAAAGTCAATAATACACATGCTCAATTAATGTTCTATGTCTAACCATAGATAATGAACAAAAACACAAAAACAAAACCTAACCTAAGCAAAAGTTTCAAAAAGAGGTTATTTCAAGGAAAGCATTCCAATTGCTTTACGCAAATGAATAATGTAGGTTTTTCTGGATCCACAAGGATCTAAATAGGTACTATCAAACACCTAGAGGGGGGTGAATAGGTGTAATATTTAAAAAATCAAATCTCAGTGCAAAATAAAAACCAATGCGGAAAATAAAAATAGCACACCGAGATTTACGTGGAAACTCCAATCCAGGAGAAAAACCACGGGACCAACACGCAATAACAATCCACTAAGAAAAGAAGAATAACAAGGTGATTACCGACTCCACGGACTCAACCCCTCCTTCAACTTCTTCGGACCTGGCGCTCACCGATTGCACGTCCACTGCACACGTTCGAATCCACGAACGCCACTCGAATCCACGAGCACACGTTTCGAATCCACGAAACGCCTTCAACACACCGAATCCACGGTGCAACGTCGAATCCACGACGCAAACTCAGCTGATAAGAATATTGGCTTCGATGGTGATCCTTTGCTTAGATTATCATTGAGGAACCGTAGAAGGAATCTCTAAGCAAAGACTAGATCAATTCGACAAAAGATAGATCTTGGAAGAACCGTCGAATTGACATAAAAGAGGCGAAAGAGAAGAACGATAAAAACCAGCCTCTAGGGTTGCTCTCGAGTGTTTCTGAATTGATCGATAAGTATCGAGAAACCCTAAGCGTCTATTTATAACCCTTGGAAAAAGATAAAAGTCGGTTTAGAGATTTTATCCCGAGAAGGCATTGTGTACCGGTACCAAATAATGTGTTCCGGTACGCAATGGTGCAAAACACAGATTTTTCTATTGTGTTCCGGTACGCGAGTCTGTGTTCCGGTACGCAATGCAAATTTCAGAAAATTCTGTGTCGGGTTAGAGGAACTTCAAGTGTGGTTCCGGTACTCAATGTAAAAACTAATTTTTCCAAGATAATCTTTATCCAAAACAAACCAAGTACCGGAATCCAAACTTAAATTAAGTTGTAAGTTAAAACCAAGTTCCTAAAACCAAGTCTAAACCAAGTTTCAATAACTTCCTGATTCCAATGATTATAAATGAACTATAATCACCATGATTTAATTTAATCATACCTGAGTGTTATCTTGAGCTCATGTTGAATCTTCAATGAGTCTTCGAAGGCTGATTTGACAATTTGATCCCTTTAAGACTCCGACTCAACTCACTGACTTGACTCACGAAATATGCCAACACCAAAAAGCCGTAACAATCTCCCTCTTTGGCAATTTCGTGACAAAATCCAAAAATACATAAAAACGCTCAAGTCACTCATCTTAAACCAAAAAATCGAAACTCAATGTTATCACCAAAACATTGATTTTCTTTGCGTGAAAGATCCAATAAATACAAATTACATTTGAACCAAAAAGTCCTAGAACATACTCTATGACTTAGGACTTGGAGTCTTAAAGTGATGTAATTCCTGCAAAACAAAACTCCAAACAAAATCAAACATTAGTCGTTAGAAATTAAAATCCTGCATTTGATTCGTCTTCCTTTTGGTTCTTTTGTTTTTCCGGCTCTTTTGTTTTGTGGCTTTTGTTCTCAGTCTTTTCTTTATCTCCCCCTATCTTGAGCATCTCTGTTCTCCCCTTTTTATGATACGTCCATCTCATTTCTGTTCTCCCCCTTTTTGTCACAAATTATCAAACAGTTAAACAGACAAAAAGAAACATACTAGAAGGATAAGTTCTTAGTTACATGCCCATAAGAGTTCTTGTTCATCACAGAGTGAAAAGAAAAAGAAAACCAAAAACAAGAAGAAAAAGAGATCACACATCCTCATTTGAATCATCATCATCATCATGCGATGTTGGTCCATGCGATGTACTCGGTGCAGTTGCTCCAGCGACCACATCATCATGTTTGCACCCAAGGATATCGAAGATTTTTTTTAAACCATCCTCAAGTTTCTTGAAGCCTTGCTCCATCCTTTGCTCCATCCTTTGCTTTAATGAACGAACATCCCGATGCAAGGTTTGAAGAGTTATGACCTCATATGGTTCAGGAGATTCTTGACGAGGTGGTGCACTCACTGTTGCTTCACTTGCATAGGCTTTTGTATGCCCAAATGTCTTCAAAGTGCTAATCGACTTGGCTAAAGTGATTCCATCAATTGCCCCCAAGCCATAATCATATTTGGCACAAGAAGTGTCCACTCCGTGATCTTCCAAAATACGAGTAATCAAGATTGGATACGGTAGAAGGTTGTTGGGTTATATGTAATACGGATCTAAATAGGGGAAAAAACACCTAGAGGGGGGTGAATAGGTGTAAACGTATAAACACTCAAAAAATCGTTGCGATAAAACCCAATGCGGAAATAAAAATAATACGCAAGATTTTTACGTGGAAAACTCCATCACCGGAGTAAAAAACCACGGGACCGATAACACGGCAGAAATCCACTAGAATTAAAACACGTACAAGGTGATTTACCGTACACACTTACGACTCAACCTTTTCCATACGCTCCTAGAGGATCTTCTCCGCTCACTCCGCGACGCTTCTCGAATCCACGATCTGCGTCCAACGCCGAATCCACGGCGTCCAACGTCGAATCCACGACGTCCGACCGAATCCACGGTCTTCACCCAATAGCACCCTTCGAATCCACGAACGTGCCTCGCTCCGAATCCACGAGAGCGGATGAACCTTGAATCCACAAGGACACGCGAATCCACGCGCCGATTTTTGGGGTAAATCGTTGTTTTGGGTGGTGATGATCCGCCGAATACTTAGATCAAAGATAGATCGGAAATACCATCTAAGTATTCATTAGTTTGATTCAACTCGAGATGTGAGTATGAAAACCTAGAATCAAACTAATCAATATAGATGAAGAAACATAGAGTATTCTCTAATGATTTCCTTTCTTCTCTATATGTGGATCTATAGCCGTATAAAATGATATATGAAAATGACGGCTAAAGACTATGTGGATTCACCCTAGAAAAAGAGTCATAGGGTGTATATATAGGTTAGAAACCCTAGGAAGGAGATAAGAATCAAAAACCTAACATTTCTGGATATTTTACGGACGGCGATCCGGATCGGACTAGCTGTGATCCGGATCGTCGTAACGAGTCAGCCAGTTCCAGAAAAACGAAGGTTCGGGATCCGGATCGAAGTGCATGATCCGGATCGTTCATACAGTTTACCAAACATCAACGTTCGGGATCCGGATTGCGAAGCATGATCCGGATCGTTCAAGGAAAATGGTAAACTCACTGTTCGGGATCCGGATCAAGAGACTACGATCCGGATTGAACTGGTGTATGAACGAACCACCTTCGGGATCCGGATCGAACAACCTGATCCGGATCCTGAACATGTCCCAAGTCCAGTTTTTGATTTTTAAGCAATGAAAGATTCTTCCAAGTGTTTCTACACTACAAGAAGTATTCGGATCACACAAAATCTTTAGTTAAACATACCTGATCCTTTTGAATTCTTCTTTCTTGAGATTGAGTTAAATGATCCAACTTTCTTCACCTTCAATCTTCAAGACTTGAGACTTTCACGAAACTACGCCAACTCAAATTCCGTAACAATCTCCCCCTTTGGCGGTTTCGTGACAAAACATAGATCCACTAAAGAAAATTCAAAAAGATATTTTTGTTGCTATCACCATACAACAAAAATTTACAATGGAGATCCGAAAATTTAAAAACATGAGATAAACTCCTAAAACAGACTCTAGACTTAGACATCTGTATTCTCTGCACAAAGAAATCATTCTTGACAAAAAGAGATCGTTAGATACCTCAAGAATATTTAGCATACAAAACCTAGTACAGAGATAGAGTTTATCTAATCACCATGACATTTGAGAATTCAGATATGTAAGAGAATCAAAGTCAAAAACCAACATATCTTCTATGCAACTAAAAAACCAAATGTCACAAGATGTTAGTCCAACATCAACTTGTTAGTTATATTACATGCCCAAATAGTTAGTCGAATAGTTAGTCGAGACATGCAACAGTAGGGACATGCAACAAATCACAAGATAAAAAACCAAAAGTTGAAGTTGAAGAGATACTTACCTTGATGTATACAAAATCTTCATCATCAAGATTTTCACAATCATTGTTCAAGTTCCCTTACCTTGATGTTCATTCACATCATCATTGTAGAGATCATACTTACCTTGATATTCTATTTCATCATTCATTGTTCAAAGTTCTCTCTAACTCTCTCCCCCTTTTTGTCACAAATACAGCCAAAGATTACAGAAGTGGAGAGAATGGTTAACAGTTTAAGTTCGAGAACTAAGAACTCAAATTAAAACTTAAAAACCTGCACAACAGAAGGATTTAAGCATATGCATAATAAACAGAAATTTGAAGGATACGGATTATTCAGACTCGTCTGAACTGATACAGCCGAGGATTTGGAAAATCTTCTTTATTCGCTTGTTCATTGCTGATTGATTTTTATTTACCTTCTTTATTTCTTCCTTTACCTCAATTAGTTCATTTGATATACGTTCTTGCTCGTTGGAGAGCCTTTGCTGTTCTTTATAGATTGAGGTAACAGATGCATCATCATCAGAAGTTGATTGTGGTGCTTCTTGTGCCGGAGGTGCTGGTTGAACTGGAGGAGCTGCTGCCGGTGCAGAGGTTGTTGCTTGTTGTCGTTGTTCTCGTTGCCGGTGAAGAGGTATGAAAGGTTCATCTGGCTTCGTCGAAAGAGACTTTACAATTGTTGTGTCATTGATCGTTCCTAGACTGTGCAGATAGGAACTCGCATTTGTGTCAGCTTTAAATTTGCGAAGAATGCGCATGATGATCATTGGAAAAGGTAGTCTCTCTGACGGATGAGCTTGCTCCACATATCGTGCCATCCTTGACCAGATGACGTAGGGAATGTTTAAGTTAGCTCCCATTGCAGCTGCGGGGTTTCCAAGTAGATAAAGGAATATCATTCTTTCCCACCAAAGAACCTTTGTGTTCATGTTTGGAATAATATTGTAACAAACAATGAGATTTAAGATGCGGTACTCTGGTCGTAGTTCTTTCGAGAAGACGGAGTTTCCTGTCGACCGAGTATCTGGAACACAGATTCCATCAACTACCACTCTCCAGGAGAAGGTGTTGAAGGCTTGATTCTTCAGGTAATGAGTGCCATCGGCTCGGGCGTCCATCCCTAGTACTTCACCAATTAGCTGAGGCGTTACTTTGATTCTGACATTCTTGACTAATGTTTGGAAATCCCGACGCCCGCTTTCCTGATCAACTAGATAGCAGGCATTCTGATAAAACATCCTCACTGAGTGAAGACAATATCCAGTGGTCTCCGGGAACTCGCAAATGGAAGCAAGACCTCTCTGGTCAAATAAAGTTCCAAACGTCTGAGAACGCTGCTTTAAGGCTTTTACATCAACATGCCTTTCTCCAATGCATTCTCTGTTTTCAAAATCCTTTATTCTGGCCGAGCTGACAAAGTCTTGTGCAGGTGCTTGGCCAGCAGCTGGTTGCTCAATGGTGATTCCTCGAGCACTTCCTCTCTTGCGAGCAACACTTTTTCTTCTTGTCTTCCCAGAAGTTTCTTCCATTGGAGCTTTCCCTTTTTCAGCAGCAGTAGGCGGAGCCTTCAATGTTTCCGCAGGCGCTTTTCCCTTTGAAGCAGTGGGAACAGTCGTTGCTTCAACTTGCAGTTCATCCCAGTCAATTGATTCCGTTTCAGATTCTGTATCGGAATCATCTTTAGCTTTCTTCGCTTTCTTAGCCTTCTTAGCCCTCTTGGGCTTGACGGTGTCTCTTGTATGAACCATAGCCGCAAGTAGAAAGACAATCCAAGTGATCACCATTGCTAATGGTTTCTTGAGAAAAGGAATCCTGTGTAGACCAACTCAAGAACACATGAAAAAAAATTGTTAATTTTCAAAGATTGAAAAATTGTACCCAAACAATCATAATCATGTAGAGAAGCTAAGAATCAAATTAGTTTTGCAAAAGGACTTTTAAAAATAGATCAATTGCATGATTTTCGAAAATCCTTATTATATGCCCTAAAACCGAAATTTTTAGAAATCGAAGCCTAAAAATCCGTTAATCAGAAGAATACCTAGCATATAATCAAAACTAATCTACCCAGAGTTCTTATTTCAAAAGAAATTTGATCAAAAACCATCCACAAACAAAGTTGATCCAAGAAATTCATCACGTTTGAGGAGGAAAAGAGAAAAACGGTGAAAAACCGAGATTTTGATCAATAAAACTTACTTGGAGTTGAAGAACTTGAGTTTGAAAGCTTCCAGGAAGGATGAAATATAGAGAGAGAGGCTCTGGAAACTTTGGAACAAAAGATTGGAGTAAAGAAATCAAAAACCCCTTTCGTTCCTTATAAAACCTAGCCGCGATCCGGATCAGTTCATAACTGCGATCCGGATCGGCTACCCGCAGTAAGAAACTGCGTTCGGGATCCGGATCGGCAGATACAATCCGGATCGTCAGCCCGCAGAAGAATTCCTGCGTTCGGGATCCGGATCATCTAGCCCGATCCGGATCGGCCCCAACTTTTTCTTTAGAAAATTTCAGAGAAATTCAAAAAAAACCAGAAAAAGATTGTAAGCACAAATGTATATCAACTTTAAACAAGAATCATCGTTTCATACAACAAGAATTAGATTATGCCAAATCTATCAATAATATCCAAAAATGAAACGAAAATTTACAAGAATTAAATCCCTTAAAGTTGAACACCTTCAATCACATCTAACTTGATCTTATGAGTAATGCCTTTATCAAATCATCAATTCAGTAAAGAAAATGAAATACAAAGATCAATAGATGTTTGAAATCCCAAATATAATAGATAATATATCTAGACAATCTGTTGAAGAGAGTGGCTCTTTGAGCATCTTTCATTAAAAACCCACCTTATACCAACCTTGAAATTTGACAGAGTCAAGTATTTCAACATGCATTTTACTTAATCAAAAATTTGAACAACCATGCTTGGTATACATGTGGTAGCTGCACACAATACTCGGATGACCGAGGTGGTAGCTCTTTCCTCCATGTGGTGGTAGTTTTCACACTCCTCATTGGGATGTAACTCTTTCCACATCTTTTGAGCATTTTACCTTTTCTAAGACTCCCCCTCAATTGGCTATCAATTATTTAAGATATAAAGTATTCAACCAAATATTGATCTCGATTTCATACTCGACTAAGCAGTCAAATAAGATAATGACTATACCAAGAGATCATAGAGAGAGAGAAATTGACTTTGATCACTTTAGAAGATGATTTAATTAACATAAATGATCATTGCAACAGTGAAATATTATGATGGCAAAAGCATAATAAATTTCTAAATGTGCGAAAAGATGCAATTAAAGTCAATTATGATCTATGCTCAATTTATGTCCTATGTACAAACATAGATAATGAACAAAACAAAAACAAATACAAAACCTATCCTAAGCAAAGATTTCAAAAAGAAGATTATTTCAAAGAAAGCATCCCAATTGCTTTTCGTAAATGAATAAAACGTTTTTGATCCAAAGGTTTTGTTAGAAAATCAGCTAATTGATCCTCAGTTGAAATATAAGAAAGTTGAAGAGTATTTGATTCAACTAGCTCTCTAAGAAAATGATATCTAAGTTCAATATGTTTTGTTCTAGAGTGCAACACAGGGTTTTTAGAAATGTTAATAGCACTAGTGTTGTCACAAAGTATTGTTACCGAAGATGCTGAAATGCGGAAGTCGCTCAGTACGCTTTTCATCCAAATCAGTTGAGTTGAGCAACTTCCAGCTGAAATGTATTCCGCTTCGGCAGTCGAGAGTGCTATGCAGTTCTGCTTTTTACTATGCCATGCAACAAGGCAATGGCCAAGATAGAAGCATGCACCACTCGTGCTTTTCCGATCATCCACTGATCCTGCCCAATCGGCATCTGAGTATCCAACAATATCCAAACTTGTTCCCATAGGATACCAAATTCCGAAATTAATTGATCCTTTGATATACCGGATGATCCTTTTCACCGCTTTCAGGTGAACCTCCTTCGGTGCTGATTGATATCTCGCGCAAATCCCAACACCAAAAGATATATCCGGGCGACTAGCCGTGAGGTAAAGTAGACTTCCAATCATACTTCGATACAATTTCTCGTCTACATTCTCACTATGTGATTCACTTCCAAGTCCCTTGTGGCTAGTTCCCATTGGAGTCGGAAAATCTTTACAATTTTCTAGATCAAACTTTTTGACCAACTCCATTGCATGCTTGGATTGACTCAAGTGAATACCTTCATCATTTTGTTTAATTTGCAATCCAAGAAAATAAGTCAATTCGCCCATCATGGACATCTCAAATTCGCTTTCCATGGTCTCCGCGAATTTAGAAGCATCGTTATCTCTTGTTGCGCCAAATACTATGTCATCGACATATATTTGTGCTACAATGAAATTGTTTTGATAATGCTTCACAAAGAGAGTCCTATCAGCTCCCCCTCGAGTATAGCCCTTCTCCAAAAGGTGCTTTGTTAACCTTTCGTACCATGCTCGCGGTGCTTGTTTCAAACCGTAAAGAGCCTTTTTCAAACGAAAAACATGGTTAGGTTGTTTATGATCTACAAAACCTTTCGGTTGAGCCACATAAACTTCCTCATTTAAAAACCCATTTAGAAATGCGCTCTTAACGTCCATTTGAAATAATTTGATTTTAAAATGACAAGCAATAGCAAACAGTATACGAATGGACTCGAGTCTAGCTACAGGGGCGAATGTTTCGTCAAAGTCTATACCTTCTACTTGAGAGTAGCCTTGAGCAACTAATCGTGCCTTATTCCTGATGATAGTACCATCCTCATTTTTCTAGTTTTTGAAGATCCATTTGGTACCTATCACATTGTGTTGCTTTGGAGGCTTCGTTAATTCCCAGACTTTGTTTCGCTCAAATTGATGGAGCTCTTCCTGCATTGCTTTAATCCAGTAGTCATCCTGAAGAGCTTCATCTATGTTCTTTGGTTCGATTAAAGATACGTAGCAAGCGAATCCACAAACCAACTGCCTCCGAGTTCTGACTCCTTCTTGTGGATCTCCAATAATATTCGATTCCGGATGATCCTTGGAGATTCGTAACGTTTGTTGAAGCGGAGTACTCGGAGATATATGAGATGATTCCTGCACATCAGATACACTAGAAGAACCATTAGATGCATCATTAATATTGGAAGTATTATTATGAGAAGATGCACTAGCAGGAGAATCATCATCTAGAGAGACATCGAGGGTAGATTTTCCAGTTTCAAAGTGAAAAGCTTCATCTACTTTAACATTTATAGATTCTACGATCGTCTTAGATTCAATGTTAAATACTCGATATGCTCTGCTATTCGTAGAATAACCCAGAAAGATCCCTTCATCACTTCGAGAGTCGAACTTTCCAAGATTTTCACGGTCACGTAAAATGTAACATCGACTCCCGAAGACACGAAAATATTTGATATTGGGTTTTCTACTAAACCACAGCTCATATGGTGTATTTAAAGTTCCTGGGCGCAAGTAAACTCTATTAATGACATAGACAGCGGTGTTCACAGCTTCAGCCCAAAAATATAGCGGCAAATTCCGGCTATGAAGCATCACACGCGCCATCTCTTGAACAACCCTGTTCTTGCGCTCAACAACACCATTCTGCTGAGGTGTATAGGGTGCCGAGAATTCATGTTTGATTCCATTTGAAGTGCAAAAATCAATGAATTTTGAATTTATGAATTCTCCACCTCTATCACTTCTAACACGAATGATCTTTTCATTCTTTTCAATCATAATACGATGGCAAATCTCATGAAAAGAGTCAAACGTATCAGCTTTCTCTTTCAAAAATGCTACCCATGAAAACCGAGAGAAATCATCAACCAATAAAAAGATGTACCATTTACCTCCCAAAGATGGTTGACGGGTCGGCCAAAAGAAAAAGAAGAAAAGAAAGTAGTATACATAAACTACACAAGATTTAATCGAAGAACGATTAAAGACAAGGAGGGCTTTCACCTTTGCATACCCAAACCTTTTGAGTTTTGGAGTATGTTGGCACTGGTTGAAAAGTTTTCCTTGATGAAGACGTCTTGCAAGATTGGTCTTTTTCTTTTGTCATCGTCTTGTTTGAAGTACTACCAATGTCCTTTTCTTTAGGAAAATCCTTCTTTGAGTTCCATGGAGTGAACTTGTTGGTAGCAGTTGCAAGATGTGGTTGATTTGATCTTTGAGCTCCAATCTTGCAATTTCTTCCAATGTGCCCTGCAGAATTACAACGAAAACATACCTTTGTGCTTGACGATTCTGAAGAGGATGAAGTAGGTTTGTTGTCGTTAGTTGTCATGATTTCCGGTGTCGGAGGAGGAGATACCGACTGAGGCACAAAGACTGTCCCAACCGAACTAAAATTGTCTTCAGTTCGATTGTATCCGAGGCCGAACTTGTTTGTTTGACCAAGACCAAGAAGTTTATCCAACTTACTCCTTCCTAAGGAAAATTGCTGTAAGTCATCCTTGAGTTGGCAAATGGTCTCTGTCATTTCCAATTTTTCCCGTCGGGCCTCGCCGTAGAGCTTCAAGAAGTAGTTCGCTTTGTTCACCATGTCTATATAGTTCTTCTCGAGTTGCTCATTGGACTCTTGAAGGGAAACATTTTCTTTTATCAGTTTATCCCTTTCCACTTCAAGATCGGTCGAGAGAGAAGTTACCCTTTTTACTTCTTCTTCGAGATCCTGCAATCTCCCTCTCAACCCCTTGTTTTGCTTAGCCGGTTTCTTTAAATCCCGTAAAGATCTGTGATAGGCTAGAGCAAATTCTTCACCTTCCGAATCATCCAATTCGTTGTCCGTTGCATTCTTTTCAACAGTGGAGTTGGACAACGACTCAGATGTACTTGCCATAAAGCACATGAAGGGTGAAGATACGGACGCGTGGAATGCGGTGGAGCTCTTTTCTTCATCACTCGAAGACGACTCATTTGACGTTGAGTTGTCATCCCAAGTGACGACTTGCATCGCCTTCTTCTTTGCCGGATACTTGTTAGGACACTCCGTTGCAATGTGGCCGTAGCCTCGACATTTGAAGCATTGTGGTTGTCCTTCTGAACTTTTCTTATCCTTTGAGAAGTTCTCTTGCTTTCTTGACTTGTAACCTGAAGTACCCTTGCCTTTGTTCGACTTTCCGAAGGATGGAGATTTGCTTGAATTACCCCTTCGAAAGTTGCGGCGAAACTTCCTTGTCAAGAGAGCGAGCTGCTTCTCAAATTCCTCCATAGAAAGGTTCTCGTCATCGTCTGAGGAGGATGTATCCGCGTCTTCTTCCTTAGTTGTTTTCAATGCATAACCTGAAGACTTAGAAGTGGATGCCTTTCCAGAAGAATTGTTAGTAGTAAATGTCATTTCATAAGTTTGTAATGAACCAACTAATTCTTCTACACGTATTTCGTCCGGGTGTTTAATAGTTTCAATGGCAGTAACCTTTGGGCGAAATCGTTCAGGAAGAGTTCTTAAGATTTTTCTTACAATCTTAAATTCTGGAATCTTCTCTCCCAGATTTGCACATGAGTTTACGATGTCTTGCAATCGTGTATAGTAGTCCGTGAAAGATTCATTTTCTGCCATTAAGATAGAGTCAAACTTGCTCGTAAGCATTTGCAGTTTCTGAATCTTCACGAGGTTAGTTCCCTCATGTGTAACCTGAAGAACATCCCAGATTTCTTTCGCAGTCTCACATGCCGAGACGCGAGAGAATTCAGTTTGAGATAAGGCATTAAAAATAGCATTAATTCCCTTGCCATTGTAAGAAGATGAGTCTAACTCTTCCTTGGTCCATTTCGACCTAGGTTTTAAGGTGCGAACATCACCATTAAATTCAGTTGGATTAGACCATCCTAATTCAATTGATTGCCACACCCGTTCGTCGATGGAAATTAAAAAGGCTTTCATCCGTACTTTCCAGTACGCATAATTTGTTCCATCGAAGAACGGGGGTCGGTTGATGTTTCCACCTTCAACCATTGTTTACAACCCTATTCCCGCTCTGATACCACTTGTTGGGTTATATGTAATACGGATCTAAATAGGGGAAAAAACACCTAGAGGGGGGTGAATAGGTGTAAACGTATAAACACTCAAAAAAATCGTTGCGATAAAACCCAATGCGGAAATAAAAATAATACGCAAGATTTTTACGTGGAAAACTCCATCACCGGAGTAAAAAACCACGGGACCGATAACACGGCAGAAATCCACTAGAATTAAAACACGTACAAGGTGATTTACCGTACACACTTACGACTCAACCTTTTCCATACGCTCCTAGAGGATCTTCTCCGCTCGCTCCGCGACGCTTCTCGAATCCACGATCTGCGTCCAACGCCGAATCCACGGCGTCCAACGTCGATTCCACGACGTCCGACCGAATCCACGGTCTTCACCCAATAGCACCCTTCGAATCCACGAACGTGCCTCGCTCCGAATCCACGAGAGCGGTATGAACCTTGAATCCACAAGGACACGCGAATCCACACGCCGATTTTTGGGGTAAATCGTTGTTTTGGGTGGTGATGATCCGCCGAATACTTAGATCAAAGATAGATCGGAAATACCATCTAAGTATTCATTAGTTTGATTCAACTCGAGATGTGAGTATGAAAACCTAGAATCAAACTAATCAATATAGATGAAGAAACATAGAGTATTATCTAATGATTTCCTTTCTTCTCTATATGTGGATCTATAGCCGTATAAAATGATATATGAAAATGACGGCTAAAGACTATGTGGATTCACCCTAGAAAAAGAGTCATAGGGTGTATATATAGGTTAGAAACCCTAGGAAGGAGATAAGAATCAAAAACCTAACATTTCTGGATATTTTACGGACGGCGATCCGGATCGGACTAGCTGTGATCCGGATCGTCGTAACGAGTCAGCCAGTTCCAGAAAAACGAAGGTTCGGGATCCGGATCGAAGTGCATGATCCGGATCGTTCATACAGTTTACCAAACATCAACGTTCGGGATCCGGATTGCGAAGCATGATCCGGATTGTTCAAGGAAAATGGTAAACTCACTGTTCGGGATCCGGATCAAGAGACTACGATCCGGATTGAACTGGTGTATGAACGAACCACCTTCGGGATCCGGATCGAACAACCTGATCCGGATCCTGAACATGTCCCAAGTCCAGTTTTTGATTTTTAAGCAATGAAAGATTCTTCCAAGTGTTTCTACACTACAAGAAGTATTCGGATCACACAAAATCTTTAGTTAAACATACCTGATCCTTTTGAATTCTTCTTTCTTGAGATTGAGTTAAATGATCCAACTTTCTTCACCTTCAATCTTCAAGACTTGAGACTTTCACGAAACTACGCCAACTCAAATTCCGTAACAAAGGTCACGTTGCCTTGATCCCTCAATGACATGTACCATCTGCTGCCAAATAAGAAATGGAATGTTGGTGTTAATTCCATTTGCACTCTCCGGGTGACCAAGGAAAAAGAGAAGTAGCAATCGATCCCATCGAATCCGTTTGGTCCCCAGTGTGGGCAATAAGTTGTAGCATACAATTAAGGACAAAATATGATACTCTGGTTTTAGGTCCTTTGATTCAACATATTTTCTGTTCGTGTGCGTCGCTTACTTGCAAATAGAGTCCACAACAATATCCCAATGGGTGTTATGTCAGAAATCACCATCAGTATAATAAAGACCAGTAGTGTCAACAGCTAATCCAAGATTTGCACCTATTACTGCTGGAGTAATGTCAAACTTGACGTCCTTAACTGTTGTTTCAATAATGAAAGCCCCTGTGTCATGGTCCTTTTGAAGTATGTTAGCTCTCATGTAGAACTCCCTGATGATCTCCACACAAAAACCCATCTTAGGTTGAACTCTGCCAAGTGGCCGAATATGACTTCGTTCCAAAAGCCTTGCAAAGTCTGGCACCTCACGACATAGCTCGTTAAAATTCACGTGTCGCTCTCCAATGCATGTCCGGTTTGCAAATCTGGCACGGCGTTTTGCACTCACATGCTGTTCACTTTCATCAACATTTGATCTCCGTTGAGAGCGCTCGCGTATTACCGGTCCACCGGTACTTCTATGCGGAGGAGAATCTGCACCCTTCTTTTTCCTTGAAGCCAAAGGTGCTTTCCCTTTTCCTTGAACTGATTCCTCTTCATATTCTGAGGAATGTTCAGATTCTGAGCTAGTTGAATCCTCATTGCGTGATCGTTTGGTAGCCTTTTTCTTTCCAGAACCGCGATCACGTCCACTTCCAGTGGCCATCAAAATCACTAGTGCAAGAAGCCATGAAAACGCCATTTCCTACAAAGAACACAATGCACTATGATTTGATCTTATGGGAAGGCTTAAACATGTCTAAGAAACATTCTAAACATGTCACAATTGATGATTCATCATTTAAAATTCATTTGCATTAAAGGCCCTAATTCTCAATTTCTTCTATGCTAAGAACATATATAAATGTTAGATTCAATCAAATAGGCAAGGAAACATGAATCTAATTAAATAGAAAGCAACCATTTATGTTCTAAACATGAATTAAGGGTAATTTATGCAAGAGATTTCATTTGAAGTAAAAGTCTACTCAAAAATCCCTAAATAAGACATCAAACCTAAAAACTAGGGTTTTGAAGCAAAAGAAAGCAAGATTAATGAAAAACTTACAAATCAAGCCACCAAATCTCTTGATCTTGAAAAGAAAAAACCCCTTAGAGACGTTTTAGAGAGAGGGAGGGAGGGTTTTGAAGTGGGAGAGAAGAAATAAAACCATGGAATTCCGGAATATAAAGAAACCCATATCGCGTACCGATACAAGAAGTCGCGTACCGGTACGCAGTGCAAAAACTGAAAATTCTACGTTCGGGTTCCGGATTGTAAAACAGGGGGTGATCCGGATCCGCAATTTAGTTTTGGTACTAAAAATGGAAGTACCGGTATGCAAGTGAAAAATCAGAAAAATTCACATTCGGGTTCCGGACTGGATTTCTGATCCGGATTGGATTTTCCGGTACTAAGAAGCAGGTACCGGTACCACAGAGCCAAAGAGCAAAAATTTCTTGAAACAAATCCAAATTTTGAAATCTTTTCAAATACCGATTTGTATACCATCAAGAAATCCATTTAAGTGCTTTGAAAAACAAAAAATTCACATAGATGTCATTCAATCCAATTAATTATAAAAATTAAAAAGATTTACTCCAAATCATGAAAATAAAGATAAACATTATAAACCGTTTTTCATGTAATATTCATCAAACACAAGTCATCAAAAATAATCTTGAGATCCAAACTCTATCAAGATGTAACGGATTTACAAAGATGACTTACGGAGATTTCCAAATGACATCAATCTTGAATTCTACCCTTTCAAATTGAGATAAACACTAAAATTCCTAAGGGTGGCTCTTTGAGCATCTTTTTAACTATCCCACCTTATACCAACTAGGAGATTGTTCAAATAAGAACTTTGAATATAAATCTCCGAATGCTTCAACTAAAAATTCTCATAAAATATTTTCCAAGCATCCATAACATGTGGTAGCTTCACACACAAACCGGACGGCCGGGGTGGCTGCTCTTTCCACCATGTGGTGGTAGTTTTCACACTCCTTTCGGATGTAACTCTTTCCACATCTTTTACAATTCATTTATTTACCCTTGTAAGAATGCAATCTCTTACGTGAAAGAATTAAATCCCAAATTTTAGTCTATCGGTTGTCTCACGTTTATCACAATGAATTCACACAACCGAGATAGATTAAGCATCTAAAGATCACACATGATTTCTAAAATTTGATGCTTATAACTATCAAAAACTCCTATAATGAAGTATCTTCAAGATTATGATTATGGAGTAAAGTTGATAATCCATATAAAATTAATTTGGAGTGAATGACAGTGAAATCCTTTTTATTCAATGCACTTGTTCGTTAAAACCCTTTGTTCAAAAACAAAACATAAAACGAAGAGCATTGAAAACATGTAATGCAGAGATTTAGAAAAATATGAAAGGAAAACCAATCAAAGCATTACATACAGTCATAAGCTATTTAGAACTTAAGACAAGGAAAGATATCACCTTTCCGAATCCAAAATCGTCGAATTTTGGGTTGTCTTGATTCATTGTGGTTGGGAGATAATAGCTTTGACTGTTGGTCCCACCTTAGGTCTTTGCCTCGCAGTGATCCACTTGAATGATTGATGTTGTGGCTCGGACCTTTGGTGGGTTGAGTGAACTCCTTTGACTTGATGAGTCTTTTGATTCCGTTGAGTTCGCTCCGTAGTGAAGTTGTCGAAAAATTCCTCTTTCTCTTTTTCGGGCACGACTTCATCAAGTGTCCTTCAAGGTCCACATTGGTAACAAGTTCTTCCTTTCAACTTAGTTGTGGAACTTGAAGCCTTCACAGTTTGGTTCTTTTTAAATCCCAAACCAACCTTGCTTGTTTGACCTAATCCGGATATTACAATCAAATTTCTTGGAACCGGTTGAAAGCCTTTGTATGTCGGATTTAAGTGATGAACTTGCTTGGTCAAAGCTTGGTTGGTGATATGAATTTCCTCAAACTATTTTTCTAGAAAATCAATCTTGTTAATGTGGGAATTAACGACCGTTCCGATTGATTTATCTTTTCTTGGAGGATTTTATTATTATCCAATAAAAGCTCTCGTTCCTCCTCGAGATCATGAAGTTTGATCTTTAAAGCATGATTCTCGTCTTGAATCCCAAGTCATTGCTTCCTCAACTTCTTAATATGTTTGACCATCTTCTTTGATTCCGTAAGAAGTTGTTGATATGCCTCAACGAGTTCTTCTTCGTCCGACTCCCCCTCACTTGATGACTCTCCGCCGATGTTGATGTTTAATGCAAAATCAAAGGAATAGAGTCAGTGGATTAAAGATGATAAGCAAACATTAGAAGAGGGAATATGAGAGGCATGTAAGGGCAACGACTTTTTCCTCTTTACTTGAGGTCGATTCATTAGAAGTAGAATCGTCCCAAGTTTCGCTTTACAAAGCCTTCTTTATATATGATTTCGGAGAAGGACAATCCGTTGAAATATGGCGGTAGCCTTGCATCTATAACACTGGATTTCCCCATCGAATTCATCTTTTTCTTAGAAGGTTTTGCAGAGCTTTTGAGGTTAGAGGATTTAGAACCCGATGATCCTTTAGTTGGTTTCGAGGATGAAGATCCATCGGTTCGATTCTTCCAAAACTTCTGACGAAATTTCTTTACGATCCGCGCCAATTGTTCTTCAAAATTGGCAAAAGAGATTTCATGGTCAGAACTTGATTCGCTATCTTCTTCCTTTGTTGATTTGAATGCATACCTGTAAGCTTAGAAGAAGACTTGGAAGAAACTTGATTAGTAGGAAAAGTCATTTCATAAGTTTGCAAAGCACCTACTAATTCCTCTACTCTCATCTCATCCGGATGACTAACGGTTTCAATGACGGTAACCTTTGCCCTAAACCGTTCCGGAAGAGTCCGAAGTATCTTTCTTACAATTCTCGACTCCGGGATTTTTTCTCCTAAATTAGCACAAGTATTGATCACATCTTGAAGTCTAGTGTAATAATTCTGTAAACAATTCATGCTCATCCATATGAATAGAGTCAAATTGACTTGTAAGCATCTGTAGCTTTTGAATTTTTACTAGATTAGTACCCTCATGGTTGTAATTTTGAGAATATCCCAAATTTCCTTCGCGGTTTCACACGCGGAAATTCGTTGTGAACTCAGTCGAGGAAAGAGAATTAAATAAAGCGTTCATACCCCTTCCCATTGTAAGAAGAACTTTCGAATTCCTCTTGGGACCATCTAGAGGGAGGTTTTGGGATAGTAGAATTTCCTTACTTCCTCAACAGGATGCACCCAACCGTATTCCACGGATTGCCATACCCGCTCATCAATTGCGATGAGAAAAGCTCTCATCCGCACTTTCCAATAAGCATAATTAGTCCCATCAAAAAGAAGAGGTCTATAAATATTACCACTTCCACCCGACATGATAGATAAACCTAAAACCTCTCTTATACCAATTGTAGGTTTTTCTGGATCCACAAGGATCTAAATAGGTACTATCAACACCTAGAGGGGGGTGAATAGGTGTAATATTTAAAAAATCAAATCTCAGTGCAAATAAAAACCAATGCGGAAAATAAAAATAGCACACCGAGATTTACATGGAAACTCCAATCCAGGAGAAAACCACGGGACCAACACGCAATAACAATCCACTAAGAAAAGAAGAATAACAAGATGATTACCGACTCCACGGACTCAACCCTCCTTCAACTTCTTCGGACCTTGCGCTCACCGATTGCACGTCCACTGGACACGTTCGAATCCACGAACGCCACTCGAATCCACGAGCACACGTTTTGAATCCACGAAACGCCTTCAACACACCGAATCCACGGTGCAACGTCGAATCCACGACGCAAACTCAGCCGATAAGAATATTGGCTTCGATGGTGATCCTTTGCTTAGATTATCATTGAGGAACCGTAGAAGGAATCTCTAAGCAAAGACTAGATCAATTCGACAAAAGATAGATCTTGGAAGAACCGTCGAATTGACCTAAAAGAGGCGAAAGAGAAGAACGATAAAAACCAGCCTCTAGGGTTGCTCTCGAGTGTTTTCTGAATTGATCGGTAAGTATCGAGAAACCCTAAGCGCTATTTATAACCCTTGGAAAAAGATAAAAGTCGGTTTAGAGATTTTATCCCGAGAAGGTGTTCACGCCCCCGGTGCGTGCCAGACCGCCACATACACAAATTCTCTCTGCCCACGACAGAGTCTCCTTTGTATATGCACGCGTCTCATTTACAACAACATACATCAACCATCACCTACAATAGACATACATCGTCAAATAGAGTATAGTAGTTTAATAACTAATTTTAAAGACTGGTGTCCACTCGACACCTTGTTGTTTTTATTTTCAGCGGAATACTAAGCGGCATCAGTGTTTAGAAAGGATAAAACCAACGGTTTGCAAACCCGTGCCCACACGGCACTTCGTTTTGAGAAAACATTTTCGAAATCATTTGGTTATCTTGAAAACATGCGCGTATGAAAACATCACTAAAAGCATCAAAGTATAAAAGTACACCTCATCCACAGCACTAAGTAATACATGTCCACGACTAATACGATCCACAAGCAAATTAACTAAAAGAAGCATAAGGGAAATGAGATAATAAACCCAAGTGTCTGACTACGGTCCTCGCAACGCAGTCTCACCGCCCTCCCGGCTAACGCACCTCGTACACCTGTCACGGAGTGGTAATGTCAGTGACAAACCAAGTAGATGTCTAATAATAATAGGAATACGGAGCAAACGAAAAACACCGGACCTTTCGCTAAAACCCTGCACATAATTAAGCTGGGCCCCAACCCCAGATTTATCATTAAGTTGGGCACCAACCCCGAGAGTCCTGGCGGGGAGACTAAAGTCTCCCCTCGTGCGCAAACCACCCTTTGATGCATTTAACCTCTTCGCGGGCTGGCTGTGTGCTAATTTTCACGGCACGAAGAGGTCCTCACGGTCACCCACCCTT
>CM055061.1:19649792-19695451 GCA_029204045.2 Tillandsia leiboldiana
TTGCAAAGCACTACTAATTCCTGTTATACTCATCTCATCCGGATGACTAACGGTTTCAATGGCGGTAACCTTTGCCCTAAACCGTTCCGGAAGAGTCCGAAAGTTCTTTCTTACAATTTTCGACTCCGGGATCTTTTCTCTAAATTAGCACATGTATTATTACATCTTGAAGTCTAGTGTAATAATCTGTAAACAATTCATGCTCTTCCATATGAATAGAGTCAAATTGACTTGTAAGCATCTGGAGCTTTTGAATTTTTACAAGATTAGTACCCTCATGTGTAATTTTGAGAATATCCCAAATTTCCTTCGCGGTTTCACACGCGGAAATTCTTGTGAACTCAGTCGAGGAAAGAGAATTAAATAAAGCGTTCATACCTTTCCCATTGTAAGAAGATCTTTCAAATTCCTCTTTGGACCATCTAGAGCGAGGTTTGGGGTAGTAGAATTCCTACTTCCTCAACAGGATGCACCCAACCGTATTCCACGGATTGCCATACCGCTCATCAATTGCGATGAGAAAAGCCCATCCGCACTTTCCAATAAGCATAATTAGTCCCATCAAAAAGAGGAGGTCTATAAATATACCACTTTCACCCATCATGATAGATAAACCGAAAACCTGCTCTGATACCAATTGTAGGTTTTATAGGATCCACAAGGATCTAAATAGGTACTATCAAACAACTAGAGGGGGGGTGAATAGGTGTAATACTTAAAAAACCAATCTCAGTGCAAAATAAAAACCAATGCGGAAAATAAAAATAGCACACCGAGATATACGTGGAAACTCCAATCCAGGAGAAAAAAACCACGGGACAAAACAGCAATAATAAATCCACTAAGAATAGAAGAATAACAAGGTGATTACCGACTCCACGGACTCAAACCCCTCCTTCAGCTTCTCGGACCTTGCGCTGACGGTTGGATACGCGCAATAACAATCCCTAAGAAAAAGAAGAAAACAAGGTGATTACCGTCTCCACGGATTTAACCCCTCCTTCACGTTCTTGGACCTCGGACCACCGTTTTGCCGTCCACTGCTCACGTTCGAATCCGAACGAAGCATTCACCGAATCCACGAAACGCTTTAACACACCGATATCCCACGATGCCACGTCGAATCACGACGCAAAACTCAGTCGATAAGAATATTGACTCGATGGTGATCCTTTGCTTAGATTATCAATGAAGAACCGTAGAAGAAATCTCTAAGCAAAGATTAGATCAATTCGACCAAAGATATGTTCTTGAAAGAACCATCGAATTGACCTAAAAGAGGCTATTAGAAGAAGACGAATGAAAACCTAGCCTCTAGGGTTGCTCTCAAGTGTTTTATACATTGATCGGCAGTACTCCCACGTTTTTGAGAAACCCTAATGTCTATTTATAGTTTAGAAACCTGGAAAGAGATAAGAATCAAACACTATTACTTATCTGGAAATTTTCAAGGACGGCGATCCGGATCGGATTTACTGCGATCCGGATCGTCGTAACGAGAATTGACGATTCAGAAAAACCAAGGTTCGGGATCCGGATCGCAATTGCCCGATCCGGATCGTTCATACAAATCAGAAAAACTTAACATTCGGGATCCGGATCGGAAATTGCATGGATCCGGAGCGAGTCTGTATGAAGCAAACACCTTCGGATCCGGATCGTTAGGCCCTGATCCGGACCTGAACATGTCCCAACCCCAGTTTTTTGATTTTTATGAAATTAAAAATTCATCCAAGTGTTTCTATACTTAGAAAGTATTCGGATCACCAAAATTATTTAGTTAACCATACCTGATCCTTTTGAATACTTTCTTCTGAGATTGATGTAAACTGATCCACAATTCTTCAACTTCAATCTTCAAGACTCAAGACACTGAGTGTCAACTTGAGCTCTTGTGAATCTTCTCTAAGTCTTTGATTGCTGATTGACAATTTGATCCCTTTAAGACTCCGACTCAAACTCACTGACTGACTCACGAAATATGCCAATACCAAAATGCCGTAACACAACTTTCTTCACCTTCAATCTTCAAGACTTGAGACTTTCACGAAACTACGCCAACTCAAATTCCGTAACAGGAGGTACCTGTCACAGAGTGGGTAGTCAGCGGCACTATTATGATAAAATACTAAAGCAGTAAAGTAATACCAAGCCACAAAAGTAAGACTAGCCGGAGCAACCACTCTACTCATAAAGGTAACTCGCAACCCCTGTACCACCTGTGACACCTGTAACCCCGGTAACACCTGTAACACCTGACCTCGTCGGGCACCAATCCCGGCAGGTCCGCACACCTGACCTCGTCGGGCACCAATCCCGACGGGTCGCACCGCTCACACCTTGGTGCCTCGAACCCCACGCCTACGGGGGCCCCACTACATCCCCTCGTGGTAACACGGGTCGGAGACCGCTTTTCGGAAAAGAGCACCCTTTGCGGTGGCCAGACCGCGGGTGAGCGTGTCGCAACTCGAGGATAATAACCAAGACATGGGGTAATATAGTAAATCATAGAAACCGTCAGCGTTAGTACCGATTAACATTTAATTAAAATCCCTTTCGGAATACTAACACTATACTAAGCCTCGACCGAAAACCCACCTTTTCGTTGTCGCGCTCCTGACCGATGCTAGGTTCTCCCGCGTCTCGGGTGCCCGCCCGGACCTACAAGAACCTGTCATACAGGATTCAGAAATTCAAGACTCCGCAAGATTAAAGACTAGAACACCCGGCGCCCCCCCCCCCCACCTCGCGCACAATCCGTACACGTACGCGCCCGGCCCCGCGCGGCTGGGCGGCGTACCACCTGCGTGCGGCGCCGCCCGTATGCGGCGTCACCCGCATGTGGCGCTGCCCGCTTGTGGGTGCGCGCGGCGCCGCCCACATGCGGCGCTGCCCGCAATGCGGGTGCATGCGGCGCCGCCCGCATGCGGCGCCGCCCGCATGCGGGTGCATGCGGCGCCGCCCGCATGCGGGCGCATGCTGCGCCGCCCGCATGCGGCGTCGCCCGCATGCGGCGCCGCCCGCATGCGGCGCCGCCCGCATGCGGGAGCATGCGGCGCCGCCCGCATGCGGCGCCGCCCGCATGCGGCGCCGCCCGCATGCGGCGCCGCCCGCATGCGGCGCCGCCCGCATGCGGATGCCGCCCGCATGCGGAGCATGCGGCGCCGCCCGCATGCGGCGTCGCCCGCATGCGGATGCCGCCCGCATGCGGCGCCACCCGCATGCGTGGCTCCGTGCGTGCCGGCTCCAGTGACGGCGCCGACTCCGGTGACGGCGCCGACCCTCCTCCTCCCTTTGCCTAAGAGAACCAAGAAAAACCTAATCAAGAACCCTAAGCTATGCTCACCTTGGTTTTGTCGTCTAGGGTTGATCTTAGGGGATGATCGTCCTGTTCTTGCGTGCCCGGTAACGAAGGGTATGCCGGCGATCTTCCCTCTACTCGCTCGCTCCGCCTTGTTTCTCCACTCGGTCGGTTGGGAAACAGAAAGGTTGGGGAAGTGGGTTCTCGTTGCGCTTGGGGTTGCGTACGCCTAAGTGAGGAAAGTTGTAGGGAGTTGTAACCGTCGTACCCCTGTTTCCCCACGACAGGAACATGGCGGGATCGGTTAGGATGGCGGGAGCGGTTAGGATGAGGAATGGGAATGAACCCATTTCAAGTCAAAAGCAGGAAATAAGTCGGGTGCGAACCAGGGTCCGGTCCGCCTGAAAGACCGTGCTGACCACCTGAACCGCTAGCCACCTTCCGAAATTTATTCCGGGAGATTCCGGCGTCGGAATTCAAAACCGACTGCGCCGCCGTTCTCCGTTTCGCGAGCTTTATTAACTAAAAATACCCGCGAGCCCCGACGGTCTGCCCGGAAACAAGGAATTATTAGATCACCCTCCGGCCCCCGAAACGAATTGCAAAATAACCGAAACCAAAAGTAGACCCAAAACATTTTAAACCAGCGGCTACTACACCACTCACCTCTTAAAACGAGTTTCGTCCTCAAAACTCAATCCTGGTTCGCGGTGAAGAGATAACGGTAGCCCTCCCTCATCTTCGACTCCAGTTCCCACGTCGCTTCCCGCTCCTCGTGGTTGTTCCAGTGCTCCTTCACATAGGGGATGACTCGGTTTCGAAGCGTCTTGCTTTCTCTTGCTAGTATTCGCACAGGGGTTTCCTCGAAGCTTAGGTCCTCCTTCAGTTCGAGTGTCGAGACATCCAGGACATGCGACGGGTCGGGGAGGTATTTCTTGAGCATCGAAACGTGGAACACGTCGTGAATCCGGTTGAAGTTCGGTGGTAGGGCAAGGCGGTAAGCCACTGGGCCAATCCGCTCCAGGATCTCGAATGGCCCCACAAACCGCGGGCTCAGCTTGCCTTTTAAACCCGAATCGGTTGATTCCTCTGGACGGCGAGACTCGCAAAAACACGTGTTCTCCCACCTGGAACTCTAAGTCGCGGCGTCTCCGATCCGCGTAGCTCTTTTGTCGACTCTGGGCGGTTAGTAAGCGCTGTCTGATGAGGCGCACCTTCTCTTCTGTTTCTTCCACCAAATCGGGTCCCAAGAACTTCCGTTCTCCCAAGTCGTCCCAACAGATCGGGGACCGGCAGCGTCTCCCGTATAAGGCTTCGTAGGGTGCCATCAGGATGCTGGCCTGGTGGCTATTGTTGTAAGCGAATTCCACAAGTGGTAGGTAACGCTCCCAACCGACTCCCCAATCAAGTACACAGGCCCGAAGCAGGTCCTCTAGCGTCTGTATCACTCGCTCCGACTGCCCGTCTGTCTGAGGGTGGAAGGCTGTGCTGAACTGCAATTTAGTCCCCAAGGCTCGTTGCAGACTCTGCCAAAACTTTGAGACGAAACGCGTGTCTCTGTCTGATGTGATCGATGCCGGTACTCCGTGCAGTCTCACAATCTCGCCGAGGTAGACTTGAGCCAACCGCTCTCTGGTCCAGGTTGTGTGAATCGGCAGAAAGTGCGCTGACTTAGTTAGCCGGTCCACCACAACCCATATTGAGTCATGTCCTTGCTGTGAACGTGGGAACCCGGTGACAAAGTCCATGGTGATATGATACCACTTCCACTCCGGTACCGGTAAGGGTTGTAACTTTCCCGCCGGCCGTTGATGTTCCGCCTTTATCTGTTGACACACCAGGCAATGAGCTACATATCGAGTCACATCCCTCTTCATCTTGGGCCACCAGAAGGTCTGCTTGAGGTCCCTGTACATCTTTGTGCCTCCTGGATGCGTTGCATAAGGGGCGCTGTGTGCCTCAGATAGGATTTCCTTCTTCAATTCCGGGGTATCCGGCACGCAAATCCGCCAGCGGAACCGTAGAGTGTCGTCGCCTTCCACTGAAAAGTCACCTTCCTGATCTGGTGAGATCTTGTCTCTTACGAGCTGTAAGTGCGAGTCCGCCTGCTGTCCCTCTCGAATCTTCTCGAGCAGTGTTGGCTTGACCACCAAAGTTAGAAGTTGCGCAACCGTGCCTGCTGGCACTACTTCCAACCCTAGTCGTGAGAATTCCGCGATCAAGTTGCTCTGCTCAGTTATCGCACCTACCGATCCTCCCTCCAATCGCCCCTTCCTGCTCAGAGCGTCCGCTACCACGTTTGCTTTCCCGGGGTGGTATTGGATTGTTAGGTCGTAATCCTTCAGTAACTCAAGCCACCGCCTCTGCCACAGGTTTAGTTCCTTTTGGGTGAATAGGTATTTAAGACTCTGGTGATCTGAGAAGATGTTACAATGGACACCAAAGAGATAGTGTCTCCATAACTTCAGGACGAAGACCACCGCAGCCAGCTCTAAATCGTGTATTGGGTTGTTTCTCTTGTAGTCCTTTAGTTGTCTAGACGCATAGGCTATTACCTTCCCCTGCTGCATTAAAACACCCCCAAGGCCGATCCTCGAAGCGTCGCAGTACACCTCATAGTCCTCACCGGGTGTTGGTAGTACAAGAATTGGTGCCTCGGTTAGCCTTCTTTTGAGTTCTTCAAAACTTTCCTGGCATTTGGCCGTCCATACAAACTTTTCTCCTTTCTTGGTCAACCGGTTTAAAGGGGCCGCAATCTTCGAGAAACCCTCGACAAAGCGTCTATAATACCCCGCCATCCCCAAGAAACTGCGGATCTCCGTCACCGTCGTGGGCGGCTGCCAGTCGATCACCGATTCCACCTTCTTGGGGTCCACGGCGATTCCCTTCGCCGAGATCACATGCCCCAGGAATCCCACTTCGCGTAGCCAGAATTCACACTTTTTGAGCTTAGCGAACAGCTTCTGCTCCCTGAGGGTTTGGAGAATCGTTCGTAAGTGATCCTCGTGCTCCTCGTCGGTGGATGAATAGATTAGTATATCGTCGATGAAGACCACCACGAACCGGTCTAGGAATGGTCTGAAGACCCGGTTCATCATGTCCATAAAGACCGCGGGGGCGTTCGTAAGTCCGAACGGCATGACCGTAAACTCGTAATGGCCATACCGGGTCCAGAAAGCGGTCTTCGGAATCTCCTCGTTCCGAACCCGGAGCTGGTGGTAGCCTGACTGTAGATCAATCTTTGAAAAGACCGTCGCTCCTCGTAGTTGGTCGAAGAGGTCGTCGATTCTGGGCAGGGGGTACTTGTTTTTCACCGTGACCTTGTTTATTCCTCTGTAGTCGATGCAGAGTCGCAGGCTTCCATCCTTCTTCCGTACAAAAAGCACCGGTGCGCCCCAGGGTGACACACTCGGCCTGACAAACCCTTTGTCCAAAAGGTCTTCCAGTTGCGCCTTTAACTCCTTCAACACCGCGAAGGCCATTCGGTAGGGCGCCTTCGTTATAGGTTGAGTACCTGGCAAGAGTTCAATAGGGAACACCACCTCTCGTTCAGGGGGTATCCCGGGCAGCTCCGTCGGAAAGACGTCGGGAAAGTCCCTCACCACTGGGATGTCTGATGGTGTCGTCGAGGGTCGGGTAACCAGATCCACCGATGCCAAGTAGGCCACACACCCACCCTCTACCAGATTCCTGGCTCGAGCCACTGAGATGACTGCCGAGAAGGAGGTGCTCTTACACGCCAGATACGCATTCTTAGGGAAACTTGGCTCTTGTAGTTGCACCATCCGCTTCTCGCAGTCAATAAGCACCTGGTACCTTGAGAGCCAGTCCATGCCCAAAACAACGTCGTACTCCTTCAGGGGAATTACCACTAAATCCCAAGGGCAAAGCAGCCGCCCTAGCTTAATCGGGCAGGTGGCCACCAAACTAGTCGCCTCCAGTGTCCCACCCGCGATCTGGACCGTCAAACAGCTTTGGAGAGGTGTTTCCTCGAGGTCATGCGAAAACACGTACTCGCGAGGAATGAACGAGTGTGTTGCTCCAGTATCAAAGAGGGTTCTAGAACGTGAATTTGAAACAGAAGTTATACCTGCGAGTACGTCCTCCGGTGGGTCCGATTCCTGGCGGGTCATGGAATAAATTCGCCCGCCCGGTTGAGGCTGCCTATCCTCTTCGCGCCGCGAAGCCGAGGGCCTAGAGGTCGACCCCATAGGAGCTTTCCCCCGCCCCAAAAGTTGTGGTGAAGGCGTGGAAGCGGCAGAGGAGGCTGATCCCACGGCAAGGGGGCAGTTGCGGCGGAAGTGCCCCTGCTTGCCGCAACGGAAGCAATGATTGACTCTCTGGGGGCAATCCAACACTCCGTGCGCTCCCCCGCAGATCACGCAAGGCCTGTCTCTTGGCCTCGGCTCTCCCGTAGGTGCGCTCCGTGCTCCCGACTGTGCCCTCCACCGCTTGGGGGGTCGGCTCCCAGCAGATGACCCCCCCCCCGTAGCTCTACTGTTGCCGCTTCCTATCTTCATGCTGTGCCGGGGCCTCCCTCCTAGCGCGGGTAACGGCGAACCCACGCTCTACGACAGTGGCCCGGTCGACCACTTTCTGGAACGTATGCAAATCAGCGGCTTGAACCACCTGGAAAATATCACTTCGTAACCCATCCACGAACAGTTGCGCCTTGTGGGGTTCGTCCCTTATAACGAAAGGGACGCAATTTGCCAGGCGCACGAATTCGCGCTGATACTCCATAACCGTCTTGCTCCCTTGCTGAATGTGGTTCAGGTCGTCCTCCAGTTTCTTCTTGACGCTATTTGTGAAGAAGGCCCCAAACAATTCCTACTTGAACGTCGTCCACAATAGAAGCACGGTGCCCTTGGTGGGATCAGGGCGCACCGTCTTCCACCATAAACGAGCGTTTCCCTCCAAAAAGTGAACTGCCAGGGGGACGCGCTCGGGGTCCTCGATGAGTAGGTCCTCAAACAACTTTTCCATCGATCCCACCCACTTTTCGACGACCCAGGGATCAGTCGTCTCCCCCTCGAACGTGGGTGGTTCGAACTTCATGAAATCCGCCAGGTTGGCCCGCACTCGCTCTCGTTCCGCCCGCGTAACTGTCCCTTCCCCAGCGACGGCGGCGGCCGCGGAGGTGCTCCCCCCGAGAGCCCCCGGCGCCGGCCCCGCGGGCGCTGATGCGGGTGCTGCCGTCGGCGCCGTGGTCTGGGTAGATGCTAGCCCGGCCGTTGCTGCCGGTAGAGGGGCTGCCCCTACCCCAGCCCCTGTCGCTTGCGGTGCTGCGGCCGGTGCAATTGGTTCCTGTGGAGGGGCGGGAGCGACCGGTTGCTGCTGCGTCAATTGACGCACACGATCCGTAAGGGTCGCCATCTGCCCCGCCATCTCCCTCAATTGTTGCCGCAGGAGCTGGTTCTCTGCAGCTGCTGAGGTCGTCGCATCTGTCCCTACCTCCTCGGCCGACGCTCTGGTTCGGACCATTGTCTGTACAGACACACCAACCAAAGCTTAGCACTCAATTCTGCTAGAAGAACCACCGTAATATCGAGAGAGAAAAGAAAACATTATCTACAAATCCCCTCCCCGATCTCTCACGTCCTAACCCTTAAACCCTGCACATTTCATTTATTCGTAGTTAAGTGTGATATCTCGGTGGATGTTGAGCCGTCACTGTTGTGATTAAAGCAAAGTCTCTGATACCATCTTAATCTGTCACGCCCCAGGGGTTTTATTTTAGCGGAAACGATACACAAAAGCAAGCGTAAGGTGCGTACAAAATTTTTTGTTTAAAACCTCCTTCCCCTGCGCGTGCCCAGACCCGCCGCATATACAGATTCACTCGAAAATCGGGCAGAGTCTCCTCTGTATATGCACGGCGTCGCGGCTATTACAACAGTCAAACACAAGCAATCATTTTCCATTTAATCACAACAGTTGGAAGTCTAACGGTGCATGAAGACTAAACAATGCCCGTGGCCAGTCAAGTTGAAAGGATAAACTCACCGTTTTGAAAACAGGCCCACACGGCCTTAGGTTTCGAAAACAGTTTGGAAAACGGCATAAATCCACAGGGTTTGGAAAACGGGCCCACCCGACCCTAGATTTTTGAAAACGGTTTTCGAAGTCCTTTTTCTCTTGTTTTCTAGTTGGTTTGTTTAGAAAACGGCCAAACGGGAATAATAAAGGAAACAGTAGTGCATAAGCAGAACGAAAGTAATCAACATCCACACGACCCCACAAGGGTATCGAGAACCACACAGTAACCTACAATACCAAATGAAATGCAGAGCAAATAAAGAAAATGGCAGACTAGGGCTCCCACAGCCCGACTACTCCCACCTCGGCCTCACCGTCGCCTACCTCTCACCCCTGGAGGTACCTGTCACAGAGTGGGTAGTTAGCGACACTATCATGATAAAAATACTAAAGCAGTAAAGTAATACCAAGCCACAAAAGTAAGACTAGTCGGAGCAACCACTCTACTCATAAAGGTAACTCGCAACCACCTGTACCACCTGTGACACCTGTAACCCCGGTAACACCTGTAACACCTGACCTCGTCGGGCACCAATCCCGGCAGGTCGCACACCTGACCTCGTCGGGCACCAATCCCGACGGGTCGCACCGCTCACACCTTGGTGCCTCGAACCCCACGCCTACGGGGGCCCCACTACATCCCCTCGTGGGTAACACGGGTCGGAGACCGCCTTTCCGGAAAAGAGCACCCTTTGCGGTGGCCAGACCGCGGGTGCGCGTGTCGCAACTCGAGCAAAATAACCAAGACACTGGGTAATATAGTAAATCATAGAAACCGTCAGCGTTAGTACCGATTAACATTTAATTAAAATCCCTTTCGGAATACTAACACTATACTAAGCCTCGACCGAAAACCCACCTTTTCGTTGTCGCGCTCCTGACCGATGCTAGGTTCTCCCGCGTCTCGGGTGCCCGCCCGGACCTACAAGAACCTATCATATAGGAGTCAGAAATTCAAGACTCCGCAAGATTAAAGACTAGAACACCCGGCGCCCCCCCCCCCACCTCGCGCACAATCAGTACACGTACGCGCCCGGCCCCGCGCGGCTGGGCGGCGTACCACCTGCGTGCGGCGCCACCCGCATGCGGCGTCACCCGCATGCGGCGCTGCCCGCTTGTGGATGCGCGCGGCGCCGCCCACATGCGGCGCTGCCCGCATGCGGGTGCATGCGGCGCTGCGCCGCCCGCATGCGGCGCTGCCCGCATGCGGGTGCATGCGGCGCCGCCCGCATGCGGCGCTGCCCGCATGCGGGTGCATGCGGCGCCGCCCGCATGCGGGCGCATGCTGCGCCGCCCGCATGCGGCGCCGCCCGCATGCGGGCGCATGCTGCGCCGCCCGCATGCGGCGCCGCCCGCATGCGGCGCTGCCCGCATGCGGGCGCATGCTGCGCCGCCCACATGCGGCGCCGCCCGCATGCGGGAGCATGCGGCGCCGCCCGCATGCGGATGCCGCCCGCATGCGTGGCTCCGTGCGTGCCGGCTCCGGTGACGGCGCCGACTCCGGTGACGGCGCCGACCCTCCTCCTCCCTTTGCCTAAGAGAACCAAGAAAAACCCAATCAAGAACCCTAAGCTATGCTCACCTTGGTTTTGTCGGCTAGGGTTGATCTTAGGGGATGATCGTCCTGTTCTTGCGTGCCCGGTAACGAAGGGTATGCCGGCGATCTTCCCTCTCCTCGCTCGCTCCGCCTTGTTTCTCCACTCGATCGGTTGGGAAACAGAAAGGTTGGGGAAGTGGGTTCTCGTTGCGCTTGGGGTTGTGTACGCCTAAGTGAGGGAAGTTGTAGGGAGTTGTAACCGTCGTACCCCTGTTTCCCCACGACAGGAACATGGCGGGAGCGGTTAGGATGGCGGGAGCGGTTAGGATGAGGAATGGGAATGAACCCATTTCAAGTCAAAAGCATGAAATAAGTCGGGTGCGAACCATGGTCCGGTCCGCCTGAAAGACCGTGCTGACCACCTGAACCGCTAGCCACCTTCCGGAATTTATTCCGGGAGATTCCGGCGTCGGAATTAAAAACCGACTGCGCCGCCGTTCTCCGTTTCGCGAGCTTTATTAACTAAAAATTCCCGCGAGCCCCGACGGTCTGCCCGGAAATAAGGAATTATTAGATCACCCTCCGGCCCCCGAAACGAATTGCGAAATAACCGAAACCAAAAGTAGACCCAAAACATTTTAAACCAGCGGCTACTACAGGGACGCCGTGCATATACAAAGGAGACTCTGTCCGATTGCAGAGTGAATTTGTATATGTGGCTGTCTGTCATGCACCGGGGGCGAGGTTGATCTTCACGTGTGAAGAAAAAGAAAAAAAAAATATAATACACGTTTTTCCGCTTATACTAAAACCTCCCGGGGCGTGACAAATATGGTGCGCATGATGAGGTTGCTTGAGCAGAGGACATCTCCAGCAGCACCTCCGGTTGCGACATCGTCGACCTCAACTCAGATTGCTCCGTTGACGGCTGCAAAGCAGAGGGAGCTTACTGATCGGTTGTCCTATATCAGTTTGTTTCATCCCCCACGATTTGCAGGGCAGAGTTCAGAGCCTTGGGAGGTTGAAAATTGGATAGCAGTAATGGAGAAGCTGTTTGAGAACCTATTCATTCAGGAGAAACATCAAGTGCACCTGGCCACACACTTTCCGGAGAAGGACGCCGAGACTTGGTGGCGTCGTGTTCGTCCAGTGGGACCACTGGGGGTACCATTATTGACTTGGGTGGAGTTTCGTGCTTTGCTGCTCGGGGTCTATTTTTTTGACAGTGCAAACCAGAAACTAGAAGGGGATCTACGACGTCTGAAGCAGGGGAGTCGGCCCCTTCATGAGTACATTCTTGAGTTTCAGCGGCTCTTGAGCAGTGTGCCCCACGTTGCCCGGGATGAGGCCCAAAGAGTTGAGCTTTTCGAGAGAGGTCTACATCAGGATATATACCCCCTTGTACATTCGCATAGAGCGCCGACTCTGGATGCAGCTATTGAGCACGCTCAGTGGGTTGACCGAGGATCTGTGGTTATGTCAGAGCGGGGGCTAGCGCCAGGGACTAGTTCTGGAGAGAACCGTCCGGCACCGTCAGATTTTGGCCAGTCGAGTAGGCCGAGGCCATCGAGACCACCACGATTCCAGCCTCGAGGTTGTGGCTCCCAGGGAAGACAGAGGTCAGGAGGCTTTCGGCCGCCGAGATAGCAGCAGCAGCAGAGGCGCCAAAATAGATGTGTTATTTGCGGCGGACCCCCATACACCTCCGCAGTGTGATCAGTGGCAGGGCCGGTGTTACCGTTGCGGGCATTCGGGGCACATGTCATGGACTTGTCAGGGAGTAGGGTCGCCAGTACCCTCGATGTCACGCCCCGGGGGTTTCAATCAGCGGAAACAATCAATAGTTTAAAAAGGATTTGTTTTGCATATCAGCTTTTTTTTTTTTTTTTTAAATTCCTTCCTCCTCGATGCGTGCCCAAACCCGCCGCATACACAGAATCACCCTGTAAACGGACAGAGTCTCCTCTGTATATGCACGGCGTCGCGGCTAATACAACATGCAAACATAGTAGTTTATTCAATCACAACAATTCACAATACTTACACAACAGAACCATTCTCAAAGCCGACCAAGTGGAAAGGATAAATCCACAATTTTAAAAGCGGTGCCCACCCGGCACCCAGATTTCTAAAACAGTTCGAAAACCATAAATCCACAGAGTTTTTAAAACAGTGCCCACACGACACCCAGGTTTTGAAATCCGTTTTCTAAAATCTATAAATCCACAAGAGTTTGAAAACGGTGCCCACACGACACCCATGTTTTGAAAACGATTTTCACAATTCTTTTTTTTCTTTTCCTTTTTTTTTCTTCCTTTCCTTTTGAAAGGCGGCCGAACAGAGATAAGAACTCAAACATCCACATAATCAAAGAGTAGAGTACCGACATCCACACCGACCCCACGAGGGTATCGAGAACCACACAATAGTCTACAAGTAGTAAATGAAATGCGACAGAAAAGGGAAAATACAGTCTGGGATCTCATAGGACCCGAAAGCTCCTGACTCGGCCTCACCGTCGCCTAGCTCTCACCCCTGAAGGAACCTGTCACGGAGTGGGAAGTCAGCGACAAGATAATACCAATAATAAAGCAGGAAAAAGTAGTAAAGCCAACCGTAAGACGATCCGGAGCAACCACCCTCTCAGGAGGGAAAAAGAAACACGAACACCTGTAAAACCTGACCACGTCGAGCATCTACGTCGACAGGTCGCACCGCTCACAAAGAGCCACGAACACCTGTAACACCTGACCACGTCGAGCATCTACCTCGACGGGTCGCACCGCTCACAAAGAGCCACGAACACCTGTAACACCTGACCACGTCGAGCATCTACGTCGACGGGTCGCACCGCTCGCACCTTGGCGCCTCAAAACCCCACAACTACGGGGGCCCCACTACGTCACCTCGTGGGTTTACACGGGTCATAGACCACTTTTCCGGAAAAGCGCACCCTTTGGGGTGGCCAAACCGCGGGTGCGCGTGCTGCAGCCTCGAGCATAGTAACCAAGAATACCGTACATAATCAAGTAGCGAGGATCATAGAGACTATCAACCACATAAAATCAAATAACGAGAACCATAATGACTATCAACCACATATTGTGAGGACCCGAATCCCCACTTAAGAGGTTACTGTCGGATTAGTGGCCTTTGGGAGTGTTTGTGCGCATGTCGGGCCCAAGAAATGCATTTGTGGTGCAATTTGGGATTTAGTTTGCATCACTGGAGGCCTGCGTGGTGTGTCGGTGGTGTTTGTGCGCAATTTGGACACAAGTGATGGATTTCGGGCTTAGAAAGGGATAACGTGGGAATCGGGACCCATTGGGTGTTTAGAAGCGGTTTCGCACGACGCAGATGTCAAAATTGGACTCAGGACAAAGTTTGGATAAAGGATCACCGCCCCGGATGCCTTCGGTAGTTTTTAGAGTTCGGTTTTGGCAAAACAGGTTTCAGAAATGGACCCAACGTGAAAATCGGAGCAAGTGGGATTTCCGGGGGGCTTTCGATAAATTTTCGGATAAGAATTTGGAGAAACGGACATCACTTTTGGATTCAGCGCGCGAAATCGTTGAGAATGGACTATTTACAAGATTGTTTTGGAACCCGGTTAACATGCGCGTTTTTCGAGGCGACGCAGCACGAATCTCAAGGCGTGGCGCGATGGCACGGATCCCGAGGAGGCGCTGGCGCGCAGTTCGAGGCGTACGGAGCGCATGGGCGTGGCAGGCAGGCGCGCTGGGGAAGCACGCCTGCGGTGCGTGGTGCGGGGGGCCGCCACGTGGTGGGCCCCCACTGGCGCGCATGGTCACGCGGGGGGCGCGCGCCCGTGTGGCGCGCGGCATGTCCCGCACCTGCGCAGCGTTGGGTGTCACGCGCCCGTGTGGCGCGCGGCAACCGCGCCTGCGTGGCGCACTGGCCGTGCGCCGCATGGACAGGCAGGTGTGTGCCTGCGCCTGGCGCACGAGCCCCTGTGCGGTGGACCGGCTGACAGCGGCCGGTGCACCGTGGATCGGGTCCACCGGGAACCCCCCTCCTCCCTTTTCTTCTCTTCTTCTTCCTTTTTCTCCCCGCACACCATTTCTTCGTCCCTTTCTTTTCTTCTTCTTCAACCGAGAGAGAGGGAGTAAGGGAAGAGATTTGGTGAGGGTGCGGCGGGGCGCCGTGGACCTCGCGGAGAGCGCGAGAATTTCCAGCTGGACGGATGCGCGGCGCGACGCTCATCTTATTGTACTCCCTTTCGTCGCGTTTCGGTGCGCGAGTTTCCTCGGCCTACTCCGACCTCCGTTTTAGGCGATTCTTGCGCCGTTGGATCCGTGACGGACAGAGCTACAATCTTGGTATTCTTATCTCCTCCTAGTTTTGTGCTTTTCGAGGAGTTTTGTGCTTTTCGAGGAGTTTTTCTATGAGGAATTCTGGATAGCGACACCTTGCCGGATTTTTATCTCCGCAACCGGGCATCAGATGGAGGCGAGCCTTTGGACTTTTTCATCTGTACGACACAAGGAATGTCACGGTAATTTTATTGGATTTTTCTAAGACTTGACCGAAAGTATACTTTTCTCCCTTTATCTGTGCATGGAAATACAGTTATGTGTTGTGTGGTTGTGAGCACCTTGTGTTGTGGAATTTGTAACTTAGTCTACGGTGCTCGGAATTGGGCGTGCATGTACTCGTTTCGAAGGTATCGACACGAGGAACATGACAGTATTTATGTTGGATTTTTTTGAGTTCTTGCTGCAGGTGAAATAATTACATCTTTGGGACTGATTTTCACACTGTGTGTACTTGGTTAAATTTTGGAATAAAAGTGTCATCTTGGATCCTACTATTGTACCCAGGTGGGTTCGTGACTGTTTCTGAACCAGTTGGGACTGGAGAAAATAAAGATAGTGGATACGGGTTCAGAGGATGGTGCGTGCAAGTGGCGATGCTCTTCACCAACCCCAGGTTTGCCTTGGATTCAGCACTTCAGGTGGGTACTCTGTTCTCAGAACTGATGGACAGTTCTTCAATTCTTATATTAGAACGCACGCACGTTTAAAGTACAGTAATTGTATGATATTGGGAGGTAAGCTAGGAGGGATGATTGTACAAAGGGAATTGCAAGATTAATATTCATATTTAATATTATCGAGAACTTGCAGCGTTCATATATTCATGATGATAAATTGTAAATGTTTACTTAAGGGACTTACCCTATGTGAAGGACATTTGCATGCTTGCATGGACATTTAGTTAGGCCATCTTTTACTGCTGCACTACTTTTGGAACTTGACTTAGGAGAAACCATGTTATCCTTTTCTCCTTCTTTGTTAGTCAGGCGGTCCGTGTTGCTCAGGTTCGAGTAGGGGTTCTGGGTAGTGTAGTTGGGACTTGGTGTCTGGGACAGGTTGGATTAGTTGTGGGGCTTTGCGGCAACCGCGGATATTGGGCGGTTGACCGGACATTTATTTATGCACCAGATTGGGTATCTGATTTCTCTAGTGGACAGAGTTTCCCACTAGTTGAGTATTTTTGCATCTGATTTAGGACCCAGGGCTTTCCTTAGTGGTTGGACTTTCCCACATTGATCAGAGTCATGATCCAGTCCTGCTTTTGGTTACTTATTTCTCAGGCACTTTACTCGTGTGGGTCGCTCCCCTCGAGTGCCACTCCGGAGTGTGCGACCGCGCCGGTCAGGAGTCGGTCTATTACTTATTTTGGGTGTGACCGTACCGGGCAGTAGTCGGCCTGTCACCCATTGTGGGATGCGACCGTACCGGTCATGAGTAGGTCAGTATTCCCGCAGATGAGACTTAAAGCACAGCAGGCAGTACCAGTTTTACTGGTGGCATTAGATTGGGTTTATTACAGACACCTGCTTTATAGTTGCACTCGTGTCAGGGGGAACGAGTGGAGTCTAGTAGCTGTGTTTAGACCAGTGCTAGTGTTGTTGGGAACCGTTTGGGGATACGGTGGTCCAGGGTCATTGTGAGTGGTTGACCGTTGTACGGGAAGGCATAGGCAGGCATGGCAGGCATAACCGGCATAGGCAGGCAGGGAAGGCATAGGCAGGCATGGCAGGCATAACCGGCATAGGCAGGCAGGGAAGGTATAGGCAGGCATGGCAGGCATAGAAGGCATATGCAGGCAGGGCAGGCATGGCAGGCATAGGCAGGCTTAGCAGGCATAGCAGGCATTTTAGGCATAGCAGGCAGGGCAGGCATGGCAGGCATAGGCAGGCTTAGCAAGCATAGCAGGCATAGCAGGCATGGCAGGCATAGGCAGGCATAGCAGGCATGGCAGGCATAGACTGGTACGGCAGGCATAGGCAGGCATAGCAGGCATAGAGGCTTGGTAGCTGTTGAGAGTCTCCAGCTTCCTTATTTCAGTCTTTACTGTTTTGGTTAGTTTTCCTGTCTTGAGGACTTGGTGGGCAGACCGTCGGGACTGGCGGTGGTATCCACTGAGACCTCCCTTTTTGGTGCAGTTCTCACACCCTCTGGGGGGTTTTCCCCCCTTTTTCTTTTCCCTCCTTTGTCTTGCAGAGTCTTAACGGGTGTTGCTGATTCTGCGATTGCTGATCGAGGCGAGAGAGTCGCGAGATAGATCCCTACCCGTCGTTGGAGAGTAGCGGTACCCCTTCAGAGGAGACCTACATCAGATTAGTGTTTTACTTTTCCTCTTTTGAGAGACTATTGTAGTGAGGATATATTTTGTATCGAGAGATTGTACACTGTTGTATTTATTGGAGTTACCTCCCGGTTGTATTCAGAGCTTGTATTTGAGGTTATTGTTTATTATTATTTTTGGGGAGACGAACAGGGTTGTATTATTTCCAATTGTACAGTGATTGGTTTTAGTTACACAGCAGACTTTTATTTATAGCTCTGACATTATGTTTAGCTGTAGTACTTTTCTTGCAGGTAGGACGCTTCGCCTATGCAGGCTGGCATAGGTGGCGGATCTGTTGGCGAGCCCGGGTCGCAGTTTCGACCCCGGGGCGTGACACATATACACATATAACACGAACCATAATGACTATCCATAATATCGCAGTTAATCGTACAAAAAGAGTTAATCACAAGTGTCGGAAATGCCATGCTAAGTCTCCAAATAAAACCCACCTCAAACACGAAGGAGAAGACGTGCGGAAGCCCCAAATAAAAATACCCTCGCCGTGTGCCCGAACAGCTAGAATAAGAATTATTTGTTAAAAAACATCGTCGTGGTTAAAAACACTAAAAAACGGGGCGAAACGGGCTAAAAACGGATCTTCTGGACCCTTTTCTGAAGACAGGTGCATGGATCCAGGAGTGGACCGGGTCCACGACAGCAGGCGGCAGCGGCGCAGACCAGGCGAACGCCGCAGCGGTAGACCGCTGCGGCATGGGCCGGCCCGCGCACGAGACAAAGCGCGCGCCGGGTCCACGCGGTTTGGGCTACGGGGCGTTCACCGGGTGCAGGCCGCAGCGGTGGACCGCGCGGTCTGGCGCACGCATTCGTGCGCCGGTTCCGCGCCCCTGGGCCCGGGAGCCGTGCGCCGGGTGCACGCCGGATCCCGTGGACCGCGCGGCCTGGCGCACGCATTCGTGCGCCGAGTCCTCACCCCTGGGCCCGGGAGCCGTGCGCCGGGTGCACGCCGGGTCCCGTGGACCGCGCGGTGATCTGGCCGTACCAGGTGAACAGTGATGCCCCTTTTCTCCCCTCCGCGGCTCCGGTCGCGACCCCGCGACCCCGGCAACTGCGGCGATGACCCCGTGGACACGATAACGGCGGCGGCAGCCTCCCGTTTAACAACGGCGGCGGCGGCCTCCCGTTCAACGATTCGTATCGCCCGCGACACCGACGAAAAGGAAAACCTCATACCGAAAAAGAACGGAAAGACCAAACCGCTCACCTCGTTTTCGCCGGTAAGGGAGGAAGGAGGAGGATCGTCCCGTTCTTGTTCGCCGGATTCCGCAGGATCGTCCTTCCTTCTCCCCGTCTCGTCACCTCGGTTCTTCACGCCAACCGATGGAGGGTAGAAGCTAGGGTTTGGGTTCCTCGCACCCGCTCGGATGGAAACTACGCACAGGAAATGAGAAGTGGGGAAAAACCCTACGCCCCCAACCAAAAATATAAATTGATCGTACGGGTGTGAATGGGGGGTGGGATTGAACCCTAAATTCCCAAATTCGAAACTTAGCGATCGGGTGCGGATCAGGGTCCACTTACCTCGAAAAGCGTGCTGATCTCCCGCATGCTTTTTGATGCACCTGGGACCGTTGGTTTACCTCGAAAAGCATGCTGATCGCCCGCACGCATTTCGATGCACCCGAAACCGCTGGTAACCTTCCAAAATTTATTCTGGGAGATCCCGGGGTCGGAATTCGAATCCGATCGCGCCACCGTTCTCCGTGCTTTATTGCCTAAAAATACCCGCGAGCCCCGATGGTCTGCCCGGGAACCAAGAATTATTAGCCCACCCTTCGTACCCCTAAAAGGGATGCGGAAAAAAACTAAAATCTAAAAAACTCTTTTTACACGTGATTACTACACCACTCACCTCTTAAAACGAGTTTCGTCCTCGAAACTCAAACCTGGGTCGCGGTGAAAAGGTTGGGGTAGCACTCCCTCATTTTTGACTCCAGCTCCCACGTCGCTTTTCGCTCCTCATGGTTGCTCCAGAGCACCGTCACGTAGGGGCTGGCTCGATTTCGCAGCGTTTTGCTTTCCCTTGCTAGGATCCGCACTGGGGTTTCCTCGAAACTCAGGTCCTCCTTAAGTTCGAGTGCGGAGACGTCCAGAACATGTGATGGATCAGAAAGGTACTTCCGGAGCATTGAAATGTGGAACACGTGGTGGACTCGGTCGAGGTTTGGTGGTAGGGCAAGGCGGTAAGCCACTGGACCAATGCGCTCCAAGATCTCGAATGGCCCCACAAACCGTGGGCTCAGCTTGCCCTTCAGCCCGAAAAGCTTGATTCCTCTGGATGGCGAGACCCGCAAAAACACGTGCTCTCCCACTTGGAATTCCAAGTCGCGGCGCCTCTGGTCTGCGTAGTGTCAGGTTATACTATATGGATCTAAATAGGGGAAAAAACAACTACAGGGGGGGTGAATAGGTGTAAATAATAAACACTCAAAAATCGTTGCGCAGTAAAACCCAATGCAGAAATGAAAAATAACACGCAAGATTTTTACGTGGAAAACTCCAAAACCGGAGTAAAAAACCACGGGACCGATAACACGGCGAAATCCACTAGAATTATAACACGTACAAAGGTGATATACCGTACTCACAGACGACTCGACCTTTTTCCATACGCTCCTAGTAGATCTTCTCCGCTCGCTCCGCAACGCTCCTCGAATCCACGATTTGCATCCAACGCCGAATCCACGGCGTCCAACGTCGAATCCACGACGTCCAACCGAATCCACGGTCTTCACCTAGTGCCACGTCTCGAATCCACGAATGTACCTCGCTCCGAATCCACGAGAGTGGTTGCACCTTGAATCCACAAGGCCACGCGAATCCACGTGCCGATTTTGGGAAAATCATTATTTTTTGGGTGGTGATGATCCGCCGAATACTTAGATTAAAAATAGATCGGAAATACCATCTAAGTATTCATTAATTTGATTCTACTCAAAATCTGAGTTTGAAAAACCTAGAATTAAATTAATCAATATAGATGAAGAAACATAGATTTAATATAGTTATTTCCTTTCTTTTCTATAGGTGGATTTTTCTTTTTCGACCGTATTTCTTTTTTTTGGATTTTTTCTGAAAATGAATCGTAGGGTCTATTTATAGATTAGAAACCATTGGAAGAAGATAAGAATCAAAAACTAACCTTATCTGGAATTTTTCAGGACGACGGTCCGGACTGGAATTTTGGCGGTCCGGACTGTCGTGGCTAAACAGACAATTTCCAGAAAAACATACCTTCGGGGTCCGAACTGAAATAACCACGGTCCGGACTGTTCATGCAATTCTTACAGAATCCACGTTCGGGGTCCGGACTGAAGTAACCCCGATCCGGACTGGAATTGCGCATGAACTACCCTATGTTCGGGGTCCGGACTGTAGTGCCAGATCCGGATCCTGAACATGTAATATGTCCAGTTTTTTGATTTTTATGCAATTAAAAATTCATCTAAGTGTTTCCACACTATAAGAAGTATTCGGATCACCAAAAATATTTAATTAAACGTACCTGATCCTTTTGAATTCTTCTTTCTTGAGATTGAGGTATATATGATCCAAAATTCTTCATCTTCAATCTTCAAGACTTAACCATTTTCACGAATTACGCCAAGACAAATTCCTTAACAATCTCCCCCTTTGGCGGTTTCGTGACAAAATACAAATCCACTCAAGAAAATTCAAAAAGGTATTTTTGTTGCTATCACCAGGCAACAAAAATTTATATTGGAGATCCAAATAAGGATAAATACATGAGATAAACTCCTAAAACATACTCTAGACTTAGACATCTGTACTCTCTGCAAAAAGGAAATCATTCTTGACAAACAAGATCGTTAGATTCCTCAAGAATTTTAGCATTTAAAAAACCAAACACAGAGATAGAGTTTATACTCACCATGACATTTATGAATTCAGATATGTAATAAGTGTTGGGTTATGTATAAATTGGATCTAAATAGGGGAAAAAATACCTAGAGGGCGGCGAATAGGTGTAAACAATAAACACTTAAAAATCTTTGCGATATAAAACCCAATGCGGAAAAATAAATAACACGCAGAGATTTTTACGTGGAAAACTCCAATCCGGAGTAAAAAAACCACGGGACCGATAACACGGTGAAATCCACTAGAATTAACACACGTACAAGGTGATTTACTGTACACACTTACGACTCAACCTTTTCCATATGCTCCTAGTAGATCTTCTCCGCTTGCTCCGCAACGCTGCTCGAATCCACGATTAGCGTCCAACGCCGAATCCACGGCGTCCAACGTCGAGTCCACGACGTCCGACCGAATCCACGGTCTTCACCCAGTAGCACGTCTCGAATCCATGAACGTACCTCGCTCCGAATCCACGAGAGCGGTAGCACCTTGAATCCACAAGGCCACGCGAGTCCACGCGCCGATTTGGGATAAATCGTTGTTTTTGGGTGGTGATGATCCGCCGAATACTTAGATTAGAAATAGATCGGAAATACCATCTAAGTATTCATTAATTTGATTCTACTCAAAATCTGAGTTTGGAAAACCTAGAATCAAATTAATAATATAGATGAAGAAATATAGAATTAAATAAAGTATTTCCTTTCTTCTCTATATGTGGAATATTTATGGATTGATTGGATTCCTTCCACTTAGCGTAGTCCCCTTAAAAGAAGAATTAAAGGGTCTATTTATAGGTTAGAAAACTTGTGGAAGAAGATAAGAATAAAAAACTAACCATTTCTGGAATTTTACAGGACGACAGTCCGGACTGGAGTTGGCGGTCCGGACTGTCTCAGCGAAACAGACAATTTCCAGAAATGACGACATTCGGGGTCCGGACTGAAATCCACGGTCCGGACTGTTCATGCTTTTCTTGCAAATTCCACGTTCGGTGTCCGGACTGAAATTCCCAGGGTCCGGACTGGACTTATGCACGAACTACCCTATGTTCGTGTCACGCCCCGGGGGGTTTTTCACGCGCGGAAGGGGAGCTACCGATGCTCCCAAATTTTTACATATATATATTTTTTTGAAACAAATCTCCCCCGGTGCGTGCCCAGACCCGCCGCATATACAAATTCACTCTGCAACCCGGCAGAGTCTCATTTGTATATGCACGGCGTCCTGATTACGAAGTTCACACAAACATGCCTTTAACCACACTAGACCGATTGCCAATCACATACATCAATTTCCAACGATGTGCAATCAATTTCCACAAGCAGCAAAGAGGCCGGCTATTTTCGAAAGGATAAAACCACAGGGTTTTGAAAGCGATGCCCACTCGACATCAGGTTTTATTAAAACTATTTTCGAAACCACATGAGTCCACATAATTTATAAACGGTGCCCATACGGCACCCCTATTTTTAAAACAGCCTCCCTTGTTCCTCATTTGTAGTTTAAAAGCGGCCAAATCAAGAAATAAGAACAAATCACACATCCAAAAGAGCTATCGAATAGCCCAACATCCACATCGATCCCACAGGGGTATCGCGATCCACAACTAGCTACAGTGCGTAATGAAATGAACAATGAAGGGAAAGTAAACCGTATCTATGGCCCCAAAGGGGCCAGAAGATCGCTCACGCGGCCTCACCAACGACCTAGCGCTCGACGCTGGACGGACTGGGAAAACCTGTCACGGAGCGGGGAGTCAGTGACCAGAAATAATAATAAAAGCAATAAAGGCTAAAGTAAGGCAAACCATGATAAGAACCAGAGCAATCAACATTGAAGCACCCTATGCAACCCATACAACGCAGAACCCCGTGCAAACAATACAATGCAGAACCTTGTGCAAACAAAACCGGGCACCTCCCCCGGCAACCACACCGAGCACCTGCCTCGGAACCCCTGCCGAGCACCTGCCTCGGCCGCCGAGCACCCGCCTCGGCATCACCGCTCACACCCCCCCACGGGGTCCCCCATTCCTAACGTCACCATCACGTGGGGTACACGGGTCAACGTACCACTTTTCCGGAAAAGCACACCCTCGCGGTGGCCAAACCGCCGGTGTGCGTGTAGCAAAACAAGAGCCTCGACCGAGCACCAACCTCGGTAAACCAGACCGAGCACCTGCCTCAGCCATCTCCCAGAACATAGTGTGTCGTCGAGCACAGCGACCCTTAGTCGCCATCGACGTGCTGATAATAAAAACGTAAGCATATGCGGGGGTTAGCAACATTTTAATGTGTCAAACCTTTGCTCTTACCAATTGTCCTCGCTTCCCGACTCAATAACCGTCGAGAGAGGAACCCACCTTTCGACGTACGGCTGGTCACGATCACCGTCCTCGTCGTCCGTATACTCCAAACAACCCTACTGTTGTTCGGAGAGGCGAACCGCCCCTCCAGTCTCCCGCCGCGACGATCATTAAACCCGGCGGTCCACATCACCCCTTACAAGATATAAATAGCAAGAACGGAAACATACACAAAGACGTTCTAAGGGGTACCCACCTGGAACGCGAAGAAAAGGGTGCGCGGGAAATCCCTGGTGAAAATCCTCCCACCTTAATTCCGAAAAACCAAAGTAGAAAAATCATGTTAAAAAGATCGTCGCGGTAAAAAACACTCAAAAATGGGGTGAAACGGGCCAAAAACGGAGCTTACGGGCTCTTTGGCAGCAGTCGGGTGCACGGGTCCAGGCGTGGACCGGGTCCACGGCGGCAGGCGGCCGCGGCGCGGACCGGGAGCACGCCACAGGCGGTGGACCGCCTCGGCTGGGCCGCGGCGCGCACGGGTGAAGGCGACCACCGGGTGCATCACCTCCCCCGCTGCGCGACGTGCACCGGGTGCAGTCCTAAGGCGTGCACCGTGCGGCCTGGCGCACCCACCCGTGCGCCGGGTCTGCGGTTCCAGGCCGCGGAGGCGTGCAGCGGGTGCCCGCCGGCCCGGTGGACCGCGCGACCTGGCGCACCCTTCCATGCGCCGGGTTCGCGGTTCCGGGCAGCGGAGGCGTGCGCCGGGTGCACGCTGGCCCGGTGGACCGCGCGGCCTGGCGCACCCTATCATGCGCCGGGTTTGCGGTCCCGGGCCGCGGGCACGTGCGCCGGGTGCACGCCGGCGCGGTGGACCGCGGCCTGAAGTCTGCCCTAGTGAACCGTACGACCCCCTTTTTCGGCTCCGGTTGCGACCACGCGATCACGGCGGCTGCGGCGATGACTTCGTGAACACGGTAACGGCGGCGGCGGCCTCCCGTTTAACCACGGCGGCGGTGGCCTCCCGTTTGGTACCAAAGTTGCCTCGCACGCGGCCCGACAAAAGGGAAAACTCACACCGTAAGACAACGGGAAACCTAAAATGCTCACCTCGTTTTCGCCGGATGAGGGAGGAAGGAAGAGGAGCGTCCCGCTCTCGTTCGCCGGATTCCGCAGGGTGTGCGATCTTCCTTGCTTCTCCCCATCTCCCTCTCGTCGCCTCGGTTCCTCACGCTCACGGTTGGAAAGAGAGGAAATATGAATTGGGTTCCCCTTTTTTTTTTTTTTTTCTTAAAAAGCGCCACCTTAAACCCTAGCCGTCAAGAGAAAAACCCTTCGGCCCCCGGTTTTAAGGAAACCCTAAAATAACCGGAACAAGAATCGACCGCTAAGATTGTCTCGTAAAGCGTGATAATCGCTCGCACGGATCCCGGATTGCCTAAAAGGGGTCCAAACTTCAAAATTAAATTCTGGGAGATCCCGGGGCTGGAAATCAAATCCGATCGCGCCACCGTTCTACGTTTTGCGAGCTCTACCACCTAAAAATATTCGCAAATCCCAACGATCAGCCCAGAAATTCTCGAATTTCAACCCCCCTCCTTATCAACTGAAAATATTCAATTGGACATAAAACGGATAACCGAAAGGTCGAGGTACCACCCAAAAGATAAAATAACCCACTGACATAAAAAGATGAAAAGTCCGATCACAGCGGAATCCCGTCCGATCGCCTCAAAAAGCGTGCTAGCCACTTAGCACGGATTTCGATGCACCACCCAAAGCAAACGCTTTGGCCCCTATTCAGGGAGATCCGTAAATCGGAATCCGAATCCGTTCGCTTTGCCGCCCTCCGTTTTTCGAGCTCAATCGCAGAAAAATACTCGCGGTCCAGGCCAGCCCATTGCAGAAAACACAGTGAAAAGTTTTCCTAACAGTCCTGTCAAAAATAAAAGTGAGGTATGCAAGGGCAAGGGAATGCCAGGACTCTACATCACTTACCACTTATAAGAAGTTTCGTCCTCGAAACTTAATCCTGGTCCGCAACGAGTAAACCTGGGTGGTACTCTCTCATCTCTGACGGCAGTTCCCAAGTCGCTTCACGTTCTTCCTGGTTGTTCCACAGTACCTTCACATGGGGGATCGTCCGATTGCGCAACCTTTTTGTCCTCTCGTGCTACGATCCGCACCGGTATTTCATCGAAGCCCAGGTCCTCTCGGAGCTCGATAGCAGTGACCATCCATCACCCAAAACAAGTACGTAGTCTTGGAGCATATTTTTGAGAATTAGGATCACTCGCTCGGATTGTCCGTCGGTCTGGGGGTGAAACGCCATGCTGGAGTGTGGTTTAGTCCCTAGAGCTCGCTGTAGACTCTACCAAAGGTTTGACACAAGCCGAGTGTCTCTAGTCCACGTCGTATGGATGGGTGGGGGAAAGAGCCGACTTCGTCAATCGATCCACTGTAACTCAAACCGCATCGTGTCCTTGATGCGATGCGGAAAACCCGTGACGAATTCCTTGGTGATTCGCTCCCATTCCCATTCTAGTACAAGTAGAGATTGTAGTTTTCCCGCTGGGCACTGATGTTCGGCCTTTACTTGTTAACAAACCAAACAGCGAGCAGCGAAATGTGTTACATCCTCTTCCAGTTTGGTCCACCAAGAATTCTGCTTGAGGTCCTTGTACATCTTCGTGTCACCCGGATGCGCCGCAAAGAGAGCGCAGTGCGCCTCTGACAGTATCTCTTCCTTTAACTCTGGCAGCTCGGGCACGCAAATCCGCCCCCAGAAACGTATTGCGCCGTTCGCCCTCGCCGAAAAGTTGCTCGCGTGGTCCGGGGAGATCTTGTCTCGAATAAGCTGTATCTGTGCGCTCGTCTTCCGGCCTTCCAAGATTTCTTTAATAGGGTAGGCTTGACCATCAAGGACAACAGTCGCGCGACCGTACCTGTCCTGCTGAGTAATCGCGCTCATCGATTCCTCCTCGATTTGACCATTCCTGCTCAAATCATCAGCTACTACATTTACTTTCCGGGGTGATCCTGAATGAACAAGTCGAGTCCTTCAGTAACTCCAACCAACGCTTCTGCCGCAAACAACTATTCCTATGTGAACCAAACTTAAGGCTCAGGTGATTCGAAAACACTTCACGGTGAACTCTAGAAGGTGGTGTCTCCAAAGCTTTATAGCGAAGACGACTGCTACCAATTTCGAATCGCGTGTCGGGCAGTTCCGCTCACATTTCCTGCGATTCCCGTTGCTGACATGATGTGCTCCCAAAAACCCACTCCGCGAAGTCAGAACTCGCATTTCTTAGACTTAGCAAACAGCTTCTGGTCCCTGAGATTCCGGAGGGAAATCCGCAAGTGCTCCTCGCGGTTGGTTGAAGAGGTCACCAATCTTGGGCTTGTTCTTCATTGTAACCTTGTTCATCTCCCTGTAGTTGATGCGCAGACGTAAGCTTCCGTCCTTCTTTCGCACGAAGAGAACGGGTGCGCCCCCAAGGCGACACCCTCGGCCTGATGGATTCCTTGTCTAGAATGTCTCCTAGTTGCGCCTTGAGTTCCCTCAATTCCCCAAAACCAAAACAGTAAGGCGCCTAAGTGATAGGTTGCGTGCTTGGTAGGAGCTTGAAGGGGAGGACGACCCCTCGCTCGCGGGTATCCCGGGCAATTCAGGTAGGAAGAGGTTGGAAGTAATCCTTACAACCGGGGTGTCTCTAAGCGATGCAGAGGGTCGGGTCGCCAGGCCTAGAGAAATCAGGTATCTACACCTCCGCCTGATACCTCATAAACCAAACCCTGCCCGGCACCACGTCGCATTCCCGTTTCCCGACTTGGAGTTCCCCGTCACGACACCACCGGCCCGCAGGCCACCTCTGCCGGCGCCGAACGGTCAGCAACAAGGGTCTCGCGATGCGTCGAGGTACCCCAGTCATACCTCCCAATCCGCACCGAGGAGCCCCTAAAAGTCCAACACGACTAACCCGACAATAAGGGAAAGACCACACTAACACCCTCACGAGGCTCCAAGAGGTGCCAGCTAAACAGGCTGGGTTACTAACAACCAGAAAAACTCCCCTGAGAGCAACGAACTCACCCGTCACCAATACGGGCCGCTCCTACCCGTCACCATCACGGGCCACCTCCACCCGTCACCAACACGGGTCGCAAGTACGGAGCATATCTCCCGTCCCGGATTACCCACATCGACGGTCCGTCCGATCGGGGCGACGGTCAAAACTAAAGTTAGGCTTTGGCTCAAAGGCCTAGCACAAGGTCCACCCCACAGAAAGGGCTACGTACAAGGCATCCTAGCCGAAAAGTGACCCGTGCCAAAGCTCCAAGCAGTCGACAGATCCCCATGACCCACACCTGCCTCACACGATCAAAGACCCGAAAACGCTCACAACCAAGCCTCATGGTTATGCCTTGGTCACGGAAAGCTGGCGACAAGGCTCACAAGGTCAGGTCCTACCCTCGTCCCGGCACCGATGGGGTGCGGGATTCTGATTAACAGCTAACGCTCGGTCCCAACCCGTTGCTCCCCCAAGCACCGGGCATCCAGTCGAGCGGTAAAACTCCAAACCAAACAGCGACTAAAGCTAAACCCTCAGATAGTCGTCGCTAACGCGCACCTGTGCGAAGCGAGCCATGGTCTCTCTAACCAAAGTCGGGCCCAAACGGACAGGATTCACTAGCCTTGGGGGTCTCCCTTTTTTAATCCAAGGGGCACCCCAAGACCCCCATCGCGACGATTTCTACAACAATCGCAGTGACTACAGTAAAAAGTCGAACAATGAGTAACAACCGTAGGGGAAGAGTCCTCGCTCCCACCCCTGCCTTGTCCAAGATGCAAGCGGATCGGTCGACTACCCGCTGTAGCCTACCACCAGAAGACCCAGAATGTACTATTATAGGCAAAAGGCTATTCAGTTATTCACGACCGATGAGACGGCCGACACACGAACAAACACCGGTGGGTTACACTACCACCCGCCACCATTACTAACGATGACCAGAACGTCGGCGGAGAAAAGGGGGTTCGGGAAAACGAAAGTCGGCGCTGCGATCTGCGGTACTAGCGGCCGCAGCAAGTGCATGCACACCGTCAGCATATCCACCGTGTCCTGTACTGGTTTCCTAAACCACTGATTCAAAGCAACCGTCAAGGCCCCGGTGGCAGCCGGCCCCGACCCCAACCTCCAAGTTAACGCGACTACACTAGCACATCACCCGAGCTAAACCAAAAAAGAGCCAAACTTAATAATCCCGCACTCTCGCATCTCTACGCATCTATACCCGGATCATTTCATTGGTTAGTAGCTAGTGATGATATACCCCGTGGATGTTGGACAACGTCTACTGTGGTTAGAGTTGTTTCTCTCTAATACCATCTTAATCTGTCACGCCCTGGGGGGTTTTTCACGCGCGGAAGGGGAGCCGCCGATGCTCCCAAATTTTTACATATATATATTTTTTTGAAACAAATCTCCCCCGGTGCGTGCCCAGACCCGCCGCATATACAAATTCACTCTGCAACCCGGCAGAGTCTCCTTTGTATATGCACGGCGTCCTGATTACGAAGTTCACACAAACATGCCTTTAACCACACTAGACCGATTGCCAATCACATACATCAATTTCCAACGATGTGCAATCAATTTCCACAAGCAGCAAAGAGGCCGGCTATTTTCGAAAGGATAAAACCACTGGGTTTTGAAAGCGATGCCCACTCGACATCAGGTTTTATTAAAACTATTTTCGAAACCACATGAGTCCACATAATTTGTAAACGGTGCCCACACAGCACCCCTATTTTTAAAACAGCCTCCCTTGTTCCTCATTTGTAGTTTAAAAGCGGCCAAACCAAGAAATAAGAACAAATCACACATCCAAAAGAGCTATCGAATAGCCCAACATCCACATCGATCCCACGGGGGTATCGCGATCCACAACTAGCTACAGTGCGTAATGAAATGAACAAAGAAGGGAAAGTAAACCGTATCTGTGGCCCAAAAGGGGCCAGAAGATCGCTCACGCGGCCCCACCAACGACCTAGCGCTCGACCCTGGATGGACTGGGCGAATGTGAGGTCCCGGAATCCCCCGCGTAGGATTGCTGGTTGTTGGGCAGCGTTCGGTCGCCGTTGGGGGTGTTGGTGAGCGCGTTGGGGCCCAGAAATGGATTTGTGGTGCAATTTGGGTTTTAGCTGGCATCACTGGAGGCATGCGTGGTGTGTCAGTGGTGTTTGCGCGTAATTTGGACACAAGTGTTGGACTTCGTGCTCAAAAGGAGATCCCGTGGGAAATTGGATGACCCGTCGGGTGTTTGGTTGTGGTTTCGCGCGACTCAGATGTCAAAATTGGACTCCGGGCGAAGTTTGGATAAGAGTTTACCTCTCCGGTCACCTTCGGGAATTTTTTAGAGTTGGAATTTGGCAAATCGGACTTTAAAAATGGACCCGGCGTGAAAATCGGATCGAGTGGGCTATCCGGGGGCACTCCGCAAATTTTCGGATGAGAATTTGGAGAAATGGACATCGTTTTTGGATTCAGCGCGCGAAATCGCTAAGAATGGACTATTCACTTGTTTGTTTTGGAGCCCGGATGAAGTGCGCGTTTTTCGAGACGACGCGGCACGAATCCCGAGGCGAGGCGGCGGCACGGAGATCAAGGCGGTGCGGCGCGCTGCTCGAGGGCGTACGGACGCGACAGGGCAGACGCGCCTTCGGCGGGGTTCACGCGGGGGCCGCCACGTGGCGGGCCCCCGTTGGCTGCCGCGCGGGCGCGGGGGCACACGCCTGTGTGGCGCGCGCGTGTCCCGCGCCTGCCGCGTGCGCGGTGTAACGCGCCCGTGTGGCGGGCGCGTTACCGCGTGCCGCGTGGCACCCGGGGCGCGTCCGTGGACCCGGTGCACGCGCCCCGGCCTTGTGAGCCGGCTGGGGTGGCTCCTGATTGGCCGGTGCACCATGGAAGTATGTGTCCTGACGTTTGTTATTGTGCAGCGGATTGCGATACCCCGGAGACGTCGTGTTGTGAAGAGGACACACCCCTCACCTGATGAATACCCCACAGCGGGAGGCTGAACTATCAGAGTCGCGCAGCGGAAGCGTGGTGTTATTGTGATACCCCGGATTGGGTAGTATGTGTCCTGACGTTTGTTATTGTGCAGCGGATTGCGATACCCCGGAGACGTCGTGTTGTGAAGAGGACACACCCCTCACCTGATGAATACCCCACAGCGGGAGGCTGAACTATCAGAGTCGCGCAGCGGAAGCGTGGTGTTGAACTATCTTAGACTTTCGCTGGATTGGGTAGTATGTGTCCTGACGTTTGTTATTGTGCAGCGGATTGCGATACCCCGGAGACGTCGTGTTGTGAAGAGGACACACCCCTCACCTGATGAATACCCCACAGCGGGAGGCTGAACTATCAGAGTCGCGCAGCGGAAGCGTGGTGTTGAACTATCTTAGACTTTCGCTGGATTGGGTAGTATGTGTCCTGACGTTTGTTATTGTGCAGCGGATTGCGATACCCCGGAGACGTCGTGTTGTGAAGAGGACACACCCCTCACCTGATGAATACCCCACAGCGGGAGGCTGAACTATCAGAGTCGCGCAGCGGAAGCGTGGTGAGCCCATAACCCACAGGTCCCAGGATCGAAAACTTCGATAGGCTGAGCCTAGAAGAGCCTAGAATCTGTTCTTGTTTGATTGGGGTTCTAGGCACCGGTCTATCGGGATTTTCGGATTTTTGCCGCGTCAGTCGGTCTTCTCGCCTATGAGTGGGGTGTTATTGTGGGAGCCGTTTGGAGTAACGGCGGTCCCAGCTGTGTGGGTATTTTTCCCTGGCTGAGTTACCAGGAGGGCATTTTCCCTGGCTGAGTTACCAGGAGGGCATTTTCCCTAGCTGAGTTACCAGGAGGGCATTTTCCCTGGCTGAGTTACCAGGAGGGCATTTTCCCTGGCTGAGTTACCAGGAGGGCATTTTTCCCTGGGCTGAGTTACCAGGAGGGCATTTTCCCTGACTGAGTTACCAGGAGGGCATTTTCCCTGGCTGAGTTACCAGGAGGGCATTTTTCCTGGCTGAGTTACCAGGAGGGCATTTTCCCCTGGCTGAGTTACCAGGAGGGCATTCTTCCCTGGCTGAGTTACCAGGAGGGCATTTTCCCTGGCTGAGTTACCAGGAGGGCATTTTTCCCTGGCTGAGTTACCAGGAGGGCATTTTCCCTGGCTGAGTTACCAGGAGGGCATTTTTTCCTGGCTGAGTTACCAGGAGGGCATTTTCCGTGGCTGAGTTACCAGGAGGGCATTTTTTCCTGGCTGAGTTACCAGGTGGGCATTTTTCCCTGGCTGAGTTACCAGGTAGGCACATGCCCTGGCCGAGTTACCAGGAGGACACTTTCCAATGGCCGAGCTACCAGATGGATACATTACTCCTGGCTGAGTTACCAGGTGGGCACATGCCCTGGCTGAGTTACCAGGAGGACACATGCCCTGGCCGAGTTACCAGGAGGACACCTTCCACTGGCCGAGCTACCAGATGGGTACATACCCCTGGCCGGGTTACCAGGTGGGTACATGCCCTGGTCGAGTTACCAGGTGGTTGCTTTACTGAGTTTGAGATGGTCTGACAGGACGCCGAGATTTGGTGGCGTCGAGTTCGTCCTGTTGGACTACCAGGAGCTCGGTTGTTGACTTGGAACCAGTTTCGTGCTTTGCTGCTCAGGGCCAATTTTCCTGACAGTGTAAGCAGAAACTGGAAGGGGATCTTAGACTCCTGCAGCGGGGGAGTCGACCTCTTCTGGAGTATGTTCACGAGTTTTGCGATTGTTGAGTGGTGTACCCCATGTCTTCTGGATGAGATCCAGGATGTTGAGCTAGTGGAGAAAGGACTGCAGTGGAATATCTATCACTTGGTGTATTCTCGGCGGGTGCCAACGTTAGATGCAGCGATTGAGCATGCTTAGCAGGTTGACCGAGGATCAGTGATCATGTCAGGGATAGACGGAGCGCCAGGGACCAGCTCCGGGGAGAGGCATCCAGTGCCGCCTGAGTTTGGACAGACGAGTAGATCGAGACCCCGGGGCCGCCACGATCCCAGTCTGAGGGTCGTGAGTCTCAGAGAAGACAGAGACCAGAGGTTCTCCGCAGCCGATGTATCAGCAGCAGCAGCGGGATGACTGTGTCATTTGTGGTGGGCTTCATCCTGCGCCGTAGTGTGACCACAGGCAGGGCACAGATCATGGTCTTGTCCTAAAGCGGGGTCATCAGTCGCATTGGCAGCTTCGGCTCCTCCTCCTCCGCTCTTCCTGACAGGCGGAGCTTCGACAGGTTATGGCCAGATAGTTAGGGCCACTTCTTCGCGGCAGTCCGACGGACGACCACCCCGAGCGAGAACGTCTATGTCGCACAGGATGAGGATTCGGGGACAACTAGCCACGTGGTGGCAGATACTAATCTTATCTCCCCTTCACGCACTTGAGCGTTATTTGTTACCGGAGCATCGCATTCTTTTCTTCTGTAGGGCATTTGCATTGATCTATGGGCTAGAGATAGGACCCTTAGCTTGTGCTCGTGAGGTTCAGATACCTGATCACGTGTTGCACATAGATGGGTGTTATTGGTCCTGCCCAGTGCAGTTGGGGTCCTGGTTTTTGGCCCATTGATCTTTTGGCCCTTCCTCACCTCCGGGATTTCGAGGTAGTGTAGGGTATGTTACTGCGAGGATCTAAGGCCTTGATGCTTGAGTGATGCCACACCGTTGATACACGGTGGTGATGCCACACCGTTGATACACGGTGGTGATGCCACACCGTTGATACACGGTGGTGATGCCACGCTGTTGGTGCACGGCAGTGATGCCACACCGTTGATACACGGTGATGATGCCACACCGTTGATACACGGCAGTGATGCCACACCGTTGATACACGGTGATGATGCCACACCGTTGATACACGGCAGTGATGCCACACCGTTGATACACGGTGATGACGCCACACCGTTGATACACGGTGGTGATGCCACGCCGTTGGTGCACGGCAGTGATGCCACGTTGTAGGTATACAACGGTGAGAGTTTTGTGGATGTTTTGGACTTGGACCGCGAGTTTGGGCATCAGCTTTATGATCGCCTTGTGAGCCAGTTTCCAGTCCCGTTCACCGACGGTTTGGTTCCCGTCAGGGTGTTCCTTATTAGTTGAGGGATCGACTTTGACCCGTGGGTCCGTTGGGGTTATGATAGCATATTGAGCGACCAACTGTGGCACGAGATTGTGTCTCTTGTGGATCCCTTTTGAGGGTAGCCTGCAGTTGTGTTGTCCACTCGAGTGGTTTCGAATTGGGAGGTAACCGAGTGAAGACCCCAACTTATTGGATTTCCCTTCCTTATTGGATGAGTCTGCGGATATGCTTCGGGTCGTCTTGTTGAGGGTGGCACCATGTTGTGGTTTGGTGCGTATTACACTTGTGGTTATTTCAGTTTTCCCCCAGCCTTTTAGTGGAGCCTTTAGTTTTTCACGTCTCAGCTCAGTAGTGATGTGATTTTCCTCGCCCGTGATTTACTTGCCCCTTTGAGATCTGTGATTATTGGAGTACGAGGGACGCCCGTTGCAATTTCTGGCTCGAGAGATGAGAGAATTGCATATCGGGTCATACCGTACTTGTTGTTGTTGTTGCGGAGTAATCACGAGGAGCGAGTGGGGGAGCTGGAGGCGTATTGTTAGATACCTAGCCGTGGTATTCTTGACTCCTGATGGGCTTGATCTAGTTTCGAGGACGAAACTTTCTTTTAGTGGGGGAGGATGTGAGGTCCCGGAATCCCCCGGGTAGGATTGCTGGTTGTTGGGCAGCATTCGGTCGCCGTTGGGGGTGTTGGTGCGCGCGTTGGGGCCCAGAAATGGATTTGTGGTGCAATTTGGGTTTTAGCTGGCATCACTGGAGGCATGCGTGGTGTGTCAGTGGTGTTTGCGCGTAATTTGGACACAAGTGTTGGACTTCGTGCTCAAAAGGAGATCCCGTGGGAAATTGGATGACCCGTCGGGTGTTTGGTTGTGGTTTCGCGTGACTCAGATGTCAAAATTGGACTCCGGGCGAAGTTTGGATAAGAGTTTACCTCTCCGGTCGCCTTCGGGAATTTTTTAGAGTTGGAATTTGGCAAATCGGACTTTAAAAATGGACCCGGCGCGAAAATTGGATCGAGTGGGCTATCCTGGGGCACTCCGCAAATTTTCGGATGAGAATTTGGAGAAATGGACATCGTTTTTGGATTCAGCGCGCGAAATCGCTAAGAATGGACTATTCACTTGTTTGTTTTGGAGCCCGGATGAAGTGTGCGTTTTTCGAGACGACGCGGCACGAATCCCGAGGCGAGGCGGCGGCACGGAGATCAAGGCGGTGCGGCGCGCTGCTCGAGGGCGTACGGACGCGACAGGGCAGACGCGCCTTCGGCGGGGTTCACGCGGGGGCCGCCACGTGGCGGGCCCCCGTTGGCTGCCGCGAGGGCGCGGGGCCACGCGCCTGTGTGGCGCACGCGTGTCCCGCGCCTGCCGCGGGCGCGGTGTAACGCGCCCGTGTGGCGGGCGCGTTACCGCGTGCCGCGTGGCACCCGGGGCGCGTCCGTGGACCCGGTGCACGCGCCCCGGCCTTGTGAGCCGGCTGGGGTGGCTCCTGATTGGCCGGTGCACCATGGACCGGTGCACCGTGGACCAGCCCTTTCTCCTCCTCCTTTTCTTCTTCTTCTTTCTCCCCCGAGCACCATTTTTCTCCCTTTCTTTCTTTCTTCTGCACCCGAGAGCGAGAGGGAGTGAGGGAGGAGGTTGCGTGAGGTGCAGCGGCGCGTCGTGGACCTCGTTTTGCGTGCGAGGTCACCCGGCGGAGCGTTTCGGCGACGGCGGCGCAAACGGGTGGGTCCCGTGTGTTGGTTTTTCTGTATTTTTGTACAGTTTTTGGAGCGTTCTTTTGGACTGTAATTAACCCCCTTGCTCTTTTCTGTGTTGGGCACCGTGCACCGTTTTGCGTGCGGACTCCGGCACCGTGCACCGTTTTGCATGCGGACTCCGTTTTGCGTGCGGACTTCGGCACCGTGCACCGTTTTACGTGCGGACTCCGGCACCGTGCACCGTTTTGCGTGCGGACTCCGTTTTGCGTGCGGATCCTGGCACCGTGCACCGTTTTGCGTGCGGACTCTGTTTTGCTTGCGGATTCCGGCACCGTGCACCGTTTTGCGTGCGGACTCCGGCGCCGTGCACCGTTTCACGTGCAGACTCCGTTTTTGGTGCGGACTCCGGCAGCGTGCTCCGTTTTGCGTGCGGACTCCGGCGGCGTGCTCCGTTTTGCGTGCGGACTCCGACGGCGTGCCCCGTTTTGCGTGCGGATCACGTGGAGGCCAATTGCAAGTGTCTACGAGCAATTGGTGGCAAATCGAGGTGGGTGGCCTTATCTCCAAGTTTTATGGACTGTACCGTATTTCTACTGATGTAGGACTACGCATGATAGTTTATTTCATTGTGTAGCATGCTAGATTGTAGGAATTGTTATTCCTTTTATTATCTGTTAATATAGTTATCTTGGAACTTGACCTAGCACCCCCGTCATACGTTGCATGTGTAACCAGACCAGTAGAAAACCCTCACTTGGGCTAGGGTTATTTATGCTTAGACATCCACACTGTTCTTTCATCCCTGGACATAGTGTTTTCTCGCCCGGGTAGTGGGCCGAGAGGTCGGGACTTGTTTTTAGTGTGGGATGCTTTTGCACTCTTGCTTGGGAGCAGAGTGGAGTCTGGTAGTTGTAGCGGGTTGCTTATCTGTGCGGGGAGCCGTTTGGGTAAACGGTAGTCCCGGGCCGTCGAGTATCTTCCGGTCCGTATTGTTGGGAACCGTTGTGGTTGACGGTGGTCCCAGGTCGTTGAGTGTTGTCCGACCTGTTTTGTTACCCTGAGTTGTGGGTCGTTCCTGGCTGTGGAGTATCTCCAGCCAGTGAGCTTTGTGCTGCGAACTGTTGGAGAGGCTAGTGTCTCGTGTTTCGAGTTAGCCGATCAGCTGAGTCGTCGAGAGTGCTCCGACTGTTGTGCGAGATTTTTGGGGATCTTGAGTCCTACCGTTCTGAGAGTGAGCGTGGTTTTTGACTAGCCTGCTTATGCCAATTTGTGATACTCTATGCCGCGCCGTTTTCCTCAGTTAGAGTCGCGTCCCTGAGATGCCGCTGTGGATACGATGGGCCTGTTGAGGCAGTTTTGCGCGAGGGGTGAGTTAGTCGGGCAGGACGCCCCACGTAAATCCCGTCCTCATGGGGATGTGTGGTAGTGGGCAGGCGCGTTCCTAGTCGACAGGCGCAGGCTTGACTGGACCCTATGAGGCAGTCAGTTCGATTGGGCCTATTGAGCACCTTGGGTGCGAGTGGTCTCTTTTACTTTCATCTGTTCCACTTTTTGAGTGGTTAGATAGAGGTATGGCAGCTGTAGAGTAGCTCCAGCTTTTCTTGTTCAGATTTCATTGCACTGTTATCTTTTACCTCTAGTAGACTTGGTGGGCAGACCGTTGGGCTTGTTGACGGCACCCACTGAGAACTACTGTGGGAAGTAGTTCTCACACCCGTCGTGGTGTCTTTTTCCCCAGGAACTTCTTCTCCTGTTCCTGTTGCTCCAGTTGCTGATCCTTCTGACCGAGGCGAGGGAGTCGCGAGCTAGTTCCCTACCCGTCATTGGAGTGTAGCAGTACCCCTCCAGAGGAGAGCTTCAGTAGATTAGTTTACTTCTTTTTCCTCTGTTGAGAGACCTTTGTTGTGAGGTATAGAGTTGTACTTTATTTTATAGTTTGAGAGACTGATGTAGTGAGGATATTCTTGTATCGAGAGTCTGTACACTGATGTATTTATTGGAGATACCTCCCTTTGAGTTTTTGTATCAGAGGACTTTGTATACGATCGTATTTGGGAGATGGATATTGTATTATTTTCAGTTGTACAGTGTTTGGTTTTCAGTTTTTAGTAGTTTACTTTCCGCTCTGATATCTGTATACTGTAGTTGATTCTTTCTGCAGGTTAGACGCTTCGTCTGTACGGCAGTTTCCGTACAGACGGCGGATCTGTTGGCGAGCCCGGGTCGCAGTTTCGACCCCGGGGCGTGACAGCGAACCTGTCACGGAGTGGGGAGTCAGTGACCAGAAATAATAATAAAAGCAATAAAGGCTAAAGTAAGGCAAACCATGATAAGAACCAGAGCAATCAACATTGAAGCTCCCTGTGCAACCCATACAACGCAGAACCCCGTGCAAACAATACAATGCAGAACCTTGTGCAAACAAAACCGGGCACCTCCCCCGGCAACCCCATCGAGCACCTGCCTCGGAACCCCTGCCGAGCACCTGCCTCGGCCGCCGAGCACCCGCCTCGGCATCACCGCTCACACCCCCCACCCACGGGGGCCCCCATTCCTAACGTCACCATCACGTGAGGTACACGGGTCAACGTACCACTTTTCCGGAAAAGCACACCCTCGCGGTGGCCAAACCGCCGGTGTGCGTGTAGCAAAACAAGAGCCTCGACCGAGCACCAACCTCGGTAAACCAGACCGAGCACCTGCCTCAGCCATCTCCCAGAACATAGTGTGTCGTCGAGCACAGCGACCCTTAGTCGCCATCGACGTGCTGATAATAAAAACGTAAGCATAAGCGGGGGTTAGCAACATTTTAATGTGTCAAACCTTTGCTCTTACCAATTGTCCTCGCTTCCCGACTCAATAACCGTCGAGAGAGGAACCCACCTTTCGACGTACGGCTGGTCACGATCACGTCCTCGTCGTCGTATACTCCAAACAAACCCTACTGTTGTTCGGAGAGGCGAACCGCCCATCCAGTCTCCCGCCACGACGATCATTAAACCCGGCGGTCCACATCACCCCTTACAAGATATAAATAGCAAGAACGGAAACATACACAAAGACTTTCTAAGGGGTACCCACCAGGAACGCGAAGAAAAGGTGTGCGCGGGAAATCCCAGGTGAAAATCCTCCCACCTTAATTCCGAAAAACCAAAGTAGAAAAATCATGTTAAAAACATCGTCCCGGTAAAAAACACTCAAAAACGGGGTGAACGGGCCAAAAAACGGAGCTTCCGGGCTCTTTGGCAGCAGTCGGGTGCACGGGTCCCAGGCGTGGACCGGGTCCACGGCGGCAGGCGGCCGCGGCGCGGACCGGGAGCACGCCACAGGCGGTGGACCGCCTCGGCTCGGGGCCGGGCCGCGCACGGGTGAAGGCGCGCACCGGGTGGCATCACCTCCCCCGCTGCGCGGCGTGCGCCGTTGCGGCCTGGCGCACCCACCGTGCGCCGGGTCTGCGGGTTCCGGCCGCGGAGGCGTGCACCGGGTGCCCGCCGGCCCGGTGGTCCGCGCGACCTGGCGCACCCTTCCATGCGCCGGTGGTTCGCGATTCCGGGCCGCGGAGGCGTGCGCGGGTGCACGCCGGCCCGGTGGACTCCGCGCGGCTGGCGCCCCCTTTCATGGAAGGCTGGGTTTGCGGTTTTCCCGGGCTGCTGGCACGTTGGGCCGGGTTGCACGCCGCTCGGTGGACCAGCGGCCTGATGGTCTGCCCTAGTGAACCGTACGGACCCCCCTTTTTCGGCCTCCGGTATGCGACCCCACGCGCTCACGGGCCTGGCTGCGCCGGCCCTGATGACTCTCGTGAACACGGTAACGGCGGCGGCGGCCATCCCCGTGTTAACACGGGCCGGCGGCGGCCCTCCCGGTTTTGGTACCAACTTGCCTCGCACGTGGCCCGACAAAGGGAACACTCACACCGTAAGACACGGGAAACCTAAAACGCTCACCTCGTTTTTGCTGGATGAGGGAGGAAGGTAGAGGAGCGTCCCGCTCTCGTTCGCCGGATTCCGCAGGGTGTGCGATCTTCCTTGCTTCTCCCATCTCCCTCTCGTCGCCTCAGTTCCTCACGCTCACCGGTTGGAAAAGAGAGGAAATATGAATTGGGTTCCCTTTTTTTTTTTTTTTTCTTAAAAGTGCCACCTTAAACCTAGCCGTCAACGAGAAAAACCCTTCGGCCCCCGGTTTAAGGAAACCCTAAAATAACCGGAACAAGAATCGACGGCTAAGATTGTCTCGTAAAGCGTGCCAATCGCTCGCACGGATCCCGGAGTGCCTAAAAGGGGTCCAAACTTCAAAATTAAATTCTGGGAGATCCCGGGGTCGGAAATCAAATCCGATCGCGCCACCGTTCTCAGTTTTGCGAGCTCTACCACCTAAAAATATCCGCAAACCCCAACGATCAGCCCAGAAATTCTCGAATTTCAACCCCCCTCCTTATCAACTGAAATATTCAATTGGACATAAAACGGAAAACCGAAAGGTCGAGGTACCACCCAAAAGATAAAATAACCCACTGACATAAAAGATGAAAAGTCCGATCACAGTAGAATCCCGTCCGATCGCCTCGAAAAGCGTGCCAGCCACTTAGCACGGATTCCGATGCACCACCTAAAGCGAACGCTTTGGCCCCCATTCAGGGAGATCCGTAAATCGGAATCCGAATCGTTCGCTTTGCCGCCCTCCGTTTTTCGAGCTCAATCGCAGAAAAATACTCGCGGTCCAGGCCAGCCCATTGCAGAAAACACAGTGAAAAGTTTTCCTAACAGTCCCGTCAAAGTAAAAGGGAGGTATGCAAGGGCAAGGGAATGCCAGGACTCTACAGGTTCGGGGTCCGGACTGTAAAGCCCGATCCGGACTCTGAACATATGGAATGTCCAGTTTTTGATTTTTATGCAATAAAAAATTCATCCAAGTGTTTCTACACTATAAGAAGTATTCGGATCATCAAACTTATTTAATTAAACGTACCTGATCCTTTTTGAATTCTTCTTACTTGAGATTGAGGTATACGATCCAACTTTTTCATCTTCAATCTTCAAGACTTAACCGATTTCACAAAATACGCCAACTCAAATTCCGTAACAATCTCCCCCTTTGGCGGTTTCGTGACAAAACACAAATCACTCAAGAAAATTTCAAAAAGATATTTTTGTTGATATCACCATACAACAAAAATTTACACTTGGAGATCCAAATAAAGATAAATACATGAGTTAAACTCCTAAAACAGACTCTAGACTTAGACATCTGTAATCTCTGCACAAAGAAATCATTCTTGACACAAAAGATCGTTAGTAACCTCAAGAATTTTCAACAATCAAAACCAAACACAGAGATAGAGTTTATACTCATCATGACATTTGGCAAATTCAGATATGTATGAAAATCACAATCAAAAATCGACATATCTTCTAAGCAATACAAATCCAAATGTCACAGAAAGGTTAGTCAACAAGCAACTTGTTAGTTATATTACATGCCCAAATAGTTAGTCGAATAGTTAGCGGAGGCATGCATCAAAACACATATAAACCAAAGTTGAAAGTTATACTTACCTTAGTTTCAGCATTGTTCTCACACAAGTATAGTCATGGTCAATCACAGAGCATTGTGCATTGTTCAAAGTTCTCCTATACTCTCTCCCCCTTTTTGCACAAAACTTAGCCAAAATCAAAATGGAGTGAAAAGTTAACAAGTTCAAGATCCAAAAGTTTGAGAGCTAAAAAAAAACTTAAAAACCTGCAAAAGAAAAGATTAGCCATGAGATCAAGCTAAATCCGAACTGTCTGAGCTGGTATCGTCTATCTTGTTCAAAATCCCTTTCAGCATTCGTGATATTTTGGAACATTTCTTCTTCATCTGTTTTTGTTCAGCGGCCATTTGCCGGAGACCTAATGCCAATTGCTCTTGGTCAGCAGAAAGTCTTCTTTGGTCCTGATGAATGGAGGCCAATACGGTAGCTTCTAGAGCGTTTCTCCTTGAAGTCGCTGGACGAGCTGTAGAGGCAGATGATGCATGCTGGCCTTCAGCCCATGGGGATTCTCTAGGTATCGAGTGCGCTCTAGAGAGGGATTCAGTGATTTGAATTCCACTTCCCTTGACATTTTCCTGTCTAGTGTAGTGTTTGGACTTCTTGAGCTTTTTGTTCTTGACATACAATTCGTCTTCCTCATCAGCAATATCCTGCGCCTTTGCTTTAGAGGTTTCAGCAATTGCTTTCCCTTTGAAGCAGTAGGAACTGTCGCTTCAACCACCAACTCATCCCAGTCGATTGATTCAGTTTCTGATTCCGTCTCGGAGTCATCTCGAGTTTCTTTTCCTTCTTAGCCCTCTTAGGCTTGGTCGTTGCTTTCGCGTGAACCATGGCAAGAAAGAAGAAATATGATCCAAGTGATTACCATTTCTACTGTTCGTTGGGAGAGACAAGTCCAGTGAACAACAACTCAAGAACACGACAAAAATTGTTTATTTTCAAAATTTGAAAAATTGTACCTACAACATATCATGTATGAGAGACTAGGAATCAAATTAGTTTTGCAAAAAGAATTTTAAAAATAGATCAATTCCATGATTTTCGAAAATTCCTATTATATGCCCTAAACCGAATTTTTAGAAATCGAAGCCTAAAAATCTGTTAATCAAGAGAAAACCTAGCATATAATCAAAACTAATCTACCCAGAGTTCTTATTTCAAAAGAAGTTTGATCAAAAACAATCACAAACGAAAAAGATATGAGATTGCATCACGTTTTAGAAAATATAGAAAACCTATGAAAAACCGAGATTTTGATCAAGAAAACTCACTTGGATTTGGAGAAAACGAGTTGGGAAGGCTCCAAAATACTTGAATTCTAGAGAGAGAAGCTCTGGAGACTTTTGAACAAAAGATTGTAGTAAAAGAAATCAAATCCCTTTTGTTCTTAATAAAACCTAGCCGCGGTCCGGACTGCCTGAAGAATCCAGTCCGGATCGGCTACCCGCAGGATTTTCCTGCGTTCGGGGTCCGGATCAGCTTGTCCAGTCCGGACCGGCTCCAAACTTTTTCTTCAGAAAAATTCAGAAAAAATTCCAGAAAATCCAGAAAAAGATTGTAAGCACTTTTGTGTATCAACTTTAATAAAATCATCGTTTCATACTAAAGAAATAGATTATGCAAAATCTATCAACAATATCCAATAATGAAACGAAAATTTATAAAAATTAAATCCCTTAAAGTTGAACAATTCAATACATCTAACATGATCTTATGCGTAATGCCTTTATCAAATCATCATTTGTAAAGAAAATGAAATACCAAGATCAATAGATGTTTGAAATCCCAATATATTAGATAATGTATCTAGACAATTTGTTGAAGAGAGTGGCTCTTTGAGCATCTTTCATTAAAATCCCACCTTATACCAACCTTGAAATTTGACAAGTCAAGTATTTCAACATGCATTTTATTTAATATCTTGAAAAAAACCATGCTTGGTATACATGTGGTAGCTGCACACAGTACTCGGACGACCGAGGTGGTAGCTCTTTCCTCCATGTGGTGGTAGTTTTCACACTCCTCATTGGGATGTAACTCTTTCCACATCTTTTGAGCATAATACTTTTTCTTTGACTCCCCCTCAATTGGCTATCAATTATTTAAGTATAAAGTATTCAACCAAACATTGATCTCGATTTCATACTCGACTAAATAGTCAAATAAGATAAAACTATACCAAGAGATCATTGAGAGAGAAATTGACTTTGATCACTTTAAGAAATGACTTAATTGACATAAATGATCATTGCATCAACTGAAATATTATGATATCTAAAGCATAATAAATTTCTAAATATATAAAAGGATGCAGTAAAGTCAATTATACTAATGCTCAATTAATGTTCTATGTACAAGCATAGTAAAGAACAAAAACACAAAAACAAACCTAACCTAAGCATTGGTTTCAAAAAGAAATTATTTCAAGGAAAGCATTCCAATTGCCTTACGCAAATGAATAAAACGTTTTTGATCCAAAGGTTTTGTTAAAAAGTCAGCTAATTGATCCTCAGTTGGAATGTAGGAAAGTTGAAGAATATTTGATTCAACTAGCTCTCTAAGAAAATGATATCTAAGTTCAATGTGTTTTGTTCTTGAGTGCAACACAGGGTTTTTTGAAATGTTTATAGCACTAGTGTTGTCACAAAAATTGTTACCGAAGTTGCTGAAATTCGGAAGTCGCTCAACACGCTTTTCATCCAAATGAGTTGGGTTGAACAACTACCCGCTGAGATATATTCCGCTTCGGCAGTCGAGAGTGCAATGCAGTTTCTTTTTTTACTATGCCATGCAACAAGACAATGGCCAAGATAAAAACATGCACCACTCGTACTTTTCCGATCATCCACTGATCCTGCCCAATCGGCATCTGAATATCCTATAATGTCAAGACTTGTTCCCATAGGATACCAAATTCCGAAGTTTCAGTTCCTTTGCGTACCGGATGATCCGTTTCACCGCTTTCAGGTGAACCTCCTTTGGTGCTGATTGATATCTCGCGCAGATCCCAACACTAAAGGATATGTCCGGGCGACTAGCCGTGAGGTAGAGTAGACTTCCAATCATACTTCGATAAAGTTTCTCGTCTACACTTTCACTAAGAGATTCACTTCCTAATCCCTTATTGCTAGTTCCCATAGGAGTCGGAAAATCTTTAGAGTCTTCTAATCCGAATTTCTTTACCAACTCCTTTGCATACTTGGATTGACACAGATGGATGCCTTCATCATTTTGTTTCACTTGCAATCCAAGAAAGTATGTCAGTTCGCCCATCATAGACATCTCAAATTCGCTTTCCATGGTTTCTGCGAATTTAGAAGCATCATTATCCTTTGTTGCTCCAAATACAATGTCATCGACATAGATTTGTGCAACAATGAAGTTATCCTGATAATGCTTCACAAAGAGAGTCGGTCTGCTCCCCCTCGAGTATAGCCCTTTTCCAAAAGGTGCTTTGTCACCTTTCGTACCATGCTCGCGGTGCTTGTTTTAAACCGTAAAGAGCCTTTTTCAAACGAAAAACATGGTTAGGTTGTTTATGGTCTACAAAACCTTTCGGTTGAGCCACATAAACTTCCTCGTTTAAAAACCCATTTAAAAACGCGCTCTTAACGTCCATTTGAAAGAGTTTTATTTTTAAATGACAAGCAATAGCGAATAAGATACGAATGGACTCGAGTCTAGCTACAGGGGCGAAAGTTTCATCAAAGTCTATACCTTCTATTTGAGAGTAGCCTTGAGCAACTAGACGTGCTTTGTTCCTGATGATGGTACCATCCTCATTTTTCTTGTTCTTGAAAATCCATTTAGTACCAATCACATTGTGTTGCTTCGGAGGCTTCGTTAATTCCCAGACTTTGTTTCGTTCAAACTGATGGAGCTCTTCCTGCATTGCTTCAATCCAGTAGTCATCCTGAAGAGCTTCATTGACATTCTTTGGTTCGATTAAGGAAACGTAACAAGCGAATCCACAAACCAACTGTCTCCGAGTCCTGACTCCTTCATGTGGGTCTCCAATAATGTTCGTTTTGGATGATCCTTGGAGATTCGTAACGTTTGAGGTAACGGAGTCCTCGGGAAACATGTGATGATTCCTGCATGTCAGATAAACTAGAAGAGCCATTAGATGCATCATTAATATTGGAAGTATATCATGAGAAGATGCATTTACAGGGTATCATCATCATAGAGACATCAGGGTAGATTTTTCAGATGCAAAGTGAAAAGCTTCATCTACTTTAACATTTATAGATTCTACTATCGTTTTAGATTCCAAGTTAAATACCCGATATGCTCTACTGTTTGTAGAATAACCCAAGAAAATCCCTTCGTCACTTCGAGAGTCAAATTTTACCAAGATTTTCGCGGTCACGTAAATGTAACAGCGACTCCCAAAGATACGAAAATATTTGTATGTTTGGTTTCTACACACCCTAGTTCATATGGTGTATTTAAGTTCCCGGCGCAAATAAACTCGATTAATAACATAGACGGCGGTTTTCACTACTT
>CM055061.1:19695551-19745973 GCA_029204045.2 Tillandsia leiboldiana
TTCCAAGCCTCGCAAGGTTTGCCTGAGTCTGTTCTTGTTTGATAGGACGAGGGCATTAGCTCTTCGAGGTTTGGCATAAAACTTGATTTCAAGGGTTTTCCTAAAAAGACTCAAAATCATTAAAAAGATAGATTTCCTCAGATCGAATGTTTTCTGAAATAAATGACATGGTTTCTTATAAACTTATCACCCGAGCGGATTCGAGTGATCTGGGTTCTAAGGGCTGTTTTCTTTCTAGGGGACGTAGATGTTAGTCTCCCGGGGTTCGGACCCTTCGTAGATCTGGCTGTGGAGCATCTCCGGCCGTGAGTTTTTGTGTGTTGAGTTGAGTGGGGTGTTCTGTGGGAGCCGTTGGGAGAGACGGTGGTCCCAGCTGTGTAGTACTTTCGTTGAGTGGGTCAGTGTTGTGAGATTGAGTCGTGGAGGTTTCTCCGACTGAGTTGTACTTCGAGCATCAGATACCGATCTGTTTGATCGTGGACTATAGCCTGCAGAGCCACTTGTGAGACAGGATACAGTTGTGATACTTGAGTTCGGTGGGGTCGCACCCCTCGAGCTACGCCGCGGGTGCGTTGATGATTCCGAGCCTGATGAGGCTGCGATGATGATACCGAGCCTGACGAGGTGCGATGATGCGCCTAGTTGATATACTAGAGGTCGCTTGATACCCCTGGCCGAGCTACCATGGGGTCACTTTGTGAGATATCGAGTTGTCCGATTGGACACCCTGGTTGATACACCAGGGGGCGCAGGCTTGACTTGACTGGGCCCTATGAGGCGGTCGTTGGGATTGGGTGACACTGAGAGACTGATGGCATAGCATGTGTCATAGTAGAGTTTCTTGAGCATAGTACTTGTGACATATTGTCAGCAGTGAGTGGCTGCATACCATCATCCATATCCCCTTCCTATTGAGCATAGTAGTTAGAGGCATGATAGCTGTAGATTCTTTTCCAGCTTATTTATATTATCAGTCTTTTCTGTTATCTCTTGCCTCTAGTGGACTTAGTGGGCAGACCGTGGTTCTTGGAGACGGTACCCACTGAGAACTACTGTAGGATGTAGTTCTCACACCCTCTGTCGGTGACAGGTTGCTGAGGCTTTTCTTCCGTTCCTGCCGAGCTTGACTGGACGGACCGAGGACAGGGAGTCGCGTGATAGTTCCCTACCAGCATTGTTACTTTAGAGTGAGGTAGATGTACCATCCCAGACTGTGGGAGTTGGTTATGTTTGGTTTTTTCCTGTTTAGCTATCTCCCAGTTGGATTTGTAGATGTTGTATAGGTGGACTTCTATTTGTATCATCCTGTTTGGAGATAGGCTATGTGTTGTTGCACTTTGTAGTTGTGAAATTTTATAGTACAGCTTTCTTATCCGCTCTGATATCTGGTAGCTGTAGTTCTGTCTTTGCAGGTTAGACGCTTCGTCTGTACGGCAGTTTCCGTATAGATGGCGGATCTGTTAGCGAGCCCGGGTCGCAGTTTCGACCCCGGGGCGTGACACTATACATCATGCCCGTGAACACCGCGGGTGCGTTAACGAGTCTAAACGGTATAACTGTAAACTCGTGTTGACTATTCCGAGCTCGCAGGGCTGTTTTTCGGTTGTCGTCACCCCAGACTCTAGGCTGGTGGTAGCCGGACCGCAGATCAATCTTTGGGAACTCCGTTGCTCCTTGTAGTTGATCGAATAGGCCATCTATCCGAGGCAGAGGGGTACTTGTTCTTCTCATGTCAAGATCCATACGGTAACTTGCGACGCTACTCGGCTGCCTTCTACCAAGCTTCTTGCCCGCAACAAAGAAAAGTGAGCAGAAGGCACTCCTACAAGCTAAGTTTACAAGTTCCGGTAGTCCGGTTCCTGGAGACACGCTTGGAACTTCAAGCAGTCAACTACCGCCTAAAGATTGCCGCGGCTGTCGGCCCCAAGCGCTACGCCGATATCCCTTAACGAAACCTCATTAGTTCTTAGAGACTAAGAACCCGCCCCACCCTCGCTGGGCAGGAAGGACTAAGGCCGCCCTGCCTCGAGGGATAGCCTGAGGATCCGACCGAACTTATTTCTACGGTGGAGATTTCTTCTAATAACTAAGGTAGGGCGGAAACACGATGCGAGGTGAAAGAGTGGAATGCTCAGGTGTTGACACAAAAGTTCTAGCACGAAGATCTGAACTCGAGTATTACCTGCTACATCGTGCTCTGTGGATCCGTCCCCTGGTGAGTCATCGTATAGACTCTCCCTCCTCCCGGCTGAGACGAAGGCGTAGATGCTGCTACGGGTGGTGTCCCCGTCTTGGAGGGGCAGTTGAAACGAAAGTGCCCCGTTTGCCGCATCGAAAACAGTGGTCTCGCTTCTGGGGACATTCGATCACTTGGTGTATTCCGTCACAGATAAAGCAAGGCTTGCCCACCGACCTTTGTTCTCCCGTCGACACATTCTTGATTCCTTGTTGCGATCTCAGGTGTTTAGGAAGCCGGCTCCTCTTGGTATGCTCTTCTCTAAAATTTGGCCGAGTTCGTTTCTTATCCCCACTGTGATCTGAGCTCTCCCATCGGGCTTGTGAAATTGCCAATCCGCGCTCCACCGCGGTGGCTCTATCGACTACCTCCTGTAAGGTGTGTGCAAATCCGCCGCTGTGCACCACTCGATATGTACCTTCGTAACCCGTCCACAAATGACGAGGGCTTTGTGAGATCATCTGTTAGACAAAAGGAACACATTTGATCAACCTCACAAATGCCCGTTGGTATCCCATACACTGTACCGACTTCATTGCTTGATATGCTTCATGTCATCGTCTATCTGGCTGTTTTGATGCGTTGGGTTCCCCCGGAGAGAATGCCAACAAACAGTTTTTTCCTCGGACCGGGGTCCACGATGGAAGGGCGGTGCCCTCTAAGGGCCCGAGCGCAACGTCTTCCACTACAGGCGGGCGTTTCCCTCAAGAAAGTGTAACTGCCACGGTACCCGTTCATGTTCCTCCATTAATAGGGTCTTCAAAAAGCTTCTCCATGGTATCCACCCATTTTTCCATGGACCCAAGGGTCGGTCCGTCTCTCCCTCAAACACGGGTGGGTTCGTACCTCTTGAAATTTGCCAAGTTCGTTATCACCCTATCCCATTTCGGTTTGCTTGATAGGGGCTTCCCCTGTTGCGACGGCGGACACTCTGGGAGCAGGTGTCACCACGGTCTCTCTCAAGGGGTCTCCAATAACGGCTCCCCAGTATAGGTGTGACAACCCCCGGAATTTGGATTAGTCCTATATATAAATGATACTAATAGGACTAAATCTCTAAACCCGGCTATAGCATTTGGATGGTAGCAAGATCCAAGAGGAACATGAGAGTTAAGCGTGCTAGAGCTAGAGTAGTTCTAGGATGGGTGACCCCCTGGGAAGTGGGGCGTCACAGTTGGTATCAGAGACATTCACCAGCCGGAAATGTCAGATGAGTCTCGGCGAGCCAGGGGTTATATAGCGGGTAGAGTGTGGCTCCCCGGCTAATGACCGTTGTAGGTGGAGTGCAGCTCCCTACAAGGTCGGCTAAGGCTAGCGAGACGAGTCTCACATCGCCTGGTGATTGTGAGTGTGTTGAGCCTGACGTGGACGTCAGGGCTTAAAGGGGGGAAGAATGTGACACCCCGGAATTTGGATTAGTCCTATATATAAATGATATAATAGGACTAAATCTCTAACCCGGCTATAGCATTTTGGATGGTAGCAAGATCCAAGAGGAACATGAGAGTTAAGCGTGCTAGAGCTAGAGTAGTTCTAGGATGGGTGACCCCCTGGGAAGTGGGGCGTCACAATAGGTCCCAAGTTGCTGGTGTTAGTGCCACTAAAGATGTCATCGGATGAACCGACGGTATCTCGGTCACCGTGGTCGGAGGAGGGGCGACCATAGTCTCGCTGTCCGCCACCGGCGGTCTGTCACTGGTGCGGCTGGTCAGGGTAGAGAAGCCTGGGCGACCTCCACTGGTGTAGTCGGCGGTTGCGCCCACTGCCCGCATCTGTTCCATAAGGGTTGCTAACTTGCCCGGCCATCTCTCGTATTGTTGTCGGAGAAGCTGATACTCCGCCGCTGTTGGCACCGTACTTTCTGCCCCTGTGTTCTCCACTGATATCCAGTTTCGGGCTATTATTCGCTGTATACAAAGAAACCAAATCACCCTAGACCTAACTGGCTAGCACCACGACCTACAAACGCACCGGGAATTAAATCCCCCTTTATCCCTCGTACACTCACGATCTACTGCACCTACACCTTGGTTATCTCACGTTCAATTTGCTTGTGGCGTTATGCACTGTGGATGTTGGTCACCGACTACTGTGGTTAAAGTTGTTTTTCTCTGATACCATTTAATCTGTCACGACCCGGGGGTTTCACTTTGGGTAAAGGTAAGAGGGAAAAAGCGTATATATTTTTTTTTCTCTATGAATAAGTATCGACCTTCCCCCAGTGCGTGTCAGACCCGCCACATATACAAATTCACTCTTCAATGCGGACAGAGTTGTTGGGTTATGTATAATATGGATCTAAATAGGGGAAAAAATACCTAGAGGGGGGTGAATAGGTGTAAACCATAAACACTCAAAAAATCATTGCGCAATAAAACCCAATGCGGAAAATAAAAACAGCACGCAGATTTTTACGTGGAAAAACTCCAAACCGGAGTAAAAAAAACCACGGGACCGATCACACGGCGAAATACACTAGAATAAACACGTACAAGGTGATATACCGTACACACAGACGACTCAACCTTTTCCATACGCTCCTAGTAGATCTTCTCCGCTCGCTCCGCAACGCTTCTCAAATCCACGATCTGCGTCCAACGCCGAATCCACGGCGTCCAACGCGAGTCCACGACGTCCGACCGAATCCACGGTCTTCACCCAGTAGCACGATTCGAATCCACGAACGTACCTCACTCCGAATCCACGAGAGCGGTTGCACCTTGAATCCACAAGGCCACGCGAGTCCACGCACCGATTTTGGGAAAATCGTTGTTTTTGGGTGGTGATGATCCACCGAATACTTAGATTAGAAATAGATTAGAAATACCATCTAAGTATTCATTAATTTGTATTCTACTCAAAATCTGAGTTTGGAAAACCTAGAATCAAATTAATAATATAGATGAAGAAACATAGAATTAAATCTAGTATTTCCTTTCTTCTCTATATGGTGGATTTTTCTATTTCGGTCGTATTTTTCGCATACCCTAAAGATGAATCATAGGGTATATTTATAGGTTAGAAACCATTGGAAAAAAGATAAGCATCAAAAACTAACCAATTCTGGAATTTTACAGGACGACAGTCCGGACTGGAATTGACGGTCCGGACTGCTTCAGCGAAACAGACTTTTTCCAGAAAAGACGACATTCGGGGTCCGGACTACAATCCACGTCCGGACTGTTCCATGGCAATTTCAACAATTCAACGTTCGGGGTCCGGACTGAAATTTCCAAGGTCCGGACTGGAATTGCACATGAACAAACCTACGTTCGGGGTCCGGACTGAGATCCACGGTCCGGACTCTGAACATGTAAAATGCCCAGTTTTTAATATTTTATGCAATCAAAAATTCATCCAAGTGTTTCTACACTATACGAAGTATTTGGATCATCAAAATTCTTTAGTAAAACATACCTGATCCATTTGAATTCTTCTTTCTTGAGATTGAGGTAAATGATCCAACTTTTTCATCTTCAATCTTCAAGACTTAACCGATTTCACGAAATACGCCAACTCAAATTCCGTAACAATCTCCCCTTTGGCGGTTTCGTGACAAAACACAAATCCACTCAAGAAAATTCAAAAAGATATTTTTGTTGATATCACCATACAACAAAAATTTACATTGGAGATCCAAATAAAGATAAATACATGAGTTAAACTCCTAAAACAGACTCTAGACTTAGACATCTGTAATCTCTGCAAAAGAAATCATTCTTGACACAAAAGATCGTTAGTAACCTCAAGAATTTTCAACAATCAAGACCAAAACCAAAGATAGAGTTTATACTCATCATGACATTTGCAAATTCAGATATGTAAGAAACTCACAATCAAAAATCGACATATCTTCTAAGCAATAGAAATCCAAAATGTCACAGAAAGGTTAGTCAACAAGCAACTTGTTAGTTATATTACATGCCCAAATAGTTAGTCGAATAGTTAGCGGAGGCATGCATCAAAACACATATAAAACCAAAGTTGAAAGTTATACTACCTTAGTTTCATGTTTTCACACAATGTTCATGTTCAAAGTCCTCTTTCTACTCTGAGTATTTCTACTCTGAGTTCTCTTTCTACTCTCTCCCCCTTTTGTCGCAAAACTTAGCCAAAATTACAAAATGGAGAGAACAGTTAACAAGTTCAAGAACCAACCGTTTGAGAGCTAAAACTAAAAAAACTTAAAAACCTGCAAAAGAAAAGAATAGGTAAAAATCAATCATCTGAGTCTGATTCATCAGAGGCACTACATCCCATCTTCGAAAACATTTTCATTATCAATTTCTCCATCGAGGACACTCTCTTGGTTAATGTGATTTGGGATGCCGTGATGATCTCAAGTTCCTCGGAAATCCGCCTCTGTTCTTTGGTGATCTGCTCTTGTTCAAAAGATAAGCGTTGTTGCTGCTTATAAATTGAGGTGACCGATGCCTCATCATCTGGCGCGGGTGCTTGTCGTGACGGAGATGTAGATGTGCCGACGCAAGGTTTCTTTCCGGATGAAGGAGTTGGAGTAACATGGGGTAGTCTATGAAGAGATTTGACAATGGTGGATTCATTTATCATTCCCAAACAGTGTTGATATGATGTTGAGCTGATGTAAATCTGAAACCTTTTTAAGATCCTCATAATTATCAAGGAAAAGGAAATCTTTCGGAGGGATGCGGATGCTCAACATATCTAGACATTCTATTCCAAATTATGTAAGGGATGTTCATGTTCAACCCCACGGCTTCAGAAGGATGACCTAGGAGATACAGAATAGTAGTCGATCCCATCTCACCACCTTTGTCTGCATGTTAGGGAGAATGTTGTAACACGTGATGAAGTTGAGAAACCGGTATTCAAGTCGGAGTTGTTTGGATTTAATAGATTTACCATCTGTCGATTCAGTTCCTTCCAAACAGATTCCTTTTATAACGGTTTGCCACATGGCATTCGTCAAACTTCTTCCCGTTAAGTAGTTGATCCCCGATTTGTTGGATTCATTCCAAGGACTTCGCTGATTAACTGCGGAGTTATTTTGAGTCGCATCCATTGGATGTTTGTGTAAAACTGCATCGAACCATGTTCATCTTCCTGAAGATGTCTTGCATTTGTGTAAAAGGTTCTCACACCATGCAAGCAATACCCAAGTAATTCCGGGAATCTACAAACTTGAATAAGATTAGCTTGTTCAATTAGAATCCCGAACTCTGGTGAGTGATCTCGAAGAGCACCAATATTGACATGTCGTTCCCCGATGCATTCTCGATGTTCAAATGCCCTAAGACGGTCAGTATTAATGAACACTTCTTCCAAGCGAGGCGGAGAATCCGAAACTATTGGTTTGTTAACCTCAACATCTCGCGCTCGTTCAAAGCGTCGAGCTAGTCTTTTCCTTTTCACCGAGATGGATGGTGAAGTCATTGGGGCTTTTCCTTTGTCCATGGTAGTTTTTCCTTTCGATGTGTCAGAACCCTTTCGTGTTGTCTTAGCAGCCTTTTCTTCTTCAGTCATTAATTCGTCCCAATTTACTTCATCCTTTTCTTGTTCAGACTCCGAATCTTCAAGTTGAACACGTTCTCCCCTTTTAAAAGGTTTCTTCGCTCTCTTTAATTTATTGATTGCTCTTGTGTGTACCATTGCAACCAGTAGGAAGATTATCCATTAAAACTTCATTGCTGCAAGTTCTTAAGAGAGAAGAGTCCTGTGAGGAACAACTCAAGAACATGAAAAAATTGTTTATTTTCAAAAATTTGAAAAATTGTACCTAAACAATTATTATCGTGTAGAGAGACTAGGGATCAAATTAGTTGTGCAAAAAGAATTTTAAAAATAGATCAATTCCATGATTTTCAAAAATTCTGAAAATATGCCCTAAAACCGAAATCTTTGAAATCAAAGCCCAAAAATTCGTTTATCATGAGAATACCTAGCATATAGTCAAAACTAATGTTCCCAGAGTTCTTATTTCAAAAGAAGTTTGATCAAAAACCATCCACAAATGAAAAAGATATGAGATTTTCATCACGTTTTGAGAGAAAATATGAAAAACTGTGAAAAACCGAGATTTTGATCAAGATAACTTACTTTGAAGTGAAGAGAATGAGTTTAGAGGGCTCCAAGATCCTTGCTTTTTAGAGAGAGAAAGTTTGGAGGCTTAGAAACGAAAGCTTGTGATGAAATAAAATCAAAATCCTCTTCGTTTCATATAAATCCTAGCCGCGGTCCGGACTGCCCGAAGAGTCCAGTCCGGATCGGCTACCCGCAGGATTTTCCTGCGTTCGGGGTCCGGATCAGCTTGTCCAGTCTGGACCGGCTCCAAACTTTTTCCTTCAGAAAAATTCAGAAAAATTCCAGAAATTCCAGAAAAAGATTGTAAGCACTTTTGTTTATCAACTTTAAATAAAAATCATCATTTCATAAAACAAGAAATAGATTATGCCAAATCTATCAAAAATATTCAAATAACGAAACGAAAATTTATAAAAATTAAATCGCTTAAAGTTGAACAACTTCAATTACATCTAACATGATCTTATGAGTAATGCCTTTATCAAATCATCAATTTGGTAAAGAAAATGAAATACCAAGATCAATAGATGTTTGAAATTCCAGATAAGTTAGATAATATATCTAGTCAATTTATTGTAAGGAGTGGCTCTATGAGCATCTTTTCAATAAAAATCCCACCTTATACCAACCTTGGAATTTAACAGAGTCAAGTTGTGACGCCCCACTTCCCAGGGGGTCACCCATCCTAGAACTACTCTAGCTCTAGCACGCTTAACTCTCATGTTCCTCTTGGATCTTGCTACCATCCAAAATGCTATAGCCGGGTTAGAGATTTTAGTCCTATTATATCATTTATATAGAGGACTAATCCAAATTCCGGGGGTGTCACATTCTTCCCCCCTTTAAGCCCTGACGTCCACGTCAGGCTCAAGCACACTCACAAGCACCAGGCGATGTGAGACTCGTCTCGCTAGCCTTAGCCGACCTTGTAGGGAGCTGCACTCCACCTACAACGGTCATTAGCCGGGGAGCCACACTCTACCCGCTATATAACCCTGGCTCAGCCGAGACTCATCTCACATTTCCGGCTGGTGAATGTCTCTGATACCAACTGTGACGCCCCACTTCCCAGGGGGTCACCCATCCTAGAACTACTCTAGCTCTAGCACGCTTAACTCTCATGTTCCTCTTGGATCTTGCTACCATCCAAAATGCTATAGCCGGGTTAGAGATTTTAGTCCTATTATATCATTTATATAGAGGACTAATCCAAATTCCGGGGGTGTCACACAAGTATTCCAAAATGCATTTTATCTAGACAACTTGAAAAACCATGCTTTGTATACATGTGGTAGCTGCACACAGTACTCGGACGACCGAGGTGGTAGCTCTTTCCTCCATGTGGTGGTAGTTTTCACACTCCTCATTGGGATGTAACTCTTTCCACATCTTTTGAGCATAACATTTTTTTCTTGACTCCCCCTCAATTGGCTATCAATTATTTAAGATATAAAGAACTCAACCAAAGATTGATCTCGATTTCATACTCGACTAAATAGTCAAATAAGATAAAAACTATACCAAGAGATCATTGAGAGAGAAATTGACTTTGATCACTTTAAGAAATGACTTAATTGACATAAATGATCATTGCATCAACTGAAATATTATGATATCTAAAGCATAATAAATTTCTAAACATATAAAAGGATGCAGTTAAAGTCAATATAACTAATGCTCAATTAATGTTCTATGTACAAGCATAGGTAAAGAACAAAAATACAAAAACAAAACCTAACCCAAGGATTGGTTTCAAAAAGAAATTATTTCTAGGAAAGCATTCCAATTGCCTTACGCAAATGAATAAAACGTTTTTGATCCAAAGGTTTTGTTAAAATGTCAGCTAATTGATCTTCAGTTGAAATATATGAAAGTTGAGGAATATTTGATTCAACTAGCTCTCTAAGAAAATGATATCTAAGTTCAATGTGTTTTGTTCTTGAGTGCAACACAGGGTTTTTGGAAATGTTTATAGCACTGGTGTTGTCACAGAGAATCGTTACCGAAGTTGCTGAAATTCGGAAGTCGCTGAACACACTTTTCATCCAAATGAGTTGGGTTGAACAACTACCCGCTGAGTTATATTCCGCTTCGGCAGTCGAGAGTGCAATGCAGTTTTGCTTTTTACTATGCCACGCAACAAGGCAATGGCCAAGATAAAAACATGCACCACTCGTACTCTTCCGATCATCCACTGATCCTGCCCAATCGGCATCTGAGTATTCTACAATATCTAGACTTGTTCCCATAGGATACCAAATTTCGAAATTTATTGTCCCTTTGATGTACCGGATGATCCGTTTTACCGCTTTCAGGTGAACCTCCTTTGGTGCTGATTGATATCTTGCGCAAATCCCAACACTAAAGGATATGTCCGGGTGACTAGCCATGAGGTAAAATAGACTTCCAATCATGCTGCGATAGAGTTTCTCGTCTACATTCTCACTAAGAGATTCACTTCCTAATCCCTTATTTCTAGTTCCCATTGGAGTCGGAAAATCTTTAGAATTTTCTAAACCAAACTTTTTGACCAACTCCATTGCATACTTGGATTGACACAGATGGATGCCATCGTCACTTTGTTTCACTTGTAATCCAAGAAAATATGTCAGTTCGCCCATCATGGACATCTCAAATTCGCTTTCCATGGTTTCAGCGAATCTAGAAGCATCATTATCTCTTGTTGCACCAAATACGATGTCATCGACATAGATTTGTGCTACAATGAAGTTATTTTGATAATGCTTCACAAAGAGAGTCCTGTCTGCTCCCCCTCGAGTATAGCCCTTCTCCAAAAGGTGCTTCGTTAACCTTTCGTACCATGCTCGCGGTGCTTGTTTTAGACCGTAAAGAGCCTTTTTCAAACGAAAAATATGGTTAGGTAGTTTAAGGTCTACAAAACCTTTCGGTTGAGCCACATAAACTTCCTCATTTAAAAACCCATTTAAAAATGCACTCTTAACGTCCATTTGAAAGAGTTTTATTTTAAAATGACAAGCAATTGCAAATAGGATACGAATGGACTCGAGTCTAGCTACAGGGGCGAAAGTTTCATCAAAGTCTATACCTTCTATTTGAGAGTAGCCTTGAGCAACTAAACGTGCTTTGTTCCTAATGATGGTACCTTCCTCATTTTTCTTATTCTTGAAAATCCATTTAGTACCAATCACATTGTGTTGCTTCGGAGGCGTCGTTAATTCCCAGACTTTGTTCCGTTCAAACTGATGGAGCTCTTCCTGCATTGCTTCAATCCAGTAGTCATCCTGAAGAGCTTCATTGACGTTCTTTGGTTCGTTAAAGGAAACGTAACAAGCGAATCCACAAACCAACTGTCTCAGAGTCCTGACATCTTCTTGTGGGTCTCCAATAATGTTAGATTCCGGATGATCCTTGGAGATGCGTAATGTTTGAGGTAAAGGAGTACTCGGAGGTACATGAGATGATTCCTGCACATCAGATAAACTTGAAGAATCATTAGATGCATCATCATTATTGGAAGAATTGTTATGAGAAGATGCATTTGCAGGAACATCATCATCAGGAGAGATATCAAGGGTAGATTTATCAGATGCAAAGTGGAAAGCTTCATCTACTTTAACATTTATAGATTCAACTATCATTTTAGATTCCAAGTTAAATACCCGATATGCTCTACTGTTTGTAGAATAACCCATAAAAATCCCTTCGTCACTTCGAGAGTCAAATTTTTAAGATTTTCGCGGTCACGTAAAATGTAACATCGACTCCCAAAGATACGAAAATATTTGATGTTCGGTTTTCTACAAAAACATAGTTCATATGGTGTATTTAAAGTTCCCGGGCGCAAATAAACTCGATTAATAACATAGACTGTAGTGTTCACAGCTTCAGCCCAAAAATATAACGGTAAATTCCGGCTATGAAGCATAACACGTGCCATCTCTTGTGCAACCCTGTTTTTGCGCTCGACTACACCATTCTGTTGAGGTGTATAGGGTGCAGAGAATTCATGTTTAATGCCGTTGGAAGTGCAAAAATCAATGAATTTAGAATTTATGAATTCTCCACCTCTATCACTTCTAACACGAATGATCTTTTCATTCTTTTCAATCATAATACGATGGCAAATCTCGTGAAAAGAATCAAAAGAATCAGCTTTCTCTTTTAAAAATGCTACCCATGAGTATCTAGAGAAATCATCAACCAATAAGAAAATATACCATTTACCTCCCAAAGATGGTTGACGTGTTGGCCCCATTAAATCCATGTGCAATAGGTCCAAAGGCCGTTTAGTACCAACGTGGTTCAAGTTCTTGTGTGCAGTCCTGGATTGTTTTCCCTTTTGGCAACCACCACACACAATGTTTTGTTTAAGTGAAAGTTTTGGAACCCCCTTGACCACGTCTTTGTTTGAAAATCTAGCAAGTTCCTTTTATGTGACCTAGCCTTTCATGCCAAAGTGTTTCATTATTCAAAGAGGCTAAGTTATAGTTTTTAGAAATTTTATTGGGAACAACATAACAATTGTTTTCAGATCTAATCCCCTTTAAAAAAAAAACATGGTCTTTATCAGTTACAACACATTCAACAGATGAAAAGTTAACTGAAAAACCATTGTCGCAAAGTTGACTTATGCTAATGAGATTAGTCTTAAGGCCATCAACAAATAACACATTGTTCAGAATCGGGCCATCTAGAATAGCTACTGTTCCTTTTCCAACAATTTTGGAAGACCGACCGTCTCCGAAAACTATTAGTCCTCCGGAGATTTTCTCAAAATTTTGAAAGCAGTTTTTGTCACCGGTCATGTGACGGGAACAACCGCTATCCAGATACCAAGACGAATTATCATATGCATGCAAGGAAATATTACAAACAAGACAAGGGAAGATTTCACCTTTGCGTACCCAAACCTTTCGAGTTTTGGTGTACGTCGGAAATGATTGTGAAGTTGATACCTTTGGTGAAAGCGTCTTGATTGATCCATCGCTTTTCCTTGACGTCGTCGTCTTGTTTGATGAACTACCGATGTTCTTTCCTTTTGAAAGATCCTTCTTCGATTTGCGGGAAATGAACTCATTGGTAGTAGTTGCAAGATGTGCTTGATTTGATCTTTGCGCTCCATTCTTGCAATTTCTTCTTATGTGCCCTGCATAACCACAACGAAAACATACCTTTGTTCTAGACGATCCCGAAGAGGGGGAAGTAGGTTTGTTGTCGTCGTTTGTCGTCAATTCTGGTGTCGGAGGAGGAGATACCGACTGGGGCACAAAGACTGTCCCACTCGAACTAGGAATGTCTCCAGTTTGAGTGTATCCGAGGCCGAACCGATTTGTTTGACCAAGACCAAGAAGCTTATCCAACTTACTCCTTCCAGAAGAAAATTGCTTTAGATCATCCTTGAGTTGGAAAATGGTCTCCGTCATTTCCAATTTTTCCTGTCGAGCCTCGCCGTAGAGCTTCAAGAAGTAATTCGCTTTGTTCACCATATCTACATAATTCTTCTCGAATTGCTCATTGGACTCTTGAAGGAAAACATTTACTTTAATCAGATTATCCCTTTCCACTTCAAGAGCGTTTGAGAAAGAAGATGCCCTTTTTGCTTCTTCTTCGAGATCCTGCAATCTCCCTCTCAAACTCTTGTTTTGCTTTGCCAGTTTCTTTGAATCCCTCAAAAGATTATGGTAGGCAAGAGCAAAGTCTTCACCTTCTGAATTATCTGATTCATCGTCCGTTGCAATCTTTTCAACGGTGAGGTTGGACAGTGAGTCGGATTTACTTGCCATTAAGCACATGAAGGGTGAAGATGTGGACGCGTGGAATGTCGTTGCGTTGTTCTCTTCATCACTTGAAGATGACTCATTTGATGTTGAGGTGTCATCCCAAGTGACGGCTTGCATCACCTTCTTCTTGGACGGATTCTTATTTGGACACTCCGTTGAGATATGGCCGTATCCTCGGCACTTGAAGCATTGGACTTGTCCTTCTGAGCTTTTCTTATCCTTTGAGAAGTTCTCTTGCTTTCTTGGCTTGTAACTTGGAGAGCCTTTGCCTTTCTTCGACTTTCCGAAGGATGGAGTTTTGCTTGAATTACCCCTTCGAAAATTTCGGCGAAACTTCCTTGTCAAAAGAGCAAGCTGCTTCTCAAAGTCCTCCATAGATAGGTTCTCGTCATCGTCTGAGGAGGATGAATCCGCGTCTTCTTCTTTTGTTGTTTTCAACGCAAAACCTGAAGACTTAGAAGAGGATGCATTTCCAGAAGAATAGTTAGTAGGAAATGTCATTTCATATGTTTGTAAAGAACCAACTAATTCTTCTACACGGATTTCGTCTGGGTGTTTAATAGTTTCAATGGCCGTAACCTTGGATCGAAATCTTTCAGGAAGAGTTCTTAAAATTTTTCTTACAATTTTAAATTCTGGAATTTTGTCTCCCAAGTTAGCACATGTGTTTACGATGTCTTGCAATCATGTATAGTAGTCTGTGAAAGATTCATTTTCTGCCATGAAAATAGAGTAGAACTTGCTCGTAAGCATTTGCAGTTTTTGAATCTTCACAAGGTTAGTTCCCTCATGTGTAACTTGAAGAACATCCCAGATTTCTTTCGCAGTCTCACATGCCGAGACGCGAGAGAATTCAGTTTGTGACAAGGCATTAAATAAAGCATTAATTCCTTTGCCATTGTAAGAAGATAAATCAATCTCTTCCTTGGTCCATTTCGACCTAGGTTTGATGGTGCGAACATCAGCAATAATTTCAGTTGGATTAGACCATCCTAATTCAATTGATTGCCACACCCGTTCGTCGATGGAAATTAAAAAGGCTTTCATCCGTACTTTCCAGTAGGCATAATTTGTTCCATCGAATAACGGAGGTCTGATGATGTTTCCACCTTCAACCATTGTTTACAACCCTATTCCCGCTCTGATACCACTTGTTGGGTTATGTATAATATGGATCTAAATAGGGAAAAAAACACCTAGAGGGGGGTGAATAGGTGTAAACCATAAACACTCAAAAAATTATTGCGCAATAAAACCCAATGCGGAAATAAAAACAGCACGCAAGTTTTTTACGTGGAAAAACTCCAAACCGGAGTAAAAAACCACGGGACCGATCACACGGCGAAATCCACTAGAATTAAACACATACAAGGTGATATACCGTACTCACAGACGACTCAACCTTTTCCATACGATCCTAGTAGATCTTCTCCGCTCGCTCCGCAATGCTTCTCGAATCCACGATCTGCGTCCAACGCCGAATCCACGGCGTCCAACGTCGAGTCCACGACGTCCGACCGAATACACGGTCTTCACCCAGTAGCACGCTTCGAATCCACGAACGTACCTCGCTCCGAATCCATGAGAGCGGTTGCACCTTGAATCCACAAGGCCTCGCGAGTCCACGCGCCGATTTTGGGAAAATCGTTGTTTTTTGGGTGGTGATGATCCGCCGAATACTTAGATTAGAAATAGATCGGAAATACCATCTAAGTATTCATTAATTTGATTCTACTCAAAATCTGAGTTTGGAAAACCTAGAATGAAATTAATAATATAGATGAAGAAACATAGAATTAAATCTAGTATTTCCTTTCTTCTCTATATGTGGATTTTTCTATTTCGGTCGTATTTTTCGTATACCCTAAAAGATGAATCATAGGGTCTATTTATAGGTTAGAAACCATTGGAAAAAGATAAGCATAAAAAACTAACCAATTCTGGAATTTTACAGGACGGCAGTCCGGACTGGAATTAACGGTCCGGACTGCTTCAGCGAAACAGACTTTTTCCAGAAAAGACGACATTCGGGGTCCGGACTGCAATCCACGGTCCGGACTGTTCATGCAATTTCAACAATTCCACGTTCGGGGTCCGGACTGAAATTTCCAAGGTCCGGACTGGAATTGCACATGAACAAACCTACGTTCGGGGTCCGGACTGAGATCCACGGTCCGGACTCTGAACATGTAAAATGCCCAGTTTTTTATTTTTATGCAATCAAAAATTCATTCAAGTGTTTCTACACTATACTAAGTATTTGGATCATCAAAATTCTTTAGTAAAACGTACCTGATCCATTTGAATTCTTCTTTCTTGAGATTGAGGTAAATGATCCAACTTTTTCATCTTCAATCTTCAAGACCTAACCGATTTCACGAAATACGCCAACTCAAATTCCGTAACAAGAGTCTCCTTTGTATATGCACGGCGTCATACTTACAACAATAACAACATTCTTTAACCACACAGTCACAGTCAACAAGTACGAGAGTGTAAAAACATTCAATCACATTAAGAGGAACCTACAAGTTTGCAAACGGAGTCCACTCGACTCCCAATCCTTTAAAACGTCTACACATTCACAGTAAGGCGGCTACATCATTTTGAAATGATAAATCCACAGGTTTACAAAGCAGTGCCCACACGACACTTGGTTTTGGTAAACATTTTCGAAACCCTTTTTGTTCAGTATAAAACACGCCGCATATAAGTCGTTGAGAATCATTATAAAGATCACATCACAGAAACAGTCTCTCAATCCAACATCCACAACATTCCACAATAAAGCAATTGAGAACTTAAACTTAGATAAAAAGAGATGAGATAACCCAAGCAAGAATAACGGAATAAACCTCATACAGCTAGTGTTCTTTAATCACTGCCTCCCCGTGGTCCCAACTACTACACCTAGTCAAACCTGTCACGGAGTGGGTAAAGTCAGTGACAAATAAAGTAGATGTATCAACAATAATCAATATCTTTAAAATAAATACTCTGCACCGGAACCTTTCGCTCTCCCTCATCATGAGTACACTTTATCTGATTTAATGACACCATCATGTCAGGGTAGTCGACGATCTCCCCACATGACACTTATGATGCTTTTTACCCCCTCACGATGCATGAGCGACATGTTTAGCTATCGTGAAGAGGTCCCCACCCTACACACGTGGGGCACACGGGTCATTCAGACCACTTCTCCGGAAAAGTACACCCATGCGGGGGCCATTCCGCCTGTGTACGTGCAGCATCCAAAACAGGTTTGCCGAAGTCGACGTAAATTAAGTACCGCAACACTTGGTCGCCACAAATATCAACAAAGGAACGGTACATAGTAATGCGAAAGGTTAATTCACTGAAAACACCTCATCTACTTTATTAAACAGGTTATTACAAGCTTTTAGATGATACACTGCACACAATTCACTTACAGCACTTGTTGCATAAGAACCCACCTGGAATGAAGATAACTGACCGCGACGCGACCCTCCTAAGCAAATCAGAACTCCTCGCGGCCTACTAAAATATCCAAGAGCACCAATTAACACCTTACCCTAATCAGGTAACATCAGTGGTCCCAACCACTGGTACAATACACTCACAAAAACCGAAACCACTGTGCCTAGAGGATCGCGACGTCAATCAGAAATCCAACAAGTCAAAACCGTCAAGTGAAACCGAAACCTCAGATCAAACCCATAAATCAATGGCTAACAACCACCGGTCCGCGACTATTTCATCGTAAACTCCATCGGAACCCAAAACCGCTAACGGAAATCCAACAAAACCCAATTCAGAACCGGTAGCCAACTCGGAACGTCGACGGTTAAACCAAGAGGACCCCGATGGCGAAAATGATAAGGAAAAGGCCCGACGGCGCGACCCCGACGATTTCGTCCAGGCACGGAGTGTCGGCGAAACTAGCACCTGACATGGCGAAAACGGTGGCCTAAAAGATCCCAAGTAGCCATGCCAAGAAAACCGCGGAAATGATGATCCCAACGGCGAAAACGGAGCTAAAAACGGTGGAAGAACGGGCCAAAACGGAGCTACCGAACTTCCGGCTGACGGATGGTGCACGGAGCAGCGCGTGGATCGGGTTTACAGCGTCGGCAGCTGCGCGGCATGTGCCGGGTGCACGCAGGAGGCGTGCACCGCGCATTACGGGCCGGGCCGCGCACGAGGGAGGCGCGCGCCGGGTCCATGGCTTCCGCTGCGGAGATGTGCGCCGGGTGCACGCCTAGCGCGTGCACCGCGCAGCATCAAGCGACGCTGGCGCACGGGGCGTGCGCCGGGTCCGCTTCTTCCGCGCCGCTGGGCGTGCACCGGGTGCACGCCCGGGCCTGTGGGCCGCGCTGTACGGGAATGCACAGTAACTTCCCGTTTCGCGGTTTCTTCTCCGTTTTCGCTCCCGTGCGACTCCGGTGACGACCCCGCGAACATGGTAACGGCGGCGGTGGCCTCCCGTTTAACAATGGTAGCGGCGGCCTCCCGTTAACCCCCATGCTCCAATGAAACACCCACAAAAACCCCCGAATAAATCTGCGGTAAATCTAACGACTAAACCATCGATCGACGAACAACCAAAACATCGATCGGAATACCGATCAAAAGACCGATTAGAAACCACCGATTAAACCCGATCAAGAATACGGACATAATATCGATTAAAACCAAAATCGAAAACCCGTGATCAATGTACCGAATAAATTGACCTTAAAGAACACGGAAAATCCTCGATTAATTCGACAAAAGGAATAACGATCGCTAACCTCGATCTATTGGGATTAAAGAATCGATCTTGTTCTTTCGCGGTGTTGGGGATCCAGATCCGCTCCCCGTAGATGATGGCGTCTCGTTCTCCGGTCTCCGGCACGTCAATCGGGGCGATCGGATCCCTCCGCTTTCTCCTTCTCTTTTTCTTCCGCGTTCTCTCCGGCTAGGGTTTCTATTTTTGCGAGAAAGTGGGATTTTCCTTTTCGTACGTACAATTAAATCCGCCTTTTAATTCCTGTCACCCATTAATTAATTCTTTAATTAATTAATCCTACGGGATAATCCACCTTTTAATATCCGTAACCGAATAACAAATTCTTTAATTAATTAATCCTACGGGATAACCCACCTTTTAATATCCATAGCCGAATAACTAATTCTTTAATTAATCACACTAGATAAACCCACCTTTTTCTCGGAAAGCGTGCAGGATATTTTGCACGGGTTCCGATGCACGCTAAGTCACCGCGACACTAAAAACCCTATTTCGGGAGAACCCTAAGTCGGATTCTAGATCCGATTGCACCGTCGGTCATCATTTTTCGTGCTCTTTCACAGAAAAATACTCATGCAACACACCGACCGACTTACAGAACTCGATAATTTCGATCCACTAAAATAAATACTTTATTAATAGGAGGGTAAAAATCACAGGAAAAGTCGTGTCATTACAAGTGGCGTGATCGGATTTGAATTCCAACCCCGGGATCTCCCAGAAATAATTTTTGAAGTTTTCCATCAGCTTGGGTGCATCAGAATGCGTACCGGCGATCGGCACATTTTTCGAGGTGATCTAGTTCCCCCGTTCAATTTCAAAAGGGCTAGGTTAGTTGACTGGGGTTTAATTTTAAAATTCTCTTCGTAACTTTTATTTCCGATCGGGGGTGCGGGGAAAAACCCCAAACCCCTTTTCCCTCTTTTCAAGAAACGGCGTAGGAAACGAGACGGTGAGACGGGGAGAGGAAAGAAGAAACGACCCCTTTCTGCGGGATTAATCGAGCGAGGCCCTCCTTCTTCCTCCTCCTCCAGCGAAATCAAGGTTGGCATCGTTGCTTTTGTTTACATGTTTGGCGTTTCGGGTGGTGGTGGTTTGGATGTCGCGGGCGATGCGGGTTGGGATTTGAACGGGAGGCCGCCGCCGCCGTTAACATGGTCACGGGGTCGTCGCCGCAGCCGCCGGGGTCGCGTGGTCGCAACCGGAGCCAGAAAAGGGGTACGATTTTAGGGTTTACTATTCATCCCGTGGCCGGTTTCAGCCACGCGGTCCACCGGACCTGCGTGGACCCGGCACACGCCATTGTAACCCGAAGGCGCGGACCCGGCGCACGGGCGCGTGCGCCGGCCCAGCCCAGGCCGCGCGGTGCACGCACTAGGCGTGCACCCGGCGCTCGCCACCGCAGCCGCGCGGGTGGACCCGGTGCGCGCTTTTCTCCCGTGCGCGGCCCGGCCCAAGCCGCAGCGGTCCACCCGCTGTAGCGTGCGCCCGGTCTACGACTGCAGCCACTATAGCCGTGAGCCCGGTCCTCGACACTGGCCATGCTCCAGCAGCTCACCGTGCCGTGCTCCCGGTCTGCGCCGCCGCCGCCTTTTGTAGTGGACCCGGTCCACGCCTGGACCCGTGCTCCAGCCTTCAGCCAAAGAGTCCGGAAGCTAACTGCCCGGTCCACGCCCGGTCTATTTATTTTGTTAAGGGGTTTGGTGGGCGATGTGGACCTCCGGATTTACGGCTGTCGCGGTAGAAGACCGGGCGGGCAGTTCGCCCTCCCCGAACAACGGTAGGGTTGTTCGGAGCATACTAGCGTTGGGGACGGTGATCGACGTGACCTTTCAGAATATTACAGTTCGACATGTGGAATATTGTTAACTCCGGTAAAGGTTTGTGTTTTATTATCTTTATAGTTATGGCGACTGTGGGTCGTTGTGGGGACTCTTCCATTGTCTTGGTTTCCTGAGTTATGGGAAAAGGTGTAAGATCTTAGTAATTGCATGTTTACATTTGCTAATCCTGTTAAAGCTATTGTATGGATATTTGATTGTCGAGGAAGGTGCTCGGTCTGGTTTGCCGAGGTTGGTGCTCGGTTGAGGCTCGAGATTGCTACACGCACACCAGCGGTTTGGCCACCGCGAGGGTGTGCTTTTCCGGAAAAGTGGTACGTTGACCCTTGTACCCCACGTGATGGTGACGTAATGGAGGCCCCCGTGGGTGGGGGGTGTGAGCGGTGATGCCGAGGCGGGTGCTTGGCGGCTGAGGCAGGTGCTCGACAGGGGTTTCCGAGGCAGGTGCTCGGTGTGGTTGCCGGGGAAAGTGCCCGGTTTGGTTTGCACAGGGTTCTTCACTGTTGGTTGCACGTTGAGGAGGGTGGTTGCTCTGATTTTACCGTGGTTTGCCTTACTTTAGCCCTTATTGCTTTTATTATTATTTCTGGTCACTGACTTCCCACTCCGTGACAGGTTCGTCCAGTGGCGAGTGCTAGGGCGTTGGTGAGGCCGCGTGAGCGATCTTCTGGCCGTTAGAGGCTACGGATACGGTTTACTTTACCTTCTTTGTTCATTTCATTACGCATTGTAGCTAGTTGTGGATCGCGATACCCCCGTGGGATCGATGTGGATGTTGGGCTATTCGATAACTCTTTTGGATGGGTGTTTTATTCTCACTTCTTGGCTTGGTCGCTTTCAAACTACAAACAAGGAACAAGGAAACTGTTGTGAAAACTGTTTTAAAAATATGGGTGCCGTGTGGGCACCGTTTTCAAATTATGTGGATTTATGTGATTTCGAAATTAGTTTTATTAAACCTGGTGTCGGGTGGGCGCCGATTTCAAATTCTGTGGATTTATGTGGTTTCGAAAATAGTTTTATAAAACCTGATGTCGAGTGGGCATCACATTCAAAACCCTGTGGTTTTATCCTTTCAAAAATAGTCGGCCTCTTTATTACTTGTGGAAATTGATTACATGTTGTTGCAAATGGTTGTATGTGATTGGCAATCAGTCTAGTGTGGTTAAAGGCATGTTTATGTGAACTTTGTAATCAGGACGCCGTGCATATACAAAGGAGACTCTGCCCGTTTGCGGAGTGAATTTGTATATGCGGCGGGTCTGGGCACGCACCGGGGGAGATTGGTTTCCAAAAAAAAAAGGTATGTAAAATTTCGGGAGCATCGGTGGCTACCCTTCCGCGCGTAAAAACCCCCGGGGCGTGACATGATAAAAGCAAATGCTTCACTTCAAGAGAAAAATGAGCATTTCGAGAAGGAACATGTAAAAATGGTTGATAAAGCTGGTTACTTCTTGAAGCTCTACTCCGTGGCTCGACAGGAAAAAATGGAAATGACGAAGACCATTTTCCAACTCATGGATGATTTAAAGCGATTTTCTTCTGGAAGGAGTAAGTTGGATAAGATGCTTGGTCTTGGTCAAACAAACCGATTCGGCCTCGGATACACTCAAACTGGAGACAGTCCTAGTTCGAGTGGAACAGTTTTTGTGCCCCAGTCGGTATCTCCTCCTCCGACGACGGAATTTACAGCATACAACGACAACAACCCTACCTCACCCTCTTCGGGATCGTCAAGAACAATGGTATGTTTTCGTTGTGGTTTTGCAGGGCACATTAGAAGAAATTGCAAGATGGGAGTAAAACGATCATCTCAAGCGCCTCTTGCAACAACTACCAAAAAGGTGATTCCCCGGAAATCAAAGGAAAATTTTCAAAGGAAAAGAGCCTTGGTAGTTCACCTCGCAAGACGATGTCAAGCAATGAATCAAACAAGACGATTTCACCAAGGAGAATAACTTCACGAACTTTGCCGACGCAGTCCAAAAAGGTTTAGGTGCGCAAAGGTGAAATCTTCCCTTGTCTTGTTGTTCATACTTCTTTACATGCTTATGACAACTCGCCTTGGTATCTGGATAGTGGATGTTCCTGTCACATGACCGGTGACAAAAACTGCTTTCAAAATTTAGAGAAAATCTCCGGAGGACATGTTGTTTTCGGAGACGGTCGTTCTTCCAAAATTGTTGGAAAGGGAACAATCGCTATTCCAGAAGGCCCGGTTTTGAACAATGTCTTATTTGTTGAAGGCCTAAAGACTAACCTCATTAGTATAAGTCAACTTTGTGACAATGGTTTCTCAGTTAATTTTTCTTCAGCAGAATGTATTGTAACTGATAAGGACCATGTATTCTTTTTGAAAGGGGTTAGATCTCAAAATAATTGCTATGTTGTTTCAAACAAAATTTTTGAAAAATATAACCTAGTTTCTTTGGATAATGAAACTCTTTGGCATGAAAGACTAGGTCACATTAATTTTAAAGAACTAGCAAGGATTTCAAATAAAGACGTGGTTAAGGGGGTTCCTAAACTTTTATTTAAAGAAAACATTGTGTGCGGAGGTTGTCAAAAGGGAAAACAATCAAGGGCTGCACACAAGAACTTGAACCACGTTGGTACCAAACGGCCCTTAGAACTATTGCACATGCACTTAATGGGGCCGACTCGTCAACCATCTTTGGGAGGTAAATGGTATATTTTTCTTTTGGTTGATGATTTCTCTAGATATTCATGGGTAACATTTTTAAAAGAGAAAGCGGATACTTTCGATTCTTTTCATGAGGTTTGTCATCGTATTATGATTGAAAGAAATGAAAAGATCGTTCGTGTTCGAAGTGATAGAGGTGGAGAATTCATTAATTCCAAATTCATTGACTTTTGCACTTCCAACGGCATAAAACATGAATTCTCAGCACCCTATACACCTCAGCAGAATGGTGTAATCGAGCGCAAAAACATGTTGTTCAAGAGATGGCGCATGTGATGCTTCATAGCCGGAAACTCCCGTTACATTTTTGGGCTGAAGCTGTGAACACCGCCGTCTATGTAATCAATCGAGTGTATTTGCGCCCGGGAACTTTAAATACACCATATGAGCTGTGGTTTTGTAGAAAACCAAATATCAACTATTTTCGTATCTTCGGTTGTCGTTGTTACATTTTACATGACCGCGAAAATCTTAGAAAATTTGACTCTCGAAGTGACGAAGGGATTTTTATGGGTTATTCTACAAACAGTAGAGCATATCGGGTATTTAACTTGGAATCTAAAATGATGGTAGAATCTCTAAATGTTAAAATAGATGAAGCTTTTCACTTCGCATCTGATAAATCTACCCCTGATATGTCTCTAGATGATGATTCTCCTGTAAATGCATCTTCTCATAATAACTCTTCCGATAATGTTGACGCATCTAATGGTTCTTCAAGTTTATCTGATGTGCAGGAATCATCACATGTACCTCCGTGTACTCCGTTACCGCAAACGTTACGCATCTCCAAGGATCATCCGGAATCTAACATTATTGGAGACCCACAAGAGGGAGTCAGGACTCGGAGACAGTTGGTTTGTGGAGTCGCATGTTACGTCTCCATGATAGAACCAAAGAACATCGATGAAGCTCTTCCGGATGACTACTGGATTGAAGCAATGCAGGAAGAGCTCCATCAGTTCGAACGAAACAAAGTCTGGGAATTAATGAAGCCTCCGAAGCAATACAACGTGATTGGTACTAAAGGGATTTTCAAGAATAAGAAAAATGAGGATGGTACCATCATCAGGAACAAAGCACGCCTAGTTGCTCAGGGCTATTCACAAATTGAAGGAATAGACTTTGATGAAACGTTCGCCCCAGTAGCTAGACTCGAGTCAATTCATATTTTATTCGCTATTGGTTGTCATTTTAAAATCAAACTATCTCAAATGGACGTTAAGAGCACGTTTTTAAATGGGTTTTTAAACGAGGAAGTTTATGTGGCTCAACCGAAAGGTTTTGTAGACTGTAAACAACCTAACCATATTTTTCATTTGAAAAAGGCTCTTTACGGTCTAAAACAAGTACCGCGAGGATGGTACGAAAGGTTGACAAAGCATCTATTAGAAAAGGGCTATACTCGAGGGGGAGCAGACCGGACTCTCTTTGTGAAGCATTATCAGGATAACTTCATTGTGGCACAAATCTATGTCGATGACATTGTATTTGGGGCAACAAGAGATAATGATGCTTCTAAATTCGCGGAAACCATGGAAAAGAATTTGAGATGTCAATGATGGGTGAACTGACATACTTTCTTGGATTGCAAGTGAAACAAAATGATGATGGCATCCATTTGTGTCAATCCAAGTATGCAAGGGAGTTGGTGAAGAAATTCGATTTAGAAAACTCTAAAGATTTTCCGACTCCTATGGGAACTAGCAATAAGGGATTAGGAAGTGAATCTCTTAGTGAGAGTGTAGACGAGAAGCTTTATCGCAGCATGATAGGAAGTCTACTCTATCTCACGGCTAGTCGCCCGGATATATCCTTTAGTGTTTGGATTTGCGCGAGATATCAATCAGCACCAAAGGAGGTTCACCTGAAAGCGGTGAAAAGGATCATACGGTACATCAAAGGAACTTTGAATTTTGAAATTTGGTATCCTATGGGAACAACGCTTGACATTATAGGATATTCAGATGCCGATTGGGCAGGATCTGTGGATGATCGGAAGAGTAGGAGTGGTGCATGTTTTTATCTTGGCCACTGCCTTGTTACATGGCATAGTAAAAAGCAAAACTGCATTGCACTCTCAACTGCTGAAGCGGAATATATTTCAGCGGGTAGTTGTTCAACCCAACTCATTTGGATGAAAAGTGTGTTGAGCGAGTTCCGGATTTCAGCAACTTCGGTAACAATTCTTTGTGACAACACAAGTGCTATAAATATTTCCAAAAATCCTGTGTTGCACTCAAGAACAAAACACATTGAACTTAGATATCATTTTCTAAGAGAGCTAGTTGAATCAAATATTCTTCAACTTTCCTACATTTCAACTGAAGATCAATTAGCTGACATCTTAACAAAACCTTTGGATCAAAAAAGATTTATTCATTTGAGTAAGGCAATTGGAATGCTTTCCTTGAAATAATTCTTTTTTGAAATCATTGCTTAGGTTAGGTTTTGTTTTGTGTTTTTGTTCATTATCTATGTTTGTACATAGAACATTTATTGAGCATTAGTTATATTGACTTTAATTGCATCCTTTCATATAATTAGGAATTTATTATGCTTTGGATATCATAATAATTCATTTGATGCAATGATCATTTATGTCAATTAAGTCATCTTTGTTTTGATCAAAGTCAATTTCTCTCTCAAATGATATCTTGGTTTAGTTTTTATCTTATTTAACAATTGAGTCGAGTATGAAATCGAGATCAATTTTTGGTTGAATACTTTATATTTTAAATAATTGATAGCCAATTGAGGGGGAGTTAATGAAAATTGTTATGCTCAAAAGATGTGGAAAAAGTTACATCCCAATGAGGAGTGTGAAAACTACCACCACATGGAGAAAAGAGCTACCACTTCGGTCGTCCAAGTACTGTGTGCAGCTACCACATTTATACCAAGCATGGTTTTTTGAGTTGATTAGATAAAATGCTTTTTGGAATTCTTGACCCTGTCAAATTCCAAGGTTGGTATAAGGTGGGGATTTTATTGAAAGATGCTCATAGAGCCACTCCTTACAATAAATTGACTAGATATATTATCTAACTTATCTGGGATTTCAAACATCTATTGATCTTGGTATTTCATTTTCTTTACCAAATTGATGATTTGATAAAGGCATTACTCATAAGATCGTGATAGATGTAATTGAACTTGTTCAACTTTAAGGGATTTAATTTTTATAAATTTCTGTTTCATTATTTGGATATTAATGATAGATTTAGCATAATCTATTTCTCTTGACATGAAATGATGATTTTCGTTAAAGTTGATACACAAAAGTGCTTACAATCTTTTTCTGGATTTTCTAGAATTTTTCAGAATTTTTCTGATAAAAAGTTTTGGAGCCGATGAGGGCTGGACAATCCGATCCGGATCCCGAACGCAGGAATTCCTGCGGGTAGCCGATCCGGACTGGATTCTTGAGGCAGTCCGGACCGCGGCTAGGGTTTTATATAGAACAAAAGGGTTTTGATTTCTTTTTACTACAATCTTTTGTTCCTAAGTCTCCAGAGCTTCTCTCTCCAGAAAGCAACCAATTTGGAGCCTTTCTGTAGAGTCCTGGCGTTCCCTTGCCCTTGTATAACTCCCTTTTATTTTTTTTATGACGGGATTGTTAGGAAAACTTTTCACTGTGTTTTCTGCAATGAACTGGCCTGGACCGCGAGTATTTTTCTGCGATTGAGCTCGAAAAACGGAGGACGGCAAAGCGAACGGATTCGGATTCCGAATTACGGATCTCCCGGGATGGGGGTCAAGGCGGTTGCCTTTGAGTGGTGCATCAGAATCCATGCTAAGTGGCCGGCACGCTTTTCGAGGTGATCGGACGGGATCCTGCTGTGATCGGATTTTTCATCTTTTTATGTCAGTGGGTTATTTTATTTATTTGGTGGTACCTCGACCTTTCGATTTTCCGTTTTGGGTCCTATTTGAATATTTTCATTTGTTAAGGGGGGGTTGAAATTCGAGAATTTTTGGGCTGATCGTCGGGGTTTGCGGGTATTTTTAGATGGTGGAGCTCGCAAAACGGTGAACGGTGGCGCGATCGGATTTGAATTCCGACCCCGGGATCTCCCAGAAATAAATTTTGAAGTTTTACCATCAGCTTGGGCGCATCGAAAGTCGTGCAGGCGATCGGCACGTTTTTCGAGGTAATCTAGACCCCTCGTTGCATCCCGACTAATTTTTAGTTGTGTTTTGGGGATTTAGGGTTTTTTTCCCGGTTTTTCATTTGGGTGTTAAGTCTAATCTGGGTGCGTGCGGGGGGGGAAAACCCCAATTCTTGTTTCTCTCTTTTCAACTGTGGGCGTGAGGAACCGAGGCGACGAGATGGGGAGAAGGAAGGACGATCGCACGTCCTACGGAACCTGGTGAACGGGAGCGGGACGATCCTCCTTCTTCCTCCCTTACCGGCGAAAACGAGGTGAGCGTTTTGGGTCTTTCCGTGGTCTTACGGTATGAGGTTTCCCTTTTGTCGGGTCGCGTGCGAGGCAAGTTTGGTACTAAATGGGAGGCCGCCGCCGCCATGGTTAAACGGGAGGCCGCCGCCGCCGTTATCGTGTTCACGGAGTCATCGCCGCAGCCGCCGTGATCGCAGGGTCGCAACCGGAGCCGAAAAAGGGGGACAGAATACTGTTCATCAAAAGGGGTTCAGGCCGCGGTCCACCGCGCCCGCGTGCACCCGGCGCACGCTTCCGCGGCCCGGGGGCGCAGACCCGGTGCACGGATGCGTGCACCAGGCCGCGCGGTCCATCACCCGGCGCACGCCTCAGCGGCCCGGAGCCGCAGACCCGGCGCACGGGATGCGTGCGCCAGGCCGCGTGGTGCACGCCCTAGGCGTGCACCCGGTGCTCGTCACCGCAGCAGGGAGCGGTGAACCCGGTGCGCGCCCGAGCCCGTGCGCGGCCCGGCCCAAGCCGCAGTGGTCCACCGCTGTAGCGTGCTCCCGGCCCGCGCCGCGGCCGCCTGCTGTCGTGGACCCGATCCACGCCTGGTTTCCTGCACCAGTATTCAGAAAAGGATCCAGAAGCTCCTTTTTTGGCCCGTTTCGCCCCGTTTTTTAGTGTTTTTGACCACGACGATGTTTTTAACATTACTTTCTTACTATAGTTCTTTTCGGGCACAAGGTGGGAGTGTTCTAACAGGAGTTTTCCGCACACCTTCTTCTTCGCGTTTCAGGTGGGTACACTCTTAGAATCCCTTTATGCGCACTATCGCTATTTTCATGTTTACCATGTTGTGGGTTTTATTTGGAGACTTTGCATGGCATTTCCGACACTTGTGATTAACTCTATTTGTGCGTTTAACTGCGATATTGTGGACAGTCATTATGGTTCTCGTCATATGATTATATGTGGTTGATAGTCATGATGGTTCTCGTTATTTGATTATATGTGGTTGATAGTCATTACGATTCTCGTTATTTGATTATATGTGGTTGATAATCTCTATGATTCTCACTACTTGATTATGTACGGTATTCTTGGTTACTATGCTCGAGGCTGCAGCACGCGCACCCGCGGTTTGGCCACCGCAAAGGGTGCGCTTTTCCGGAAAAGTGGTCTATGGCCTGTGTAAACCCACGAGGTGACGTAGTGGGGCCCCCGTAGTTGTGGGGTTTTGTGGCGCCAAGGTGCGAGCGGTGCGACCCGTCGACATAGATGCTCGACGTGGTCAGGTGTTACAGGTGTTCGTGGCTTTTTGTGAGCGGTGCGACCCGTCGACGTAGATGCTCGACGTGGTCAGGTTTTGCAGGTGTTCGTGGTTTACTTTCCCTCTTGGGAGGGTGGTCAGGTTTTGCAGGTGTTCGTGGTTTACTTTCCCTCTTGGGAGGGTGGTCAGGTTTTGCAGGTGTTCGTGCTTTATTTTTCCCTCTTGGGAGGGCGGTTGCTCCGGATAGTCTTACGGTTGGCTTTACTACTTTTTCCTACTTTATGATTAGTATTATCGGGTCGCAGACTTCCCACTCCGTGACAGGTTCCTTCAGGGGTGAGAGCTAGGCGACGGTGAGGCCGAGTCAGGAGCTCTCGGGTCCATTGAGACCTCAGACTGTATTTTTTCTCCTTTCTTTCGCATTTCATTTACTACTTGTAGACTATTGTGTGGTTCTCGATACCCTCGTGGGGTCGGTATGGATGTCGGTAGTTTCTCTCTCTAGTTATGTGGATACTGAGTTATTTCTTATCTCTGTTCGGCCGTTTTTCAAAAAAAAAGAAAGAAAAAGAAAAAGGAATTGTGAAATCGTTTTCAAAACTTGGGTGTCGTGTGGGCACCATTTTCAAAACTTGGGTGTCGTGTGGGCACCATTTTCAAAATCTTGTGGACATATGGATTTTTGAAAACGGATTTCAAAACCTGAGTGTCGTGTGGGCACTGTTTTAAAAACTCTGTGGATTTATGGTTTTCGAAACTGTTTTACAAAATCTGGATGCCGGGTGGGCGCCGCTTTTAAAACTGTGGATTTATCCCTTTGGTCGGCCTTGAGAATTGTTCTGTTGTGTATGTGTAAGTGTTGTGAACTGTTGTGATTGAATAAACTGCTATGATTGCATGTTGTATTAGCCGCGACGCCGTGCATATACAGAGGAGACTCTGTCCGTTTGCAGGGTGATTCTGTATTTGCGGCGGGTCTGGGCATGCACCGGGGAGGAAGGAATTTCAAAAAAAAAAAAATTTATACGCAAAACGAAACTTCTTCGTTGGCTGTTTCCGCTGAATGAAACCCTCGGGGCGTGACACTTTCGAACTCAGGTTCTTCGATTCAAAGTGAGTTTTCTTGTTCAAAACCTTGGTTTTTCACTGTTTTTATCTTTTTGCTCAAAACATGAAGAAAAATTTGTAATTTTTTTCGTTTGAGGTTGGTTTTTGATCAAATTTTTTATGAAATAAGAACTCTGAGTAGATTAGTTTTGATTATATGCTAGGTTTTCTCTTGATTAACGAATTTTTAGGCTTCGATTTCTAAAAATTCGGTTTTAGGGCATATAATGAGAATTTTTGAAAATCTTGGAATTGATCTATTTTAAAAATTCTTTTTGCAAAACTAATTTGATTCCTAGTCTCTCTACACGATAATGATTGTTTGGGTACAATTTTTCAAATTTTTAAAAATTAATGATTTTTTCGTGTTCTTGAGTTGTTGCTCACATGATTCTCTTTTCCACAAAGACAGCAGAGATAGTATTTTCTCAGTTAATAACTCTTCCTGTTAGCATGGTGCATACACGTGCGACTATAAAAAGAGAACAAGATGAGTCAATTCAATAAGAGACAAGGAATGTTTATCAAAATGATTCCGAATCAGATGAGGAAGACTAGGAAGAAATTTGTAGAGAAGTACAACGAGCTATTGATGAAGAAGACAGGTTGTATTTGAAAAACAAAAGGCTAATGAAATCCTCCTCTACAACCAAGCAATATAGGAGGCGGAAGAATGTTAAAGACAATGGAATTCAAATTAATAAACCTCTCACTAGAGCACACTCACTTCCTAAAGAATCTCCATGGATTGAAGGCCAGAATGCACCGTCTGCATCTACGCCACATCCATCAACTTCCAGGAGAAACACTACCGAAGCAAACGTATTGTCCTCAATTCGACAAGAACAGAGGAGATTATCTGCTGAACAAGAGAGATTGTCCATAAACCTCCAGCAGATTACCTCTGATCAACGAAAGATGAAAAGAAAGTGTGCCACAATATCAAAAATGCTTAAAGGAATTTTAAGGAAATTGGATTGTAGCAGTTCTGACAGCTCTGATTTGGCATGATCTAAACTCAGCCTTTTAACTCTGTTTTGCAGGTTTTTCAAGTTATTTTTTAGTTTAGTTCTCACATTTTCTTGCTTTGAACTTTTAACTCTCCTTTTGTTTAGTAATTTTGGCTTGATTTTGTGACAAAAAGGGGGAGAGAGAACGAACAATGATCGACTAATGGTTGTGCACTTTGAACATGTTTTTGAACATGTTTGTGAGAACTATGAACTTTGAACTATGAAGGTAAGTACAACTTCAACTTTACTGTGGTTTTATATTGTGTTTTGCATGCATGCCTCGACTAACTATTCGACTAACTATTTGGGCATGTAATATAACTAACAAGTTGTTGTTGTTGACTAACAATTCTGTGACATTTGGATTTTTAATGTTTAGAATATATGTCGCTTTTGATTTTGATCTTATTGTTACGGAATTTGAGTTGGCGTATTTCGTGAAATCGGTTAAGTCTTGAAAATTGAAGATGAAAAAGTTGGATCGTATACCTCAATCTCAAGTAAGAAGAATTCAAAAGGATCAGGTACGTTTAATTAAATAAGTTTGATGATCTGAATACTTCTTATAGTGTAGAAACACTTGGATGAATTTTTTATTGCATAAAAATCAAAAACTGGACATTCCATATGTTCAGAGTCCGGATCGGGCTTTACAGTCCGGACCCCGAACATAGGTTAGTTCGTGCATAATTCCAGTCCGGACCCTGGGAATTTCAGTCCGGACCCCGAACGTGGAATTTGTAAGAAAAGCATGAACAGTCCGGACCGTGGATTTCAGTCCGGACCCCGAATGTCGTCTTTTCTGGAAATTGTCTGTTTCGCTGAGACAGTCCGGACCGCCAACTCCAGTCCGGATTGTCGTCCTGTAAAATTCCAGAAATGGTTAGTTTTTGATTCTTATCTTCTTCCACAAGTTTTCTAACCTATAAATAGACCCTTTAATTCATCTTTTAAGGGGACGACGCTAAGTGGAAGGAATCCAATCAATCCATAAATATTCCACATATAGAGAAGAAAGGAAATACTTGATTTAATTCTATCTATATTATTAATTTGATTCTAGGTTTTCCAAACTCAGATTTTGAGTAGAATCAAATTAATGAATACTTAGATGGTATTTCCGATCTATTTCTAATCTAAGTATTCGGCGGATCATCACCACCCAAAAACAACGATTTATCCCAAATCGGCGCGTGGACTCGCGTGGCCTTGTGGATTCAAGGTGCCACCGCTCTCGTGGATTCGGAGCGAGGTACGTTCGTGGATTCGAGATGTGCTACTGGGTGAAGACCGTGGATTCGGTCGGACGTCGTGGACTCGACGTTGGACGCCGTGGATTCGGCGTTGGACGCTAATCGTGGATTCGAGCAGCGTTGGGGAGCGAGCGGAGAAGATCTACTAGGAGCGTATGAAAAAGGTTGAGTCGTAAGTGTGTACGGTAAATCACCTTGTACGTGTGTTAATTCTAGTGGATTTCACCGTGTTATCGGTCCCGTGGTTTTTTACTCCGGATTAGAGTTTTCCACGTAAAAATCTCTGCGTGTTATTTATTTTTGCGCATTGGGTTTTATATCGCAAAGATTTTTGAGTGTTTATTGTTTACACCTATGCACCCCCCTCTAGGTGTTTTTTCTCCTATTTAGATCCAATTTATACATAACCCAACAAGTGGTATCGGAGCGGGAATAGGGTTGTAAACAATGGTTGAAGGTGGAAACATCAACAGACCTCCGTTCTTCGATGGAACAAATTATGCGTACTGGAAAGTACGGATGAAAGCCTTTTTAATTTCCATCGACGAACGGGTGTGGCAATCAATAGAGTTAGGATGGACTAATCCAACTGAAATTATTCCTGATGTTCGCACCATCAAACCTAGGTCGAAATGGACCAAGGAAGAGGTAGATTCTTCTTCTTACAATGGCAAAGGGATTAATGCTCTATTTAATGCTTTGTCTCAAACTGAGTTCTCTCGCGTCTCGACATGTGAGACTACGAAAGAAATCTGGGATGTTCTTCAAGTTACACATGAGGGAACTAACCTTGTGAAGATTCAAAAACTGCAAATGCTTACGAGCAAGTTTGACTCTATTTTCATGGCAGAAAATGAATCTTTCACAAACTATTACACACGATTGCAAGACATCGTAAACTCATGTGCTAACTTGGGAGAGAAGATTCCAGAATTTAAAGTTGTAAGAAAGATATTAAGAACTCTTCCTAAACGATTTCGCCCAAAGGTCGCAGCCATTGAAACAATTAAACACCCGGACGAAATGCGTGTAAAAGAATTAGTTGGTTCACTTCAAACATATGAAATGACTTTTCCTACTAACTATTCTTCTGGAAAGGCATCCTCTTCTAAGTCTTCAGGTTTAGCATTAAAAACAACAAAAGAAGAAGACGCGGATTCATCCTCCTCAGACGATGACGAGAACCTATCTATGGAGGATTTTGAGAAGCAGCTAGCTCTCTTGACACGAAGATTTTGCCGAAACTTTCGAAGGGGTAACTCAAGTAAAACTCCATCCTTCATAAAGTCGAAGAAAGGCAAAGGTTCTTCAAACTTCAAATCAAGAAAGCAAGAGGGCTTTTCTAAGGATAAGAAAAGCTCAGAGGGACAAATCCAGTGCTTCAAGTGCCGAGGCTACGGTCACATTTCAACGGAGTGTCCCAATAAAAATCCGTCAAAGAAGAAAGCGATGCAAGCCGTCACATGGGATGACACCTCATCGTCAAATGAGTCATTGTCAAGTGATGAAGAAGATAACGCAACGGCATTCCACGCGTCCACATCTTCACCCTTCATGTGCTTAATGGCTAGTACATCCGAGTCATTGTCCAACTCCACTCCTGAAAAGATTGCAATGGACAACGAATCGAGTAACTCTGAAGGTGAAGATTTTGCTCTTGCCTACCAAAAGCTTTTGAGGGATTCAAAGAAACTGGCAAAGCAAAACAAGAGTTTGAGAGGGAGATTGCAGGATCTTGAAGAAGAAGCAAAAAGGGCATCTTCTCTCTCAAATGCTCTTGAAGTGGAAAGGGATAATCTGATTAAAGTAAATGTTTCCCTTCAAGAGTTCAATGAGCAATTCGAGAAGAATTATGTAGATATGGTGAACAAAGCGAATTACTTCTTGAAGCTCTACGGCAAGGCTCGACAGGAAAAATTGGAAATGACGGAGACCATTTTCCAACTCAAGGATGATTTAAAGCAATTTTCTTCTGGAAGGACTAAGTTGGATAAGCTTCTTGGTCTTGGTCAAACAAATCGGTTCGGCCTCGGATACACTCAAACTGGAGACATTCCTAGTTCGAGTGGGACAGTCTTTGTGCCCCATTCGGTATGTCCTCCTCCGACACCGGAATTGACGACAAACGACGACAACAAACCTACTTCCCCCTCTTCGGGATCGTCAAGCACCAAGGTATGTTTTCGTTGTGGTATTGCAGGGCACATAAGGAGAAATTGCAAGATGGGAGCCAAACGCTCAACTCAAGCACTTCTTGCAACGACTACCAAAAAGGTGATTCCTCGAAAATCAAATGCAAATTATTCGAAGGAAAAGAGCCTCGGTAGTTCATCAAACAAGACGACGACGTCAAGGAAAAGCGATGGATCAAACAAGACGCTTTCACCAAAGGTATCAACTTCACAATCATTTCCGACGTACACCAAAACTCGAAAGGTTTGGGTACGCAAAGGTGAAATCTTCCCTTGTCTTGTTACTAATATTTCCTTGCATGCATATGATAATTCGTCTTGGTATCTGGATAGCGGTTGTTCCCGTCACATGACCGGTGACAAAAACTACTTTCAAAATTTTGAGAAAATCTCCGGAGGACTTGTAGTTTTCGGAGACGGTCAGTCTTCCAAAATTATTGGAAAAGGAACAGTAGCTATTCCAGATGGCCCGATTCTGAATAATGTGTTATTTGTTGAAGGCCTTAAGACTAACCTCATAAGTATCACTCAACTTTGTGACAATGGTTTTTCAGTTAATTTTTCATCTGTTGGATGTGTTGTAACTGATAAGGACCATGTTTTCTTTTTAAAGGGGGTTAGATCTGAAAACAATTGTTATGTTGTTCCCAATAAAATTTCTGAAAACTGTAACTTAGCCTCTTTGAATAATGAAACACTTTGGCATGAAAGGCTAGGTCACATAAATTTTAAGGAACTTGCTAGAATTTCAAACAAAGACGTGGTCAAGGGGGTTCCAAAACTTTCACTTAAACAAAACATTGTGTGTGGTGGTTGTCAAAAGGGAAAACAATCCAGGACTGCACACAAGAACTTGAACCACGTTGGTACTAAACGGCCCTTAGAATTATTGCATATGGATCTTATGGGGCCGACACGTCAACCATCTTTCGGAGGTAAATGGTATATTTTCTTATTGATTGATGATTTCTCTAGATACTCATGGGTAGCATTTTTAAAAGAGAAAGCTGATACTTTTGATTCTTTTCACGAGATTTGCCATCGTATTATGATTGAAAAGAATGAAAAGATCATTCGTGTTAGAAGTGATAGAGGTGGAGAATTCATAAATTCTAAATTCATTGATTTTTGCTCTTCCAACGGCATTAAACATGAATTCTCAGCACCCTATACACCTCAACAGAATGGTGTAGTCGAGCGCAAAAATAGGGTTGTTCAAGAGATGGCACGTGTTATGCTTCATAGCCGAAATTTACCGCTATATTTTTGGGCTGAAGTAGTGAACACCGCCGTCTATGTTATTAATCGAGTTTATTTGCGCCCGGGAACTTTAAATACACCATATGAACTATGGTTTTGTAGAAAACCAAACATCAAATATTTTCATATCTTTGGGAGTCGCTGCTACACTTTACGTGACCGCGAAAATCTTGGAAAATTTGACTCTCGAAGTGTCGAAGGGATTTTCTTGGGTTATTCTACAAACAGTAGAGCATATCGGGTATTTAACTTGGAATCTAAAACGATAGTTGAATCTATAAATGTTAAAGTAGATGAAGCTTTTTCACTCTGCATCTGAAAAATCTACCCCTGATGTCTCTATTGATGATGATACTCCTGTAGATGCATCTTCTCATGATAATACTTCCAATATTAATGATGCATCTAATGGCTCTTCTAGTTTATCTGACATGCAGGATTCATCACATGTTTCCCCGAGGACTCCGTTACCTCAAACGTTAAGAATCTTCAAGGATCATCCAGAAACGAACATTATTGGAGACCCTCATGAAGGAGTCAGGACTCGGAGACAGTTGGTTTGTGGATTCGCTTGTTACGTTTCCTTAATCGAACCAAAGAATGTCAATGAAGCTCTTCAGGATGACTACTGGATTGAAGCAATGCAGGAAGAGCTCCATCAGTTTGAACGGAACAAAGTCTGGGAATTAACGACGCCTCCGAAGCAACACAATGTGATTGGTACTAAATGGATTTTCAAGAACAAGAAAAATAAGGATGGTACCATCATTAGGAACAAAGCACGTCTAGTTGCTCCGCGCTACTCTCAAATAGAAGGTATAGACTTTGATGAAACTTTCGCCCCTGTAGCTAGACTCGAGTCCATTCGTATCTTATTCGCTATTGCTTGTCACTTTAAAATAAAACTCTTTCAAATGGACGTTAAGAGCGCGTTTTTAAATGGGTACTTAAACGAGGAAGTTTATGTGGCTCAACCGAAAGGTTTTGTAGACCATAAACAACCTAATCATGTTTTTCGTTTGAAAAAGGCTCTTTATGGTTTAAAATAAGCACCGCGAGCGTGGTACGAAAGGTTGACAAAGCACCTTTTGGAAAAGGGCTATACTCGAGGGGGAGCAGACCGGACTCTCTTTGTGAAGCATTATTAGGATAACTTCATTGTTGCACAAATCTATGTCGATGACATTGTATTTGGAGCAACAAAGGATAATGATGCTTCTAAATTCGCAGAAACCATGGAAAGCGAATTTGAGATGTCTATGATGGGCGAACTGACATACTTTCTTGGATTGCAAGTGAAACAAAATGATGAAGGCATCCATATGTGTCAATCCAAGTATCCAAAGGAGTTGGTAAAGAAATTCGGATTAGAAGACTCTAAAGATTTTCCGACTCCTATGGGAACTAGCAATAAGGGATTGGGAAGTGAATCTTTTAGTGAAAGTGTAGACGAGAAACTTTATCGAATTATGATTGGAAGTCTACTCTACTTCACGGCTAGTCGCCCGGACATATCCTTTAGTGTTGGGATCTGCGCGAGATATCAGTCAGCACCAAAGGAGGATCACCTGAAAGCGGTGAAACCGATCATCCGGTACGTCAAAGGAACTGTAAACTTCGGAATTTGGTATCCTATGGGAACAAGTCTTGACATTATAGGATATTCAGATGCCGATTGGGCAGGATCAGTGGATGATCGGAAAAGTACGAGTGGTGCATGTTTTTATCTTGGCCATTGTCTTGTTGAATGGCATAGTAAAAAACAGAACTGCATTGCACTCTCGACTGCCGAAGCGGAATATATCTCAGCGGGTAGTTGTTCAACCCAACTTATTTGGATGAAAAGCGTGTTGAGCGACTTCCGAATTTCAGCAACTTCGGTAACAATTTTATGTGACAACACTAGTGCTATAAACATTTCAAAAAACCCTGTGTTGCACTCAAGAACAAAACACATTGAACTTAGATATCATTTTCTTAGAGAGCTAGTTGAATCAAATATTCTTCAACTTTCCTACATTCCAATTGAGGATCAGTTAGCTGACTTTTTAACAAAAGCTTTGGATCAAAAACGTTTTATTCATTTGCGTAAGGCAATTGGAATGCTTTCCTTGAAATAATTTCTTTTTGAAACCAATCCTTAGGTTAGGTTTTGTTTTTGTGTTTTTGTTCTTTACCTATGCTTGTACATAGAACATTAATTGAGCATTAGTTATATTGACTTTAACTGCATCCTTTTATATGTTTAGAAATTTATTATGCTTTAGATATCATAATATTTCAGTTGATGCAATGATCATTTATGTCAATTAAGTCATTTCTTAAAGTGATCAAAGTCAATTTCTCTCTCAATGATCTCTTGGTATAGTTTTTATCTTATTTGACTATTTAGTCGAGTATGAAATCGAGATCAATGTTTGGTTGAATACTTTATACGTTAAATAATTGATAGCCAATTGAGGGGGAGTCAAAGAAAAAGTATCATGCTCAAAAGATGTGGAAAGAGTTACATCCCAATGAGGAGTGTGAAAACTACCACCACATGGAGGAAAGAGCTACCACCTCGGTCGTCCGAGTACTGTGTGCAGCTACCACATGTATACCAAGCATGGTTTTTCAAGATAGTTAAATAAAATGCATGTTGAAATACTTGACTTTGTCAAATTTCAAGGTTGGTATAAGGTGGGATTTTAATGAAAGATGCTCAAAGAGCCACTCTCTTCAACAAATTGTCTAGATACATTATCTAATATATTTGGGATTTCAAACATCTATTGATCTTGGTATTTCATTTTCTTTACCAAATTGATGATTTGATAAAGGCATTACGCATAAGATCATGTTAGATGTGTTTGAAATTGTTCAACTTTAAGGGATTTAATTTTTATAAATTTTCGTCTCATTATTTGGATATTGTTGATAGATTTTGCATAATCTATTTCTTTTAGTATGAAACGATGATTTTATTTAAAGTTGATACACAAAAGTGTTTACAATCTTTTTCTGGATTTTCTGGAATTTTTTCTGAATTTTTCTGAAGAAAAAGTTTGGAGCCGGTCCGGACTGGACAAGCTGATCCGGACCCCGAACGCAGGAAAATCCTGCGGGTAGCCGATCCGGACTGGATTCTTCAGGCAGTCCGGACCGCGGCTAGGTTTTTATTAAGAACAAAAGGGATTTGATTTCTTTTACTACAATCTTTTGTTCAAAAGTCTCCAGAGCTTCTCTCTCTAGAATTCAAGTATTTTGGAGCCTTCCCAACTCGTTTTCTCCAAATCCAAGTGAGTTTTCTTGATCAAAATCTCGGTTTTTCATAGGTTTTCTATATTTTTCTTAAAACGTGATGCAAATCTCATATCTTTTTCGTTTGTGATTTGTTTTTGATCAAACTTCTTTTGAAATAAGAACTCTGGGTAGATTAGTTTTGATTATATGCTAGGTTTTCTCTTGATTAACAGATTTTTAGGCTTCGATTTCTAAAAATTCGGTTTTAGGGCATATAATAGGAATTTTCGAAAATCATGGAATTGATCTATTTTTAAAATTCTTTTTGCAAAACTAATTTGATTCCTAGTCTCTCTACATGATAATGATTGTTTAGGTACAATTTTTCAAATTTTTGAAAATAAACAATTTTTGTCGTGTTCTTGAGTTGTTGTTCACTGGACTTGTCTCTCCCAACGAACAGTAGAAATGGTAATCACTTGGATCATATTTCTTCTTTCTGCCATGGTTCACGCGAAAGCAACGACCAAGCCTAAGAGGGCTAAGAAGGAAAAGAAAACTCGAGATGACTCCGAGACGGAATCAGAAACTGAATCAATCGACTGGGATGAGTTGGTGGTTGAAGCGACAGTTCCTACTGCTTCCAAAGGGAAAGCAATTGCTGAAACCTCTAAAGCAAAGGCGCAGGATATTGCTGATGAGGAAGACGAATTGTATGTCAAGAACAAAAAGCTCAAGAAGTCCAAACACTACACTAGACAGGAAAATGTCAAGGGAAGTGGAATTCAAATCACTGAATCCCTCTCTAGAGCGCACTCGATACCTAGAGAATCCCCATGGGCTGAAGGCCAGCATGCATCATCTGCCTCTACAGCTCGTCCAGCGACTTCAAGGAGAAACGCTCTAGAAGCTACCGTATTGGCCTCCATTCATCAGGACCAAAGAAGACTTTCTGCTGACCAAGAGCAATTGGCATTAGGTCTCCGGCAAATGGCCGCTGAACAAAAACAGATGAAGAAGAAATGTTCCAAAATATCACGAATGCTGAAAGGGATTTTGAACAAGATAGACGATACCAGCTCAGACAGTTCGGATTTAGCTTGATCTCATGGCTAATCTTTTCTTTTGCAGGTTTTTAAGTTTTTTTTAGCTCTCAAACTTTTGGATCTTGAACTTGTTAACTTTTCACTCCATTTTGTTATTTTGGCTAAGTTTTGTGGCAAAAAGGGGGAGAGAGTATAGGAGAACTTTGAACAATGCACAATGCTCTGTGATTGACCATGACTATACTTGTGTGAGAACAATGCTGAAACTAAGGTAAGTATAACTTTCAACTTTGGTTTTATATGTGTTTTGATGCATGCCTCCGCTAACTATTCGACTAACTATTTGGGCATGTAATATAACTAACAAGTTGCTTGTTGACTAACCTTTCTGTGACATTTGGATTTGTATTGCTTAGAAGATATGTCGATTTTTGATTGTGATTTTCATACATATCTGAATTTGCAAATGTCATGATGAGTATAAACTCTATCTCTGTGTTTGGTTTTGATTGTTGAAAATTCTTGAGGTTACTAACGATCTTTTGTGTCAAGAATGATTTCTTTTGCAGAGATTACAGATGTCTAAGTCTAGAGTCTGTTTTAGGAGTTTAACTCATGTATTTATCTTTATTTGGATCTCCAATGTAAATTTTTGTTGTATGGTGATATCAACAAAAATATCTTTTTGAATTTTCTTGAGTGGATTTGTGTTTTGTCACGAAACCGCCAAAGGGGGAGATTGTTACGGAATTTGAGTTGGCGTATTTTGTGAAATCGGTTAAGTCTTGAAGATTGAAGATGAAAAAGTTGGATCGTATACCTCAATCTCAAGTAAGAAGAATTCAAAAGGATCAGGTACGTTTAATTAAATAAGTTTGATGATCCGAATACTTCTTATAGTGTAGAAACACTTGGATGAATTTTTTATTGCATAAAAATCAAAAACTGGACATTCCATATGTTCAGAGTCCGGATCGGGCTTTACAGTCCGGACCCCGAACTGTAGAGTCCTGGCATTCCCTTGCCCTTGCATACCTCCCTTTTACTTTTGACGGGACTGTTAGGAAAACTTTTCACTGTGTTTTCTGCAATGGGCTGGCCTGGACCGCGAGTATTTTTCTGCGATTGAGCTCGAAAAACGGAGGGCGGCAAAGCGAACGGATTCGGATTCCGATTTACGGATCTCCCTGAATGGGGGCCAAAGCGTTCGCTTTAGGTGGTGCATCGGAATCCGTGCTAAGTGGCTGGCACGCTTTTCGAGGCGATCGGACGGGATTCTACTGTGATCGGACTTTTCATCTTTTTATGTCAGTGGGTTATTTTATCTTTTGGGTGGTACCTCGACCTTTCGGTTTTCCGTTTTATGTCCAATTGAATATTTTCAGTTGATAAGGAGGGGGGTTGAAATTCGAGAATTTCTGGGCTGATCGTTGGGGTTTGCGGATATTTTTAGGTGGTAGAGCTCGCAAAACTGAGAACGGTGGCGCGATCGGATTTGATTTCCGACCCCGGGATCTCCCAGAATTTAATTTTGAAGTTTGGACCCCTTTTAGGCACTCCGGGATCCGTGCGAGCGATTGGCACGCTTTACGAGACAATCTTAGCCGTCGATTCTTGTTCCGGTTATTTTAGGGTTTCCTTAAAACCGGGGGCCGAAGGGTTTTTCTCTTGACGGCTAGGGTTTAAGGTGGCACTTTTTAAGAAAAAAAAAAAAAAAAGGGAACCCAATTCATATTTCCTCTCTTTCCAACCGTGAGCGTGAGGAACTGAGGCGACGAGAGGGAGATGGGGAGAAGCAAGGAAGATCGCACACCCTGCGGAATCCGGCGAACGAGAGCGGGACGCTCCTCTACCTTCCTCCCTCATCCAGCAAAAACGAGGTGAGCGTTTTAGGTTTCCCGTTGTCTTACGGTGTGAGTTTTCCCTTTTGTCGGGCCACGTGCGAGGCAAGTTTGGTACCAAACGGGAGGCCGCCGCCGCCGTGGTTAAACGGGAGGCCGCCGCCGCCGTTACCGTGTTCACGAAGTCATCGCCGCAGCCGCCGTGATCGCGTGGTCGCAACCGGAGCCGAAAAAGGGGGCCGTACGGTTCACTAGGGCAGACATCAGGCCGCGGTCCACCGCGCCGGCGTGCACCCGGCGCACGTGCCAGCAGCCCGGGACCGCAAACCCGGCGCATGAAAGGGTGCGCCAGGCCGCGCGGTCCACCGGGCCGGCGTGCACCCGGCGCACGCCTCCGCGGCCCGGAATCGCGAACCCGGCGCATGGAAGGGTGCGCCAGGTCGCGCGGACCACCGGGCCGGCGGGCACCCGGTGCACGCCTCCGCGGCCTGGAACCGCAGACCCGGCGCACGGGTGGGTGCGCCAGGCCGCACGGCGCACGCCGCGCAGCGGGGGAGGTGATGCACCCGGTGCGCGCCTTCACCCGTGCGCGGCCCGGCCCAGCCGAGGCGGTCCACCGCCTGTGGCGTGCTCCCGGTCCGCGCCGCGGCCGCCTGCCGCCGTGGACCCGGTCCACGCCTGGACCCGTGCACCCGACTGCTGCCAAAGAGCCCGGAAGCTCCGTTTTTGGCCCGTTTCACCCCGTTTTTGAGTGTTTTTTACCGGGACGATGTTTTTAACATGATTTTTCTACTTTGGTTTTTCGGAATTAAGGTGGGAGGATTTTCACCTGGGATTTCCCGCGCACCCTTTTCTTCGCGTTCCTGGTGGGTACCCCTTAGAAAGTCTTTGTGTATGTTTCCGTTCTTGCTATTTATATCTTGTAAGGGGTGATGTGGACCGCCGGGTTTAATGATCGTCGTGGCGGGAGACTGGATGGGCGGTTCGCCTCTCCGAACAACAGTAGGGTTGTTTGGAGTATACGGACGACGAGGACGGTGATCGTGACCAGCCGTACGTCGAAAGGTGGGTTCCTCTCTCGACGGTTATTGAGTCGGGAAGCGAGGACAATTGGTAAGAGCAAAGGTTTGACACATTAAAATGTTGCTAACCCCCGCTTATGCTTACGTTTTTATTATCAGCACGTCGATGGCGACTAAGGGTCGCTGTGCTCGACGACACACTATGTTCTGGGAGATGGCTGAGGCAGGTGCTCGGTCTGGTTTACCGAGGTTGGTGCTCGGTCGAGGCTCTTGTTTTGCTACACGCACACCGGCGGTTTGGCCACCGCGAGGGTGTGCTTTTCCGGAAAAGTGGTACGTTGACCCGTGTACCTCACGTGATGGTGACGTTAGGAATGGGGGCCCCCGTGGGTGGGGGGTGTGAGCGGTGATGCCGAGGCGGGTGCTCGGCGGCCGAGGCAGGTGCTCGGCAGGGGTTCCGAGGCAGGTGCTCGATGGGGTTGCCGGGGAGGTGCCCGGTTTTGTTTGCACAAGGTTCTGCATTGTATTGTTTGCACGGGGTTCTGCGTTGTATGGGTTGCACAGGGAGCTTCAATGTTGATTGCTCTGGTTCTTATCATGGTTTGCCTTACTTTAGCCTTTATTGCTTTTATTATTATTTCTGGTCACTGACTCCCCACTCCGTGACAGGTTCGCTGTCACGCCCCGGGGTCGAAACTGCGACCCGGGCTCGCCAACAGATCCGCCGTCTGTACGGAAACTGCCGTACAGACGAAGCGTCTAACCTGCAGAAAGAATCAACTACAGTATACAGATATCAGAGCGGAAAGTAAACTACTAAAAACTGAAAACCAAACACTGTACAACTGAAAATAATACAATATCCATCTCCCAATACGATCGTATACAAAGTCCTCTGATACAAAAACTCAAAGGGAGGTATCTCCAATAAATACATCAGTGTACAGACTCTCGATACAAGAATATCCTCACTACATCAGTCTCTCAAACTATAAAATAAAGTACAACTCTATACCTCACAACAAAGGTCTCTCAACAGAGGAAAAAGAAGTAAACTAATCTACTGAAGCTCTCCTCTGGAGGGGTACTGCTACACTCCAATGACGGGTAGGGAACTAGCTCGCGACTCCCTCGCCTCGGTCAGAAGGATCAGCAACTGGAGCAACAGGAACAGGAGAAGAAGTTCCTGGGGAAAAAGACACCACGACGGGTGTGAGAACTACTTCCCACAGTAGTTCTCAGTGGGTGCCGTCAACAAGCCCAACGGTCTGCCCACCAAGTCTACTAGAGGTAAAAGATAACAGTGCAATGAAATCTGAACAAGAAAAGCTGGAGCTACTCTACAGCTGCCATACCTCTATCTAACCACTCAAAAAGTGGAACAGATGAAAGTAAAAGAGACCACTCGCACCCAAGGTGCTCAATAGGCCCAATCGAACTGACTGCCTCATAGGGTCCAGTCAAGCCTGCGCCTGTCGACTAGGAACGCGCCTGCCCACTACCACCATCCCCATGAGGACGGGATTTACGTGGGGCGTCCTGCCCGACTAACTCACCCCTCGCGCAAAACTGCCTCAACAGGCCCATCGTATCCACAGCGGCATCTCAGGGACGCGACTCTAACTGAGGAAAACGGCGCGGCATAGAGTATCACAAATTGGCATAAGCAGGCTAGTCAAAAACCACGCTCACTCTTCAGAACGGTAGGACTCAAGATCCCCAAAAATCTCGCACAACAGTCGGAGCACTCTCGACGACTCAGCTGATCGGCTAACTCGAAACACGAGACACTAGCCTCTCCAACAGTTCGCAGCACAAAGCTCACTGGCTGGAGATACTCCACAGCCAGGAACGACCCACAACTCAGGGTAACAAAACAGGTCGGACAACACTCAACGCCTGGGACCACCGTCAACCACACACGGTTCCCAACATACGGACCGGAAGATACTCGACGGCCCGGGACTACCGTTTACCCAAACGGCTCCCCGCACAGATAAGCAACCCGCTACAACTACCAGACTCCACTCTGCTCCCAAGCAAGAGTGCAAAAGCATCCCACACTAAAAACAAGTCCCGACCTCTCGGCCCACTACCCGGGCGAGAAAACACTATGTCCAGGGATGAAAGAACAGTGTGGATGTCTAAGCATAAATAACCCTAGCCCAAGTGAGGGTTTTCTACTGGTCTGGTTACACATGCAACGTATGACGGGGGTGCTAGGTCAAGTTCCAAGATAACTATATTAACAGATAATAAAAGGAATAACAATTCCTACAATCTAGCATGCTACACAATGAAATAAACTATCATGCGTAGTCCTACATCAGTAGAAATACGGTACAGTCCATAAAACTTGGAGATAAGGCCACCCACCTCGATTTGCCACCAATTGCTCGTAGACACTTGCAATTGGCCTCCACGTGATCCGCACGCAAAACGGGGCACGCCGTCGAGTCCGCACGCAAAACGGAGCACGCCGCCGGAGTCCGCACGCAAAACGGAGCACGCTGCCGGAGTCCGCACCAAAAACGGAGTCTGCACGTGAAACGTGCACGGCGCCGGAGTCCGCACGCAAAACGGTGCACGGTGCCGGAATCCGCAAGCAAAACAGAGTCCGCACGCAAAACGGTGCACGGTGCCAGGATCCGCACGCAAAACGGAGTCCGCACGCAAAACGGTGCACGGTGCCGGAGTCCGCACGTAAAACGGTGCACGGTGCCGAAGTCCGCACGCAAAACGGAGTCCGCATGCAAAACGGTGCACGGTGCCGGAGTCCGCACGCAAAACGGTGCACGGTGCCCCCACAGAAAAGAGCAAGGGGGTTAATTACAGTCCAAAAGAACGCTCCAAAAACTGTACAAAAATACAGAAAAACCAACACACGGGACCCACCCGTTTGCGCCGCCGTCGCCGAAACGCTCCGCCGGGTGACCTCGCACGCAAAACGAGGTCCACGACGCGCCGCTGCACCTCACGCAACCTCCTCCTCACTCCCTCTCGCTCTCGGGTGGCAGAAGAAAGAAAGAAAGGGAGAAAAATGGTGCTCGGGGGAGAAAGAAGAAGAAGAAAAGGAGGAGGAGAAAGGCTGGTCCACGGTGCACCGGGTCCATGGTGCACCGCCAATCAGGAGCCACCCCAGCCGGCTCACAAGGCCGGGGCGCGTGCACCGGGTCCACGGACGCGCCCACGGGTGCCACGCGGCACGCGGTAACGCGCCCGCCACACGGGCGCGTTACACCGCGCCCGCGGCCGGCAGCGCGGGACACGCGTGCGCCACACAGGCGCGTGGCCCCGCGCCCTCGCGCAGCCAACGGGGGCCCGCCACGTGGCGGCCCCCGCGTGAACCCCGCCGAAGGCGCGTCTGCCCTGTCGCGTCCGTACGCCCTCGAGCAGCGCGCCGCACCGCCTTGATCTCCGTGCCGCCGCCTCGCCTCGGGATTCGTGCCGCGTCGTCTCGAAAAACGCACACTTCATCCGGGCTCCAAAACAAACAAGTGAATAGTCCATTCTTAGCGATTTCGCGCGCGCTGAATCCAAAAACGATGTCCATTTCTCCAAATTCTCATCCGAAAATTTGCGGAGTGCCCCAGGATAGCCCACTCGATCCAATTTTCGCGCCGGGTCCATTTTTAAAGTCCGATTTGCCAAATTCCAACTCTAAAATTCCCGAAGCGACCGGAGAGGTAAACTCTTATCCAAACTTCGCCCGGAGTCCAATTTTGACATCTGAGTCACGCGAAACCACAACCAAACACCCGACGGGTCATCCAATTTCCCACGGGATCTCCTTTTGAGCACGAAGTCCAACACTTGTGTCCAAATTACGCGCAAACACCACTGACACACCCACGCATGCCTCCAGTGATGCCAGCTAAAACCCAAATTGCACCACAAATCCATTTCTGGGCCCCAACGCGCGCACCAACACCCCAACGGCGACGAATGCTGCCCAAACAACCAGCAATCCTACCCGGGGGATTCCGGGACCTCACATCCTCCCCCACTAAAAGAAAGTTTCGTCCTCGAAACTAGATCAAGCCCATCAGGAGTCAAGAATACCACGGCTAGGTATCTAACAATACGCCTCCAGCTCCCCCACTCGCCCTCGTGATTACTCCGCAACAACAACAACAAGTACGGTATGACCCGATATGCAATTCTCTCAATCTCTCGAGCCAGAAATTGCAACGGGCGTCCCTCGTACTCCAATAATCACAGATCTCAAAGGGCAAGTAAATCACGGGCGAGGAAAATCACATCACTACATGAGCTGGGACGTGAAAAACTAAAGGCTCCACTAAAAGGGCTGGGGGAAACTGAAATAACCACAAGTGTAATACGCACCAAACCACAACATGGTGCCACCCTCAACAAGACGACCCGAAGCATATCCGCAGACTCATCCAATAAGGAAGGGAAATCCAATAAGTTGGGGTCTTCACTCGGTTACCTCCCAATTCGAAACCACTCGAGTGGACAACACAACTGCAGGCTCCCTCAAAAGGGATCACACAAGAGACACAATCTCGTGCCACAGTTGGTCGCTCAATATGCTATTCATACCCCAACGGACCCACGGGTCAAAGTCGATCCCTCAACTATAAGGAACACCCTGACGGGAACCCAACCGTCGGTGAACGGGACTGGAAACTGGCTCACAAGGCGATCATAAAGCTGATGCCCAAACTCGCGGTCCTCCAAGTCCAAACATCCACAAAACTCTCACCGTTGTATACCTACAACGGTGGCATCACTGCCGTGCACCAACGGCGTGGCATCACCACCGTGTATCAACGGTGTGGCGTCATCACCGTGTATCAACGGTGTGGCATCACTGCCGTGTATCAACGGTGTGCATCATCACCGTGTATCAACGGTGTGGCATCACTGCCGTGTATCAACGTGTGTGGCATCACACCGTGTATCAACGGTGTGGCATCACTGCCGTGCACCAACAGCGTGGCATCACCACCGTGTATCAACGGTGTGGCATCACCACCGTGTATCAACGGTGTGGCATCACCACCGTGTATCAACGGTGTGGCATCACTCAAGCATCAAGGCCTAGATCCTCGCAGTAACATACCCTACACTACCTCGAAATCCCGGAGGTGAGGAAGGCCAAAAGATCAATGGGCAAAAACCAGGACCCCAACTGCACTGGGCAGGACCAATAACACCCATCTATGTGCAACACGTGATCAGGTATCTGAACCTCACGAGCACAAGCTAAGGGTCCTATCTCTAGCCCATAATCAATGCAAATGCCCTACAAAGAAAAGATGCGATGCTCCGGTAACAAATAACGCTCAAGTGCGTGAAGGGGAGATAAGATTAGTATCTGCCACCACGTGGCTAGTTGTCCCCGAATCCTCATCCTGTGCGACATAGACGTTCTCGCTCGGGGTGGTCGTCCGTCGGACTGCCGCGAAGAAGTGGCCCTAACTATCTGGCCATAACCTGTCGAAGCTCCGCCTGTCAGGAAGAGCGAGGAGGAGGAGCCGAAGCTGCCAATGCGACTGATGACCCCGCTTTAGGACAAGACCATGATCTGTGCCCTGCCTGTGGTCCACACTACGCGCAGGATGAAGCCCACCACAAATGACACAGTCACCCGCTGCTGCTGCTGATACATCGGCTGCGGAGAACCTCTGGTCTCTGTCTTCTCTGAGACTCACGACCCTCAGACTGGGATCGTGGCGGCCCCGGGGTCTCGATCTACCGTCTGTCCAAACTCAGGCGGCACTGGATGCCTCTCCCCGGAGCTGGTCCCTGGCGCTCCGTCTATCCCTGACATGATCACTGATCCTCGGTCAACCTGCTAAGCATGCTCAATCGCTGCATCTAACGTTGGCACCCGCGAGAATACACCAAGTGATAGATATTCCACTGCAGTCCTTTCTCCACTAGCTCAACATCCTGGATCTCATCCAGAGACATGGGGTACACCACTCAACAATCGCAAACTCGTGAACATACTCCAGAAGAGGTCGACTCCCCCGCTGCAGGAGTCTAAGATCCCCTTCCAGTTTCTGCTTACACTGTCAGGAAAATTGGCCCTGAGCGCAAAGCACGAAACTGGTTCCAAGTCACAACCGAGCTCCTGGTAGTCCAACAGGACGAACTCGACGCCACCAAATCTCGGCGTCCTGTCAGACCATCTCAAACTCAGTAAAGCAACCACCTGGTAACTCGACCAGGGCATGTACCCACCTGGTAACCCGCCAGGGGTATGTACCCATCTGGTAGCTCGCCAGTGGAAGGTGTCCTCCTGGTAACTCGGCCAGGGCATGTGTCCTCCTGGTAACTCAGCCAGGGCATGTGCCCACCTGGTAACTCAGCCAGGAGTAATGTATCCATCTGGTAGCTCGCCATTGGAAAGTGTCCTCCTGGTAACTCGGCCAGGGCATGTGCCTACCTGGTAACTCAGCCAGGAAAAATGCCCACCTGGTAACTCAGCCAGGAAAAATGCCCTCCTGGTAACTCACCACGGAAAATGCCCTCCTGGTAACTCAGCCAGGAAAAATGCCCTCCTGGTAACTCAGCCAGGGAAAATGCCCTCCTGTAACCAGCCAGGAAAATGCCTCCTGGTAACTCAGCCAGGGAAAATGCCCTCCTGTAACTCAGCCAGGGAATAATGCCCTCCTGGTAACTCAGCCAGGGGAAATGCCCTCCTGGTAACTCTCCCAGGAAAAATGCCCTCCTGGTAACTCAGCCAGGGAAATGCCCTCCTGGTAACTCAGTCGGGAAAATGCCCTCCTGTAACTCAGCCAGGGAAAATGCCCTCCTGGTAACTCAGCCAGGGAAAATGCCCTCCTGGTAACTCAGCCAGGGAAAATGCCCTCCTGGTAACTCACTAGGGAATGCCCTCCTGGTAACTCAGCCAGGGAAAATGCCCTCCTGGTAACTCAGCCAGGGAAAAATACCCACACAGCTGGGACCGCCGTTACTCCAAACGGCTCCCACAATAACACCCCACTCATAGCGAGAAGACCGACTGACGCGGCAAAAATCCGAAAATCCCCCCGATAGACCGTGCCCTAGAACCCCAATCAAACAAGACCCGATTCTGGCCTCTTCTGGCTCAGCTATCAAGTTTTGCGATCCTGGACTGTGGTTTATGGGCTCACCACGCTTCCGCTGCGCGACTCTGATAGTTCAGCCTCCCGCTGTGGGGTATTCATCAGGTGAGGGGTGTGTCCCTTCACAACACGACGTCTCCGGGTATCGCAATCCCTGCACATAACAAACGTCAACACATACTACCCAATCCAGCGAAAGTCTAAGAATAGTGTCAACACCACGCTTCCGCTGCGCGACTCTGATAGTTCAGCCTCCCGCTGTGGGGTATTCATCAGTGAGGGTGTGTCCTCTTCACAACACACGTCTCCGGGTATCGCACTCCGCTGCACAATAACAAACGTCAGG
>CM055061.1:19746073-19827995 GCA_029204045.2 Tillandsia leiboldiana
CACCCTCGAAAACCCCGGGCGAGTCCGCCCGTCCCGCCTCTGGTACTCTCTAGTGAAGCAAAACGGAGAAACATTGAGGAAAACTGAAGCCATTTCGGGGCCTTTATAGGTCATTCCGGACTTTTCGGCGCACATTTTGGGCGCTCGTAAACTTTCGGGCGGCTCACAGTAACGCCCCAGCCGCTGTCTGTCACGCCCCCTGTGTAAACCAGAACCCGGGCTCGTCCAGCCCGCCGTGCACACGGTATTTCCCGTGTACACGAAGCGCTGGTAACCTGCTCAGATATAGAGAAATAATACTAGAGCATAAAACAGAGAAACTGAAACTAGTACATCTCAGACAAATGCTGGAAATAAAAGTACAATAACTCTCAGAATATACATATGTCTCTCCCAGCTCACGAAGTAAATACAACCAGCTGGCCGCAGCCAGACCCAAAAATAAAAGAAATACAACCGTCTGAGTGTACGGGGATACAACCAAACTACAAACTCGAGCTCGGGGTAGCAGCTATCTAGTCGGCGATCCCTTACCTCGATCCTGGGAGGAGGGTCCCGCAACTCCAGCAGATGACTCTGCAAAAACAAAGGGGACAAGAAAAGGAAAACAGTGGGGGTCAGAACTACTAAAAAGACAGTAGCCCCCCTAGTGGGTAAACCTCACTCAAAACTCATACCTGCCCACTAGGCTACCAGAGGCTAAAAGAAAATTGCGGTAACTATGAGTATGACTCCTGATAAAAGCTACCACTAATATGCCTCTACCTGCCCAGCTAAAGATAGCTAAATGTATGCATCAGAATATCGAAGCCTGCCACATCGGGTATGCCAGCCTACGCATAACACCGATATGGGATAGGAGTCTCAATGTCCGCCAATCGGGTATGCCAGCCTACGCATAACGCCGATATGGGACAGGAGTCTCAAGGTCTGCTAAATCGGGTATGCCAGCCTACGCATAACACCGATATGGGAAGGATTCTCAATGTCTGCCAAATCGGGTATGCCAGCCTACGCATAACACCGATATGGGACAGGAGTCTCAGGGTCTCAAGTCTGCGAATCGCGCACTCTCTGATCTATAAGGAAAAGTACCATCCCCAAAGGAAGCCCAAAACCCTCTCCCCGAAACCCAAGTATCTGACTACACTATCCCAGCCCCTGCTCTAACCCGAGCATAATATCCCCTATGTCTAAGTGACTGAAGAAAGAATGAAACATGGTTTCTCCTAAGTCAATTCCAGCATGATAGTGTAGCAGAAAAAGGTGGCCTATCTAGGTGACCATTCAAGCATGCAAAAGTCCTTTTCTTAATGAACCATTTTAAATACTCTAACCACATACCCCAACCTTTCATTTAACATTCAACAAGATAGGGATTTAGCATAATTTCCAAGTAATTATACTACATATTTAAAGCATGGACCACCACTAATTAACTTGTAGTTTTCTAACAATGCGATTATTAACGAAGAACCAGGATTTCATACAAGCATGCTAGGTCCATCTCACAGTTCTAATAACAGCCTGATCAAGAGCATTCTAATAGGCCTAGTGATAAATCCAAATAGGAGGTTTACAACATCACCCACCTCGAGCGCTAATCCCAGTTCCCAAAAGCGAACCCAAGCTCAGTCCAAAAACTCCCCACCAATCTGTACAAAATACCCCAAAGGGAAGTACATAAGCTATTCATTCACAATTCCCAGAATCTGTCCCTTAATACCACAGTCCAGAATTCACCAATTTTTACCTGCGAAAAATGCCCAGAAAAATCCAAGGAAAATACTGTCGCGATCCTCGCGACGAGCCCGTCGAAACGAGTACCTGCACGCCCAAATCGGAGTTTCCTACGCTGAGATAAAAATCCGACAAGAGAAACATCCCAATCCAAACTGTACCAAATTTCTGTAACAAAGAACCACAGAAAAAGGAGATTCTCACCCTCGTCCAAAAACCAGAAAAATCTGAGAAAAATCCAGGAGACTCCTTGCGAAGTGTAGATGAAAATTGCCTCTTGAATCGCCTCGATCCGACGTCCGAGCGAAAAGATACGGCAAGAACACCGCGGTGCTGTCCAAAAGTCCGCGACGAAAAATGGGTCAAATGGGTGCTCAGAAAACTCCAAGATCAGCACGGAAATCGAGGAACCTCAAAACACAGGAGTTGAAGTCCTACCTGTCGTGAGTCCAACGGCGCAAGAATCGGCGAAATCCGATGTCGGGGTGAGTCGGAGGAGTCCAAACACTGAGAAGGGGCGAAGAAGATCGCCGGGGAAACAAGCGTCGCGCCGCGCCGTAAAATGGTGAACCTCGGGAAGAGTGCCTCCAAAAATCCTCAAAGTTCTCCAATGGGTAGTGCACTGAGGGAGGAAAAACTTTGCTGAAGAATGCTCTGCGAAATGGGGTCCAAAAAGCCAAAAGAACGAATAGGGAAGCTATTTATAGGCCCAGCCCATAAGCTGCCGGCCGGGTTTTCGGGCGCAAGTTTCGGGCGCACTGCGCCCGGAAACCCGGTTGTACGCCTCCCGTCCGACGCGCCCGAATCCCTCCCCGAGCCACGTCACCCCAAACAGGGGACAGCAAATCCCCGCGGCCCACAGTGCGCCGCGTGTCCCCTCGCGGTCAGCGGGGGTAGGTACGGCCGCCCAACCGCGAGGCGACACGTGGCGCACTCGAGTGCGGCCGACCGCCCGCCTGGCGCCACTGTGCGCGCGCAGTCCCGAGGCGCCCCCCGCGCACACCGTGGACCGCGCCCACGTGAGCCAACGAATCCGAAGCCGCCACGTGTCATGCGCCCGGTCCACCGCAACCCCGCACAATCGGTGACCATGCCGCGTGCGCCGGCCTATCAGGGTCACGCCACGCGTCTCCCGCCCGCGGTCCCATGCACCGCCCGCGCTTCTCCGTGGACCGAGCTGCGTGAGCCGGCCAATAATAGGCCGCCACGTGGCTCAGGCCGGTCCACGGGCTCCCCCATGCACCGAATAACCCCCACAAAACTTCCGAAGCCCGCTTTTGGTCATCCGGACTCCAAATGTAACAAGCAAATAGCCGATTTCAAGCGTTTTTTCCGCGCTGAATCCAATCCAACCTCAGATTGGCCCAAAACCCTTTTTTAAAATTCGGCAAATGCAGCCGAAGGCCAAATCCGCTAACAAAGTCTCACTAGGTCCATCTGTGGCACCCCTTCGATGCACCCATGGGCCAGACCACCACCAACACCTAGGTGTTCTACACAGTGGATTCATCGGAAAGTTGCATGGGAAAACCAGAACACTACATCCTCCCCCACAAGAAAAGTTTCGTCCTCGAACAAAGTCATACCTCAAGCAGGTGCCTCGAACAGGTGGGGGTAAGCAGCCATCATCGCTGACTCCAACTCCCAGTAGCCTCGCGCTCCTCATGACTGCTCCAGAGGATCTTCACATAAGGGAATGGCCCGACTGCGCAACTCCCTAACCTCCCGGTCCAAGATCCTCAACGGCTGCTCAACATAGCTCAGGTCCTCGGTGACCTCCAGTGGGGTGAAATCGATGATATGAGACGGGTCATGAACATACTTCCTCAGAGTCGATACATGAAAAACGTCCTGTGAACACCTGAAAGTCTGGGAGGAAGTGCAAGCCTGTAGGCACTGGCCCTATGCGCTCTAATACCTCGAAAGAGGTCCAATGTAGCGGGGGCTCAGTTTCCCCCGAATCCCAAATCTTCGGATCCCCTTTGAAGGCGAGACCTTCAAAAAGACATGATCCCCAACCGCGAACTCCAGGTCTCGCCTCCGCACATCTGCATAGCTCCTCTGTCTGCTCTGTGCTGTCTGAAGGTGCTGCCTGACTACCTTGACCTTCGCCTCCGCTTCTCTAAGCAACTCTGGCCCCAAGGTCCGCCTTTCACCCACATCGCTCCAATAAAGAGGGGAACGACACTTGCGTCCATACAATGCTTCAAACGGAGCCATTCGGATGCTCGCTTGAAAGCTATTGTTGTACGCAAACTCTGCCAATGATAAGTGTCGTACCCAACCCCCTCCAAAGTCCAGCGTGCAAGCCCGGAGCATGTCCTCAAGAATCTGTATAGTACCTCTGACTGTCCGCTGTCTGCGGGTGAAATGCTGTGCTGAAACTGAGCTGTGTCCCTAAAGTGGCCTGTAGGCTCCTCCAGAAGCGCGAAACAAATCTCGGATCTCGGTCAGATACAATGAGACGGGCACACCATGCAGCCTCACTACCTCGTCTAAGTACAGCTGTGCCAGCCGATCGAGGGACCAAGTCACCTGCACCGGTAAAAAGTGTGCGGATTGGTGAGTCTATCCACGACTACCCAGATAGCATCCGCTCCCGTCTGTGCTCTCGGCAACCAGTGACAAAATCCATGGTAACATGCTCCCATTTCCATTCAGGGATTGGGAGACTCTGCAACTTGCCAGCAGGTACACGATGTTCAGCCTTTACTTGCTGACAAGTTAGACAGTGCGCTACAAATCTCCCAATGTCTCTTTTCATCCCGTTCCACCAAAACTGTGCCTTAAGGTCCCTATACATCTTAGTCCCACCAGGATGGATGGTATAAGGTGTATAGTGGGCCTCCCTCAAGATCTGCTCTCGGATCTCCGCATCCATAGGCACACATGCTCGGTCCCTATACTGCAGTACTCCCGAAGCATCAATCGAAAAGTCCCCTGTCAAACCAGTCTGCATCTGCTCTCGAATCCTCATCAGGTGGGGGTCCTCACTCTGTCTCTCCCGAATCCTGTCCAACAGAGTGGGCTGCACGACTAGAGACATAAGTCTAGCAGAGACCCCAGGGGACACAACCTCGAGCTCCAACCGCCTCATCTGCTCAAGTAATGGCGCCTGATCGGTGATCAACGAAGATAGACTCTGTACTGCTCTCCTGCTCAGGGCATCAGCAACCACGTTGGCCTTGCCAGGATGGTATAATATGTCTACATCATAGTCTTTCAACAATTCCAACCATCTGCGCTGCCTCAAGTTGAGCTCCTTCTGTGTGAACAGGTATTTCAAGCTCTTGTGGTCGGTGTAAATCTCGCAGTGCTCCCCATACAGGTAGTGGCGCCCCAACTTTAGTGCAAAAATCACTGCAGCTAGCTCCAATCATGGGTAGGGTAATTCTTTTCATAATCTTTCAGTTGCCGAGAGGCATAAGCTATTACCCTTCCCTCCTGCATCAGCACGCAACCAAGCCCACAGTGCGATGCATCGCTGTATATCACGTATCCTTTCCCCATAACGGGGAGGGAAAGGACAGGAGCCGACATCAATCTGTTCTTTAATTCCTCAAAGCTCCTCTGGCAATCCTCACTCCAAGTAAACTTAATCCCTTTTCGCGTCAAACGAGTGAGGGGTGTGGAAAGTTTCGCAAAACCTTCCACAAACCGACGGTAATATCCTGCTAAGCCCATGAAACTGCGGACCTCTGATACCGTCGTCGGTCGGGGCCAATCCCGGACTGCCTCGATCTTCGCCGGGTCTACTCCCACTCCAGCGGCTGAAATCACATGGCCCAAAAAGACAACCTCCCGAAGCCAGAAATCACACTTAGATAACTTAGCATACACTTCTCTCTCTCAGAAGTTGTAGCACAATCCTCAGATGCTCCTCGTGCTCCAAATCGCTTCGGGAATAAACTAGGATGTCATCAATAAAAAACAACGACGAACCGATCCAGGTATGGTCGAAAAATCCTGTTCATTAAATCCATAAAAGCAGCAGGGGCATTTGTCAATCCAAAAGGCATGACGGTGAACTCATAATGCCCGTACCGCGACCTGAATGCCGTCTTTGGGATGTCCTCGGCCTTCACCTTCAATTGGTGGTAACCAGACTGTAAATCAATCTTAGAAAAGACACAAGACCCTTGCAGCTGATCAAATAAGTCATCAACACGCGCGGGCAAAGGGTACTTGTTCTTGATGGTCACTTTATTCAACTCCCGATAATCAACACATAGTCGAAGTGATCCATCCTTCTTCCTCACAAATAGCACCGGCGCTCCCCAATGCGATACACTTGGTCTGACAAAACCTTTGTCCATTAAATCCTGGAGTTCCGCCTTTAGCTCTCGCAGCTCAGCCGGTGCCATTCGGTAAGGAGCCTTAGAGATTGGCGCAGTTCCTGGAACTACGTCAATCAAAAACTCAACCTCCCTATCCGGCGGCATATGAATCAGATCTGGAGGAAACACATCCGGGAACTCGTGGACAATAGGGATATCCGGGAGTCCCGGTGCCGCCACAGGCTCCTTAACCACTGACGCCAAAAAGGCCACGCATCCACTACGCATCATCTGACTCGCCCGAGAAGTCGAAACCACAGAGGCAAAGAAAGCACTCTGGCACCCCCTGTAAACATACACCTCCTGGCCTGGCTCACTAAAAGTAACAGTCCTCGCGGCGCAATCAATCGTCGCGAAATAGCGAGCTAGCCAATCCATCCCCAGCACAATGTCATAATCTCGCAGCTGACTAAGGACCATCAGGTCCGCTGGCAAAATCCAAGACTCAAGCTGTACCGGACAAGACCAACAACACTCCTCTACAATCAAAATATGATCAGGAATTCGTACCTCTAATGCATGCGGTAACCGACGTAACTCTAGTCCATGCGATGATGCAAATGCTCTACTAATAAAAGAATGTGATGCACCGGTATCAAATAAAGTGCGAGCTCTAATGCCGAGAAGTAAAATGATACCTGCCACCACGTGGTCGGCCGCCGCAGAGTCCCCCACCTGGGCGGCGTAGACTCGCCCGCTCTGAGCTGGTGGTCGGTAGTCTGTAGGGTGGGAGGAAGGAGCCCTGCTCGCTGGAGCATAAGGCCGCTGCTGGGGCACCGAAGGAGCTGATGCTGAGGAAGGAGCCTGCGGTGTAGAGAGAGGGCAAGTAGCTCGAATGTGGCCGGACTGTCCACACCGATAACAGCGGCCATACCTCTGGTCACAAGTATCCGCCGCGTGCTGTCCCCTACAAAAGACGCACCTGACCGCAGACTGGGGCTGCCTCAACTGCTGCTGCTGCTGCCCTTGCCGCTGTGACCCCTGCTGTCGCGACTGCGACCTCTGCTGCTGCGAGTGCTGCTGCTGTCGCTGGGGCTGCTGCTGTGGGGGCCTCTGGGATCCCCCAGGCCCTCGCCAATCCGAACGCCCACGGCCCGCAGACTGTGGCGGTGGCGGTCGGGGCGGCCTCCATGAACTGGCCTGTCCCCCCTCGTCTGGTGCTGGCCGCTTCCTCTCAGAACTCTGAGCGACCGAGCCTCCGCGCCTAGCGACCACATGATCTCCCCTCTCGACCCACTGTGCATGATCCACTGCCTCTGATAAAGTCTGAAGCCTCTGGGCGTGTACCAAGGTATAGATCTCGGGGCGTAAACCTGTCTCAAACAGCTCCACCTGGTGCAGCCCGTCCCTGGCAACATAGGGTACGCAGTTAAGCAACTGCGTAAACTCCTGGAAATAGTCCCATACTGAGCGATCACCCTACTGCAGGTTCTTCAAGTCATCTTCTATCTTCTTCTTCACGCTCGTGGAGAAGTAAGTGTCAAGGATCATCCTCCTGAACTCCGACCAGGGTAGCTGTCGGGTGATCTGAAACTCTAAGGGCTCGACCCGACGCCACCAAGCATCCGCATCCCCCTCTAAACAATGTACGGCCATGTGTACTCTGAATCTCGAATCAATGAAGAAATCTCTGAACAACTTCTCCATTGATGCCAACCACGATCCTATCTCCGCTGGATGAGTACTCCGCCCCGAGAACCTAGGTGGTCTCGCTTACAGAATTGTGCGAGTTTGTCAGCAAACTCCTGCTCCTCCGCTGGGGTCAATGGCCTGATCACCCCCTGAGCCCCACTGCTAGACGACGGTGCCGTAGGAACAAGTGGAATAGCCGGCGGTACAACCGGTGGTACAGGGGCCTCTACCGTAGTAGGGGGAGGTGCCGCCACCTGAGCCAGCAACTGCTCAAACCTCTGCTCCTGTCGGCGGTGACTCTCCGCCAACTGGGCCACCATGGCCCTCAGCTCACTGATCTCAGAAGGCCCGGACTGCTCCGGCTCCTCCGGGGGTGTAGGAGTACCCGGAGTAGGGATCTGCCGCCTAGGAGGCATCCTGCCACAAAAGAATCCACGGGTCAGTAAACCAAACCACTCTCGACCCAATCCAGCGAAAGTCATGGACATTCCCCCATTTCTGTAACCTTATGTTGTCTGCAGCCAACATAATAGTCCCCCAGAAATAGGCTATGCCAATCCCTCTCCACTCACAGGAAGAGTTAACAACTAATTGCCGACTTTCGCACAATATCACGTCACTCACGCTCTGCCTTCCTAGGGTCTGCCAAAAGCCTAGGGTTTCCTAAGTCCCAACTGACCTATCCCTAAGCTCTGATACCAAAATAATCTGTCACGCCCCGGGTGTAAACCAGAACCCGGGCTCGTCCACAGACCCGCCGTGCACACGGTATTTCCCGTGTACACGAAGCGCTGGTAACCTGCTCAGATATAGAGAAATAATACTAGAGCATAAAACAGAGCTAAACTGAAACTAGTACATCTCAGACAAATGCTGGAAATAAAAGTACAATAAACTCTCAAGAATATACATATGTCTCTCCCAGCTCACGAAGTAAATACAACCAGCTGGCCGCAGCCAGACCCAAAAATAAAAGAAAATACAACCGTCTGAGTGTACAGGGGATACAACAAAACTACAAAACTCGAGCTCGGGGTAGCAGCTATCTAGTCGGCGATCCTCTTACCTCGATCCTGGGAGGAGGGTCCCGCAACTCCAGCAGATGACTCTGCAAAACAAAGGGGACAAGAAAAGGGAAAACAGTGGGGGTCAGAACTACTATAAAGACAGTAGCCTCCCCTAGTGGGTAAACCTCAACTCAAAACTCATACCTGCCCACTAGGACTACCAGATGCTAAAAGAATAAATGTGGTAACTATGAGTATGACTCCTGATAAAAGCTACCACTAATATGCCTCTACCTGCCCAGCTAAAGATAGCTAAATGTATGCATCAGAATATCGAAGCTTGCCACATCGGGTATGCCAGCCTACGCATAACACCGATATGGGAAAGGAGTCTCAATGTCCGCCGAATCGGGTATGCCAGCCTACGCATAACGCCGATATGGGACAGGAGTCTCAAGGTCTGCTAAATCGGGTATGCCAGCCTACGCATAACACCGATATGGGAAAGGATTCTCAATGTCTGCCAAATCGGGTATGCCAGCCTACGCATAACACCGATATGGGACAGGAGTCTCAGGGTCTCAAGTCTGCAAATCGCGCACTCTGATCTATAAGGAAAAGTACCATCCCCCAAAGGAAGCCCAAAACCCTCTCCCCGAAACCCAAGTATCTGACTACACTATCCCAGCCCCTGCTCTAACCCGAGCATAATATCCCCTATGTCTAAGTGACTGAAGAAAGAATGAAACATGGTTTCTCCTAAGTCAATTCCAGCATGATAGTGTAGCAAAAAAAGGTGGCCTATCTAGGTGACCATTCAAGCATGCAAAAGTCCTTTTCTTAATGAACCATTTTAAATACTCTAACCACATACCCCAACCTTTCATTTAACATTCAACAAGACAGGGATTTAGCATAATTTCCAAGTAATTATACTACATATTTAAAGCATGGACCCACCACTAATTAACTTGTAGTTTTCTAATAATGCGATTATTAACGAAGGAACTAGGATTTCATACAAGCATGCTAAGTCCATCCCACAGTTCTAATAACAGCCTGATCAAGAGCATTCTAATAGGCCTAGTGATAAATCACAAATAGGAGGTTTACAACATCACCCACCTCGAGCGCTAATCCCAGTTCCCAAAAGCGAAACCCAAGCTCAGTCCAAAAACTCCCCACCAATCTGTACAAAATACCCCAAAGGAAAGTACATAAGCTATTCATTCACAATTCCCAGAATCTGTCCCTTAATACCACAGTCCAGAATTCACCAATTTTTACCTGCGAAAAATGCCCAGAAAAATCCAAGGAAAATACTGTCGCGATCCTCGCGACGAGCCCGTCGAAACGAGTACCTGCACGCCCAAATCGGAGTTTCCTACGCTGAGATAAAAATCCGACAAGAGAAACATCCCAATCCAAACTGTACCAAATTTCTGTAACAAAGAACCACAGAAAAAGGAGATTCTCACCCTCGTCCTAAAACCATAAAAATCTGAGAAAAATCCAGGAGACTCCTTGCGAAGTGTAGATGAAAATTGCCTTTTGAATCGCCTCGATCCAACGTCCGAGCGAAAAGATACGGCAAGAACACCGCGGTGCTGTCCAAAAGTCCGCGACGAAAAATGGGTCAAATGGGTGCTCAGAAAACTCCAAGATCATCACGGAAATCGAGGAACCTCAAAACACAGGAGTTGAAGTCCTACCTGTCGTGAGTCCAACGGCGCAAGAATCGGCGAAATCCGATGTCGGGGTGAGTCGGAGGAGTCCAAACACTGAGAAGGGGCGAAGAAGATCGCCGGGGAAACAAGCGTCGTGCCGCGCCGTAAAATGGTGAACCTCGGGAAGAGTGCCTCCAAAAATCCTCAAAGTTCTCCAATGGGTAGTGCACTGAGGGAGGAAAAACTTTGCTGAAGGATGCTCTGCGAAAATGGGGTCCAAAAAGCCAAAAGAACGAATAGGGGAAGCTATTTATAGGCCCAGCCCATAAGCTGCCGGGCCGGGTTTTCGGGCGCAAGTTTCGGGCGCACTGCGCCCGGAAACCCGGTTGTACGCCTCCCGTCCGACGCGCCCGAATCTCCCAGGAGCGGCCACGTCACCCCAAACAGGGGACAGCAAATCCCCGCGGCCCACAGTGCGCCGCGTGTCCCCTCGCGGTCAGCGGGGGTAGGTACGGCCGCCCAACCGCGAGGCGACACGTGGCGCACTCGAGTGCGGCCGACCGACCCGCCTGGCGCCACTGTGCGCGCGCAGTCCCGAGGCGCCCCCCCGCGCACACCGTGGACCGCGCCCACGTGAGCCGACGAATCCGAAGCCGCCACGTGTCATGCGCCCGGTCCACCGCAACCCCGCACAATCGGTGAACCATGCCGCGTGCGCCGGCCTATCAGGGCACGCCACGCGTCTCCCGCCCGCGGTCCATGCACCGCCGCGCTTCTCCGTGGACCGAGCTGCGTGAGCCGGCCAATAATAGGCCGCCACGTGGCTCAGGCCGGTCCACGAGGCTCCCCCATGCACCGAATAACCCCCAAAACTTCCGGAAGCCCGCTTTTGGTCATCCGGACTCCAAATTTAACAAGCAAATAGCCGATTTCAAGCGTTTTTCTGCGCTGAATCCAAATCCAACCTCAGATTTGCCCAAAACCTTTTCTAAAATTCGGCAAATGCAGCCGAAGGCCAAATCCGCTAACAAAGTCTCACTATGTCCATCTGTGGCACCCCTTCGATGCACCATGGGCCAGACACACCAATACTAGGTGTTCTACACAGTGGATTCATCAGAAAGTTGCATGGAAAAACCAGAACACTACACGGTCCACGCGTCCATGCCGCGCCAGCTCAGCGCCACGTCACCACGCTCGGCCAACCCGAGCGTGACACGTGTCCCTGGACCCGTGCACCGCGACCACGAAAACGTGGCGGCCAATCAGGGGCCGCCACGTGGACCGCACTATCTCCCGCTCTGACGCCCGCCTGCAGTGTCACGTCGCGTCAGCGCGTCACGTCGCACTGACCGACCAATGGGAGGCCGACACGTGGCCTGTCCCCGCTGACACCCCTACAATGCCCGCGCGCCTTCCCCGTGCACGCCTGTAGCCCTCGGTCAGAGCGACCAATGGCGAAGCGACACGTGGCGCTCCCCACCTACCACGCGCGCCTTGGGCCTCGCGCCCCCGCGCCTCGCGCGTGAAACTTACCTCGGGATTCGTGCCCGCTGCCTCGGGATCCGCGCCAACTGCCTCGGGATCCGTGCCAACTCGGGATTCGGGCGAGCTACAGTAACTTCCGGGCGCACCCACCACCGGACCGGGCTGCTACAGTGAACCGGGTTCGCTACAGTGCAGCCCGGTTCGCTGCAGCCCACAAAAGCTTGATTGCTACAGTACTTTCCGGGCGCCCGGTTCCCACTTTCGGGCGCCCGAAACTTGGGCCCAAGCCCAGTTTCGCCCGTTTTCGTCCGTTCTTTCCCATTTCTCGCCCGTTTTCGCTCAAATTTGACGGGCAGCCACAGTTTAACTTAATTTACCTCATAGTACTTAAACTTTTCAGTTTGGACCCTCTTTTGGTTACCAGAAGTCTCACTGTATTTAATTTCACTGGCGGAGCCCGTTCTCACTATCCGAGTGTCCGATCAACGCGAAACTTTTACTGTGGCCCTAAAACACATTTACGGAGCTCCCGTAATTTTCTCAGAATTTTCCGAAACTGTGAATTTTCCACTTACAATCTGGGTCCACTTTCTCATGTAAGATTCAAGATCTCACAATCTAATCCCGATTTGGGCCCAATTCGTTTCCAGGTCATCCTTTACCTCAATAAATTCAATAAAATAGCATTTCATACCATTTTATTTACATTTATTTATATACCAAAATTCCGGTTCACTACACCAGGGGCAGGACACGTGGCATGTTGAGATTGGTCGGTGCAGTGGACTTGGACCACGGAGCAGGCGGGCGCGGTGCATGGACCGGCGGGACACATGGCGACTTTCTATTGGATGGATAAAGAACACAAGGTCCACCGAGGCGCGGGGGGGTGCCTCGGGAACTGTGCATGGCAGGGGTGCCAGGCGGCGTGCCAGGTGCGCACGTGGGCGCGCTGACCAGCGGCACGCCACGCGTCGGCTCGGCACTGGGCCACGCGTCGCACGCTGGGAGGTCGGCGTGGCTGTTGCTGTTCGCGGGGCGACGTGGAGGCCCGAGGGATTTTCGGGCGCGCACAGTGTTGGGCCGGGCCCAACACTGTAGCCGCCCGAAAGTCGCCTGCGCCCGAATGTTGGGACAGAATTGGTATTTGTTGTTTTGTTTTTCCAGCCTATAAATAGGCCCCTGTTCAGCTGCTGAGAACTTCTTCTCTGCGCGGATTTTCACAGTGCCACCTTCACAAGAAATCTTCATCTCCCGGAGCCGGATCCATCTGCAGATTCCAGGATTTTTCGGCGGAACACATCCCAAGGTTTGCATTTTTACGGCGCGGCACGACGCTCGTTCATTTGTGATCTTCTTCGTCGCATTTTGGTACGAGGACTCCCCCGGCTTACTCCGACCTCCGATAGAGGCGATTCTTGCGCCGTTGGACTCACGACAGGTAGGGCTTTGATCTTTGTGTTTTGAGCTCCTCCTCATTTCGAGTTTATCTTGGAGTTCCCCGAGCTTCCATTTGACCCTTTTTCTTGGGCGGAGTTTTGGACAGCACTGTGGTATTTCGGCCATATCTTCGCACACAGGCATCGGATTGGGGTGATTCAAGAGGCGTTTTGCATCTACACGTCACGAGGAATATCCCCAAATTTTCTTTGAATTTTATGAATTTTCCCCGAAGGTGAGAAGTTCCTGTTTACAGAACCTTGTTGTTCAGTTTTTTAGAGCAGTTTATTTCGGAGTGGCTTCCTTGTCGGATTTGTTTCTCAGTGTAGGAAACTCGGATTTGAGCGTGCAGGTACTTGTTTCGACGGGTTCGTCGCGAGGATCGTGACAGTATTTTTCTTGGAATTTTTGGAGAAATTTTCGCAGGTGAAAACATGGAAACTGTGGACTGTTGTGTTTGGGGCAGATTTTGTGTGAGCATTGTATGTTAATTATGTATATTCTTTTGGGAATTTTGTACAGCGATCGCGGCGGCTTATCGGTTTGGGCGAGAGCACTATTTGGACTTGGAATTAGCGATCGAGATGGGTGGTTGTTGTTTACCTCTATTTTGACATGCTCTCTAGGAATATTAGAGTGATCCCTTTATTTGGACATGCATGTTTAAAGTAATATAAAATTGTGAGCCTATCATATGGAAATTACTATTGTGTATACCTGATAGTGGTTGGGACTTATACATGTTGGTATGGATGGAATGTTAGCGTTTAACCTTGCATGTGGATTGGAATATTTATTTTGGACTATATGATTATCCTGTTAGTGGTTGGTGCTATTTGAGGATTTTATGACACGCATAGGTGGATAGTGATGCTTTATTATGGAACATGGATTATAGACATGTGTGGTTGGATAATATTTTAGCATGATGGTTATATCTATGCGGAGCTATTAATTGTTACACATGTGGAACCACTATTGGACACCTTTTCCTTTATTTCCTTGAGAACACTTGCATGCTTGTATGGACATCTAGATAGGCCATCTTTTATCGCTGCACTTTCATATTGGAACTTAACTTAGGAGAAACCTTGTTTGCTTCTTTCTCCTTTTCGTTAGTCAGGTGGTTCATGTTGCTCGGGTTTGAGCAGGGGTTTGGGATAGTGTAGCCGGGGCCTGGATTGTGGATTATGGGTTTTGGCGGTGACCGCGGATATTGGGCGGTTGACCGGATGTCGGTTATAGGACATCGGTGTTAGGACATGATTATGGACTAGAGGGTTTTGCGGCAACCGCGGATAGTAGGCGGTTGACCGGATGTCGGATGTGGGACATGATTGTGATTGTGGGTTATTCCGGCGACCGCGGATATTGGGCGGTTGACCGGAGGTCGGTGGTGAGACTTGGTTGTGGATTGTGAGGTACTGCGGCGATCGCAGATTTTGGGCGATTGACCGGATGATCACTTATGCATCAGATTGGGGATCAGTTTTCTTTTAGTGGAGGGTTGTGTTCCACTGGGGCTTTATAGTTGTGATCCAGTCCTGCTTTTGTTACTTATCACACCGGCGCAGTTATTGCCCGGTGATGCTTTCCTCGTGTGGGTCGCTCCCCTCGAGTTCCCCTCCGGAGGCCGGGGCCAGACAGTTATGGACAGTTTTGCTATCACATCGGCGCGGCTTATTTGCCCGATGATGAGGGCGGCAGCAGGAATTTTGCTATCACATCGGCGCGGCTTATTTACCCGATGATGAGGGCGGTACAGATTGGGTTCATCTGGGACGGTTGGTTATTGTTGCATACGGTTATTCCAGTCTAGGACTGCATTTTAGAGGCATAGTAGTGGTAGATTTCCCTTTTGCAGCTGTTTCATTTCTTACCACTCTTCTTTCCTTTTTACCTCTTGTAGACCTAGTGGGTGTGTCAGAGTTTGAGGTTTTACCCACTAGGGGAGGCTACTGGTTTACTAGTAGTTCTCACCCCCATTCATATTTCCTCTTTTTCTTCTTCCTTGTTTTGCAGTGTCTTCTGCGGGTGCTGCTGGGCTTTTAGCGGCGGGTCGAGGAGAGAGGATGGCTGAGTAGGTAGATCTCGAGGCAGGATGAGCGAGTTAGCTGGACTGTTGGTGTACCCAGGTTTCCTCAGACGGTTGTACTTTTACATTTGGGACTGGCTTTTGCCAGCAGGTTGTATTTATTTTGGTGAGCTGGGAGAGACTAATGTATCATTTATACAGATGTATTGTATTTTATTTCCAGCTTCAATCTGAGATGTATTAGTTTTTAGTTCAGCTCTGTTTTTATTGCTCTTTTATTATTATCTCTTATATCTGAGCAGGTTTGGCGCTTCGTGTACACGGGAAATACCGTGTGCACGGCGGATCTGTAGACGGTCCCGGGTTCTGGTTTACACCCGGGGCGTGACAGATTAGGTGGTATCAGAGCTTAGGGATAGGTCATTTGGGACTTAGGAAACCCTAGGCTTTTCGGCGGACCCTAGGATGTTAGTGCGTGAGAGACGCGACATTTTGCGAAAGTCGGTGATTTGTTTGTTTCACTCTTCCTGTGAGTGAAGAGTGATTGACATATCCTATTTTTGTGGGACAGTTATGTTGGCTGCAGACAACATAAAGTTACAAAAATAGAGGGATGTCTTTGATTTTCGCTAGATTGGGTCGAGTGTTTGGGGTGTGCTGATTTGCGGTTTTGTCGTGGTGAGCGGTGTCTCCCCGACGTTAGGCCCTGACCCGGGTGCACCTTGGTGCGGCAGTTGGGTCTGGGCTGGTTGTTTCAGGCCGGATACCCAGATTGGAGTCTGAGAGCTCCGGACCCGAAGGGTAGGTGTGTTGGAGGCAGATCAGCGGAGTGGTGACGTAGTTGTCGGATCAGCGCAGTGGCACAGTTGTCGGAGTAGCGAGTAGCCCCCTCCGTCCCGATGTTTAGTGTTGGGGCACCGAGGCAGGGGGGATAGTTGACAGCGGGTAAGCTGTGGGATTGCGACGTTCGAGTGACCCAGTTTTGGCGGATGAGTCATCCCGATTCGTGGATTGAGTATGGAGCCCTTGGAGGCAGGGTCTTGTTCGGTGGGGGGATAGAGAGTACTTGGAGGCTTTTTATGTCAAGAGTTAACGCAGTTGCTGAACTGCACGCTCCATGTGTAGAGGGACGGGGCGCATAGGATATGAGTGTTTGAGAGTGGATTGCGCCAAGATACCTTTTAACTCATTGGGTCCCTCCAGTACGGATTAGGGATGCCTCATTGGAGTAGGCGCCGGGTGTGGAGCGTGGTATTGTAGTTCCTTTTGGTTGGGATCTACCGCCTGAGGCGAGTTCTGATTGAGGCGCTTGGCGCCGGGTGATGGAGGACAGATCAGTCGGTGGAGGCATTCCCGATTTCTTTTTCCAGGATAGTGGATTTCTGAGACTGTCGGAGCACATATGTTACAGCGGTCGGTGTGGTGGTAGGTGTGAGTTGTTCCGGACTTTTGGGTTCGTATCTTCCTGATACGAGAGAATTCCCTTCTTGGTGGGTAGTGCTTTTGCTTCATTGCTTAGGTTAGGGGGCAGGATGGTCGCCACGCGCACGGGAGGCTTATTTTCCTGATCGCGCTTAACATGTGGAGGAGAGTTGTTGGTCCTGCCCGGTGCAGCTTGAGTCCTGGATTTTTCCGGTAGACCTGATGGTCTTGGCTCAGCTGCGGGATTTTGTTGTGGTACTTGTTGGGCTGGCGGGTTCGGTTTTCTTTCGCCGCGGTTGATTATGCCGCGAGGCAGTTTTCTTGGGGAGCCAGGCCCGGAGGTGTTGGTGTACTTGGGTTGCTTGAAGGTTATCTTCGCCTCTATGGTTTTGACTTCGTGAGCGAGGTGGACGTTTCGCAGTGGATGAGTAGCCTTTTGGCTGGTATAGTTGAGGGACCTACGGCGGCGCTGGGACTCGGGGATACCCCCTTTGGTTGCGAGTTCCCGGCTGTTCTCCTATTGGAGTGGCCTTGCATGTCACTAGTTTGGGAGTTGAGGACACAACTCCAGGATTCGATGTTTTGGGAAGTTTGTCAGACCATGTGTGTCTCCTTTGGGGGCGCCGGTGCTATTCGAGTTATGGAAGGTTGGTTCACTTCGGCTTTGCGTGGATCCCCGGGAATCAGATGAAGTGACCATCTGGAGCTAGCACCCTTGTCGAGCATGGAGGATTTGATTTACCAGCTGTAAGGGTCCCGGGTCTTCCTGAAGGTGGATTGGTAATCTGGTTTTCTCGACTGCATACGACCGTGTATTCATGCTGTCACGCCCCGGGGGTTCGAATCGCGCGGAAGAGGAGCCACCGATGCCCCTGATTCAGCCATATATTTTTTTTGTAAAACAATACTCCCCGGCGCGTGTCCAGACCCGCCGCATACACAAATTCACTCTGCAAACGCGCAGAGTCTCCTTTGTACATGCACGGCGTCTCAACTACAAAGTGTCTCACAAGGCGTAGTACATACGAACTCTAACCACATCAGTTGGGGTCTCGTACACATACAACCAAACAATTCACATGACATTCTAGCATTCACTTAGAGCATAGAGGCCGGTGTTTTGAAAGGATAAATAATCACAAGGTTTTGAAAGCGGCATCCACACGATGCCCTCGTTTGTGAAAACAGTTCGCAAACACATAAATCCCACAAGGTTTATAAAGCTCGGTGCCCACACGACACCCACGTTTTAAAAGTAGTTTTCGCAAACGGTTTTCTTTGTTTTTCATCGTTCAAAACGGCCAAGTAAGAGAGAACGTAGTATTCATTCAATTATTCAAAAAGGAAAAAGGGCAACATCCACTTCGACCCCACGGGGGTATCGCAAACCACAACTAACTACATGAGTAATAAAAGATAAAGGGAAAGAAGGGTCACTGTGTCTGAAGTTCGATCAAAGTAAGAACAGCACTCTTGCGGCCTCTCCGGTGCCCTAGCGCTCGACCCCGGACGGACTGGGTGAACCTGTCACGGAGTGGGGAGTCAGTGACCAGAAACAGTATTAAAATCAATACGGGCTAAAGAAAGGCAAACCACGATAAAAACCAGAGCAATCAACAATGTAGCACCCAGTGCAAACAATATAATGCAGAACCTCTTGCAAACAATACAATGCAGAACCTTGTGCAAGCATAACCGGGCACCTCCCCCGGCAACCACAAACACCGGAGCAACCATCCCTCCCATGCATCATCCACCATAACCACACCCTGTATCAAAACAACATCGGGCACCTTCCCCGATGCCCACCGCCGAGCACCTGCCTCGGCCGCCGAGCACCTGCCTCGACATCACCGCTCACACCCCCCACCCATGGGGGCCCCCATTCCTAACGCCACCGCCGCGTGGGGTACACGGGTCAACGTACCACTTTTCCGGAAAAGCACACCCTTTGCGGTGGCCAAACCGCGGGTGTGCGTGTAGTAAATCTCGAGCCTCATCCGAGCACCAACCTCGGTAAACCAGACCGAGCACCTGCCTCGGCAACCAAATATCCACACAATAGCTTTAACAGGGTTAGCAAATGTAAACATGCAATTACTAAGATCTTTGTGCGTGTAGAAAATCTCGAGCCTCATCCGAGCACCAACCTCGGCGAACCAGACCGAGCACCTGCCTCGGCAACCAAATACCCACTCAATAGCTTTAACAGGGTTAGCGCATAAACAGAAGGAGACTGACAATTCCACCTTGCCCCAACATGCTATTTCTAACTGTTAAACCCCATTCCCGAAATCCCCGGGAACGTACCCACCTTGTGTGCGTCGTCCTGCGTTCGTCTAGTCCGCATCCGTGCACCAGTCGCCAACAACGTCCCGCACTCCTGAAGGAACAAGGGCAAGTCAAAGCTTAAAAGTCCGAAGCTTACAACGACCCCCAACAGCGTGCAGCGGAGTTCTTCGCACAGCACCGGCCCGTGCGACGAACACTCTGCCTGGGCGCAGCCCCGCGCGGCACCAGCCCGCGCGGGCGCCCCTCCTGCGGTGCGGGGCGACCCCGCGCGGCACCAGCCCGCGCGGGCGCCCCTCCTGCGAGCGGCCCCGCGCGGCCGGGCGCCGCGCGGGCGCGCTGCTCGCGGAGCGGGGCGACCCCGCGCGGCACCAGCCCGCGCGGGTGCCCCCCTCTTGCGGGCGGCCCCGCGCGGCCGAGCGCCGCGCGACGCGCTGCCCGCGGTGCGGGGCGGCCCCGCGCGGCACCAGCCCGCGCGGGCGCCCCCTCTTGCGGGCGGCCCCGCGCGGCCGAGCGCCGCGCGGGCGCGCTGTCCGCGGTGCGGGGCGGCCCCGCGCGGCACCAGCCCGCGCGGGCGCCCCCTCTTGCGGGCGGCCCCGCGCGGCCGAGCGCCGCGCGGGCGCGCTGCCCGCGGTGCGGGGCGGCCCCGCGCGGCACCAGCCCGCGCGGGCGCCCCCTCTTGCGGGCGGCCCCGCGCGGCCGAGCGCCGCGCGGGCGCGCTGCCCGCGGTGCGGGGCGGCCCCGCTCGGCACCAGCCCGCGCGGCACCAGCCCGCGCGGGCGCCCCCTCTTGCGGGCGGCCCCGCGCGGCCGAGCGCCGCGCGGGCGCGCTGCCCGCGGTGCGGGGCGGCCCCGCGCGGCACCAGCCCGCGCGGGCGCCCCGCTCTTGCGGGCGGCCCCGCGCGGCCGAGCGCCGCGCGGGCGAGCTGCCCGCGGTGCGGGGCGGCCCCGCGCGGCCGAGCGCCGCGCGGGCGCGCTGCCCGCGGTGCGGGGCGGCCCCGCGCGGCACCAGCCCGCGCGGGCGCCCCCTCTTGTGGGCGGCCCCGCGCGCGGCCGAGTGTCGCGCGGCGCGCTGCCCGCGGCGTGGGGCGACCCCGCGCGGCACTTGCCCGCACGGCGCCCCACCCGCGGCCGGCCCCGCGCGCAGCGATGCGCGACGGCGCCGCCCCCCCTCCTCCCTCCTCGTGACCAACAAAAGAAAAAAAAGAGAGGGAGATTCCCCCAAACGGAAACGTTTCCGACTCACCTCGATGTGCGAAAGAGGAGGAGAAGGAGGGATCGTCCGCTTGCCTCCACCGGTCCACCCTTGCCCGTGCGCTTGGTTATTCTTTGCCGGCGGCTACGAGGGAGGAAGAAGAGGAAGAAGAAAAGAGGCGGCCACCAAAAGACAAAGAAAAAGAGGAACCCTAATCCTCTTTCCCACACGGCTATATTTATATACTAAAGGAATTAGGGTTTACCTTAAAAGGTGTGCGGGCTGCCGACACGGATCCCGAGGCGTCTAAGGGGGGCCCCAACTTCGAGAATTAATTCTGGTCAGACCGGGAGTCGGAAAAATAAACCGATCGCGCCCCCGTTCTCCGTTTCGCGAGCCCTTCCGCCTAAAAATGTCCGCGAGTCCCGACGGACTTTCCGGAAAAACACTAAAAATTGTCCCACAGTCGGACAGTCGTAAGAAAGGGATAACGGAAAGGGTAACGGAAAAGCCAGGTCTTACATCACTCACCAATAAAAACAAGTTTCGTCCCCGAAACTTAACTCCCGCCTGCGGCGAAGAGGTCCGGGTAGCACTCCCCCATCTTTGACTCTGGTTCCTAAGTTACCTCACATTCTTCCTGGTTGCTTCACAGCGCCTTCCCATAGGGGGATCGTCCGGTTGCGCAACCCTTTTGTCCTCTCGTGCTAAGATCCGCATCGAGGTTTGGCAGTAAAGCCAACCGGTATGTCACCGGGCCTACGCGCTCCAACATCCCAAATATCGGGTCATTGACGCCAACCAACAATCCCAAAAGCTCGAACCATTAGCAATACGCAACTCATTTACTTAAGGCGTCCTGTCACACCGCCAGCGATCTTGTCCTGACTCAACCCACCTGGACGTCTATGGCGTACTGTTACAACGCCTCGGGTCTTGGCCCGTCTCACCTCACCTGGACGTCTAAGGCGTACTGTTACAACGCCTCGGGTCTATTGTCACAAGGCCGGAAGTTGGACCTATTTAACCCTTGACTAAATAGCCAACATAAAAGACAACTAAGTCTTCACCTCCTTATTGGGCAGGAGGGTACGAAGCATTACTTCTAAGGGTTCCTCTGGGGTCGTGGCCAAAATTTCCCTTGTACGAGGTCTTCCTTGCTACTACCTCCCTCGTAGCCGAAACGTCTGCTTTCCCCCGCCGGTCGCTGATGTTTCGCTTTCACCGGTTGGCACACCCAAAATTGCGCCACAATTTGTGCCACATCGCTCTTTCGATTTGGGCCACCAGAAGGTCTGCCATAGATCCCTGCACCTCTTTGTACCTCCGGAATGGGCGGTATAGGAGGTATTATATACTTTGGCTAGATTTTCTTCCCTCGTTTCTAGCTTATCGGGCACACGAATTCGTCCCCGGAACCTTATTACATCCCTGAGTCACTCGTAAAAATTCCGCCTTGCTCCGAGGACATTCTGTCTTGCACCAGTTGTAGTTACGTGTCCGTCGTTTGGTCTCCCAAGATCCTCTCGGAGATTCGTCAGACTAGATCTTATAGTCCTTTCCGGGCTTCGGCTGTATGAGCGCTGGCGCCTGTGTGCGTCTGTCTTTAAGTTCTTTGAAGCTCCTTTGGCACTGGGCTGTCCAGACGAACCTCTACCCACTTTGGGTTAGTCGATTTAGGGAAGTGGCCTCCCACGAAGCGTCTGTAGTGGCCTGCCCGTCCTAAGAAGCTTCGGATCTCCGTCACCGTTGTTGGCCGAGCCCAGTTGGCCACCGACTCGATCCTCCTCGGATCCACTGCAATTCCAGATGTCGAAACGGTATGCCCCAAAAAGTCCACCTCACGGAGCCAAAACTCACACTTTATGAGTTTGGCATATGGTTGCTGATCCTGGAGGGTCTAGGGGATTACTCGCGAGTGTTCCCCATACCCCTTGTCCGTTGTGTGAGTAGATCGGAACGTCCACTATAAGACCATTACCGGCTGGTCTAAGGAGGGCTTGAGTATCCTATTCATCATGCCTGTGAATACCGCTGGTGCGTTAACGAGTCTGAACGGTATGACCGTGAACTCATGTCGACCACTCCGAGTTCGTAAGGCTGTTTTTCGGTAAGTCTGGTTCCCGGAGACGCACTTGGAACTTCAAGCAGTCAACTACCACTTAAAGATTGCCGCGACTGTCGGCCCCAAGCGTGATGCCGTTAACTTTTAACGGAAACCTCATTAGTCCTTAGAGACTAAGAACCCGTCTCGCCCTCGCTGGGCAGGAAGGAGTACAGCCGCCTGCCTCGAGGGGTAGCCGGAGGATCCGACCGAACTTATCTCTACGATGGGATTTCTTCTAATATCTATGGTAGGGAGAAACATGAAGCGAGGGGGAGGGGTGGGATGCTGCTACGGGTGATGTCCCTGTTTCCGAGGGGCAGTTGAAACAATGGCGCCCCGGTTTGCCGCATCGAAAACGGTGGTCTTGCTTCTGGGGACATTCGGTCACTTGGTGTATTCCACCGCAATTGATGCAAGACTTGTCCACCGACCATTGTCCTCCCGTCGGCGCATTCGTGGTTCCTTATTGCCATCTCAGGTATTTAGGAGGCCGGCTCCTCTTGGTATGCTCCTTTCCAAAACAAGGTCGAGCTCGTCTCTTATCCCCGCCGCAATCTGAGCTCTCCCGTCGGGCTCGTGAACTCGCAAATTCGTGCTCCACTGTGGTGGCTCTATCGACCACCTCCTAGAAGGTGTGCAAATCCGCCGTTTGCACCACCTTGTAGATATCGCTTCGTAAACCATTCACAAAAAGACGGGCTTTGTGAGATTCATCTCTTATAACAGGGGGAACACATTTGGTCAACCTCACAATTTGCCCGTTGATAACCCGTAACTGTCTGACGTCCTTTCTTGATGTGCTTCCGGTCATCTTCCATCTACTGTTTGATGCTGTCGGAGAGAAATTCCTCAAACAGTTTTTCTCGGAACGTGGTCCAAGATGGAAGGGCGGTGCCCTCGCAGTAACGGCGGTCATTCTGGGGATAGGTGTCACCACGGTCTCTCCCAAGGGAGCTCCAACAGTGGCCCCCGGCATAAGTCCCGAAGTTGCTGGTGTTAGTGCTGCTGAAGGCGTCGTCGGATGAACCGACGGTATCTCGGTCACCGAGGTCGGAGAAGGGGCAACCGTAGTCTCGCTGACCGCCACCGACGGTCTCGTCACTGGTGCGGTTGGTCCGGGCAAAGAAGCCTGGGCGACCTCCATTGGTAATGTCGACTGTTGCGCCCACTGCCGCATTTGTTCCATAAGGGTTGCCAACTGCCTGGCCACCTCTTGTAGTTGTTGTCGGAGCAGCTGATACCCCGCCGCTATTGGCACCGTACTTTCTGCCCCTGCGTTCTCCGCTGATAACCCCTTTCGGGCCATTAATCGCTACATACAAAGAAACCAAGTCAACCCTAAACCTATCGGGTCTAGCACCACGACCTACAGACGTACTAAAATTAAATCCCCCAGTTCACTTTATTAATCAGTAGTTAGTGTATTGCGCCCCGTGGATGTTGGGCCCCGACTGTTGTGGTTAAAGTTTACCGCTCTGATACCATCTTAATCTGTCACGCCCCGGGGGTTCGAATCGCGCGGAAGAGGAGCCACCGATGCCCCTGATTCAGCCATATATTTTTTTTGTAAAACAATACTCCCCGGCGCGTGTCCAGACCCGCCGCATACACAAATTCACTCTGCAAACGCACAGAGTCTCCTTTGTACATGCACGGCGTCTCAACTACAAAGTGTCTCACAAGGCGTAGTACATACGAACTCTAACCACATCAGTTGGGGTCTCGTACACATACAACCAAACAATTCACATGACATTCTAGCATTCACTTAGAGCATAGAGGCCGGTGTTTTGAAAGGATAAATAATCACAAGGTTTTGAAAGCGGCATCCACACGATGCCCTCGTTTGTGAAAACAGTTCGCAAACACATAAATCCCACAAGGTTTATAAAGCTCGGTGCCCACACGACACCCACGTTTTAAAAGTAGTTTTCGCAAACGGTTTTCTTTGTTTTTCATCGTTCAAAACGGCCAAGTAAGAGAGAACGTAGTATTCATTCAATTATTCAAAAAGGAAAAAGGGCAACATCCACTTCGACCCCACGGGGGTATCGCAAACCACAACTAACTACATGAGTAATAAAAGATAAAGGGAAAGAAGGGTCACTGTGTCTGAAGTTCGATCAAAGTCAGAACAGCACTCTTGCGGCCTCTCCGGTGCCCTAGCGCTCGACCCCGGACGGACTGGGTGAACCTGTCACGGAGTGGGGAGTCAGTGACCAGAAACAGTATTAAAATCAATACGGGCTAAAGAAAGGCAAACCACGATAAAAACCAGAGCAATCAACAATGTAGCACCCAGTGCAAACAATATAATGCAGAACCTCTTGCAAACAATACAATGCAGAACCTTGTGCAAGCATAACCGGGCACCTCCCCCGGCAACCACAAACACCGGAGCAACCATCCCTCCCATGCATCATCCACCATAACCACACCCTGTATCAAAACAACATCGGGCACCTTCCCCGATGCCCACCGCCGAGCACCTGCCTCGGCCGCCGAGCACCTGCCTCGACATCACCGCTCACACCCCCCACCCATGGGGGCCCCCATTCCTAACGCCACCGCCGCGTGGGGTACACGGGTCAACGTACCACTTTTCCGGAAAAGCACACCCTTTGCGGTGGCCAAACCGCGGGTGTGCGTGTAGTAAATCTCGAGCCTCATCCGAGCACCAACCTCGGTAAACCAGACCGAGCACCTGCCTCGGCAACCAAATATCCACACAATAGCTTTAACAGGGTTAGCAAATGTAAACATGCAATTACTAAGATCTTTGTGCATGTAGAAAATCTCGAGCCTCATCCGAGCACCAACCTCGGCGAACCAGACCGAGCACCTGCCTCGGCAACCAAATACCCACTCAATAGCTTTAACAGGGTTAGCGCATAAACAGAAGGAGACCGACAATTCCACCTTGCCCCAACATGCTATTTCTAACTGTTAAACCCCATTCCCGAAATCCCCGGGAACGTACCCACCTTGTGTGCGTCGTCCTGCGTTCGTCCAGTCCGCGTCCGTGCACCAGTCGCCAACAGCGTCCCGCACTCCTGAAGGAACAAGGGCAAGTCAAAGCTTAAAAGTCCGAAGCTTACAACGACCCCCAACAGCGTGCAGCGGAGTTCTTCGCACAGCACCGGCCCGTACGACGAACACTCTGCCTGGGCGCAGCCCCGCGCGGCACCAGCCCGCGCGGGCGCCCCTCCTGCGGTGCGGGGCGACCCCGCGCGGCACCAGCCCGCGCGGGCGCCCCTCCTGCGGGCGGCCCCGCGCGGCCGGGCGCCGCGCGGGCGCGCTGCTCGCGGAGCGGGGCGACCCCACGCGGCACCAGCCCGCGCGGGTGCCCCCCTCTTGCGGGCGGCCCCGCGCGGCCGAGCGCCGCGCGGCGCGCTGCCCGCGGTGCGGGGCGGCCCCGCGCGGCACCAGCCCGCGCGGGCGCCCCCTCTTGCGGGCGGCCCCGCGCGGCCGAGCGCCGCGCGGGCGCGCTGCCCGCGGTGCGGGGCGGCCCCGCGCGGCACCAGCCCGCGCGGGCGCCCCCTCTTGCGGGCGGCCCCGCGCGGCCGAGCGCCGCGCGGGCGCGCTGCCCGCGGTGCGGGGCGGCCCCGCGCGGCACCAGCCCGCGCGGGCGCCCCCTCTTGCGGGCGGCCCCGCGCGGCCGAGCGCCGCGCGGGCGCGCTGCCCGCGGTGCGGGGCGGCCCCGCGCGGCACCAGCCCGCGCGGCACCAGCCCGCGCGGGCGCCCCCTCTTGCGGGCGGCCCCGCGCGGCCGAGCGCCGCGCGGGCGCGCTGCCCGCGGTGCGGGGCGGCCCCGCGCGGCACCAGCCCGCGCGGGCGCCCCGCTCTTGCCGGCGGCCCCGCGCGGCCGAGCGCCGCGCGGGCGCGCTGCCCGCGGTGCGGGGCGGCCCCGCGCGGCACCAGCCCGCGCGGGCGCCCCCTCTTGTGGGCGGCCCCGCGCGCGGCCGAGTGTCGCGCGGCGCGCTGCCCGCGGCGTGGGGCGACCCCGCGCGGCACTTGCCCGCACGGCGCCCCACCCGCGGCCGGCCCGCGCGCAGCGATGCGCGACGGCGCCGCCCCCCCTCCTCCCTCCTCGTGACCAACAAAAGAAAAAAAAGAGAGGGAGATTCCCCCAAACGGAAACGTTTCCGACTCACCTCGATGTGCGAAAGAGGAGGAGAAGGAGGGATCGTCCGCTTGCCTCCACCGGTCCACCCTTGCCCGTGCGCTTGGTTATTCTTTGCCGGCTGCTACGAGGGAGGAAGAAGAGGAAGAAGAAAAGAGGCGGCCACCAAAAGACAAAGAAAAAGAGGAACCCTAATCCTCTTTCCCACACGGCTATATTTATATACTAAAGGAATTAGGGTTTACCTTAAAAGGTGTGCGGGCTGCCGACACGGATCCCGAGGCGTCTAAGGGTGGCCCCAACTTCGAGAATTAATTCTGGTCAGACCGGGAGTCGGAAAAATAAACCGATCGCGCCCCCGTTCTCCGTTTCGCGAGCCCTTCCGCCTAAAAATGTCCGCGAGTCCCGACGGACTTTCCGGAAAAACACTAAAAATTGTCCCACAGTCGGACAGTCGTAAGAAAGGGATAACGGAAAGGGTAACGGAAAAGCCAGGTCTTACACATGCCGGAGAGTTGGGGAATTGCTTCTACATCCCGACGGTTTAGAGATTAGAGATCAGAGTCTACGTGATCAGTTGGGGAACTTATACTGGATACCTTGGGAGTACAGAGGTATTGGGATCAAGCTTTTGGGCCGATGGACTTGTGGTTGGATTATCGGGGCCCTGGGAGGAGCGGATGCTTGTACCGATGCAGACTACTTGGTAGCTCGAGCGGTTAGCCCAGCTGTACTTGGATGAGGTGGTGCGGTTTTTCTGGAATGCCCGCCTCTATTTTGTTCTAGTTAGAGACCCGAGGGTTGTATCGCGTCTCTGGAGGAGGTATTAGACAGCCTTGGGAGCTTGAGTGGTGGATGATTGGATATTTACCCCCTCTATTTGGTTGAGGTTCCGGGTTGAGGATTGATTTTAGTTTCGAGGACGAAACTTTCTTTTAGTGGTGGAGGATGTGATGACCTGGATCTCTGCAGAGCTGTGGTAGAGTCATTGGTGACATCTGGGGAGCTTGTACTGTATGTCGGAGATGTTTGTGCACCAATTGGACACAAGTGGCGGACTTCGGGCTTAATGGATCACGTGGGTGATCGGTGGACTCCGTCGGATCTTTAGAAGTGGTTTCGCGCGAAGCGGATATTAAAAATAGACTCAGCGCGAAGTTTGGACCAAGGAACACCTTTCCGGATGCCTTCGGCAAATTTTGGAGTTAGAATTTGGCAAATCGGACACCAAATTCGGATTCAGCGTGCGAAAACGATCAAAACGGACTACCCACTTGTTATTTTTGAGCACCGGTTACTGTTCACGCCGGAACAGTAACTCCGGCCGGCGGCGGGCAGCGGCGGAGCACGGCGGACGGGCTCGGGCAGGCGGCGGAGCGGCCGCGGGCAGCGTGCGGGCGCGGGCAGCGCGCGGGCAGGCGCGCGGGTGCGCGGTCCACGGGCCGGCGTGCACCAGGGGCAGGACACGTGGCATGTTGAGATTGGTCTGTGCAGTGGACTTGGACCACGGAGCAGGCGGGCGCGGTGCATGGACCGGCGGGACACGTGGCGACTTTCTATTGGATGGCTCAAGAACGCAAGGTCCACTGAGGCGCGGGGGGGTGCCTCGGGAACTGTGCCTGGCAGGGGTGCCAGGCGGCGCGTCAGGCGGCGTGCCAGGTGCGCACGTGGGCGCGCTGACCAGCGGCACGCCACGCGTCGGCTCCGCACTGGGCCACGCGTCGCATGCTGGGAGGTCGGCGCGGCTGTTGCCTGTTCGCGGGGCGACGTGGAGGCCCGAGGGATTTTCGGGTGCGCACAGTGTTGGGCCGGGCCCAACACTGTAGCCGCCCGAAAGTCGCCTGCGCCCGAATGTTGGGACAGAATTGGTATTTGTTGTTTTGTTTTTCCAGCCTATAAATAGGCCCCTGTTCAGCTGCTGAGAACTTCTTCTCTGCGCGGATTTTCACAGTGCCACCTTCATAAGAAATCTTCATCTCCCGGTGCCGGATCCATCTGCAGATTCCAGGATTTTTTGGCCGCACGCATCCCAAGGTTTGCATTTTTACGGCGCGACACGATGCTCGTTCGTTTGTGATCTTCTTCGTCGCATTTTGGTGCGAGGACTCCCCCGGCTTACTCCGACCTCCGTTTGAGGCGATTCTTGCGCCGTTGGACTCACGACAGGTAGGGCTTTGATCTTCGTTTTTTGTGCTCCTCCTCATTTCGAGTTTATCTTGGAGTTCCCTGAGCTTCCATTTGACCCTTTTTCTTGGCTGGAGTTTTGGACAGCACTGTGGTATTTCGGCCATATCTTCGCACACACGCATCGGATTGGGGTGATTCAAAAGGCGTTTTGCATCTACACATCACGAGAAATATCCCCAAATTTTCTTGGAAATTTTCTGAATTTTCCCCGAAGGTGAGAAGTTCCTGTTTACAGAACCTTGTGGTTCAGTTTTTGAGAGCAGTTTATTTCGGAGTGATTCCTTGTCGGATTTGTTTCTCAGTGTAGGAAACTCGGATTTGAGCGTGCAGGTACTTGTTTCTACGGGTTTGTCGCGAGGATCGTGACAGTATTTTTTTTGGAATTTTCTGACCATTTTTCGCAGGTGAAAATAGGGAAACTGTGGACTGTTGTGTTTGGGGCAGATTTTGTGTGAGCATTGTATGTTAATTATGTATGTTCTTTTGGGAATTTTGTACAGCGATCACGGCGGCTTATCGGTTTGGGCGAGAGCACTATTTGGACTCGGAATTAGCGATCGAGGTGGGTGGTTGTTGTTTACCTCTATTTTGACATGCTCTCTAGGAATATTAGAGTGATCCCTTTATTTGGACATGCATGTTTAAAGTAATATAAAATTGTGAGCCTATCATATGGAAATTACTATTGTGGATACCTGATAGTGGTTGGGACTTATACATGTTGGTACGGATGGAATGTTAGCGTTTAACCTTGCATGTGGATTGGAATATTTATTTTGGACTATATGATTATCCTGTTAGTGGTTGATGCTATTTGAGGATTTTATGACATGCATAGGTGGATAGTGATGCTTTATTATGGAACATGGATTATAGACATGTGTGGTTGGATAATGTTTTAGCATGATGGTTATATCTATGCGGAGCTATTAATTGTTACACATGTGGAACCACTATTGGACACCTTTTCCTTTATTTCCTTGAGAACACTTGCATGCTTGTATGGACATCTAGATAGGCCATCTTTTATCGCTGCACTTTCTTGTTGGAACTTGACTTAGGAGAAACCTTGTTTTCTTCTTTCTCCTTTTCGTTAGTCAGGTGGTTCATGTTGCTCGGGTTTGAGCAGGGGTTTGGGATAGTGTAGCCGGGGCCTGGATTGTGGATTATGGGTTTTGGTGTTGACCGCGGATATTGGGGGGTTGATCGGATGTCGGTTATAGGACATCGGCGTTAGGATATGATTATGGACTAGAGGGTTTTGCGGCAACCGCGGATAGTAGGCGGTTGACCGGATGTCGGATGTGGGACATGATTGTGATTGTGGGTTATTCCGGCGACCACGGATATTGGGCGGTTGACCGGAGGTCGGTGGTGAGACTTGGTTGTGGATTGTGAGGTACTGCGGCGATCGCGGATTTTGGGCGATTGACCGGATGATCACTTATGCATCTGATTGGGGATCAGTTTTCTTTTAGTGGAGGGTTGTGTTCCACTGGGGCTTTATAGTTGTGATCCAGTCCTGCTTTTGTTACTTATCACACCGGCGCGGTTATTGCCCGGTGATGCTTTCCTCGTGTGAGTCGCTCCCCTCGAGTTCCCCTCCGGAGGCCGAGGCCAGACAGTTATGGACAATTTTGCTATCACATCGGCGCGGCTTATTTGCCCGATGATGAGGGCGGCAGCAGGAATTTTGCTATCACATCGGCACGGCTTATTTGCCCGATGATGAGGGCGGTACAGATTGGGTTCATCTGGGACGGTTGGTTATTGTTGCATACGGTTATTCCAGTCTAGGACTGTATTTTAGAGGCATAGTAGTGGTAGATTTCCCTTTTGCAGCGGTTTCATTTCTTACCACTCTTCTTTCCTTTTTGCCTCTGGTAGACCTAGTGGGTGTGTCAGAGTTTGAGGTTTTACCCACTAGGGGAGGCTACTGGTTTACTAGTAGTTCTCACCCCCATTCTTCTTTCCTCTTTTTCTTCTTCCTTGTTTTGCACTGTCTTCTGCGGGTGCTGCTGGGCTTTCAGCGGCGGGTCGAGGAGAGAGGACGGCTGAGTAGGTAGATCTCGAGGCAGGATGAGCGAGTTAGCTGGACTGTTGGTGTACCCAGGTTTCCTCAGACGGTTGTACTTTTACATTTGGGACTGGCTTTTGCCAGCAGGTTGTATTTATTTTGGTGAGCTGGGAGAGACTGATGTATCATTTATACAGATGTATTATATTTTATTTCCAGCTTCAGTCTGAGATGTATTAGTTTTTAGTTCAGCTCTGTTTTTATTGCTCTTTTATTATTATCTCTTATATCTGAGCAGGTTTCGCGCTTCGTGTACACGGGAAATACCGTGTGCACGGCGGATCTGTAGACGGGCCCGGGTTCTGGTTTACACCCGGGGCGTGACATGTTCAATCAACTTACCAAACTCCGGTGAGTGGTCTCGAAGAGTACCAACATTTACATGGCTTTCGCCAATGCATTCTCGATTTTCAAACGCCCTGAGACGGTCAGTATTAACAGATACTTGTTCCTCACGGGGTGGAGAATCAGGAGCTATCGGTTCGTTAATTTCAACCCCGCGTGCTTGTCCAAATCGTCGAGCAAGTCTTTTTCTTTTCATCGAGATTGATGAGGATGTCATTGGTGCTTTTCCTTTATCCACTGCAATCTTTTCCTTTGGTGAATCAGGTGTCTTTTGTTTCGACTTAATAGGCGTTGTTTCATCGTCCATCAATTTGTCCCAGTTCACCTCTTCCCTATCAGATTCAGTCTCTGAGTCGTTAACAAGAACAAATTCACCTTTTGGTAGAGTTTTCTTTGCTCTTTTCAATTTGTTTGTTGCTCTCGTATGAACCATGGCAGTAAGAAGAAAGATTATCTAGGTGATCACCATCTCTGCTATTGTTGTGAAAAACCTGCAAGCAACAACTCAAGAACACGACAAAAATAGTTTATTTCAAAAATTAGAAAAATCGTACCTAAACAATCATTATCATGTAGAGATACTAGGAATCAAATTAGTTTTGCAAAAAGAATTTTAAAAATAGACCAATCCCATGATTTTCAAAAATTCCTATTATATGCCCTAAAATCGAATTTTCAGAAATCGAAGCCTAAAAATTCGTTAATCAAGAGAATACATAGCATATAATCAAAACTAATCTACCCAGAGTTCTTATTTCAAAAGAAATTTGACCAAAAACCAATCTCAAACGAAAAAGTTACAAGATTTCCATCACGTTTCGAGCAAAATAGTGAAAACTGTGAAAAACCGAGTTTTTGATCAAGAAAACTTACTTGGAATCGAAGAACCTGAGTTGAAAAGGCTTCAAATCGGTTGATTTCTAGAGAGAGAAGCTTTGGAGACTTAAGAACAAAAGATTGTAGTAAAAATAAATCAAAACCCTTTTGTTCTATATAAAACCCTAGCCGCGGTCCGGATCGGATCGTGAATGCAGTCCGGATCGGCTACCCGCAGGAAATTCCTTAAAGTTGAACAAGTTCAATTACATCTATCATGATCTTATGAGTAATGCCTTTATCAAATCATCAATTTGGTAAAGAAAATGAAATACCAAGATCAATAGATGTTTGAAATCCCAGATAAATTAGATAATATATCTAGTCAATTTATTATAAGGAGTGGCTCTTTGAGCATCTTTCAATAAAATCCCCACCTTATACCAACCTTGGAATTTGACAGAGTCAAGTATTCCAAAAAGCATTTTATCTAATCAACTTGAAAAACCATGCTTGGTATACATGTGGTAGCTGCACACAGTACTCGGACGACCGAGGTGGTAGCTCTTTCCTCCATGTGGTGGTAGTTTTCACACTCCTCATTGGGATGTAACTCTTTCCACATCTTTTGAGCATAACAATTTGCATTAACTCCCCCTCAATTGGCTATCAATTATTTAATATATAAGGTATTCAACCAAAAACTGATCTCGATTTCATACTCGACTCAATTGTCAAATAAGATAAAAACTATACCAAGAGATCATTTGAGAGAGAAATTGACTTTGATCAAAACAAAGATGACTTAATTGACATAAATGATCATAGCATCAAATGAATTATTATGATATCCAAAGCATAATAAATTTCAAGTTATATAAAAGGATGCAGTTAAAGTCAATAGTACTAGTGCTCAATTAATGTTCTATGTACAAATATAGATAATGAACAAAAACACAAAACAAAACCTAACCTAAGCAATGATTTCAAAAAGGAATTATTTCAAGGAAAGCATTCCAATTGCCTTACGCAAATGAATAAATCGTTTTTGATCCAAAAGTTTTGTTAAGATGTCAGCTAATTGATCTTCAGTTGAAATGTAAGAAATTTGAAGAATATTCGATTCAACTAGCTCTCTTAGAAAATGATATCTAAGTTCAATCTGTTTTGTTCTTGAGTGCAACACAGGGTTTTTAGAAGTATTTATAGCACTTGTGTTGTCACAAAGAATTGTTACCGAAGTTGCTGAAATCCGGAAGTCGCTCAACACGCTTTTCATCCAAATGAGTTGAGTTGAACAACTACCCGCTGAGATATATTACGCTTCGGCAGTCGAGAGTGCTATGCAGTTTTGCATTTTACTATGCCATGCAACAAGGCAATGGCCAAGATAAAAACATGCACCACTCGTACTCTTCCGATCATCCACTGATCCTGCCCAATCGGCATCTGAATATCCTATAATGTCAAGCGTTGTTCCCATAGGATACCAAATTCCGAAATTCAAAGTTCCTTTGATGTATCGGATGATCCTTTTCACCGCTTTCAGGTGAACCTCCTTTGGTGCTGATTGATATCTCGCGCAAATCCCAACACTAAAGGATATATCCGGGCGACTAGCCGTGAGATAGAGTAGACTTCCTATCATGCTGCGATAAAGCTTCTCGTCTACACTCTCACTAAGAGATTCAATTCCTAATCCCTTATTGCTAGTTCGCATAGGAGTCGAAAAATCTTTAGAGTTTTCTAAATCGAATTTCTTCACCAACTCCCTTGCATACTTGGATTGACACAAATGGATGCCTTCATCATTTTGTTTCACTTACAATCCAAGAAAGTATGTCAGTTCGCCCATCAAAGACATCTCAAATTCGCTTTCCATGGTTTCTGCGAATTTAGAAGCATCATTATCTCTAATTGCACCAAATACAATGTCATCGACATAGATTTGTGTTATAATGAAATTATCCTGATAATGCTTCACAAAGAGAGTCTGGTCTGCTTCCCCTCGAGTGTAGCCCTTTTCCAATAGGTGCTTTGTTAGCCTTTCGTACCATGCTCGCGGTGCTTGTTTTAAGCCGTAAAGAGCCTTTTTCAAACGAAAAACATGGTTAGGTTGTTTATAGTCTACAAAACCTTTCGGTTGAGCCACATAAACTTCCTCGTTTAAAATCCCATTTAAAAACACGCTCTTAACGTCCATTTGAAAGAGTTTGATTTTAAAATGACAAGCAATTGCGAACAAAATTCTAATCGACTCGAGTCGAGCTACCGGGGCGAACGTCTCATCAAAGTCTATACCTTCAATTTGTGAGTAGCCCTGAGCAATTAGGCGTGCTTTGTTCCTGATGATGGTACCATCCTCGTTTTTCTTGTTCTTGAAAATCCATTTAGTACCAATCACGTTGTGTTGCTTCGGTGGCTTCGTTAGTTCCCAGACTTTGTTTCTTTCGAACTGATGGAGCTCTTCCTGCATTGCTTCAATCCAGTAGTCATCCTGAAGAGCTTCATCGATGTTCTTTGGTTCTACCATGGAGACGTAACATGCGACTCCACAAACCAACTGTCTCAGAGTCCTGACTCCCTCTTGTGGGTCTCCAATAATGTTTGATTCCGGATGATCCTTGGAGATGCGTAGCATTTGAGGTAACGGAGTACTCGGAGGTACATGTGATGATTCCTGCATTTCAGATAAACTAGAAGAACCATTAGATGCATCAACTTTATCGAAAGAGTTATTATGAGAAGATGCATTAACAGGAGTATCATCATCCAGAGACATATCAGGGGTAGATTTATCAGATGCAAAATGGAAAGCTTCATCTACTTTAACATTAATAGATTCTACCATCGTTTTAGATTCCAAGTTAAATACCCGATATGCTCTACTGTTTGTAGAATAACCCATGAAAATCCCTTCGTCACTTCGAGAGTCGAATTTACCAAGATTTTCGCGATCACGCAAAATAAAACAACGACTCCCAAAGATACGAAAATATTTGATATTTGGTTTTCTACAAAACCACAGCTCATATGGTGTATTTAAAGTTTCCGGGCGCAAATACACTCGATTAATTACATAGACAGCACTGTTCACGGCTTCAGCCCAAAAATGTAACGGGAGATTCCGGCTATGAAGCATCACACGCGCCATCTCTTGAACAACCCTGTTTTTGCGCTCAACAACACCATTCTGCTGAGGTGTATAGGGTGTTGAGAATTCATGTTTTATGCCATTGTAAGTGCAAAAATCAATGAATTTAAAATTAATGAATTCTCCACCTCTATCACTTCGAACACGAACGATCTTTTCATTTCTTTCAATCATAATACGATGACAAACCTCATGAAAGGAGTCGAAAGTATCCGCTTTCTCTTTTAAAAAAGTTACCCATGAATATCTAGAGAAATCATCAACCAAAAGAAAAATATACCATTTACCTCCCAAAGATGGTTGACGAGTTGGCCCCATTAAGTCCATGTGCAGTAATTCTAAGGGCCGGTTGGTACCAACGTGGTTCAAGTTCTTGTGTGCAGCCCTTGATTGCTTTCCCTTTTGACAACCTCCACACACAATGTAATCTTTAAATGAAAGGTTAGGAACCCCTTTAACCAAGTCTTTATTAGAAATCCTTGCTAGTTCTTTAAAATTTATGTGACCTAGTCTTTCATGCCAAAGAGTTTCATTATCTAAAGAAACTAGGTTACATTTTTCAGAAATTTTGTTTGAAACAACATAGCAATTATTTTCTGATCTAGCCCCTTTCAAAAAGAATACATGGTCCTTATCAGTTACAATACATTCTACAGAAGAAAAATTAACTGAAAAATCATTGTCACAAAGTTGACTTATACTAATGAGGTTAGTCTTAAGGCCTTCAACAAATAAGACATTGTTCAAAACTGGGCCTTCTGGAATAGCGATTGTTCCTTTTCCAACAATTTTAGAAGAACGACCGTCTCCGAAAACAACATGTCCTCCGGAGATTTTCTCTAAAGTTTGAAAACAGTTTTTGTCACCGGTCATGTGACGAGAACATCCACTATCCAGATACCAAGACGAGTTGTCATAAGCATGTAAAGAAGTATGAACAACAAGACAAAGGAAGATTTCACCTTTGCGCACCCAAATCTTTTTGGACTGCGTCGGCAATGTTCTAGAAGTTATTCTCCTTGGTGAAAGCGTCTTGTTTGATTCATTGCTTGACATCGTCTTGTGAGGTGAACTACCAAGGCTCTTTTCCTTTGAAAAAATTTTCTTTGATTTCCGGGGAATCACCTTTTTGGTAGTTATTGCAAGAGGTACTTGATTTGATCGTTTTGGTCCCATCTTGCAATTTCTTCTAATGTACCCTGCAAAACCACAGTGAAAACATACCTTTGAACTTTACGATCCCGAAGAGGGTGAGGTAAGGTGGTTGTCGTTGTATACAGTGATTTCCGTCATCGGAGAAGGAGTTACCGACTGGGGCACAAAAACTGTCCCAACCGAACTAGAATTGTCTTCAGTTCGATTGTATCCGAGGCAGAATCGGTTTGTTTGACCAAGACCAAGCATCTTATCCAACTTACTCCTTCCCGAAGAAAATTGCTTTAAATCATTCTTGAGTTGGAAAATGGTCTTTGTCATTTCCATTTTTTCTTGTCGAGCCTCGGAGTAGAACTTCAAGAAGTAATTTGCTTTATCAACCATTTTTACATGTTCCTTCTCGAAATGCTCATTTTTCTCTTGAAGTGAAACATTTGCTTTTATCAGATTATCCCTTTCCACTTCAAGACCGGTTGAGAGAGAAGTTGCTCCTTTTACTTCTTCTTCGAGATCCTGCAATATCCCTCTCAACCCCTCGTTTTGCTTAGCCAGTTTATTTGAATCCCTCAAAAGTTTAAGGTAGGCTAAAACAAAATCTTCACCTTCGGAATTATCCGATTCATCGTCCGTTGAAGTTTTTTCAACTTGGGAGGAGTTGGACAATGACTCAGATGTGCTTGCCATAAAGCATATGAAGGGTGAAGATGTGGACGCGTGGAATGCCGTTGCGTAGTTTTCTTCATCACTTGAAGATGACTCATTTGACGTTGAGGTGTCATCCCAAGTGACGGCTTGCATCGCTTTCTTCTTTGCCGGATTCTTATTGCGACACTCCGTTGAGATATGGCCGTATCCTCGGCACTTGAAGCATTGGACTTGTCACTCTGAGTTTTTCTTATCCTTTGAAAAACTCTCTTGCTTTCTTGACTTAAAGCTTGAATTCCCTTTGCCTTTCTTCGACTTTACGAAGGATGAAGTTTTGCCAGAATTACCCCTTCGAAAGTTTCGGCGAAATTTCCTCGTCAAGAGAGCAAGTTGCTTCTCGAAATCCTCCATAGATAGGTTGTAGAATACCGGAAATTCGGATGGCGCACCGACCTCACAAGTTGGCGTGGTGTGGAGATATCGTCTCGAGCGTGTTCCATATTGGATTACAGTTGAGTTCGGGTTGATTCGGATCAACGTGGAAGCCCCAGGTCGATTCGGGGTTTTTCGGGCATTGTGCGCCGATAGAGGACAGGCTTCGGGAACCCTCGACTTCACCGTGGAGTGTAGGAAAATTTGGGAATACTTGGAACAGGTATACTTTGAGTTTACAGCGGAGTTCGGGAGGTTTCGGGCCGGTGCGGAGACCCCGAAGGCAAAAAGTGACTTGAAGTTGGCTAAAAAGGAGTTTATTTAATTAATTAATTTAATTGTATTTTAGCTTGTTGCTTCAGATTGTGTTGTGAGAGAAAAAAATTAAATTAGAGAAAGGAAAGAGAGGGAATTATTGAGTAGGTTTGAGATATTTTGTATGGGTGCCTTTAATGCTGCCAACCACCTCTAATTAAGTTCCCCTAATGCGCCATGTCATCTTCTCCTCTTCCATTCAAGAACAGAGGAAAAGCTTCAAAGAAGAGGAAAAAAAAAATGAATGAGAGAAGAAAGAAGAAGAAGGAAAAGAAAATAAGGAAAGAGAAATGGGGATGTAGCTTGATGATGGAACTCCCTCCTTGAGCCGTGTGGGCCGAACGGTGAGCGCGGCGAGCGGCACGTGCGACGGTTTTGAGAAGGAGGTAAGTGCAGTTTTTATTTGCAGTTGAGTTGCTATTTTCTTTTGGGCTTGGAGGTTAGATTTGGTTTTTAGGTGGTTTTTTTTGGGTTGTTTTTATGGTGTTGGTGGTTGCTTGGTTTCACTGTCCGTGGAGGAGCCGTAGGTGGCCGCTGGCTGGGCGAGCGGGCTGGGCGCGCATGCGGGCGCGCTGCGCACCGCGCGCAGCGGGCGCATGCTGCGCACCGCGCGCGGTGCACAGCGCGCAGGGGCAGCGCGCTGGGCATCGCGCGTTGCTCCCAGCGCGCAGCGGCAGCGCGCTAGGCATCGTGCGCTGTTCCCAGCGCGCAACGGCAGCGAGCTGCGCACAGCGCGCGGTGGGCGCGCGCTGCGCACAACGCGCAGCAGGCCGCGCGGCGGGCTCAAGCGCCGCGCGGCGGGCCCGGACAGCACAGCGGCAGTAGCGGCAGTGCCGCGCGCAGCGACGCGAGCGTGGTTTTTTTTTGTTGTTGTGGACCGTTTTGACGAGTTTTCCTTTTCTTGCTCTCTCAGGACATCGTTAATTGCACGGATTTCGGTGGAGTGCCGTGCGGAGCCCGGCTGAGTGTACAGGACATGGTTACCCGAGCAATTTGTTTTCTGTGTTTGCTGAGGGAGAGGGGGCAGTTGTTTGTGTGTGTGTGCCCGCGCGTTTGGAGCTGATAATGAGTTTTGTGCTTATTGAGCTGTGAAGTGGGTATGTTCGGGATATATTTGTTGTGTTGGAACCTTAGTGCGTGAAGTGTTTGTGTGTACTGTGGATTTTGGAGTTTTACCTGAGCATGCGTGTGTGAAGGAGTATGGCTGTGGTTGTATGTGAGAATTATGTGCTTTGGTGCTGTGAGTGTGTGTGTGGATATTATTTTAAGTGTGCTACAGATGATAAGGTGAACTTAATTTGGGCTATGGACTTTAATTATGATGAGCATTGGAGCTTCTTTTAAGTGTAAGCTATTTTGTTAGGATGGACTTGTAATATGCTGTGAATAAAGATTTGGCTTACGAAGTTTTTGTTTGATTGGAGCTTATTTTATGTGTAGACCTTTGAAGACAAGGAGGACTTGATTTGGGCATTTACGTTGTGCTGGGAGTTTTGTGTGGATGTAAATGAATAGGGTATGTGAGCTTTGGGGTATCGATTTTATGCTGAACTTGTGCGCATGTGGATTAGGATTTTCTGAGTGCTGATAGTGCTAAGGTTGCCGTGGAGTGAGCCAAAGCACGAGCGGACTTTCTTCTGAGGTGAGTGTTTGGGATTTCCGAATTTTGTGGATTTTTGGGTTTTCTTTACTTGGTTCCGACAGATTATTGAGCGTGGTTGATTGCTTTTGGTAGAGAACTCAGGAGAATTTTATTAGACCTTCCGAGGATTTTTTCTTCCGGAATTTGCGGCACGAATTTCGAGGTTTCGACTCTTCACCGACTTCAGCGTTGCCTGCGGAATGCGATCCAGGTGGGTTGGAATTTCTCCAAAATGTGTGGAATGCCCTTTAATGCTATTGAATGCAATTTGATCATGTTTATTATGTCATTTTCTCCGTATTTTAAATCTGATAGCTGCCTGGAATTTTCCGAGAAATTTATGAGAGCCCCAGATTATTTTTAGTATACTCCTGACATTGTGTGACACTAGGTTTCATGCTTGGTTTGCATTATATTTGCACCTGAATCATTTTAAAAATCGAGAAAATCCCGTTTTAAGGAAAAATCAGCTTTCTAAATGTGGTTTTTAAAATATGAGTTCGCCAGAGGTATGGCATAGGTTCAGAGTGCTTGTTTACCCGTGTCGGGGGGCCGGGTGGATTTTTAGAGCATGTGTGCTGAGCTCTAGTGTCATGTGAGTGGAGCTCCTTGTGGGGATTGAGGGGATTGTTCTAGATTGTGTTTTCCTGATTTAGTCGTAGAGGTGGATCTCCGACTTAGCTTGAGAGTTTGGGGTTCTGGCAGATCGAGTCGTGGAGGTTTCCCGACTTAGCCATGAGTTGTGCATTATCAGATTGAGTCGTTGAGGGTTCTCCGACAGATCATGTGAGGTTTTGGGCTATTCGTGTTTGAGTCAAGGTTCTTTTCCGACTGAGTTGTGTTTTCGAGCATTGGGATGCCGATCTGTTTGATCGTGGATTATAGCCTGCATGTGCCGCATATTGAGACAGTGAGACAGATGTGTTACTTGAGTTCGGTGGGGTCGCTCCCCTCGAGCTACGCCCCGGGTGCGATGATGATACCGAGCCTGACGAGGCTACGATGTGGATATGCGCCTAGTACATATACTAGTGGTCGCTTGATACCCCTGGCCGAGTTACCATGGGGTCACTTGTGTGAGATTGAGATAGTCGGTATAGGACGCCCCACGTAAATCCCGTCCTCTTGTGGATGCGTGGTAGTGGGCAGGTGCGTTCCTAGACGACAGGCGCAGGCTGGACTGAGCCTGTTTTGGCAGTCCTTGAGATTAGGTGTTATGAGCGGGTGGTTACATATTATGTTCTTAGATGGTTTTTCCTTTGAGCATTGATACTGAGGCATTTTAGCAGTAGCGAGAGTATGCATAGCATGTTTATGATAGAGTTTCCTTTGAGCTTTATGTTGAGAGACATTAGCTGTAGTTTTCTTTCAGCTTACCATTATTTATCTATCTATTTATCTATCTATCTATTTGCATACCTATCTGTTTTGCCTCCAGTAGACTTAGTGGGCATACCGTGGATATTGGGACGGTACCCACTGAGATCTGCCTTCTGCAGTAGATCTCACACCCGCGATGGTGACAGGTTGAGGCAGCTGTTCCGGCTTGGTTCGCGCGGAGACAGCAGATCGAGGTGAGGACATGGTCGATTAGTCCCTTACCAGCTTGAGAGTCGGAGGTAGATGTACCCGGTGTATTTTATGTTTCCACTTTTGTACTGGACTTTCTGAGAGACTTGTGAGGATAGTACTTGTATTATTCTTGTGGGTTTTTGTATTTGAGGATTGTGTATTAGTGGTGATTTTTTACTATTCCAGATGTTCAGTTTTATTCTATAGCTTTTGGGTTTTAGTTTCAGCTCTGATACATGTTTTTAGCTATAGATCTGACTTGCAGGGTAGACGCTTCGTCTGTGCGGCAGTTTCCGTACAGATGGCGGGTCTGTTGGCGAGCCTGGGTCGCAGTTTCGACCCCGGGGCATGACAAATTTAGGTGGTATCAGAGCCTAGGTGTATAGGTCATTGAGGACTTAGAGACCCTAGGCTATTGGATGGACAGTAGGATGACCGTCGTGAGAAACGTGATTTTAGCGAGAGTCCTAATTGAGTTTGTATCTCCCCCAGAGGATGGGGGTGAGTGACCTTACATGTTATTTCTCTAAAGATGATTATGTTGGCTGCAGACAACATAATACTTTAGAAGGGTTAACATGTTTAGACTTTCGCTTGATTGGGTCGAGAGAGTTTTGGTCCTAATGTTTGTTATGTTGCAGTGGCTTCGATGCTTCCGAGATGCCGTACGACGGCGTGGGCGTGTGGCCTTGGATGAGGAACCGATCAACGGAAGGCTGATTGGACAGACCAGAGAGAGGTCTAAGAGTTACGAGCCCAGGTAGCCCAGATGTTGAGGCGATGCGGTGCCAGGAAGAGAGCATGGAGCGCGTGATGCGTATGTCTGAGCTGAGAGCATTCCTTTGGTATCGCCAGTAGTACTTCCGGCCGCGACATCGTCGATTTCGACCCTGATCGCACCATTGATGGGCAGGAGCAGCGAGAGCTTACCGATTTGTTATTGTACACCAGCCAGTACCTTCCCCTGTGGATTTCGGGACAGAGCTTAGAGCCTTGGAAGGCCGAAGACTGGATTCCTGCTATGGGAAAATTAATTGAAAAATTGTTCATTCAGGAGAAGCATCTGGTGCACTTGGTTATGCACTTTTGGATAGGGACGCCGAGAGTTGGTGGCGTCTAGTCCGTTCTGCTGGACCACTGGGAGCGCATAGGATGGCCGGGAGCGAGTTTCTGCGATTGTTGAGCAGAGTACCCCTTATCGCCCAAGATGAGGCCCAGAAGGTTGATTATGTTTTAGAGTAGACTACATCGAGACATCTATGATTCAAGGTATACTCGGCGGGCGCCGACCTTTGATACAGCGATTGTGCATGCTCAGTGGATTGACCGAGGATCAGTGATCACGACCGAGTGGGACGAAGAGCGAGGCACCAGCATCAGTGCCAGGATGAGTATGTCTGAGTCGTGATGCCGAGGTTGATTGAGCGATGGCCACCAGAATCTAGTGGATGAGTTTGTGCAGCCGGTTAGAGGATGCATGGATAGTGGATCGTGTCTTACCTGGTGTGGTTTTCCTTGTGGTCATCGGAGTTAGAGCATGTTGATGCCGACACCGCTTGTGTCTGCTTCAGTAGAGCAGGGGTAGCCTCGCATGGACCAAAGATGAGGTTGTTGGCTTGTGCACGTGAGGATCAGGTTCCAGATCACGTTTAGCACATGGATGTGTGTTGCCAGTCCTGCCAGTGCAGATAGGACTTTGGATTTGACCACTGAGTATTGGTCCTCCAACGGTTTAGAGATGTTGTTACGTGTTGGATAGGGATTGGTTATTCCGTTGTTAGCCTACCTTGGATTGTCGAGAGAGGACAATGACCATCCGTGGACCTGGTCTGGAGGAGTGTGTTTACAGAAGAGGCTAGACCACGACAGAGGTTGAGTCATGGTCATATCGCTTGCTAGCGATTGTTGAGAGGTGCCTGCGGCGGCACCGAGACTAAAGGGTATCCTTATTGTCGTGTGATCCCGGGTGCGAGTCTACTTGAGTTGTCTTCAAGCCGCCGTTTTGTGAGATTGAGATTGAGTTAGTGTTCGACGTGGATTTAGAAGCTGCGCCGACTTCGGCAGCACCCCTTGGGTATCACCCCTGAGACAGAGAGCCGATAGCACAGCTGCGGGATCTGATGGATCGAGAGGCCGTGTGACCCTGTGCCACGTTGTGGATACAACGATGAGGATGCGAGAGATTGATAGTTTATTGAACCTTACGGCCAAGGGCTGTGCCCGGGTAGTGCTTAGGACCTGGTAGGGGCTTTCTGACCTTGCCTTGCGGTCAAGTGGTTTGACTGAGGACCCAACGAAGAGTGATACCGTTTAGGAATTAGCCTAAGCGACGTCTGTGGCAGAGGTTCGAAGCTCTTGGACTATGCAAGGCCAGTGTAGCTTGGAAGAGATAAAGCTAAGGAGGATACCAGCTTTGATTTAGATGTTGCCAGCGATAGAGAGAGAATGGAGTTATCCAGAGACCCTTGAACCTGAAGTATTTGTTACTCAGGAAGATTCGGGTTGAGGCAACGCCGGTGGACAGAGTTATTGGAGCTGTTTGATTGATTCAGTATACTATTATCCCGGTATGGACTTGGTGGCCAGGTGCGCCTTGGCTAGGCGAGCAGTGCAACCTTGGAATGAGGTGTTCGATCAGTGGTCGCCGCTTTTGGAACTTGGAATTGAGAGCTAAGGGTTGAGCGTTGTTCCCGATATTGAACTCCTTTCCCCGGTTGCTGGAAGTGAGAGTGTATTATGGAGCTTTGAGCATTTTAGTTGCTAAGGAACAACAAGGGAGTTATGCTTATTTGGAGGCCTAGAGTTTGGATTTGGAGTTTTTTTTTGATTTGGAGACTTCGATTTTTGGAAGCACCAGCCACAGATATATATATATATATATATATATATATATATATATATATATATATATATATATATATATTTACTTGAGTTTATGCGGGGAGTTTGATACACGAGTTGTATCTGACCAGAAGAAGTGTATTTGATCACCCGCATGTTTTGGATGTCACTTCCTTGGAATTGGACGAAGATTGAGTATCAGGAGCAGCTGATGCAAATTCTTGCTCGGGACGCTATGGAATTATGCAGTCGAGATTATACCTTTGGTGAAGATCCAGTGGAGTCATTGTGGCGAGTGAGAACGGCCATTAGAGAGCCTGAAGCGGAATTGTGGATCTCCTATCCCTTTTGATCGAGACCCCCTCCTGAGTTATGATTTATTCTGGTTTCGAGGACGAAACCCTTTTTAAGGAGGGGAGAGTGTAGAATACCGGAAATTCGGATGGGGCACCGACCTCACAAGTTGGCGTGGTGTGGAGATATCGTCTCGAGCGTGTTCCATATTGGATTAGTGGAAGCCCCAGGTCGATTCGGGGTTTTTTGGGCATTGTGTGCCGATAGAGGACAGGCTTCGGGAACCCTCGACTTCACCGTGGAGTGTAGGAAAATTTGGGAATACTTGGAACAGGTATACTTTGAGTTTATAGCGGAGTTCGGGAGGTTTCGGGCCGGTGCGGAGACCCCGAAGGCAAAAAGTGACTTGAAGTTGGCTAAAAAGGAGTTTATTTAATTAATTAATTTAATTGTATTTTAGCTTGTTGCTTCAGATTGTGTTGTGAGAGAAAAAAATTAAATTAGAGAAAGGAAAGAGAGGGAATTATTGAGTAGGTTTGAGATATTTTGTATGGGTGCCTTTAATGCTGCCAACCACCTCTAATTAAGTTCCCCTAATTAATGCGCCATGTCATCTTCTCCTCTTCCATTCAAGAACAGAGGAAAAGCTTCAAAGCAGAGGAAAAAAAAAATGAATGAGAGAAGAAAGAAGAAGAAGGAGAAGAAAATAAGGAAAGAGAAATGGGGATGTAGCTTGATGATGGAACTCCCTCCTTGAGCCGTGTGGGCCGAACGGTGAGCGCGGCGAGCGGCACGCGCGACGGTTTTGAGAAGGAGGTAAGTGCAGTTTTTATTTGCAGTTGAGTTGCTCTTTTCTTTTGGGCTTGGAGGTTAGATTTGGTTTTTAGGTGGTTTTTTTTGGGTTGTTTTTATGGTGTTGGTGGTTGCTTGGTTTCACTGTCCGTGGAGGAGCCGTAGGTGGCCGCTGGCTGGGCGAGCGGGCTGGGCGCGCATGCGGGCGCGCTGCGCACCGCGCGCAGCGGGCGCATGCTGCGCACCGTGCGCGGTGCACAGCGCGCAGGGGCAGCGCGCTGGGCTTCGCGCGTTGCTCCCAGCGCGCAGGGGCAGCGCGCTGCTCCCAGCGCGCAACGGCAGCGCGCTGCGCACAGCGCGCGGTGGGCGCGCGCTGCGCACCGCGCGCTGCGCACAACGCGCAGCAGGCCGCGCGGCGGGCTCAAGCGCCGCGCGGCGGGCCAAGACAGCACAGCGGCAGTAGCGGCAGTGCCGCGCGCAGCGACGCGAGCGTGATTTTTTGTTGTTGTTGTGGACCGTTTTGACGAGTTTTCCTTTTCTTGCTCTCTCAGGACATCGTTAATTGCACGGATTTCGGCGGAGTGCCGTGCGGAGCCCGGCCGAGTGTACAGGACATGGTTACCCGAGCAATTTGTTTTCTGTGTTTGCTGAGGGAGAGGGGGCAGTTGTTTGTGTGTGTGTGCCCGCGCGCTTGGAGCTGATAATGAGTTTTGTGCTTATTGAGCTGTGAAGTGGGTATGTTCGGGATATATTTGTTGTGTTGGAACCTTAGTGTGTGAAGTGTTTGTGTGTACTGTGGATTTCGGAATTTTACCTGAGCATGCGTGTGTGAAGGAGTATGGCTGTGGTTGTATGTGAGAATTATGTGCTTTGGTGCTGTGAGTGTGTGTGTGGATATTATTTTAAGTGTGCTACAGATGATAAGGTGAACTTAATTTGGGCTATGGACTTTAATTATGATGAGCATTGGAGCTTCTTTTAAGTGTAAGCTATTTTGTTAGGATGGACTTGTAATATGCTGTGAATAAAGATTTGGCTTACGAAGTTTTTGTTTGATTGGAGCTTATTTTATGTGTAGACCTTTGAAGACAAGGAGGACTTGATTTGGGCATTTACGTTGTGCTGGGAGTTTTGTGTGGATGTAAATGAATAGGGTATGTGAGCTTTGGGGTATCGATTTTATGCTGAACTTGTGCGCATGTGGATTAGGATTTTCTGAGTGCTGATAGTGCTAAGGTTGCCGTGGAGTGAGCCAAAGCACGAGCGGACTTTCTTCTGAGGTGAGTGTTTGGGATTTCCGAATTTAGTGGATTTTTGGGTTTTCTTTACTTGGTTCCGACAGATTATTCAGCGTGGTTGATTGCTTTTGGTAGAGAACTCAGCAGAATTTTATTAGAGCTTCCGAGGATTTTTTCTTCCGGAATTTGCGGCACGAATTTTGAGGTTTCGACTCTTCACCGACTTCAGCGTTGCCTGCGGAATGCGATCCAGGTGGGTTGGAATTTCTCCAAAATGTGTGGAATGCCCTTTAATGCTATTAAATGCAATTTGATCGTGTTTATTATGTCATTTTCTCCGTATTTTAAATCTGATAGCTGCCTGGAATTTTCCGAGAAATTTATGAGAGCCCCAAATTATTTTTAGTATACTCCTGACATTGTGTGACACTAGGTTTCATGCTTGGTTTGCATTATATTTGCACCTGAATCATTTTAAAAATTGAGAAAAACCCGTTTTAAGGAAAAATCAGCTTTCTAAATGTGGTTTTTAAAATATAAGTTCGCCAGAGGTATGGCATAGGTTCAGAGTGCTTGTTTACCCGTGTCGGGGGGCCGGGTGGATTTTTAGAGCATGTGTGCTGAGCTCTAGTGTCATGTGAGTTGAGCTCCTTGTGGGGATTGAGGGGATTGTTCTAGATTGTGTTTTCCTGATTTAGTCGTAGAGGTGGATCTCCGACTTAGCTTGAGAGTTTGGGGTTCTGGCAGATCGAGTCGTGGAGGTTTCCCGACTTAGCCATGAGTTGTGCATTATCAGATTGAGTCGTTGAGGGTTCTCCGACAGATCATGTGAGGTTTTGGGCTATTCGTGTTTGAGTCAAGGTTCTTTTCCGACTGAGTTGTGTTTTCGAGCTTTGGGATGCCGATCTGTTTGATCGTGGATTATAGCCTTCATGTGCCGCATATTGAGACAGTGAGACAGATGTGTTACTTGAGTTCGGTGGGGTCGCTCCCCTCGAGCTACGCCCCGGGTGCGATGATGATACCGAGCCTGACGAGGCTACGATGTGGATATGCGCCTAGTACATATACTAGTGGTCGCTTGATACCCCTGGCCGAGTTACCATGGGGTCACTTGTGTGAGATTGAGATAGTCGGTTTAGGACGCCCCACGTAAATCCCGTCCTCTTGTGGATGCGTGGTAGTGGGCAGGTGCGTTCCTAGACGACAGGCGCAGGCTGGACTGGGCCAGTTTTGGCAGTCCTTGAGATTAGGTGTTATGAGCGGGTGGTTACATATTATGTTCTTAGATGATTTTTCCTTTGAGCATTGATACTGAGGCATTTTAGCAGTAGCGAGAGTATGCATAGCATGTTCATGATAGAGTTTCCTTTGAGCTTTATGTTGAGAGACATTAGCTGTAGTTTTCTTTCAGCTTACCATTATTTATCTATCTATCTATCTATCTATTTATCTATTTGCATACCTATCTGTTTTGCCTGCAGTAGACTTAGTGGGCTTACCGTGGATATTGGGACGGTACCCACTGAGATCTGCCTTCTGCAGTAGATCTCACACCCGCGACGGTGACAGGTTGAGGCAGCTGTTCCGGCTTGGTTCGCGCGGAGACAGCAGATCGAGGTGAGGACACGGTCGATTAGTTCCTTACTAGCTTGATAGTCGGAGGTAGATGTACCCGGTGTATTTTATGTTTCCACTTTTGTACTGGACTTTCTGAGAGACTTGTGAGGATAGTACTTGTATTATTCTTGTGGGTTTTTGTATTTGAGGATTGTGTATTAGTGGTGATTTTTTACTATTCCAGATGTTCAATTTTATTCTATAGCTTTTGGGTTTTAGTTTCAGCTCTGATACATGTTTTTAGCTATAGATCTGACTTGCAGGGTAGACGCTTCGTCTGTGCGGCAGTTTCCGTACAGATGGCGGGTCTGTTGGCGAGCCCGGGTCGCAGTTTCGACCCCGGGGCGTGACATAGGTTCTCGTCATCGTCTGAGGAGGATGAATCCGCGTCTTCTTCTTTTGTTGTTTTCAACGCAAAACCTGAAGACTTAGAAGAGGATGCCTTTCCTGAAGAATAGTTAGTAGGAAATGTCATTTCATAAGTTTGTAATGAACCAACTAATTCTTCTACACAGATTTCGTCCGGGTGTTTAATTGTTTCAATGGCCGTAACCTTGGAACGAAATCTTTCAGGAAGAGTTCTTAAAATCTTTCTTACAATTTTGAATTCTGGAATTTTCTCTCCCAAGTTAGCACATGAATTCACGATGTCGTGCAATCGTGTATAATAATCTGTGAACAATTCATTTTCTGCCATGAAAATAGAGTCAAACTTGCTCGTAAGCATTTGCAGTTTCTGAATCTTCACAAGGTTAGTTCCCTCATGTGTAACTTGAAGAACATCCAAGATTTCTTTCGCAGTCTCACATGCCGAGACGCGAGAGAACTCAGTTTGAGACAAAGCATTAAATAAAGCGTTAATTCCTTTGCCATTGTAAGAAGATAAGTCAATCTCTTCCTTGGTCCATTTCGACCTAGGTTTGATGGTGTGAACATCAGCAATAATTTCAGTTGGATTTGACTATCCTAACTCGATAGATAACCACACCCGTTCGTCGATGGAAATTAAAAAGGCTTTCATCCGTACTTTCCAGCAGGCATAATTTGTTCCATCGAAGAACGGGGGTCTGTTGATGTTTCCACCTTCAACCATTGTTTACAACCCTATTCCCTCTCTGATACCAATTGTTGGGTTATGTTAAAATATGGACCTAAATAGGGGAAAAACCACCTAGAGGGGGGGTGAATATGTAGAGTACCGGGATTTCGGATAGTGCACCAACCTCGCAAAATGGTATGATGTGGAGGTTTTACTTTGGACGAGTCCAAAGCATGTACCTTAGTATGCTGATTTTTAATGGATCCAAGATGCTATAGCCGGGTTTAGAGATTTAGTCCTATTATATCATTTATATAGAGGACTAATCCAAATTCCGGGGGTGTTACAGAATAGGTGTAAACAATAAACACTCAAAAATCGTTGCGCAATAAAACCCAATGCGGAAATGAAAATATAACACGCAAGATTTTTACGTGGAAAACTCCAAAGCCGGAGTAAAAAACCACGGGACCGATAACACGGCGAAATCCACTAGAATTAACACACGTACAAAGGTGATATACCGTACTCACAGACGACTCGACCTTTTTCCATACGCTCCTAGTAGATCTTCTCCGCTCGCTCCGACACGCTCCTCGAATCCACGATTAGCGTCCAACGCCGAATCCACGGCGTCCAACGTCGAATCCACGACGTCCAACCGAATCCACGGTCTTCACCCAGTAGCACGTCTCGAATCTACGAATGTACCTCGCTCCGAATCCACAAGAGTGGTAGCACCTTGAATCCACAAGGCCACGCGAGTCCACGCGCCGATTTTGGGAAAATCGTTGTTTTTGGGTGGTGATGATCGCCGAATACTTAGATCAAAGATAGATCGGAAATACCATCTAAGTATTCATTAATTTGATTCTACTCAAAATCTGAGTATGAAAACCTAGAATCAAATTAATCAATATAGATGAAGAAACATAGAATTAAATCTAGTTATTTCCTTTCTTCTCTATATGTGGATTTCTCTTTTTCGACCGTATTTTCGATTACCCTAAAAAATGAATCGTAGGGTTTATTTATAGGTTAGAAACCGTTGGAAGAGGATAAGAATCAAAAACTGACCTAATCTGGAATTTTTCAGGACGACGGTCCGGACTGTAGAATCGGCGGTCTGGACTATCGTGGCTAAACAGACAGTTTCCAGAAAAACATACGTTCGGGGTCCGGACTGAAGTACCATGTCCGGACTGTTCATACATTTTAGCAAAACCCATGTTCGGGGTCCGGATCAGAATTGGCTTTGTTCCGGACTGGATTTGCGCATGAACAAACAACGTTCGGGGTCCGGACTAAAGTACCTGATCCAGATCCTGAACATGTCCCATGTCCAGTTTTTTATTTTTATGCAATTAAAAATTCATCCAAGTGTTTCTACACTATAAGAAGTATTCGGATCATCAAAATTAATTAGTTAAACGTACCTGAACCTTTTGAATTCTTCTTTCTTGAGATTGAGGTATATGATCCAAACTTCTTTATCTTCAATCTTCAAGACTTAACACTTTCACGAAATACGCCAAAACAAATTCCTTAACAAAGCGAGTATCTCCGTCCGAGGTAATCATAACCGGTACCCCATGTAGTCTCATAATCTCGTCGATGTACAATAGAGCTAGGCGCTCCCGTGACCAAGTCGTATGAATAGGCAGGAAATGTGACGACTTTGTCAACCGATCAACCACGACCCAAATCGCATCATGCCCAATTTGCGATCGTGGAAGCCCCGTGACGAAGTCCATCGTAATCCATTCCCACTTCCATTATGGAATTGGAAGCGGATGCAACTTTCCCACAGGTCGTTGGTGCTCAGCTTTAACCTGCTGACAGACCAAACAACGTGACACAAAATGAGTCACATCCTCCTTCATCTTTGGCCACCAGAAGGTCTGTTTCAGATCCTTATACATCTTAGTCCCTCCGAGGTGCACGGTGTATGGTGTCCTATGTGCTTCGGTCAAGATCTCATCTTTTAATTCCGGCTGATCCGGAACACACAACCGTCCCCTAAATCGAATCGAGTCATCATACTCGATGGTAAAGTCGCCATCAGGCTCTGAAGTAATTCGACCACGTATATGCTGACACTCCACATCCGACATCTGTCCCTCGCGGATGCGATCCCATAAGGTCGGTTTAACCTCCAATGTAAAAATTCTTGCAACTGTACCCTGTGTTACCACTTCCAATCCTAACCTTTGAAACTCCGCAAGTAAACCCTTTTGCTTTGTAACCGTTTCCAATTCCACGTTCTCGGTTGGAGTCTTTCTGCTTAAGGCATCCGCCACTACGTTTGCCTTTCCCGGGTGAAGTGAATAGACAAATCGTAGTCCTTTAAGAGCTCCAACCACTGTCTCTGTCGGAGGTTTAATTCCTTTTGAGTAAACAAATACTTCAAGCTTTGATGATCCGTATATAGCTCACAATGTACTCCATACAAGTAATGTCTCCACAATTTCAAAGCGAAGATTACCACTGCCAATTCAAGGTCATGGGTGGGATAATTTTTCTCATAATCCTTGAGTTGCCTTGATTCATACGCTATCACTCGATCCTGTTGCATCAACACACAACCTAATCCCACTCGTGACGCATCACAATATACCACAAAATCCTCTCCAGGTCTAGCTAAGGCTAAGACCGATGCCCGTGTCAATCTACCCTTCAATTCCCCAAAACTCTCCTGACACTGAGGCGTCCAAATAAACTTTTCACCCTTCCAAGTTAGCCGGTTTAAAGGTAATGCGATTTTAGAAAAGCCCTCTACAAATCGTCGATAGTACCCGACCAACCCCAGAAAACAGCGGATCTCTGTAACCGTGGTAGGTGTCGGCCAATCCAAAACTGAAGCTACCTTCTTTGGGTCAATGGAAATCCCCGAAGCGGTAATGATATGACCCAAGAAGGCAACCTCCCGAAGCGAAAACTCACACTTCTTGAGTTTTGCATAAAGCCCCTGCTCCCTCAAGGTCTATAGAATGATCCTCAGATGTTCCATACGCTCCTCGTCAGTACGCGAGTAAATCAAGATGTCATCAATAAAAACCACTACAAACTGATCCAAGTAAGGTCTAAACACTCTGTTCATCATATCCATGAATGCTGCCGGTGCATTCGTAAGTCCAAAAGGCATGACAGTGAATTCATAATGTCCATACCAGGTTCTGAATGCAGTTTTGGGAACATCCGTTCCCTTTACCCTAAGTCGATGATATCCATATTGCAAGTCGATTTTCGAGAAAACAGTAGCACCTTGCAATTGATCAAATAAATCATCAATTCGGGGTAAAGGATAGTTGTTCTTAATAGTCACTTTATTCAACTCCCGATAATCTATGCTGTGAGGACCTGAATCCCCACAATAGGATTACTGCGGATCAGCAGCTTATGGAGGCCTATGTGGTGTGTCGACGGTGTTTGTATGCAAATTGGACACAAGTGTTGGACTCAGTGTGTATAATGGATCACGAGAGTATTCGGATGCCCCCGTCGAATTTTAGAGGTGGTTCCGCGCGAAACGAACATCGGATTTGGTTTCAGCGCGGAAAAACGATGGAAATCAACTACTTTGTTGTAATTTTCTGAGTGCGGACGCCCAAAAACGAACACCCGAAAGATTTCTAGTGTTTTCGGGTGCACGGTGGACCGGTGGACCAAGGTGGTGCCACGTGGCGACTTCCGATTGGCGCGTACGCCACGTGGCGGAGCAGGAGGCGCGGCGCAGTGGGCCCGACCAACAGGAGCTGGCGCGAGCAGGTGCGCGGGAGCGGCGTGCCACTTGTCATCTTTCCATAGGCGCGGTTTGGACAGGTGGCGGCTGACGGTTGGGTGGTGCAGCGGGCGCGGTCCACGGAGCAAGCTAGGTGGCGCCTCGGGATGCGTGCAAGTCAGGTGGCAGGCGGCTGGCGCAGGCGCACACGTGGGCGCCGACCGACGCGGCGTGGGTGCGGTCCACGTGGCGGCGCGTGGTTGGCGGGCGCCAACCACCGCGCCGCACTTTGCGCACCACGCGGCGCGGTCGGGTTGGCCGGTTCGACTGTGCGCTGTTCGGGGGCCACGCTCGACAGCGAACCGGGCGCTGATCAACGGCTGAGAATTCAGTGCGGTTTCGGCGCCCGAAGGATTCAGGCGCCCGAAACCAGGGACTCAGGCGGCATTATTGGATTTGTTGGGCTGGGCCTATAAATAGGCCCAGTATAGCTATGTTTCTGGGTTTTTTCGGCCAGCTTCTAATAGGGGTTTCTACAGAGGATTTTTTCTCCAACCTGTGCTGCATCTTGTGGAGGATTCGCGAGATTTTTGGAGGCCTCGATAATGGCATTTTCTGCGACGCGGCGCATTCGACACTCCTTCGATTTTGTCTTTTACCGTCGCTTTTCAGTCTGTGAGACCCCCTGAGCTGCCCCGATGGAATTTTGATCCAATTTTCACGGCAGCGCGTTCACGAGAGGTACCCCTTTGTTTTCTGTGTTGATCACATCGCCTTATTTTGGGTTTTTGGCACAGTTCCCGAGGTATTTCTGTGACCCTTTGTACTGTTGTGAGGTACGGGACAGTGGTCGAGTATCGTTGGGATTTCTCGGCCTACGGGCATCGGAACGGGATGTATGAGGACTTGATCGGCATCTACACTTCGAGAGGAACGCTCCTGTATTTTTATTGGAATTTTTGGAGGACTTTTTGACGGTGATAATTAAGCTTTTTCGTCGCTGGTTTTTCGCAGAATTGCGTATTCTGCATGTTTAGGCCTACGGCGATTTTCTAATTGTTTCTTGGCCTACAGGTGTCGGAATGAGATGTATAAATACTCAATTTGGATCTACTCGTCGCGAGGATCGTAACCGTGGTTTTTCTGGATTTTTCGGAGGACTGCACGCAGGTGAAAATCCCCTATCTCTCTGCTGGATTGTAAAAATAGCAAGTGCTGTTTGGTGTGTGTGGGGTATTAACTAGTGTGTTGTGGTTGTGATGTTGGTTGGAGCAGAGGCTTGTGCGACTGAGTGCCGAGGATGTGATTTCGACGGATTTTGTTAGCGAGTGATTGTGCACTTCACCGACTTTGGCTTTGCCTGCGGAAAGTGTTTCAGGTGGGTTGCTTCGTCTCCAGAACCGGTGGACGGTTCTCTAATTCTATATGTTAGAATGCATGCATATTTAGGGTACAATATATGTGGTTGAGGGGTAAGCTTAGGAATGATAATTGTATAAGGAATTGCCAGTTAATTATTCATGTTATGACTTATGGGAACTGGCAAGATATATATCCATGATGATGATTAAGGAAAGTTTACCTTAGGGAACATTATTGCTCTTTTGATTATTAGCATGCCATGTTAGCACATAGCTTTTATGAGATTTGATTATGCCATGGGGCAGGATTATGTATCTATGTGCCGATATCACCTGAGATGATTTCTTATGAATCATGTATTATGCACAGGTATAGTTCATTAGTGATTTTGGCATGTGATTATACCTTGTGGAGCTATTACGTGATTTACTCCCCTTTTTCCCCTCTTGAGGACAAATGCATGCTTGTATGGACATCTAGATAGGCCATCTTTTACTGCTACACTATTATGTTGGGACTTGACTTAGGAGAAACCATCTTTGCTTCTTTTCTCCTTTTTAGTCAGTCATGCGGTTCATGTTGCTCGGGTTCGAGCAGGGGTTTGGGATAGTGTAGTCGAGACTTCGAGTCTGGGACAGGTTGGGTTTGATTGTGGATTGTGGGTATTGCTGCGGCCGCGGATATTGGGCGGTTGGCCGAGTGTCGGTTGTACTTGATTGTGGATGGCAGGATAGTGCGACAACCGCGGAATTGGGCGGTTGACCGGAGGTCGGTTATGGGTTTACGGATTGTGGGGCATTACGGCAACCGCGAATACTGGGCGGTTGACCGGATATTTACTTATGCATCAGATTGGGTAGCAGATTTCTCTAGTGGACGGAGTTTCCCACTTATTGAGTACTATTGCATCTGATTGAGGACCGGGATTTTCTTTAGTGGATGGGTTTTCACACTTTGATCAGAGTCGTGATCCAGTCCTGCTGTTTTATGATACTTATGATACTTATTACATAGATACTTTACTCGTGTGGGTCGCTCCCCTCGAGTGCCACTCCGGAGTGTGCGACAGGCAGGCTTTGAGTCCTTGAGACTCCTTCTCATCGGTGCTATGCGTTGACCAGCATACCCGATACGGCAGGCACAGCAGGCAGCACTAGTTCTTACTGGTCCATTGATTGGGTTTATTATAGGCAGATACTTTATTGTTGCACTCGTGCCTGGGGGGTTGAGTGGAGTCTAGTAGCTGTGTTGAGACCGGTACTAGTGTTGTGGGAACCGTTTGGGGTTGACGGTGGTCCCGGGGCCGTAGTGAGTATTTCGACCGTTGTGCGAGATGTTGAGGATCTTGAGTCTATCCATTCTGAGAGAGAGCGTGGATTTCGACTATAGCCTGCATATGCCACTATTCGATAGCGAGTTAGTCCGTATGGACACCCTACGTAATTCCTGCCTGGCAGTGGGAGGTGGCTGTAGGTGGGCGCAGGCTTGACTGGACCAGATGTGGCAGTCAGCTCGATTGGATCGATTGTGCACTTCAGGTGCGAGTGGATGCATATCTTTTATTGGTTTTCCCCATTTGAGCATTTAGATAGAGGCATGGTAGCTGTAGAGTATCTCCAGCATTCTTGTTTAGTTTTTACTGCATGGTTATCTTATGCCTCTAGTAGACTTAGTGTGCAGATCGTCGGGCCTGATGGCGGTACCCACTGAGAACTCCCTTTTGGTGTAATTCTCACACCCGTTGGGGGTTTTCCCCCTCCTTTTTCTTTCCTCTTCTTTGTTTTGTAGAGTCTTAGCGGGTGTTGCTGATTCTGCGGTTGCTGTTCGAGGCGAGGGAGTCGCGAGCTAGATCCCTACCTATCTTTGGAGAGTAGCTGTACCCCTTCATTGGACATTTGCAGTACAATCAGTAGATTAGTTATTTTATTTCCACTTTTGAGAGATCATTGTATTGTGAGGATTTGAATTGTACCGAGAGCCTGTACACTGATGTATTATTTCAGGTTACCTCCCTATTGTGTTCGGAGTTATTGTATTTGAGGATTTTGTATGATTATCACTTATGGGAGATGGATATTGTATCATTATTTCCAGTTGTACGGATGATTGGTTTTAGTTTTACAGCAATTTTATTTTATAGCTCTGATATTTGTTTAGCTGTAGTCCCTTTTCTTGCAGGATGGACGCTTCGCCTATGCCTGGTTTTGTATAGGCGGCGGATCTGTTGGCGAGCCCGGGTCGCAGTTTCGACCCCGGGGCGTGACATATGCACAACCTCAAACTGCCATCCTTTTTCCTTACAAATAAAATTGGAGCTCCCCAAGGCGAAACACTTGGCCTCACAAAACCCTTGGCCAATAAGTCTTCCAACTGTGCCTTGAGCTCTTTTAACTCCGCAAAAGCCATGCGGTATAGTGTCTTCGAAATAGGTTGAGTGCCGGAGATCAACTCAATGGTAAACTCAATCTCCCTCTCAGGTGGCATCCCGGGCAACTCCTCCGGAAAGACATCTTGAAACTCGCTCACCACGGGTATAACCAATGCTGACGGTGTAGGTCGAGTGATCAAATGCACGAAAGCCAAATAAGCCGAACAACCACCTTGAATCAAATTCCTTGCCAGCGAAGCTGAGATGACAGTTGCAAAGTACGTCCTCTTGCACGCCTGGAAGACAAGTCCAAGGTGTCCAGGTTCTTACAACCGCACCTCCCTTCGCTCACAATTAATAACCGCAAAGTGACGGGTCAACCAATCCATGCCCAAAACCACATCAAACTCTCGAATCGGGATCACCACAAGATCAATCGAATATGCACGGTCGCCCAAAACTACCGGGCCCGAAGGTACAAAAGTATTGGCCTCCAACGGAGGCCCTGGAGTCAACACAGATGTAATGACACGGGTTTTTGTAGTATGTTACCCTCCTTCTAATAAAGTATTCCTTTAGTGGATCGGAACTATCGTATTTCTGTAAGTCGGTCGGTGTGTGGCGTGAGTATTTTTTTGTGAAAGAGCGCAAAAAATGATGACCGGCGGTGCGATCGGATCTGAAATCCGATGTAGTGATCTCCCGGAATGGAATTTTTAGTTATGCGGTGACTAAACGTGCATCGAAATTCGTGCAAAATATCTTGCACGCCGTATGGGATAATGGGAGTTTATCTCGTAGAAATAATTAATTAAATAATTAATTATTCAGTGACGGAAAGTAAAAACAGAATTTAATTGTACGTACGAGAGAGGAAAATCCCACTTTTCGTGAAAGAGAAAAACGAAACCCCAACCGAGAGAACGGAAAGAAAAAAAAAGAGGAGGAGAAAAGGCGAAACCCTAACAGGAGGAAAGAAAGAGGAAGAAGACGGCGGGATCCGATCACCCCGAACCACGTACCGGAAGAAAGAACGTGATCGGTCGATTCCCCGTCAGATTATCCGGTGAGTGATTTTACGTTCGTAGTATCTTCGGGTTTTTTTTCATATTTTTAGTTGTCTTCTCCGTCTCCGTCTCCATCGTTTCCGCCGGCCCGTCGCCGTTACCGTGTAACATAGGGCACGATGCGGGCGGGCGGACGATGCGCGGTGCCGCCAGGGCACCGCGCGGGCGGGGAAGACGCGCGGTGCCGCTAGGGCACCGCGCGGGCGGACACCGCGAAGGCCGGCGCCGCGTGGGCGTCACGCGGGCGTCGCGCGGGCACCGCGCGCGACGCCTAGCGGGCGCTGCGCGGACGCCGCTGCGCGGGGCCGCACCCGCGCGGGCGCCGCACGAGCGCCGCCGCGCGGGCCCGCACCCGCGCGTGCGCCACCCGGGGGCCGTACCCGCGCGGGCACTGCGCAGGCGTCACCCTGGGGCCATACCCGCGCGGGCGCCGCCTGGGGCAGCACCCGCAGGCGCCGCGTGGGCCCGCACCCGCGCTGGCGCCACCCGCGGCCGCCGCGCGGGCCCGCACCCGCGCGGACGCCACCCGCGGGCGCCGCGCAGGCCCGCACCCGCGCGGGCGCCGTGCTGGAGCCGAGCGGGCTGTAGCCACGGGTGCCACGCGGGAGCCGCGCGGGCAGTCACCGCGCGGGCGCCGCGCTGGCGCCACCTGCAGGCGCACGTCGCGCGGCCTTGAGCCGCGCGGGGCAACCGCGGGCCGGCGGCCGTCGCGCGAACGCCGCGCGGGACGTCCGCGGATGGCGGGCAACCCCCGCGGGCGACGACGCCAGCGGGGGGGGATGTGCGAGCAACCCCCGCGAGGAGTCGTCAAGTGTAGTTTTAGGCGCCGTTTTGGGGTTTCGGCGCAGAGTTATTTGGGTTTCCGTTTTTCGGTAATTGTATGCGTTGTTAACTGTTGTTTCTGGGACTTCTTTAGGTCCAGGTGCGCAGCGGGAGAGTATCAAAGACCCCTAGTAACCCGATCTTCCCGCAACCAGGTGGGTTCTTATGCAACAAGTGCTGTAAGTGCATTAGGTGCAGTATATCATCTAAAGTTCGTACTAACCTGTTTAATAAAGTTGATGAGGTGTTTCCAGTGAATTAACCCTTCGCATTACTATGTACCATTCTTTTGTTGATATTTGTGGCGACCAAGTGTCGCGGTGCTTAATTTACGCCGACTTCGGCAAACCAGTTTTGGACGCTGCACGTACACTGGCGGCATGGCCCCCGCATTGGTGTACTTTTCCGGAGGAGTGGTCGAAGTGACCCGTGTGCCCCACGTGTGTAGGGTGGGGAACTCTTCACGATAGCTAAACATGTTGCTCACGCATCGTGAAGGGGTAAAAGGCATCATAAGTGTCGCGTGTGGAGATCGTCGACTACCCTGATGTGACTGTTACGACCCGGGACCGACAATTTGTACGGTTCGGGCACGCCAACAGACCCGCCAATCGGGCACGACCTCACGCTACCCGAAAGGAACGGTAACATCCATCTCGAATCAAAACAATGCTTATGATGAGATATAATATCAGAGTAAGATCACTACTAATTTAAAACTCTCATTCAATAAACAAATAGTTTAAGCCGATATGAAAGCATGATAAGAATGAACCATAATAAACTTTATTACATGTTACATCTCTCAACTTACAATTACATAATATTACAATGCCTTTACATAAATTCCTCACCATACAAGGTTCACTCAAGAAACATATAAAAGGGATACCTCTGCTAGATCCTCTAGGTCTCTATGCTGCTGGGCCCTTGCCCCTGCCGTATACCTCGCCGTCTGCCTCTGAACCGTCGCGATCGCTGCATCCACACCTGAACCTGTGGGGGGGTGCACCCAAGGGGTGTGAGAACTCCTGACAGAGTTCCCAGTGGGTTCAACCACCGAGAAAAAGTGTCCTACACCACTTGGTCCAATGGAAGCAATAATAATAGTGCTAGGAAACTAAAACCCTCGATATCAAATGCAGCTATGCAAAACAATATATCACTGTCTGTATATAATCATCGACCCAGCACTACTCTGTCTAGTCATACTAGGCTACTAAGCACCAACTCGGCCGCTATGCCGCTGTACACAGGGTTAAACTAACCCGGCCACCTTGGCCACTCTAATTTCTCTTTATTCTGTAAGTTCTGGTACTTTAGTTCAAGTTAACCCTCAGAAACTCTTATCCAACGGGCCCGAGCCCGGTAGTCCTGCTACCATCAGATAAGATTTCTAAGGTTGCCGATAACACCCGTAAGTGTTACCCCGTCCTACGAAGTAAATGTGTTCTTCGGGCCACCGCTATCGGACGGAGGGGGCTTCCCTGCGTCCGATCCTGATGCGCCCGGGGAGAGGGCAAGCCCTTTACGTCCCGCAGAACCACATTTCAACCTTCGAAGGCACGTCCATTTTATCCTTTTGTTTTCTTTCTCTTTTGCTTTAGTTCTTAGCCTCTTTGCTTTTGAACACTTGCTTTCCTTTCTTATTCGAGCTTACAGCTCCCAGTTTGCCACTGGCAAAACTCTTCCTCTTTTCTTTGAGGGCTTGGCTCTTTGCTTTCACTTTTAGCCCTTCGAAAGTACCTCGTCCGACGGGCCACTGCCCAGGGAGTCCTGCTCTACATGACGAGTCCCAAATTCGAAGGCGCCATTTGCATTCTCTTTATGCTCTTTAGCCATTTTTAGCTTGCTTTTAACTTAAGCCTTTTTATCTTAAGCAATTTGCTTGTCTTGCTTATTAACCAAGTTTTAGCTCTGTCTTGAGCGATTTGCTTGTCTTGCTTATTAACCAAGTTTTTCATTCTTTACCTTAGGTCTTGCCTCACGGGTAACTAGAGAGTCTCCTGGACTCTTTAAACATTTCTCTTTCATTTTATTTAACTTCCAATTGAGGTTGAAGTTATTGTCCATTTGCCCGGACACCCTATGACTCTTTAGGGTTATATCTGTTTAATCCTTTAACCTTGGGATCTTATCCCACTTTCCTGATTCCTTACTGAATCCTAGAGTTCACTTGACTCTATTTTTTATTTCACTTTTAACTTAGAGTTACTCTGACTCTAATTCCTTGTATGTGAGTTTAAACTCCCCTGGATCACTTTAGGTTCCCTTTACCTAAGTTCCATATTATACTCATCCTAGAGTTCCTTGACTCTATGTTGATCACTCTATCCAGTGTCCTTAGGTTATCACCTAAGACAATGCCACTCGTCCAACCCTAGGATAATCTCCTAAGTTTTGATGTCACTCAGTGAACCCTGAAACTAGGTTTCCTCCTAGTCTTGCTACCAACATGTTTCCTTTCCTTATGTCACATGATTCCTAGGGTCATACCCTAACAGGATCACAATCATGATAGCTAATCCTTTTTCATGCATGCAATTATTTTCATCTTATTCATAAAATAATAATTATCTCTTCGCATGCATAATCATCGTATAACTTTGGCAACCAACAGTTGCACTTTTGCTCTGTGTCCATTTGCACATGCACATTTATTCCTCTATCTCTGGCAACCAACAGTTGCACTTTTCATCTGTGTCCTTCTACACAGGCAATCATAATCATAATTACCTAACGCCTCTAACAGGCTACTATCATGCTTCGAATCGAAAAGCAGAAGAACAAGGGGAGAGGTCACCCAATTTCGGCAGAATCCCCCACCTTGTGGAGTCCCCGATTTCCTTTCATATCTCCACACTTTATCACTATTCTTCCAATTGCTTGTAGACACTTGCAATTGGCCTCCACGCGGCTCCACTTTGTACCTCGAGCTTGCACGCAAAACGGAGCATGCTTCTCTTAAGGTTGCACGCAAAACGATGCGCGACCTCTCTTGCCCTGCACGCAAAACGGTACACACTATTAGTGACGGCACGCTAAACAGTGCGCGACAACGCGACCTGCACGCGAACGGAGCACATACCTCAAATTGGCACGCAAAACGGTGCGCGCTCCACTGCAAGGTTGCACGCGGAACGATGCACCTTCATCCAGTCCTGTACGCAAAATGAGATGTATAGTTAGAACCGGCACGCGAAACGGTGCACGATAACACGAACAGCACGCGAAACGGTGCACGTACCTCGAAACTGCACGCAAAACGGTGCACATCTGACTGTGGGGTTGCACGCAAAACGGTGCATTTTCATCCGGTCCTGAACGCAATACAGAATACATTGTTCGGACCCGCATGCAAAACTGCGCGCGATAACACGACCTGCACGCGAAACGGTGCACGTACCTCAAAACTGCACGCAAAACGATGCACACTTGAGTGTAGGATCGCACGCAAAACGGTGCATATTTTACCGACCCTGCACGCAAAACGGGGCGTATTGTTAGAGTCTACTCGAAAAACAGTGCCCGCTAGTCCAACCTGCGCGCAAAACGGAGCACATACCTTGTATCGGCACGCAAAACGAGACGCGCCAAAAACGCCCGCAAAACTCGAGCAGTAAGACGGCACAGTAAAACTTGGTCCCTAACACGCATGTAAGCATGGGAGTCAAATCCAAAATCCAAAAGGAAACCTTAAAACTGTGCCAAGAATACCACAAAAACGACACACAGGGCGTACCTCGACAATGCCGTGTCGTCCATCGCGTCTTTTAGTCTATTTGGAGTACTTTGCACGCTCCACGGGGTCCACGGCGCGCTCGTGCGCCCTCGCAAACCCTGGCGAAAATCGCCCTCCTCCCCTCCCCGCGCGCTCGGGTGAAGCCAAAAAAGGAAAAAAGGAGGAAAAGGAGTCATTTCGGGCCTTTATAGGCCGTTCCCGAACTTTCGGGCGCACCCTTTCGGGCGCCCGAAAGTTTCCGAGAGGCTACAGTAATCGGCCCGCCGCGGTCTACGCGTCCACGCCTGCGCCAGCTCAGCGCCACGTCACCACGCTCGGCCAACCAGGGGCCGACACGTGGCCGTGGACCCGTGCACCGCGACCAACGAAACGTGGCGGCCAATCAGGGGCCGCCACGTGGACCGCACCCACGCTCCCTGCTGACACCGGCCGCAGCGTCCCGTCGCGTCAGCGCGTCACATCGCACTGATCGACGAATGGGAGGCCGACACGTGGCCTGCCCCGCTGACACCGCTACAGTGCCCGCGCGTATTCCCCGCGCACGCCCACGCTTCCTCGGTCAGACTGACCAATGAGGGGACGCCACGTGGCGGTCCTCAACCACCACGCGCGCCTCGGGCCGCGCGCCACAGCGCTTCCCGCGCGCTGCCATGCCTCGGGATTCGTGCCAACTACATCGAGATCCGTGCCACTGCATCGGGATCCGTGCCAACTGCATCGGGATCCGTGCCAACTGCATCGGGATCCGTGCCACCGCCTCGGGATTCGTGCCAACTGCATCGGGATCCGTGCCACGGCCTTGGGATCCGTGCCAACTGCATCGGGATCCGGGCTGCTACAGTAACATTCGGGCGCACCCCTTCCGGACCGGGCTGCTACAGTAACCGGTTCGCTACAGTGCCCGAACCCGGTTCACTGCAGCCCGAAAATCGGGTGTGCTACAGTAACTTCCGGGCGCCCGGAACCCACTTCCGGGCGCCTGAAACTTGGGCCAAAGCCCAGTTTCGCCCGTTTTCGTCCGTTCTTGCCCGTTTCTCGCCCGTTTACGCTCAAATTTGACAGGCAGCCATGGTTTAACTTAATTTACCTCATGGTACTTAAACTTTTCAGTTTGGACCACCTCTGGGTCACTAAAAGTCCCACTGTATTCGAATTCGCTGGCGGAGCCCGTTCTCACTATCCGGGTGTCCGATCAACGCGAAACTTTTACCGTGGCCTTAAAACATATTTACGGAGCTCCCGTAATTTTCTAGGAATTTTCCGAGACTGTGAATTTTCCACAATTAATCTGGGCCCACTTTCTCACATAAGATTCTAGATATCTTATTTTAATCCCGATTTGGGCCCAATTCATTTCTAGGTCACTCTTCACCTCAATAAACAATAGTATTTCACACTATTTTTATTTCCATTTATTTATATTCCAAATTCCGGTTCACTACATTCTACCCCCCTTAAAATAAGTTTCGTCGTCGAAACTTGAATCACATCTCGACTTCTACTTAATCGAGAGGGAGGAACCTTGTCCCACTTCAGGGCTCACTGTATGTCGTTATTGGACCTCAAATTGCCCGCTCGCCGAACCACACGAGCAACTCATCCATGAATCCCTATCTCAACTTAGGGACAAACTCAGACCTGGTGTCTGGCCACTTTCACAAAGTAGGTGTGAGACACATTTGAGCACTTGCTCTCTCAATTGCCACAAAAGGGAGAAGTCTCATTTTGCGAAATCTTCACTTTAATTCCGCGATCACTTTATCTTTCCCAAGGAGGTTGCATCCGCAACCAGTTACGGTTACCGTAATTTTCGGTCACTCCGCTGCCTGATGTGGAGTGCAGAGGCCAATCCTCAAGTTCTCAGCCATCACACACACTACTAGCGTTCTAAGTCCACGGGTTTTCAGCTAACCCGATATCTCGGACTACTCACAGGTCCACGGACCACGGTCCAATAGGGCCTATAGCCCGAAGCTAGTCCCACACTGTGCAATAGCTCTCGGTAGCACGCAGATCCAACGTCATACGGGTAGATCCACACTTAGGATTACTACCCCAATACTCCCACTAGGAGCTACAGTACCTCAATCACCACTAGCTCTACGGCCTGGTCATATCACACTCTCAGTGTACTAATAGCCTCAAGGCTTACACGTGGCATTCCACGTTCCCGGGTCATCGCTCGGACTACCGTCCCGACCAAATCTCTATCATGCCCCGCCATCAGGCCTCGGGCCGCTGTCTCTCACAGCCGACTGCGCTTGTCACTGGGCTACAGGCCCACAGTCCACAAGCATGGTCCAGGCACGGATCGTCCTCAAGCGAACCCGCTAATCATTGCCACGCGACCACTATGCTCCACTGAGCGAAAACCAACTAACCAGTCGTCAATCCGTGACCCGTACTTTCTATCGACTCAGGCCACACTGGGCAAAGGCTAATATGCCACCAAATCCGCACCCACTGGCTAAACGATACTTGTGCTCCAGAAGCACCCAAGCAGTTGGGCGTCCAGCGCCCCCAACGCTAACTCGTGAAAACCCAGTGCTAAGCGACTTGCTTAAACACACCACGGCTCTCGTGCAACTCTCCCAACTAGGTCGAGGCACCACGCTAACTGTTTCACCAACTCTGGTGATTGACTCGCAAACCCTATGGTGGCAACCCTTGCCATTATGCCGATCCCTCAGACCGGCGCCATAAAACTCCCGCTCACTTGCGAGGTTTTCGAATCTCGAATCCTATCCTGAGCCTCACTAACTCCACTATGCGGCAATCTAGCCATGAAGACATGCCACACAGTCACTACCGTCATCAGGGCGAATTTTCGCAACTAGGCCCGTAAGTCTTTCTTGCCCTAACCTTTAGGACACAGCAACTTGGCTCTCGCAACAAAGCGATCACCAGCGTTTCATGAGTCGGTCTCTCACTGGACCTCATCAACTATACTTTGCCGGCAAACCACCTGACGCAAGCTTATGGCATCTTTCACAGAAGGTGTAGGGTGCGCCGACAAAGGTTCAGCGGCCACCTGTAACACTCTCTGCTGTTGCCTCTTAGCTTGATCTATTTCCCATTTTCTTGAGACAATGACACTCGCCCATCTAGGCGTCGTAATCCGCTTCCCTGCCGGCGGGAAACCTCCGCTTATCGGCAAGAAGCATCGGTCTGCTGCTGGACCACATCAACAAGAGCGGTCACCTGACCTCGCAGCTCGTATACCTTGTTTGACCCTGAGCCCTCCCGTGACTCGAGTCAAAACAGGTGCGCTTCCCTATGTGGTGTCATCGTCAATATGCACACCACAGCGAAACGACTAGCCCAAACTTAGCCATTTGAGCAACGCGCAGCCCGTATACCGACAAAAGGGCTCGTCGACCAAATCATGCGAAAGTATAGGAGGGTACTCCTTTTCATCTCCAACATTACGTTGTCGGCCGCCCAACGTAATATCCGAAAAATGAAAGCTTGTTGCCCTCGATCAATCCCAACATCCTTTGTGGGAACAAATAACAACCAATCAATTACTTTCGCCCAAAAATTCACGCACTCTCTCGTGCTAATCCCTAGGGTCTCCCTAAGGTCGCTAACCACCTAGGACTATTCCTAGGCTCTGATACCACTCTTATCTGTTACGACCCGGGACCGACAATTTGTACGGTTCGGGCACGCCAACAGACCCGCCAATCGGGCACGACCTCACGCTACCCGAAAGGAACGGTAACATCCATCTCGAATCAAAACAATGCTTATGATGAGATATAATATCAGAGTAAGATCACTACTAATTTAAAACTTTCATTCAATAAACAAATAGTTTAAGCCGATATGAAAGCATGATAAGAATGAACCATAATAAACTTTATTACATGTTACATCTCTCAACTTACAATTACATAATATTACAATGCCTTTACATAAATTCCTCACCATAAAAGGTTCACTCAAGAAATATATAAAAGGGATACCTCTGCTAGATCCTCTAGGTCTCTATGCTGCTGGGCCCTTGCCCGTGCCGTATACCTCGCCGTCTGCCTCTGAACCGTCGCGATCGCTGCATCCACACCTGAACCTGTGGGGGGGTGCACCCAAGGGGTGTGAGAACTCCTGACAGAGTTCCCAGTGGGTTCAACCACCGAGAAAAAGTGTCCTACACCACTTGGTCCAATGAAAGCAATAATAATAGTGCTAGGAAACTAAAACCCTCGATATCAAATGCAGCTATGCAAAACAATATATCACTGTCTGTATATAATCATCGACCCAGCACTACTCTGTCTAGTCATACTAGGCTACTAAGCACCAACTCGGCCGCTATGCCGCTGTACACAGGGTTAAACTAACCCGGCCACCTTGGCCACTCTAATTTCTCTTTATTCTTTAAGTTCTGGTGCTTTAGTTCAAGTTAACCCTAAGAAACTCTTATCCAACGGGCCCGAGCCCGGTAGTCCTGCTACCATCAGATAAGATTTCTAAGGTTGCCGATAACACCCGTAAGTGTTACCCCGTCCTACGAAGTAAATGTGTTCTTCGGGCCACCGCTATCGGAGGGAGGGGGCTTCCCTGCGTCCGATCCTGATGCGCCCGGGGAGAGGGCAAGCCCTTTACGTCCCGCAGAACCACATTTCAACCTTCGAAGGCACGTCCATTTTATCTTTTTGTTTTCTTTCTCTTTTGCTTTAGTTCTTAGCCTCTTTGCTTTTGAACACTTGCTTTCCTTTCTTATTCGAGCTTACAGCTCCCAGTTTGCCACTGGAAAAACTCTTCCTCTTTTCTTTGAGGGCTTGGCTCTTTGCTTTCACTTTTAGCCCTTCGAAAGTACCTCGTCCGACGGGCCACTGCCCAGGGAGTCCTGCTCCACATGACGAGTCCCAAATTCGAAGGCGCCATTTGCATTCTCTTTATGCTCTTTAGCCATTTTTAGCTTGCTTTTAACTTTAAGCCTTTTTATCTTAAGCAATTTGCTTGTCTTGCTTATTAACCAAGTTTTAGCTCTGTCTTGAGCGATTTGCTTGTCTTGCTTATTAACCAAGTTTTTCATTCTTTACCTTAGGTCTTGCCTCACGGGTAACTAGAGAGTCTCCTGGACTCTTTAAACATTTCTCTTTCATTTTATTTAACTTCCAATTGAGGTTGAAGTTATTGTCCATTTGCCCGGACACCCTATGACTCTTTAGGGTTATATCTGTTTAATCCTTTAACCTTGGGATCTTATCCCACTTTCCTGATTCCTTACTGAATCCTAGAGTTCACTTGACTCTATTTTTGATTTCACTTTTAACTTAGAGTTACTCTAACTCTAATTCCTTGTCTGTGAGTTTAAACTCCCCTGGATCACTTTAGGTTCCCTTTACCTTAGTTCCATATTATACTCATCCTAGAGTTCCTTGACTCTATGTTGATCACTCTATCCAGTGTCCTTAGGTTATCACCTAAGACAATGCCACTCGTACAACCCTAGGATAATCTCCTAAGTTTTGATGTCACTCAGTGAACCCTGAAACTAGGTTTCCTCCTTGTCTTGCTACCAACATGTTTCCTTTCCTTATGTCACATGATTCCTAGGGTCATACCCTAACAGGATCACAATCATGATAGCTAATCCTTTTTCATGCATGCAATTATTTTCATCTTATTCATAAAATAATAATTATCTCTACGCATGCATAATCATCGTATAACTTTGGCAACCAACAGTTGCACTTTTGCTCTGTGTCCATTTGCACATGCACATTTATTCCTCTATCTCTGGCAACCAACAGTTGCACTTTTCATCTGTGTCCTTCTACACAGGCAATCATAATCATAATTACCTAACGCCTCTAACAGGCTACTATCATGCTTCGAATCGAAAAGCAGAAGAACAAGGGGAGAGGTCACCCAATTTCGGCAGAATCCCCCACCTTGTGGAGTCCCCGATTTCCTTTCATATCTCCACACTTTATCACTATTCTTCCAATTGCTTGTAGACACTTGCAATTGGCCTCCACGCGGCTCCACTTTGTACCTCGAGCTTGCACGCAAAACGGAGCATGCTTCTCTTAAGGTTGCACGCAAAACGATGCGCGACCTCTCTTGCCCTGCATGCAAAAAGGTACACACTATTAGTGACGGCACGCTAAACAGTGCGCGACAACGCGACCTGCACGCGAAACGGAGCACATACCTCAAATTGGCACGCAAAATGGTGCGTGCTCCACTGCAAGGTTGCACGCGGAACGATGCACCTTCATCCAGTCCTGTACGCAAAATGAGATGTATCGTTAGAACCGGCACGCGAAACGGTGCACGATAACACAAACCGCACGCAAAACGGTGCACGTACCTCGAAACTGCACGCAAAACAGTGCACATCTGACTGTGGGGTTGCACGCAAAATGGTGCATTTTCATCCGGTCCTGAACGCAATACAGAATACATTGTTAGGACCCGCACGCAAAACTGTGCGCGATAACACGACCTGCACGCGAAACGGTGCACGTACCTCAAAACTGCACGCAAAATGGTGCACACTTGACTGTAGGATCGCACGCAAAACGGTGCATATTTTACCGTCCCTGCACGCAAAACGGGGCGTATTGTTAGAGTCTACTCGAAAAACAGTGCCCGCTAGTCCAAACTGCGCGCAAAACGGAGCACATACCTTGTATCGGCACGCAAAACGAGACGCGCCAAAAACGCCCGCAAAACTCGGGCAGTAAGACGGCACAGTAAAACTTGGTCCCTAACACGCATGTAAGCATGGGAGTCAAATCCAAAATCCAAAAGGAAACCTTAAAACTGTGCCAAGAATACCACAAAAACGACACACGGGGCCTACCTCGACAATGTCGTGTCGTCCATCGCGTCTTTTAGTCTCTTTGGAGTACTTTGCACGCTCCACGGGGTCCACGGCGCGCTCGTGCGCCCTCGCAAACCCCGGCGAAAATCGCCCTCCTCCCCTCCCCGCGCGCTCGGGTGAAGCCAGAAAAGGAAAAAAGGAGGAAAAGGAGTCATTTCGGGCCTTTATAGGCCATTCCCGAACTTTCGGGTGCACCCTTTCGGGCGCCCGAAAGTTTCCGGGCGGCTACAGTAATCGGCCCGCCGCGGTCTACGCGTCCACGCCTGCGCCAGCTCAGCGCCACGTCACCACGCTCGGCCAACCAGGGGCCGACACGTGGCCGTGGACCCGTGCACCGCGACCAACGAAAAGTGGCGGCCAATCAGGGGCCGCCACGTGGACTGCACCCACGCTCCCTGCTGACACCGGCCGCAGCATCCCGTCGCGTCAGCGCGTCACATCACGCTGATCGACGAATCGGAGGCCGACACGTGGCCTGCCCCGCTGACACCGCTACAGTGCCCGCGCGTATTCCCCGCGCACGCCCACGCTCCCTCGGTCAGACCGACCAATGAGGAGACGCCACGTGGCGGTCCTCACCCACCACGCGCGCCTCGGGCCGCGCGCCACAGCGCTTCCAGCGCGCTGCCATGCCTCGGGATTCATGCCAACTGTATCGAGATCCGTGCCACTGCATCGGGATCCGTGCCAACTGCATCGGGATTCGTGCCAACGGCATCGGGATCCGTGCCACTGCCTCGGGATTTGTGCCAACTGCATCAGGATCCGTGCCACTGCCTCGGGATCCGTGCCAACTGCATCGGGATCCGGGCTGCTACAGTAACATTCGGGCGCACCCCTTCCGGACCGGGCTGCTATAGTAACCGGTTCGCTATAGTGCCCGAACCCGGTTCACTGCAGCCCGAAAACCGGGTGTGCTACAGTAACTTCCGGGCGCCAGGAACCCACTTTCGGGCGCCCGAAACTTGGGCCAAAGCCTAGTTTCGCCCGTTTTCGTCCGTTCTTGCCCGTTTCTCGCCCGTTTACGCTCAAATTTGACAGGCAGCCATGGTTTAACTTAATTTACCTCATGGTACTTAAACTTTTCAGTTTGGACCACCTCTGGGTCACCAAAAGTCCCACTGTATTCAAATTCGCTGGCGGAGCCCGTTCTCACTATCCGGGTGTCCGATCAACGCGAAACTTTTACCGTGGCCTTAAAACATATTTACGGAGCTCCCGTAATTTTCTAGGAATTTTTCGAGACTGTGAATTTTCCACAATTAATCTGGGCCCACTTTCTCACATAAGATTCTAGATATCTTATTTTAATCCCGATTTGGGCCCAATTCATTTCTAGGTCACTCTTCACCTCAATAAACAATAGTATTTCACACTATTTTTATTTCCATTTATTTATATTCCAAATTCTGGTTCACTACAGTGACGGTGTCACTAAATTAAATAAAGTGGACTCATGACGAAGGATAACGAAAGGTTCCGGTGCAGAGTATTTAATTTAAAGTTATTGTCCATTAATGTTGTAACATCTACTTTATTTGTCACTGACTTTACCCACTCCGTTACAGGTTCCAATAGGTATGTTCATCGGGACGGTGGTGAGGCAACGCAGTCATAACTATTGGCCGTATGAGGCCTTATGTCAAAACTTTTAGTTTGGTTATCTCTATTCTCTCTCTCTAGTTTAATTTGTGTGGATGAGGATCATGCTGGATGGTTGGTTAGTTGTTTGATATCACAGTAGATTTTAAATTATTGTTCTCAATCTTTGCAGCCGTTTTACGATATAAAAAGGGGTTTCGAAAATGTCTTTCAAAAGCAAGTGTCGTGTGGGCACTACTTTGAAAACCTGTGGTTTTATCCTTTCAAAACGATGTAGCCGCCTTACTGTGAATATGTAGACGTTTTAAACGAATGGGTGTCGAGTGGACACCGTTTGCAACTTGTAGAATCCTCTTAATGTGATTGAATAATTTTACACTCTCGTACTGATTGACTGTGACTGTGTGGTTAAAGATTCTACGATTAATGATGTTGTTGTAATCGTGACGCCGTGCATATACAAAGGAGACTCTGTCCGTTTGCAGGTGAATTTGGATATGTGGCGAGTCTGACACGCACCGGTATGCGAGGTCGATTACTCATTTCCTTACCTGTATTTCAAAAAAAAAAAAAAAAAAAATACGTTTTTCCGCTTATCTTGAGACCTCCGGGGCGTGACAGATTTTATGGTATCAGAGAAAAACAACTTTAACCACAGTAGTCGATGACCAACATCCATAGAGCATGGTGCCACGAGCAAATTAATTATGAGATAACAAAGATGTAGGTGCAGTAGATCGTGAGTGTACGTGGGAAAAAGGGGTTTAATTTCGGTGCGTTTGTAGGTCTTGGTGCTAGACCAGTTAAGTCTAGGATTGACTTGTTTTCTTTGTGTACACGGATGACGGCCCGGACTTGGTCTTCAATCAAGAGCGCGGGAATGGAAGTGACGGTGTTGACGGCTATGGAGGACCGGCTACATTGACAACAATCGCACGATGTGGCCAGGCAACTGCCAACGCTCACAGAAGACATGGAATACCAACGACACGGGTTACCCGCCTCCCGAGAAGCAGTCGACCAGGCCACCTCGGTAAAGTGGGAGTTGACCAATGCGCCGACTAGTAGGAGACTGGGAGCCGACCACACAAGTATCCGAAGGCGCAGCAAGGAACCAGAAGCACACCGACGGAAGGACCGAAACCGGGGGAGACCGACCAGGCAACGTCTGCGGCGGAGTACACCGAGTAACCGACTATTCCTGGAAGCACGATCATTGCTTCGATGTGGCAAGCCGGGGCATCTTCGCTCTTACTGCCTCCTGAACCTCGGGGTAGCCCCTTCAGTAGTGCGACGCGGGTAAGAGGTCCCATGCAACGGCATGACGTAGGACGCACTGCCCCGGATGAAGTAGTAGTAGAGACACTCTACCCTTAGTTGTCCCTTTTCGAATATGACCTTTTTCGACATCTGGAGTACCCCACCTCTTCACCTCTTGCGTTACTACTTCTGCCCATAGTTAGTTAGGTTAGACCCCTTCATAGTACGATGTCGGCCCAGACCCTTGGACGGCCCCTAGAAATGGATAGTTGTTTACCTTCCTACCCGCTAAGGTTGGGAAGGCTGTCATGTCTTTGAGACTTAGTAGTGAACCCCCGCTGAAGGATTTTGATGTAATGCTAGGGAAGTCGTGCGTCATATGTGATGGGGCGCATCGAGTGACGAGCTGCCCTTGGAGGCACGACCACTGCCTTTGGTGCGGCAAGCCGGGCCACTCACGTTTCACATGCCCCTAGAAACCGGCTACCACTGCCCCGGCGCCGCAACCCAAGGAACCAGAGAATGCTGCAGCCCCCGACCCATAGAAGGACCTACCCGGGCGGGAGGGCTTCGGGGCATAGGAGACCCTATTGTTCTTAGTGAGAGCACTTAGGGGTTATGTAAGGGTTAAATGGGTCTCACCCCCTTACCTTGCAATTAAGAACCCAGAAGACCGATAGGTCGCGTGGGGCCGCAGTCCAAGTTAGATCCGACATCTCAGTCGTAAGGGAATTTTCGGATGTATTTCCGGCAGAACTCCCTGGGATGCCACCTGAACGAGAGGTCGAATTCCCTATTGAGCTGCTCCCAGGCACTAAACCTATCACCAAGGCGCCGTACAGGATGACCTTCGACGAGTTGAAGGAACTCAAGGCACAGCTGGAAGACCTTTTGGATAAAGGCTTCATCAGACCGAGCGTGTCGCCATGGGGCGCGCCCGTTCTGTTCGTAAGAAAGAAGGACGGAAGCCTTCATTTGTGCATAGACTATCGGGAAATAAACAAGGTGACCATTAAGAATAAATACCCCCTGCCGAGAATCGACGACCTATTCGACCAGTTACAAGGGGCAACAGTGTTCTCAAAGATCGATCTGCAGTCCGGCTATCATCAGCTGAGTTAGGGGTGAGGACATCCCCAAGACAGCTTTCCGGACACGCTACGGCCACTACGAGTTCATGGTAATGCCGTTCGGGCTCACCAATGCCCCAGCGGTATTTATGGACATGATGAACAGGGTGTTCAAACCCTTCTTAGATTTATTCGTAGTGGTCTTCATTGATGATATCCTCATCTTCTCCCGTACGGATGAGGAACATGAGGAGCACCTACGTATAGTCCTTCAGACCCTCCGGGATCAGAAACTCTATGCCAAACTCAAAAAGTGTGAGTTTTGGCTCTGCGAGGTGGACTTATTAGGGCATGTTGTGTTGGGTTATATGTAATAAGGATCTAAATAGGGGAAAAAACACCTAGAGGGGGGTGAATAGGTGTAAACGTATAAACACTCAAAAATCGTTGCGATAAAAACCCAATGCGGAAATAAAAAATAACTCGCAAGATTTTTACGTGGAAAACTCCATCACCGGAGTAAAAAACCACGGGACCGATAACACGGCAGAAATCCACTAGAATTAAAACACGTACAAGGTGATTTACCGTACACACTTACGACTCAACCTTTTCCATACGCTCCTAGAGGATCTTCTCCGCTCGCTCCGCGATGCTTCTCGAATCCATGATCTGCGCCCAACGCCGAATCCACGGCGTCCAACGTCGAATCCACGACGTCCGACCGAGTCCACGGTCTTCACCCAATAGCACCCTTCGAATCCACGAACGTGCCTCGCTCCGAATCCACGAGAGCGGTTGAACCTTGAATCCACAAGGACACGCGAATCCACGCGCCGATTTTTGGGGTAAATCGTTGTTTTTGGTGGTGATGATCCGCCGAATACTTAGATCAAAGATAGATCGAAAATACCATCTAAGTATTCATTAGTTTGATTCAACTCAAGATGTGACTATGAAAACCTAGAATCAAACTAATCAATATAGATGAAGAAACATAGAGTATTCTCTAATGATTTCCTTTATTCTCTATATGTGGATCTAGAGCCGTATAAAATAAGATATGAATATGACGGCTATTTTGGATTAACCCTAGAAAAAGAGTCATAGGGTCTATTTATAGGTTAGAAACCCTAGGAAGGAGATAAGAATCAAAAACCTACCATTTCTGGAAATTTTACGGACGGCGATCCGGATCGGATTAGCTGTGATCCGGATCGTCGTAACGAGTCAGGCAATTCCAGAAAAACGAAGGTTCGGGATCCGGATCGAAGTGCTTGATCCGGATCGTTCATACAGTTCACCAAACATCAACGTTCGGGATCCGGATTGCGAAGCCTGATCTGGATCGTTCAAGGAAGATGGTAAACTCAGTGTTCGGGATCCGGATCAAGAGAGGCTACGATCCGGATTGAACTGGTGTATGAACGAACCACCTTCGGGATCCGGATCGAACAACCTGATCCGGATCCTGAACATGTCCCAAGTCCAGTTTTTGATTTTTATGCAATGAAAGATTCTTCCAAGTGTTTCTACACTACAAGAAGTATTCGGATCACACAAAATCTTTAGTTAAACATACCTGATCCTTTTGAATTCTTCTTTCTTGAGATTGAGTTAAATGATCCAACTTTCTTCACCTTCAATCTTCAAGACTTGAGACTTTCACGAAACTACGCCAACTCAAATTCCGTAACAATCTCCCCCTTTGGCGGTTTCGTGACAAAACACAGATCCACTAAAGAAAATTCAAAAAGATATTTTTGTTGCTATCACCATACAACAAAAATTTACAATGGAGATCCAAAAATTTAAAAACATGAGATAAACTCCTAAAACAGACTCTAGACTTAGACATCTGTACTCTCTGCACAAAGAAATCATTCTTGACAAAAAGAGATCGTTAGATACCTCAAGAATATTTAGCATTCAAAAACTAGTACAAAGATAGAGTTTATCTGATCATCATGACATTTGAGAATTCATATATGTAAGAGAATCATAGTCAAAAACCAACATATCTTCTATGCAATCAAAAACCAAATGTCACAAAGTGAACATCAACTTGTTAGTTATATTACATGCCCAAATAGTTAGATGAATAGTTAGTCGAGGCATGCATTCAAACAAATGAAAACCAAAAGTTGAAGTTCTACTTACTTTTTAAGTTGAGGTTATACTTACCTCGATGTTCACACATAATTTTCACATCAGCATTGTTCAAGTTCTCAGTCATCATTGTACCTTGATGTATACAAAATTTCCACATCATCATCATTGTTCAAGTTCTCTAAACTCTCTCCCCCTTTTTGTCACAAACAAAGCCAAAATTACAAAAATTTAAGGAGAGTTAAAAATTCCAAAGAAAATGTTCCGAAATTTAAGAACTAGAACTAAGAGTAAGTCCTAAAAAACTGAAGAACCTGCACAAGAAAAGGTTAAAAATCTGCACAAGAAAAAAAAAAATAAAAGGAAGGAATTAGTCATCAGATTCGGAGTCTTCAGAGCTCGTGCAGCCCATCTTTGAGAACATCTTTTTCACCAGCTTGTTCATTGAATTGACCTTCTTAGTTATGGTAATATGAGCTGCCGTGATGAGCTCCAGCTCATTGGAAATTCTCGTCTGTGCCTTTGAAATTTGTTCCTGCTCAAAAGACAATCGTTGTTGTTCTTTGTAGATGGATGAGACTGATGCTTCATCCGCTGGTGTGGGTGCTGGTTGTGATGGTGACGCGGAAGTGCCGCTACTAGGTTTCATTCCGCATGGAGGGACTGGAGTGACATGGGGCAATTTGTGAAGGGACTTGACAATGGTAGATTCATCGATCATGCCCAAGCAGTGATGATAAGTCGGTGAAGTAATATCAACCTGAAATTTCTTCAAGATCCTCATTATAATTAGTGGAAATGGAATTCTTTCTGTGGGATGAGGGTGCTCAACATATCTTGTCATTCTATTCCAAATAATGTATGGAATGTTGATATTCAATCCCATTGCCTCAGACGGATGTCCTAAGAGATACAAAAATAGCATTCGATCCCATCTCAAGACTTTCGTCTGCAAATTTGGAAGGATATTGTAGCAGGTGATGAAGTTTAGGAATCGGTACTCAAGACGAAGTTCTTTGGATCTGATCGATTTCTCCGTTGATTGCGTTCCTTCCAAACAAATTCCCTTTATAACCATTTGCCACAAAGTGTTCGTCAAAACCTTTCCCTTCAAGTAATTAACTCCTATCTTGCTGGCAGGCATTCCCAAAACCTCGCCAATCAATTGTGGAGTAATTTTGAATCTTGTGCCTTGGATATTCGTGTAAAATTCCATTGGACCGTTTTCAATTTCTCGAAGGTGCCGTGCATTTGTATAGAAGGCCCTTACAAGATGCAGACAGTATCCAAGCACTTCTGGAAATCGACAAACTTGAATAAGATTTGCTTGTTCAATCAGAATGCCAAACTCAGGGGAGTGATCTCGTAGAGCCTCAATATTAACATGCTTCTCACCAATGCATTCACGATTCTCAAATGCCCTTAGGCGATCCGCATTAACGAACACTTGTTCCTCACGAGGTGGAGAATCCGGACTAATCGGTTCGTTAGACATGAAACCTCGTGCTCGTCCAAAACCGTCGAGCAAGTCGTTTCCTTTTCACCGAGATGGTTGGTGCAGTCATAGGTGCTTTACCTTTGTCCATGGGTGCTTTTTCTTTCGATGCATCGGGCATTGATTCATCATCATCTGTTAATTCAGTCCAATCTATCTCTTGACAATCTACTTCTACTTCTGTGTCGCTGATCACATGAAACTCACCCTTTTGTTGTGTTTTTCTTAGCTCTCTTTAATTTGTTTGTGGCCCGAGTGTGCACCATAGTGACCAATAAAAGAATGATCCATGAGAATCCCATTGATCCAAGTGCCTCAAGAAGATTGAAATCCTGTGAGCAACAACTCAAGAACACGAAAAAATTGTTAATTTTCAAAGATTTGAAAAATTGTACCCAAACAATCATAATCATGTAGAGAGACTAAGAATCAAATTAGTTTTGCAAAAAGACTTTTAAAAATAGATCAATTGCATGATTTTCGAAAATCCTTATTATATGCCCTAAAACCGAAATTTTAGAAATCGAAGCCTAAAAATCCGTTAATCAGGAGAATACCTAGCATATAATCAAAACTAATCTACCCAGAGTTCTTATTTCAAAAGAAATTTGATCAAAAACCATCCACAAACAAAATTGATCCAAGGAATTCATCACGTTTGAGGAGGAATAGAGAAAAACGGTGAAAAACCGAGATTTTGATCAATAAAACTTACTTGGAGTTGAAGAACTTGAGTTTGAAAGCTTCCAAGAAGGGTGAAATCTAGAGAGAGACGCTCTGGAAACTTTGGAACAAAGGATTGGAGTAAAAGAAATCAAAACCCTTTTGTTCTTAATAAAACCCTAGCCGCGATCCGGATCAGACCATGCTTGCGATCTGGATCGGCTACCCGCAGTAAGAAACTGCGTTCGGGATCCGGATCGGCAGGTCCAATCCGGATCGTCAGCCCGCAGAAGAATACCTGCGTTCGGGATCCGGATCCTCTTGCCCGATCCGGATCGGCTCCAACTTTTTCTTTAGAAAATTTCAGAGAAATTCAAGAAAAACCAGAAAAAGATTGTAAGCACAAATGTGTATCAACTTTAAACAAAAATCAATGTTTCATACAACAAGAATTAGATTATGCCAAATCTATCAATAATATCCAAAAATGAAACGAAAATTTACAAAAATTAAATCCCTTAAAGTTGAACACCTTCAATTACATCTAACTTGATCTTATGAGTAATGCCTTTATCAAATCATCAATTCAGTAAAGAAAATGAAATACAAAGATCAATAGATGTTTGAAATCCCAAATATAGTAGATAATGTATCTAGACAATCTGTTGAAGAGAGTGGCTCTTTGAGCATCTTTCTTTAAAAACCCACCTTATACCAACCTTGAAATTTGACGGAGTCAAGTATTTCAACATGCATTTTACTTAATGAAAATTTGAACAACCATGCTTGGTATACATGTGGTAGCTGCACACAATACTCGAACGACCGAGGTGGTAGCTCTTTCCTCCATGTGGTGGTAGTTTTCACACTCCTCATTGGGATGTAACTCTTTCCACATCTTTTGAGTATTTTACTTTTCTTTGACTCCCCCTCAATTGGCTATCAATTATTTAAGATATAAAGTATTCAACCAAAAATTGATCTCGATTTCATACTCGACTAAGCAGTCAAATAAGATAATGACTATACCAAGAGATCATTGAGAGAGAAATTGACTTTGATCACTCAGAAGATGATTTAATTAACATAAATGATCATTGCAACAGTGAAATATTATGATGGCAAAAGCATAATAAATTTCTAAATGTGCGAAAAGATGCAATTAAAGTCAATTATGATCTATGCTCAATTAATGTCCTATGTACAAACATAGATAATGAACAAAACAAAACAAAAACAAAACCTATCCTAAGCAAAGGTTTCAAAAAAAGTTTATTTCAAGGAAAGCATTCCAATTGCTTTTCGCAAATGAATAAAACGTTTTTGATCCAAAGGTTTTGTTAGAATGTCAGCTAATTGATCCTCAGTTGAAATATATGAAAGTTGAAGAGTATTTGATTCAACTAGCTCTCTAAGAAAATGATATCTAAGTTCAATATGTTTTGTTCTAGAGTGCAACACAGGGTTTATAGAAATGTTAATTGCACTTGTGTTGTCACAAAGAATTGTTACCGAAGATGCTGAAATCCGGAAGTCGCTCAACACACTTTTCATCCAAATGAGTTGGGTTGAACAACTACCCGCTGAAATGTATTCCGCTTCGGCAGTCGAGAGTGCTATGCAATTCTGCTTTTTACTGTGCCATGCAACAAGGCAATGGCCAAGATAGAAGCATGCACCACTCGTGCTTTTCCGATCATCCACTGATCCTGCCCAATCGGCATCTGAGTATCCAACAATATCCAAACTTGTTCCCATAGGATACCAAATTCCGAAATTAATTGATCCTTTGATATACCGGATGATCCTTTTCACCGCTTTCAGGTGAACCTCCTTTGGTGCAGATTGATATCTCGCGCAGATCCCAACACCAAAAGATATATCCGGGCGACTAGCCGTGAGGTAAAGTAGACTTCCAATCATACTTCGATACAGTTTCTCGTCTACATTCTCACTTTGTGATTCACTTCCAAGTCCCTTGTGGCTAGTTCCCATTGGAGTCGGAAAATCCTTCGAATTTTCAAGATCAAACTTTTTAACCAACTCCATTGCATACTTGGATTGACTCAAGTGAATACCTTCATCATTTTGTTTAATTTGCAATCCAAGGAAATAAGTCAATTCGCCATCATGGACATCTCAAATTCGCTTTCCATGGTCTCCGCGAATTTAGAAGCATCATTATCTCTTGTTGCGCCAAACACAATGTCATCGACATAGATTTGTGCTACAATGAAATTGCTTTGATAATGCCTTCACAAAGAGAGTCCTATCAGCTCCCCCTCGAGTGTAGCCCTTCTCCAAAAGGTGCTTTGTCAACCTTTCGTACCATGCTCGCGGTGCTTGTTTCAGACCGTAAAGAGCCTTTTTCAAACGAAAAACATGGTTAGGTTGTTTATGGTCTACAAAACCTTTCGGTTGAGCCACATAAACTTCCTCATTTAAAAACCCATTTAGAAATGCGCTCTTAACGTCCATTTGAAATAATTTGATTTTAAAATGACAAGCAATAGCAAATAGTATACGAATGGACTCGTGTCTAGCTACAGGGGCGAATGTTTCATCAAAGTCTATACCTTCTACTTGAGAGTAGCCTTGAGCAACCAATCGTGCCATGTTCCTGATGATAGTACCATCCTCATTTTTCTTGTTCTTGAAGATAAATTTGGTACCTATCACATTATGTTGCTTGGAGGCTTCGTTAATTCCCAGACTTTGTTTCGCTCAAATTGATGGAGCTCTTCCTGCATTGCTTTAATCCAGTAGTCATCCTGAAGAGCTTCATCTATGTTCTTTGGTTCGATTAAAGATACGTAGCAAGCGAATCCACAAACCAGCTGCCTCCGAGTTCTAACTCCTTCTTGTGGATCTCCAATAATATTCGATTCGGATGATCCTTGGAGATTCGTAGCGTTTGTTGAAACGGAGTACTCGGAGATATATGAGATGATTCCTGCACATAGATAAACTTGAAGAACCATTAGACGCATCATTAATATTGGAAGTATATTATGAGAAGATGCAACGACAGGAGAATCATCATCTAGAGAGATATCGAGGGTAGATTTTTCAGATGCAAAGTGAAAAGCTTCATCTACTTTAACAATTATAGATTCTACGATCGTCTTAGATTCCAAGTTAAATACTCGATATGCTCTACTATTAGTAGACTCCCCCAAGAAAATCCCTTCGTCACTTCGTGAGTCAAACTTTCCAAGATTTTCACGGTTCACGTAAAATGTAACACCGACTCCGAGATGCGAAAATATTGATGTTGGGTTTTCTACCCACACCATAGTTCATATGGTGTATTAACGTTCCCGGGCGCAAAAACACTCGATTAATGACATAGAAGCGGGTTCACAGCTTCAGCCCAAAAAATGTAGCGGTATAATTCGGCTAGTGACGCATCATCACGCGCCATCTCTTGAACAACCCTGTGTTTTGCGCTCGACAACCACCATTCTGTTGAGGGTATAGGGTGCAGAGCATTCCTGCTTACTACCGTTTGAAGTACAAAAGTCAATGAATTTAGAATTAATGAATTCTCAACCTCTATCACTTCTAACACGAATGATCTTTTCATCTTTTCAATCATACTACGAAGGCAAATCTCGTGAAAGAATCATAACGTATCAGCGTTTCTCTTTTAAAAATGCTACCCAAGAATACCGAGAGAAATCATCAACCAATAAGAAAAATACCATTTACCTCCCAAAGATGGTTGACGGGTCGGCCCAAAAGAAAGAAAAAAAAAAATAGTCTACATAAACTACACAAGATTTAATCGTAGAACGATTAAAGACAAGGAGGATTTCACCTTTGCATACCCAACCTTTGAGTTTTGGAGTATGTTGGCAATGGTTGAGAATTTTCCTTGATGAAGACGTTTGATGATTGATCTTTTTCTTTTGTCATCGTCTTGTTTGAAGTACTACCAATGTCTTTCTTTTTGAAAATCCTTCTTTGAATTCCGGGGAGTGAACTTATTGGTAGCAGTTGCAAGATGTGGTTGATTTGATCTTTGAGCTCCAATCTTGCAATTTCTTTCAATGTGCCCTGCAAAATTACAACGAAACCATACCTTTGTGCTTGACGATTCCGAAGAGGATGAAGTAGGCTTGTTGTCGTTGGTTGTCGTGATTCCGGTGTCGGAGGAGGAGATACCGACTGAGGCACAAAGACTGTCCCACCGAACTAAAATTGTTTCCAGTTTGATTGTATCCGAGGCCGAACTTGTTTGTTTGACCAAGACCAAGAAGTTTATCCAACTTACTCCTTCCTAAAGAGAATTGCTGTAAGTCATCCTTGAGTTGGAAAATGGTCTTTGTCATTTCCAGGTTTTCCGTCGAGCCTCGCCGTAGAGCTTGAGAAGTAGTTCGCTGTTCACCATATTTATATTCTTCTCGAGTTGCTCATTGGACTCTTGAAGGGAAACATTTTTCTTTTATCAGATTTATCCCTTTCCACTTCAAGATCGGTCGAGAGAGAAGTTGACCTTTTTACTTCTTCTTCGAGATCCTGCAATCTCCCTCTCAAACCCTTGTTTTGCTTAGCACTTTTCTTTGAATCCCGTAAAGTCTGTGGTAGGCTAGAGCAAAATCTTCACCTTCCGAATCATCCGATTCGTTGTCGTGCATTCTTTTCAACAGTGGAGTTGGACACGACTCGGATGTACTTGCCATAAAGCACATGAAGGGTGAAGATACGGACGCGTGGAATGCCGTGGAGCTCTTTTCTTCATCACTTGAAGACGACTCATTTGACGTTGAGTTGTCATCCCAAGTGACGACTTGCATCGCCTTCTTCTTTGCCGGATACTTGTTAGGACACTCCGTTGCAATGTGGCCGTAGCCTCGACATTTGAAGCATTGTAGTTGTCCTTCTGAACTTTTCTTATCCTTTGAGAAGTTCTCTTGCTTTCTTGACTTGTAACTTGAAGTACCCTTGCCTTGTTCGACTTTCCGAAGGATGGAGATTTGCTTGAATTACCCCTTCGAAGTTGCGGCGAAACTTCCTTGTCAAGAGAGCGAGCTGCTTCTCAAATTCCTCCATAGAAAGGTTCTCGTCATCGTCTGAGGAGGATGTATCCGCGTTTCTTCCTTAGTTGTTTTCAACGCATAACCTGAAGACTTAGAAGTGGATGCCTTCTCCAG